>JAZDUH010000098.1:35680000-36887500 GCA_036419115.1 Scarus forsteni
AGAACCCTGCATTGATTTACAGCTTCTTTTTTCAACAACTTACAGGATGCAAAGCGACGAGGTAATGTGTCTCTTTCTAGTAGCGTAGCGGTAGTTTTTGATGTGTGACAACAAGCAAGTTTTGAAAAACTTACTATCATAGTTTTGTAGCCGGCTATACATCGCTACTAACAGCCCTGTGCCCTAAGATGTGTCCAAATAATATAAATTTGCTCTAGTTTTATTTGTCTTGTTCCCGAAGTTGAGTATCCAGGCCCGTCCAGCCCTGCCCGACCCGACCAAGAAGCTAAGGAATAGCATTAATAGATAATCTATTTTGATGCTATAAAACTCATCTTAAAGTGTGTATTTCCATCAGGCATATATCTAAAAGTGAGACTTTTTTGCAATTACTTAGAAACTCCTCACAGTCCATTTAAATAATGAAACTACCATTACCATCACCACCACTGGCGAGGTCAAACAAACATTAATGGATTTTTTTTTTTTTATCATAGATACAATTTGCTTGTCACTTGCTTTGAGGTCGACAATTGCAGATTTTACCAACCAACTGGATGATGTTCTGTTGTGTTTTGATAGTTGTACATTTATTATTAACATGTTTGGAATCTCATGTGGACTGCTGGCCTGTGCTGAATGTTTGCCTCCAGTTTTGCTATGTTTTGCATAGTTGATGCTGTGAATTTATGCGATAGGTTAAATGGAGGCTCAAAAAGTTAATCAGTTAACCTCGCTTGATGGTGACTGTTTTTCATAGTCACACAAACATACAAATTAGGCCAATTTTCAACGACTCATACTGAATGAGATTATTTTTGTCAAGGGACATTGCTATTTAATAACTTGATGCCTCATGTTTACTTACCTAGCAAGTCTTACTTGACCTTTAAGATGGATGTCCTGACTTTCTAGGCTACTGCCTTCCCCACAAAAAAATCAGATGCTGCTGAGTGAGAGAAGTTTTTTGAGGACTTCCATCACTCCATTGTGTCTGACATGCCTGATCTTTGCCCAAGGCAACAAGATACATTATGTAACCAGAGGAGCTCACCTGTGGAGAGAGCATTCAGAATAATCAGGAGGGAATCACAGTATTGGGGTATTGGGATGACCTAAACTACTGATATACAAAGACTGAGGTAATGGAATGATTCCCCTTAGCAAGGTTTTTAAAGTTATCTGTAAAATTATGTGTCCGTCTGGAAGTGTTACAGAGCTCTTTCAATTCTCTGGAATGAAGAAACCTTTAGCTGTTAGATTTAACCATATTACTCCCTGATCTCCCATCTTCGCAGCCTAAATGGTCTCAGTACCACCACACAAAGCAGAGTCAGACTCAGTGTTATCCAGCATGTCTGGCCTCAGTACAGTAACTAACATTTAACAAAAACACTTCACTCCAACAAACTGCAGCAGAATTGTCAGGGTAGTAACAAGCGGGGCAGTCGGGAGTGAAGGCAGCCTGGAGGGCTGATGCTGCAGAAGCTGTCAGAGATCTATTTTTGGGACGCAGACTGTGTGGAAGGTGTGGTAGAAGTCCTGGTAATGAGGCTGCAGAGGGAGCTTATGTCTGATGTGCATGTGTCCACCAAACATGTAAAGAAGATGAAAATTTGTAAGCTCATTTGGTCACCCTCAGCGAAGCTCCCTTACACCGCACAGCGCTGTTGTGTAAGGCACAAACTTTCACAAACTGAACTCTGCTCCATAATCAGTTTGTGAGCTAAGTTAGTGTGCAGCTGTGAAATAGTTTTGCATATGCCATTAAAAATCTCAACAAGAGCATCTGAAACTCACTGCACGCTGTATTTTGGCAAGCACCTTCTCACAGGTCTATTTTTCTTTGCAGTTGCTCTGACATAAAGGGCAGTACACAAAAAAAGGACACAAATAAGGGAGTATTTTAAAAATATGGAGCAAAATTGCCTCCAACTTGAAATATGCTCCAAATCCTACTTCAAGAACTCATGGTCAGAGGCAGCGAAAGTGGGGATATTTAAAGCCAGTAAGACCTGCATATTTGATCAGTTTCTCTCTCTGTTTCCTCAGCTTCTGGTGTGTCATTTGATAAACTTTTTTACTTACAACTAAATTCAAGGTTTATTAGCAGTGATTGGTTGCTTTCACAAGATGTCATATACTAACGAAGCTAGCCCTAGGTGAGCTAAAACAGGCCCTATTCTGCTGGGCATTTTGAAGAAGTTTGTGGTCGTGGATGTCCCTTGCAGTTTTGCCTCTACTGAAGAGGTTATGTTTTTGCTAGCATCTGTTGTGATTAGGTGTCAAGATAACTCAAAGACATATCAACAGATATTGATATAATTTTCAGGGAATTATGGTCAGGGTACAAGAAAGAAGTGAAATCCAGATGAAGATAAAGCTTGTTAGTCTTGCAAGTTAGGGCAGTTTTCCACATTTTGTTAAAACACGATATGTTTTAGATGGATTACATTTTTAGGGAATGTTGGTTATGGCACAAGGGAGAGTGATTAGGTTTTAGTGACATGGTGAAGGATCTTTAACAGTGCAAATAAGGACACTTACCACTTTTTTGACAATAACTCACTCAACAATGTTGGAAATGCCTTGGCAGACTTTTTTTTAATGTTCTTAGAGCATTTTTAGCTTAAAAATGTGTTTCAACCTGTAACATTTTAATTCTCTTGAGGTAAAACGCTTGTTCAATTGGGTACTATAACAGCTGAGGCAAAAAAAAATGGTTTATATTCCAACAGATTTATTATTTTATTATTTCCTTTATTGAGAAAAACTCAGCAAGGAGCAAATCACAGATAAATGCTGTCACTAGAATGCCTCATGATAACAGTAAACAGATGTACTAAAAAGACTTCTTCTAATGCCAGGATCAGCCCACATGATTAATGCACCATTATTTCAGATTCGATGGTCATAGTGGCTCTAGATCTGCCAGTCATGAAATTGGTCAAAACAACTCCATCTGATAATTTCATTGCATGATGTTCACAAGCTAATATTAGCTTAAAAGTCCACACCTTTGTTTGTGGTCAAGATCATACACTCATCCCTTGCTCCCTAATCACTGTATAGGAAGTTAAATAAAGAGGAATCATGATAAGGTTTGACAAAAAATAAGGATTGTCAATAAATATATGCTTTTGGCAACATAAACTTTTGTCATTTTACACATACATCTTACATGGTCCGTGTAATGGTAAAACAGAATTTCACTACCTAGCTCACTGTAGGGGAAAAAGAAAGCAACACAAATTAAACTGGTTTAAATGGTTTGAATTAAGGTTAATTATTGTAAAAAAAAAAAAAAAAGGAAGCAAGTTTAGAAAATAAGTTCTAAAAGGGCAAACTAAGGAACACGAGAAAACCAAAAGACTTGCAAACTAAAATTCAAAACCCGAAAACCTGAAATTCTATTGACACAGAGATAAAAAAAAAAAATCTTAATGTAAACACAGTATTATGACAACACAATTGGACTAAAGAACCATTTAACTATTGCACTTTCCTCACAGGACCTCTGAAACAGGCGGGACAAAGATTTCTTCTAACTAACAAAGGTGGTCTAGCTGACAGATACAGGCTCTGTTGAAAAGCTCCCCCTCTGTGGCTTCTTGGGCTTCTTATGAAGGTGAATGGCCGTTGGCTCACAGGGCGATTGGCTGCCAGGCGCTTCTGCAGCTGCTTCAAATCAGCCTGACGATCTGCGGCTTCCACACACATACACACTCAAACACAGCACTCCAGAGACAGGTTAATGAGAAGAGGAGGCGTGGCAGAGGCTATAACACGGAACTTGAACACCCCATGGTGGCACATAGGCTTAGTTTGGGAATCCCATCATTACATATTAACTACATTTATAAATATTTCTGTGAAGCTGCACAATATGCAAAGGGGACAAATCTGTGGACAAAGTTGTTGGGCTGAGAAAATTTTAATATCTTTATTGCATCTGTTTGTGTGCTCTCTGTTTCTACCTCTCTTGTTTAAAATAAACTTGGATTGATCATTTGCAAGAGCATCTGTTAGTTCACATTATTCTGGGCATCCAAAACCTTAGCCTTTATCAATCTGAGACGGGTATAAAAGTTTCTTCCCAGCTGTACCAATAATCTACGGGTTGTGGGAGGAAAAAAAAAACCTGATAAATGCACACGTTAATTTAAGGAAAACACTGCTGATCACCTACTGTAAATCATCAAGAGACACCAGTGAGGAAGGAGGAAAGGCCTGAAGATGAAGAGAATGAAAAAGTGTGTTTTTCTGAATTGCAGTGGTGTCTGCATGTTTTATTGGGGTGGGGGCCTGAGGTCAGGATCATATCATTAGCTTTTTCTTGAGGAACAATAAATAAACAGACACCAAACACAGGATTACATGTTGTTTAAATTTTGAATATATGGTAACGTTGCACAGCTGCCAGTGGCGATTGCTCTAAGACTGCAAGGGAAGCTCAGCTTCCCCTAAAATGTCCCCCAAAAAAGTGGTGAAATGTACTGCTGTGTGTACATTTCATTGACTAAACATGCACGAGAATACCTTCATCTTTTGTTCAGAATCAGCTACTTATCACAAGTAACTGGTGCGACTTCCTTCTCATTCATCCCCGCAGCGTCTCAGCGGTTAACACAGTCGGACGCTGAGCATCTTCTGACTGCGATGGGGAAGCGTAGAGTGGGTTGTTCCACTGTGGAAACTGAACGGTCATTGGATAAACGCTGGGCTTTGTCCCGCCCATCAGACGCTCAGCGTCTCTGGGGGTCTATGAGGCAGTGGGCTGGCCTGGACGCTTGTCTTCTGCATGATGATTGGATGATCTGTCTGATGCCGAATCCCCTTTTTGATTGACAGTGAAATGAGCCAATCAGCGATCTTGAAATATAACCCCCCACCGGAGCATCTTCTAAGTTTTACATTCGGTTGTTCTGGACTGATCCGGAGGCTTTATCGATTACCAGCGACTTTATCTTTCTTAAAAACGACTAGCTTTGTGTTGGAAGATTCTCTCCTGTCACCTTTTCTTTTCACCAACGAGCAGCTGCAACTGCAGAGCTTCTCCCCCTGTCACACACTCACAGATCATTTTCTTGAAAAGGAACGGAGGGTAGAATTTACACTTAAATAAATAAACAAATTTATGATGTAGGCCGGAAAAAAATGAGCTTCCCCTCCTTGACTGACCAGCAGCTGCCACTGACAGCTGCAACTATAAATTATCATCAAAAAGGCCTATTAGGGTGGTCACATTTCCTCCAAATCCAATCAGAACCATTCTCCAACATACATGCTATTGACCAAAGGAAATTGAACCCCCCACAAGGCCTTTCCATTAGATCATTTAACTATTTATCTCACCCAAGGCCCCACCAGTAGACTGCATATGAATCTTGCATATTTGCTTCTCAGGCCTGCTGAGGAGGACATGGTTGCACAAGGTTGGTCACTCCCCTGTTGCTGCACTTGGGTGGCAGGCCAGCAAATGGACCCGTTGATATTGTCTTGGAATTGGAGAGACAGCTTCTTTTTCTTTTCTTTTTTTTTTTCTGCCATCTGTGTTGCAGGGCCCAAAGTGTTTCCATGCAGTGCTCATCAATGTTGATGCCTGCTCAAACTTGCTTTGACTGTCCTCCATTTTTTTTTGCAGTGTACTTCCTTTTGTTGAGGTACAGAGAGCAACAAATGTTCAGGTTGCAGTGGGAGCACCCTCTTTTGGAATGAGTGGTTGGCTGTCCCAGGTGGCCCAGTCTGTTGCTGTTCTGTTTATTCAAATTTACAGTTAATATACAAATTCTTACCACCAAGTTTAAATGGATCTCCCAATATTGAGTTTAATGTGACAGTTCTGGCATCTATTTTAATATGTTTGCTCTGTTTCTCTCCTTTAGTTACATATCTCTGCACCTCATTAGAAGGGACTCTAGTTTTTCAGTCTGGAAACTGTAGTTTTGTTTTTTTTCGGTATGACTCACTCATTGTCATGAACACTGTAATCTTTATGCCATTGAACTCCCACATGGAAAGTCGCAATCAAAGGATAGAACTGAATAAGCTGCCAAACTTTATGGGTGTCAGGTTTATGATTACCAGACATCCTTTGGTGGATAAGTGCTGATTGAGGGTGCTAATACCGCACAAATTAGGATGTACGATTAGAGGGTGCAATCCATTCTTAATGAATATTGCCCTTGGTCATTTCCTAGACCATACAGCCCTACAAACTGCAGTCATCCAGACACAAAGACAAGACTGAGACGCTGAGTTTTGCCTCCCATCACAGAGCGCTGAAAAGTTTAAACAAACCATAAATCTCATCTAACTCAAAGACTTATTCTCTGTCTGTCTCACACTGTTCATGGGTACCTGAATGGATTATTCAGAGAAAATGGAAATGCTGTGTGGATTAAGTAGGCCATCCTATTCACAGCAGCGTTTCATCTGGGAAATCACCAATACTACCGATACGTATAATGATGAGAAGCTTTGGCGGTCTCTGACTGTCTCACTCCGTCTGCTTCTCATTCCCCTTACACAGACCCTCTTTATTTCTTTCTCCATTCATGTGTGTGCAACCTGTCGACACATCCTCCCTTTCTGTGTCTTTCTCCCTCTCCCTCATGTCTTCCTCTTCCCTGTTCTCTCCTGCTCTGTGTGTGCACTGTCTTTCCCTCTCCTCTGATCCCCTAGTCTTTTTAATACATATTTAATGCCGTAATGATTATATGCTATTCCATCTGTGGACATCCCTACAGTAGCGAGAAAAATCAATGGCTTTTCCTCTGCTAATGATGTCAGGAAACATCTTCCTCTATCCATCAGGGGGAAAAGGGACCTTAGAGGGGCTCTAAACATTTAGATCGCACAGGAAACCTGAGGTTCTTTCATCTATAACTCTAAACTACCTTAAACAAAGGACACAAGAGCCTATTCACACAATACATTAATAAAAGATCTGGGTTGATGGATATCAAGTAATAATTGTTAATGTCAGGTATTAATGCACCTGAATGAATGATGATTTGATATTTCAAAGCTCTTACTGCAAAAGAAGGTGGACCAGGATGCCTTCAATCTGGTCAGTTTGGAAGCATAGATCTTTTTATTTTCACATTACAGGCATACCAAAGATTGAGCCAAAATCTGAAGACACACTATATCAATAACCATTCAAAATAGCCTGTTATACATGAGCTTCCATATGATGAACCCCTACTGACCAAATAAGACTAACAAACATCTGCATAACTCAAAAATACTAAAGATTGTATGAATTACCATTTCTTACCTTGACTAATTTTTCTCCTTTTGATGTTACATTTAACCACAACATGAACATAATTTGTTTTCCATTTTGCAACCTTATGTCAGCTTGTTCAGTATGAAAATTGGATAAAAACAGTTTCAACATGGTTTTCTACACTGATTTTATACCTTTGACAAACAAACTGTAGTTATTAGACTTTTTCTGAATAAAAAATGAATACATTTATAAACAGGTATATATATATATATATATATATATATATATATATATATATATATAAATATATATATATATTTAGTGCATCCTACAGCACAATAACAGAAAACTAGGGTTGCATATAAAGATAACAGATTACTGAGAATCTGTGTGTCATTTGTTCAGTCGATTTTAAAAATAAAACCAAAAATGAAAAAGCTGAAAACAACTCTTTTTTTGGGTTTCTGTTTTTTGTGCTCGAAAGACAAATGGGAAAAACAAATAGCAAGAGTTTTTCTGATTTCAGCGTTTTCATCTGGCAAAAGTTGCAAGACCTAGAAGAACTAGAAATGGACTTTAGCATCATGGCTGGACTAGAGAATTATTCAGAGCTCATTAAGCACTTCTGTCAGGATGGCAAAACCCAAACGGAGATTGGAGTGCCAAGATCCTCTGAAATGTCTGTAGGTTCTGTGTCCAAAACGAGGAGGGTCAGGAGAAAAGGACACATATCAGATGCACAGCTGGAGTGGAAATCATGTCAAAAGCATAAAGGTCTGCGTTCTAGATTGTTTACATTGTAGACACGGAAATTGAGCTATTTAGAGCATAGTCGTACAAGCTTTCTGGTTGCAGGCAATACAATTTACGGTAAAAATGTACCTTTATGCTAGCAAAAAAGTCAAGGGATTATACCTGGAAGATGACGGATATATTTCTGTGGTTATATCCTCCAGCCTTGCATTTATACCCTTACCGTCACTAAAGATCTAATTAAAGTTCATGGCCTTCATAGCAACATCAAAGTGTTGGTCATTTTTGAAAAGTTCACTTCTGGGTCATGCATTTTTGCCAGATGAAAACATCAAAATCAGATAAAACTCTTATTTGTTCTTATTTGTATTTATCAGTATTTCGTTTTCATTTTTCGACACAAATATTGAGAAACAAGTTGTTTTCCAGTTGTTTTTTTTTTTGAAAATCGAATGAACAAATGATTTACAGATTACTGAGCAACAAGAGAAGTAATTTTAATGTTCAATAAGGGACATGTCCCTTTTACCATTAAGCCAGAGGTGGGAAAACCTTACAGTAGAACCTTAAAGCAGATGATCAATAAAAGATCTGAATGGCTGGTCAGTGGACCAATCAGAGAGGGTCATTTTGCTTTAAAATCATGTTCATCATGAGTAAATTAAGGAGAAAAGCAAGAAAAGAGACACCTCTAGCTGCTCAGCTTGGGGCCAGTTTTCCCCCTGTTCAAAAGTATCGCAAGTGGCCTTATGAACATATAGCATGTAGGGCCACAGGTTGGGAGGCTAGTGTCAGAGCATTATCCCCTCTCATGCCACAAACATTCATCTAATGTAAACAGCAAAACAGTACTTTAAAAGAATAAACTCTTCTTTTGTTAAAGCCCCACTGTGTAGCTTGTTCTCTTATCTAGTGGTTAAACTGTATAGTACATTCAAACAAATAGTGTTCTCTTACGCCTCACTTTTTCAACTGTGCGTTGCAACCGCTAAACTCTACAGTAGCTGGTATGTGCCTAGAAGCTTTATCAACATGTCAACCCACTCTCCAAGTTTTCTTCTGGTGAAGAGGTACGTCATTGTTAGGCTTTCAGATTTGCCAGGGCAGTGACAAGCACGTTTCAGTCACGCTGGCTCTTAGCAAAAAACACATTTAGCCTTAGCTAGTAGCACTTATAAGTGCTTTATGCCCCTCTTGGCTTTTCATAGTTTCTACTGACAGGAAGGACATGGAAGCGTCTATAGGAGGGTTTCAGTCACGTGATTATTGTGACGTATGAAGAGGGCGTGGTTTCAGATGGAGGGCAGGAAGTAAACATGGAGTCTATGAAAGAGACCGGCGAAAGTTCATATTGTTCGGATCTAGATCCAGTTGCAAGAGAAAGATAAAATCAATTAATCAACAGATAAGTCGGGCGTGATCCATATCTCATGAAGATGAGTGAGTATTCAGCAGAGACAAAAGATTTACCGGCAGTTGAGGGCATCGACATCGCAAACTATCTGGTAATTGAAACGTCGTACGTTACCAAACAGCAGATGAAAGCCTACAAAAGTATGGAGGCATACAACTTTTTGTCAGCGGATGGCTCCACAACCTCGGCACCAAACGGCTACATCTTTTTTATGTGTTAAGGTTATAGCAGCTGGCAGTCGCGGTTATGATGTACACAAACTATGGAAACAAACACGACAACCCAATGATATAAACAAAGCCACAAAAACCAAGCTGGCTTACATACCTCGAATGTTGTTCTGTGAGCTTTTTACATTTCTCACCTTTGTGAACAACGACCTTCGGTACTCTGTAAAAACCCTTGTCCTTTTCTCGGTTTGAGCAGTTGGAGCACCCGTAAACAACACAAAACATTGGCATCTTGATTGTTTCTCACCACAAGCTCTAACGTTACTTTACTTCCTGCCCTCCATCTGAATTGTGCACTGTCGCTATGCAACAATGTGACGTCACGTGAAACCCAGCTATTGGACTCACCCATTCGTAAATACAGAAGAAATTCTTCACTCAGGACGACAAGTAAGCAGAGGCAACTTGACACAAATGAGGAGATATTAATGAATGCAGACATTGTTTTTAGCTCATACATCTCTTAAAACACTACGCTTTGACCCTTTAAGCAATTTAAAGCAAGTTCCTGTTGCAGGCTGTGAGATGTATTGTTAAGGCAGAGCATAAACAAACCAACTAAAGGGCAGTAAGCTCAGTATTCAGTTACCCAGCTCATATGTCAGAGAAAAGAAATGCGAAATGTAAACAGGGTTAAAGACAGAAGTCCCTGCAGCCAATTCCAGCTGATGTTTGCTGCAGCACTCTAGTACTTCTCTGTTAGTATAAATGTGTCTGACTTAGCAGTATGCATTTTTCAAGCCAGTCATTAGGCCAGGCAAGAAGGTAGCATCTGCCCGAAGGCAAAAAAGACCAGCACTGATGTTCCTGAAACACATTTGTCTGCCTTTCAGGTCCAAAATGGGTTTGGACAAAGAGCCTGGCCTAATCCACCTGGAAACCAGCATCTCTGAAGGACGTGAGTAATTGAATTCCAAGTTCAGCTCTCCATTTTCTGCTGTCTTTCTACTGTATTGTGAGCATTGTGTTAAAGAAAAGGGGAATTGGGAGTTGTGGGGACAATTCTGCTGTGGGGTAATGCAAAGGGACAGCAGAAATGGCTGACTCTGGGGACACACAATGACAATGGAGAGAAAAGTAATGCATATATTAGAATGCTTTTAAAAGCCAGTGATTTAGCTCAGTGGCACTGTCATTGGTACACAAAGATATTACCCATCCCCTGAATGACAAAGAAATCTGGGATATTGTGGGCCCGATTGATGGTATTTGACTTCATGTGCAGTTAGAGTCTGATGTGCAAATCCATCTTATACTGATTTGTTTCTGTTCCACTGATTTTTCTTGTGTAATGTTATTTCTAAATTATATTGCTTTGAGCAAACAATGCTGTCCTTCTCAACAATTTATCTTAATCAGTAGTATTTTGTGAACAGATTTCTAAACATATATGGTATTAAAGAAATGAAGAAAGAGGGACAGAGAGAAAAAAGTAAAGGTTCATTTAGCTCAGATATGTAATATACAAGAACATTATGCCTGCTGA
Organism: Scarus forsteni; assembly: GCA_036419115.1. Classification (NCBI taxonomy): domain Eukaryota; kingdom Metazoa; phylum Chordata; class Actinopteri; order Labriformes; family Labridae; genus Scarus; species Scarus forsteni. The sequence continues at coordinate 35,691,121 of JAZDUH010000098.1, forward strand.
TTTTGTGATCAGGAGTTAATTACAGTGGCCTTGGGGGCAAAACAAACTATTTTGGAAATAAAGCTAATTAAATAATCAAAAAAAGAAAAGAAACAAGCACACTGGTGAAAAAATGCTGCAAATACTGACAATGAAAATCAATGATACAGATCCTGCTAAACCAGCAGATGTCAAAACACTTCAAAAGGACCACTCAACTACACTGGACTATCATGAATTACAGCAAAACCGCCCAACTTATCAAAATATAAAAGTGCAAAATCACAATCAAAACTGACAACAAAGCCAGAAGCCAAAACAAACCAAATTAGCATACTCATGCCATAGTCATACATGACTTATTCATACTTGGCACATGTTGTGCATGGGGCTACCCACACATTTACCTCTGTTGCTCGTTCTAAGAGTGCATGATCCTTACAAGTTGGCCTTTGTTGTAAATGCTACCCATCAGGCTTTCCAAAAAAAACTGAATACAATAGCATCTGATATTATTAATGGGGGGTGGGATCTGCACCAAAAACAATGACAGGAGATTAAGTAATCACACACATAGCAGTAGAAATGTAATATTCCTCCATAAATATATTACAATGTATAATTCTTGTTCATTTGCAGCCTTTTGAAAAATAAAATAGGGATGCTGTGAGACAACCATGTTTTGATTGTGCTGTACATGCCAACAACAGGCATTATTGCTGGTCAGATGTGGGCATGCTAGACCTCAGGGAAGTCTACCATGTCACAAAATAACTATTTACGTACAGAAAATTACTAATTGCAGGTGGATTATTTGTGCCGAAAATCATGTTTGCAAAGGCATTATGTCCAGCCTCAACTTATCAGGCAAAATAAAGGAAAGTGGCTGTGCAGCTTAGCTTTAAAAGTGCCCCAAAGCCTCCTTTGATAACGAAACAGCTGACATTGAATGGCTTTGTCCAGTTCTTCCAGTCAGTACTCCTGACAGGTCTGCTGAATTTCAGACATTTTTATATTAGAGGTTACACAGCAGCCCACATTCACCAACTTTTTTTTTTCTTTTTCTCTCTTTGATCGCTTGTTCCTGTCTAAAATCATGGTTGTAGTTAGTGGGCCTTTCTGATGTGTCCTCCCTGCTTATCAGAAACATAGGTACATGCAAGCAACAAGCACAGAGCTTTGGGTGACATTGGCTTCGTTCACACTGCTGCCCTTAATGCTCAATTCCAATGTATTGCTCAAATCCGATTTTTTTGTTTGGCTGTTCAGATTACACCTCCAATGTGGCCTGACTGCAGACTGTGATGTGAACAGCTCAGGCTTCAGAAGTGATGCCCATGGTCAGTTGAACATCAATGACATCACGCACAGCACGGAGTGATGAGGGGCAAAAAAACACAGAGCAAAACTGTGCTTCACAGTGCTGAAGAAGTTTGTTCCCATAATGCAGAACCTGTTATAGCAGCTCACATTAAGTGAGCTCTTATTAAAGTAATTATGACTATATTTTATTTCTTATAAACCTTAAGGTGGACGCGCTCTCCTGCCGACCCTGCTGATGACAGATCGCTGCTGGAGAGAAAAACATCTCCGAGCCATAGCCCGCTGAACATGTTACTAAAAAGGGAAAACCTTAGTTTTGTCATCTGTTCTGATGTTTCATAGTTTGTCTGGGAGCAGATCAGACAGGAGCAGACTGTTTTCTGACTGACGTTGTCTTGTAGGAACATACAGCAGCGCGCAATTGCACAGGGATGAGATGGACAGCATTGGATCATCATTGTCTCTGCGTCCTGTAAACTGTTATTTAAGCTTGATAAATCAATTTAAAAAGTCAGCGCAGTGTTAGTAAACTAAGGTTATCAGATATTATAATACAAATGTATGATTTATTCACATTTAATGTCTATTGTGCGTATAACAGAGATGCCAGTCGATCGCCCCAGTGCTCTCTCACCTTTTCCCATCACTCCCACCTTTAATGCATTGTTTATTAAGTTTGTAGCTGGAAAACAACTAAAACTCTTTATTTAAGGGAAAAATGCATACACTTTTTAATAATCATGTCTATATTAACCTCTGCTTATGTTCTGTCCATGAAGTGACTTTGAAAATATTTGTTCCGAGGTAAACTGCTGCTGTAGAACAACGTCAAAGTTGCATTGAATGCAACCTGACAGTTCAGATTGCGGTTGCATTCAAGAAAATCAGATACATATCTGATTTAGGACCACATTTGAAAGTGGCCTGAATCTGATTTGAAAATGTCAGATTCAGTGCGACTTGTGCTGTCCACACTGTCAGAAACAAATCAGATACAGGTCGCATTTGAGCCAAAAAATTGGATTCAGGTCACTTTTGACTGCAGTGTGAACATAGCCAAAGAATATCAATACTGAATTAGCAGATGTAATTGCTGGTGATGCTGTGCACATGCTGTAGCAATAGGCCTTCTTTGGTGCCTGTATTTTAGAGGTGTGAAGGAAACAGCTGATATACAGGCAGATGTCCGTGGGAGTCTTCAGGAGAAACTTTACAGACTTTTCTCAATGTTCTTATGATTTCACTCATGTAGAGTGAGCAATATCATGGCTGACCACAGGATCACACACTGAGTACACAAATAGTGTGTCTGTCATGCATCACATATTATTGTGTGAAGTCTGAGCTGATCTCCAACAAAGCCACAGAAAATTTGTGTTACTTTTATGATTTTTAAAATGAAATCATCTTAAAGGAACAGCTTAGATTTTTGAAGTGGGGTTGGCACTGGTGAATATGATAAGCCACTACAGCACCCAACTCACTTTGTCTCTGAAAGACAATAGTCGGGTACTGATGTAAAGCAGCCAATGGGGCCTCTGAAATCCTTGTATTCACTCCATTTTTGGTTCAAACTACTCCATAACCAACATTGGCTTGACTTGATGCAGCAGTAAAATTTTTCTACATCATATCACTTTCCTCAACCTCACGTATTGTGATGTCTGAGATACAGTGTACATCCCCAGATGTAAAATAGGGCATAAGCAATGGTCAAAATTCCAATTTAAACTGCAACTGCATTCACGTGTTGTTTGAATATGGACATCAGGGCTCACCCCTCTGCATTGTTTGCACTGCCCATTCTACCAATCAGGACTAGAGTCTAAATGGCTCATTTTAATCCAGATTTTGAAGCTGTTTCTTCTAATGTCCTGACAATGCTGATGGCAGAGGGATACATAACTCCTGTATCAAACAAAAGTTCTAACACAGCGGTGTAATGGAGGATATGTAAAATACTGTAAAAAGTCTTACTGTAGATTCCAGTCAAGCTGTTTTTGTGTAGTTTTAACCTAAAAGTTAATACTCCCCTCAGGCACAAAGAAGGCCGTGAGCTTCAATCAGACTACGTGGGGCCTCGAGCCCCCCCCCTTCAAAAAACCTAAACTATCCTTTTAAGATGACCCATGTGAGTAGATTTTGCTGTTATAAACTTTCCAGGATCTATGTCTACCAACAGTAAGGTCCATGTGGTTAAACTCAGTGGTGGTATAGCCCGGCTGTAAATATGCAACTGATGTGAGCTGACAAATGTGGTGTTTTATTCTGGGAATCAATAATGAACTGATGCTGGTGCTATAAAACAAGACAGTTGAGTCCTTTCCTGTTTACGGTAACTTTTGTGGGAAAGCAAGAACTTGAAGACAGTTCAATGATGATTGCAAAAGCAGTCATTTTCAGACATTCATTCATGAACCAGATGAAGTCTTTGTACAAAGTCCCATGCTCACATACACAGAGATAAAGGGCAGCAGTGAGGTGAATAAACCTTTGATATAACCGGCCAATTTCTCTGCATGATTACTCATTCAGACAGAGACATCTGTTTCATATCAAAAATGACTTTTATTAAATCAGTTTGAGATCAAACAGTTTGTGCTAAGCATAAGCAGTGACACAAAGCTGGTGGTCAGCATGACAAGTGATTTCACAGTTTGTGTGAACTTGCTTGCCTAAAAACGGGGCAGATCTAGCACCACAAGACCAACTCAACATGTGAAATTTTATTGTTTGCCTGTCTGTAAGAGGCCTGCAGTTCTCAGATGCATCAGTGATTGGACTGACATCACAATTACAAAACACACTATCTGCTCAAAGTACACATTCACTCATGGCTGAGGCCTTTAATGTATCCTTTAAAGGAAAAATAATTATTTTCCGATTTATGACAGTTTTCTGTTAATGTTGGTCATGCTTTGTCCAAAAAAACAAAAAAAAAATCCACAGGGAGTTTTTTACCCTACGTAAACCATCTCTTAACAATCTTTTTTTTTTTTTTTTTTTTTTTAACAGGGATTTATTCACTAAAACAGAAAATCAGATCCTTCTCAGCCCACCCTTTTCTTTCTTGGGGTGCCCCAGCATGAGTAAAACATGTGTGGTATTTTTGACAGATTAAAAAGGCATCTCTTAAAAAAACTTTAGTGGTTTTATTCATAAATTGAGATATTTTGAGCATCAGCTAATCTTCAAAATGTGAAATAATTAGACAGTCAAGTCTTTTGACCGATCTTAATCCAGGAAAAAAATAATCTGGTGGTCTGTTCAGAATCTGGGCTCATAGTGACATCACAGTGGGCCATTATGATAACACCTGGCCCTCACCTGGTATTTTCAACCACAAATCTCCACCCACAGCTATGGAAAACCGCAGTTGTACATGTGTTACGTCCACCTCCAGCAGAGAGGGATTCAGTGAGAAGGAGTTTGTTTGCATTTAAAGGTACACACACCAAAATGGAGCATTCTGTGAAAGGCTGTTCAGGGCTGGTTTATGGAGGGTCAATAATATGTTTATTTGGTGAGTGATGGCAACTACATCTTAAACCAAAGTATACATATGCTTCATTTAGACCACTAAAGACTGCTAGATGGAAAAAACAGTGATATGTGTTCTTCACAGCATATCTCACATTATGCACAGAATGGGATGAGGCTCAATAGATGCGCAACATGGAAAACTGGAACTATCAAGTAAGCTTAGTTTAAGAACTTATCTATGCAAAAGTTAGATATTCTATTTATGAATTAGTCTTATATTTTGGCCAACATTTTCTTACTTAGAGGGAAACATCAAGCAAAGTCAGGCCACGCAGAATCAAGTTAACACCAGTCAGGCAACGCTGGTGCTCGTTGATTATAATAAAGAATTTTAAGCATGTATAAAAATAAGCATCCTCAACGCATGTTGCTTTTATTCTGAGACCAGCTGCAGCTGCATCTAAATAAATTGCATACATGCTGCTTTAAATGGTGTTTGCTGATTGATTCCACAATATGTTTGTAGAACATTTAGTAGCAATAAGCTCCATTTGTTCAGAGTTCCCCTAAGTAGATTGTAACAGCTGGAAATGTATTATTTAAATCTTTAAACTTCCATTCACAATCATCAACGACTCAACATACATAAACTAAACAACTTTCCTTTTTTGGTAAGTGCCATTAGGGCAAAACTTTGTTCAACTTAGTGCTAGTTCAAAACACTTAAATTCAGTAAAGGAAATTATACATTCTAAGAATTATTGATTTCAGGTAAGGTAATTCAATTTTAGTTACAAATTTCAGTTGAGGCAAATTAAGTCAGGTTAGCTTCTAGCTAAGGTAAATTAAATTTTGTAATGCTGCGTTCACACCGGACACGAATCGACGCGCGTAATGCCTGTGACGCGTCGCGCTTAACGCCTGAGGCTGGACGCTGGACATTTTGACAAGCTGAGGGACGACGCGCGTCCTGGCGCAGGTGCTGTAGAGAGCCGGAGCTTGTCGGACTCAGTGATAACCCGTGCAGGCAAATCCAGCTGGAAACGAATATTTACAGAACATACCTTCAAAACCTGTCTCCTCAGCGACTTTCACCCAAGCCTGCTCCTTTGTGTCCCGGTCTCTGTAGAGTACACACGTCGAGTAGTAGAGCTCCGGATGATAGCAAACACCGCAGATAAACCTCTCCTCCATCTTTGAGAGGGGGTTTGAGCAGGAGCATGAGACCGGGGCGTCACATGTCATCAATCAAACCTGTCTCCTCGGCGACTTTCACCCAAGCCTGCTCCTTCTTGTTCCGGTCTCTGTAGAGTATACACGCCGAATAGTATAGCTCCGGATGATAGCAAACAGCGCAGATAAACCTCTCCTCCATCTTCCAGAGGGCTTTGAGCAGGAGCAGGGGGACGTAGCGTCATACGTCATCAAATCAATGACGTCGGGGGGGGATGTCATCGCTGACTGGCTGCCGCGCCAAAGCGTCAAGCGAACTGGCGTTGAAAGTTCAATATTTTCAACTTAGCGGCGAGGCGTCAGGCGTCGACGCTCGACGCCTCAAACGCGCCGGACGCTCCAAACGTCTCCAACGCGCCGCCTGGGGCGAATCTGCGTCAAGACGCGTCTTTGCATTGACTTTGTATGTAATCTCGACGCGCGTCAACGCGAATTCGTGTCCGGTGTGAACACAACATAAACCTTTAGTGAAGTAAGTTTCAGTTCAACTGTCAGTTAAAGTAAATGAATTAAGTTCAAGTAAAAACAAACCTAACAAACAGATAACGTAAATATGAAGATATGAAGATAATTAAATTAAATAAACTTAGAATTGTCTTTTGAAGCTTAAAGACATGCGTGAAACCATGAAAACAGGATAAATTGTTCAACATAAGTTATATTTTTAAGTCAAAATATATTTTCAATACACAAAAAACATAATTTAAGCCGTCAATCAAATAGAAAAATAGTCCATTTTGAATAGAGTGGCAAAAAAAGTGAGAGTGAAAAAATTGTTCTGTTTACAGGGATGGGGGATTTGGAAAAGGGTCGATCCCACCCCTTTGTGGGGGGAGGACAAATCAGACCTGACCTAAAAGAAGTCAAATCATCAGATCAGTTCTCTTACAAGATGTAAAATGATGGAAGAAAAATGCAATGATCGCATGCCATGCATATTGTGGGCACTAACATAAAGATAAACCTAAACAGTTTTAAACAGAACATGAACTTCCAAGGAACTTAAAAACAGTACAACAGTACAACTCACAGTTGATTAAATGACAGTTTCAGGCAGTATGGCTCCTGGCTCAGCTCTCCCTGCTGTGCCTAAGGCTGCATCCAGGGAGAAGTGAAAATGAAGTGCCCTGGTGAACTGGATGTTAAAGAATGGAGGACTGAGTTCTGATAGGTTGATTGATTAATGGAGTGTGGGTGAATTTTGTGAATATTCAGAAAACTGAAATATCAAAATAAATAATAAAGCAATTAAATAATCAATGCAAACAAATTAAACTGATTAACTGAAATCAAATCTGGCTATGGACGTTTGGGGAGGGAGGCACTCAGACACAGTGGGTATCACAAAGTAAACAACAGTTATATATCAATGGTTACAAGAGTGCACTACCCATGAGTAACATCTACTTTTGAACATTTGTGAATGTTCAAAATCTATCTCCAACAAGTCAGGGGGCTGTCAAGAAACATCAAACCCCACCGGCAATAATTTTCTCTCTTTTTAATTTTAATTTTCTTATTTCTTTTTGATATGTTGACTGTATTGTAAAAAAAATGAAATCGACCCTTGAAATGTATTTTTACTTAAACTGTGATGTTTTTCTATGTTGGTCAAAGTTGTCTAATATACACTGATGTGTGTATGGCCTTAAATCATAATCAAAATATCTCAAGATCATGACATTTGCTAAATAAAAACAGAGACAGCACTTCTCCTACTACCCTGTTTTGTATGATGAAAGCAAAACAGAACTTTGTTCACTGAATTATCTTGACTGGTTTAAAAGTTTTAAGTAATTTAGTTGGGATGGTTGGACGTGGCTCTTGTTCCTGATCCGCTGAGAACCACAGCACAACCACATGCAGGGCAACCAGGATATTCCATCTCTAGTGAGTTACTCTTTTAAGCATCATTAAAGATTAACAAACAGTAGGATATGTTTGCAACATAATAATTTAATAACAGTGTTGTTTCTGGCTCTAAAATAAGCCTTCAAAGGATCAGGGCCACCACTCTGTGTGTTGAACAGGACAGAGGAAGCCAATAATACAAACACACATTGCAAACATCAGTAGTGTCAGATGTTACGGTCACACAGCCAGAGACTATCACTATTGATCATGTGTGCGTGGAGGGAGCAGACACATATTTGGCAGGAGCTAACATGTGGAGACAGGCTCCCTCCCAGGGCTGCGATTGAAGGGAAAGAAAGCAATTGGCCTTTCTGGTCATCTGTCTTCCCCTCCGTCCAGCTCCACCCTTCCATGCTTCGCTTTATTGACACAAGTAATGTTGGGAGCCAAAAGAGGCTGCCTGGCTCAGGGTGAAGGCTGCCTTTCTTCATCGGCTAATACCATTGCTGATGCCATTGCTTGACATGTGTGTATCTGTGTCTTTTGTGTGTCTGTGTGTGTGTGTGTGCGTGTGTTTGTGTATGTGTATGTGGGGGAGCAGAGGCGCTGTACGTCACCTGCAAGCTACAGAACTGCACGGATGCCAACAAGGGCAAACCATTCCCAGGCTACATTGACCCCAATTCTCTGGTGGTGCAAGATGAGTATGTGTTTGTCCAGGTAGGTAATTGTCCGGTTTGCTCTGTGAAAAGCATTAGAGTGGTGTATGAGGCAGAAAGTGTGAGGATTTTATAGGAAATTTTTCAAGGTCATTCTCAGAGAGGAGCTATTAGTGCAGCTTTCAGTGCCTCTGTGCTGCTGAGAAATGCTTTATCTGTTTTTTATGTGTCTCCCAAATGCTCTTCACTCAACGGTTTCATCACCTTTAGGTGTCGACGGCAGGGCGGCCAATCTACTACGTGTCTGCAAAAAGAGATGTCTTTACACCCATGAAGCTGCCCAAGTACACCCTGCCCAAGGTAACAAAAACTGTCTGATTACAATGAAACAAAAGAGGCTCATCACATATAAATTATTAAAAAGATTTTACATATACTTAATTAATTAATAAGACCCTGCAAAGATTGTATTTGTCCACTGTGACTGTCAAAACATCTAAATTGCCCCTTCATCTAACATAAATAAATTCATCTACACAAAGATCTCAGTCTTCATTTGTCTAACTACAACAGAAAACTGCACTTTAGGCCATGTATAAGCATGGATAAGCATTATCTTTGTAGGTGTGGGAACAGAATACACTGAAAACCCACGCAAGGTCTCAGCTCATGTGTCTACTGGCTCAAGGTGCAGCACATAAAAACAATCTTTAAAAACAAGAATACCTTTAAAGACTGGGCCTATTGTTTACCTGCCTCAAAGTGTTTTTATGTGTGGCTTAGGTGTCATTCCTATTTTATGCCATGCCCTCACACTGTTTAATAACAAATGAAAATGTGGACTCATTGCTCTTAAGAGTGACTTTGTCTCATGAGAAAAGCACTCTGAGAGTGCAGACTTCCACTAATCAGCTTACTTCGACCCATAGATTGTGATTTCCACCCAACATTATAGTCCTATGCTTATTTTATACTCACATTGTGGAATGAAAAATATCAATCAGCAAGAAGTGTGATTATTGTTGATATAAATATCATCCAATAGTCCAAAATCTAGTTAGTAATGGATCTTGTAACTTGTTGACCAAACCAATTTGCTGCTGCTTGTACAGATATTAGTGTTGTGTGTCTTTGAATTGAATGATTTGTAAGTCCTTCTTTACGTGTATTTAACTAAATAACTAAAAAGATGATGAAGTGATCAGTTTGGACGTTATCTTATATCCAATATATCCAATATTTTGGTGTTCTGTTGCAAATATAACCTCTTTTTAAATTTGATACCTGCAAAACATTGCAAAAAGCTGTGACATGGGCAACAAATCCTGATTGAAAACACCTGTTTGGAACATTCCACAGGTGAACCGGTTAACTGGAAACAGATGAGTGTTGTGATTGGATATCAAAGGAGCATCCTGACAGGCTGCTCAAAAGCATGGATGAGTTGAGGTTCACCTCTTTCTGAACAACTAAGAAAGCAAATAGTTTAAAATTTAAGAACGTGGGGTGCTGGTTTGGTGGAGTGGTTAGCAACTAGGCACCCTGCCGGTCCAGGTTCGAATCCCACCTGTGACCTATTTGCAGAGTGCCTTCCCCTACTCTCTCACCCCCTTTCACAAGCCTATCCACTGTCTCTCTCCTATCAATAAAGGCACAGAATGCCCAAATAATAGATTTAAAACATTTTTTTTTTTAATTAAGAACGTGTCCCAAAATGCAATTGCAAGGGATTACAGGATTTCATCATCCACACTCTATAATTTCATCAGACAATTCAGAGAATCCAGAGGAATCTTTTCGCATAAGCAGCATGGTCAAAAACCAACAATAAGTGCATATGACTTTTGACCCCTCAGGTGGAACTACTTTAGAAACCAACATCATTCTCTGGAGGATATTACCATGTGGGCTCAGGAACCCTTCTGAAAACGTTTGTCAGTTAACACAGCTGTGTATTCACAGTTCAGTGAATACACAGCTCACTTAATCCAGAAGTACAAGTTAAAACTCTCCATGTAAATCAAAATCCGTTTATCAATGACGGAAAGTGGAAAAGTATTCTGTGGTCTGAGTCCGGATTTTAAATTGTTTGTTGAGAATCATGAACCTTGAGTCCTCCAGACTGAAGAGGAAAAGAACCAACCACATCGTCATCAGTGCAAAGACAGTGCCTGTGATGATATACATCATACATCACATCTCTGTTAAATTAATTTTATAATCAATACCCAATTAGATCCAGTAACCCCTTGATGCTTGAAGTTCCAACACAGTTTTTGGAAGAACTGCTTTCAGCTTTTCTGCTGCATTTACTTGGAAACGTTTACACAAACATTTGAACTGCAAGCACTTGTTCCTTTTGGTCAGTTTCATACGTGATAATAAATTATGCTGCTTTTTGATGTAACTGTTTTTAAATGAGTTGTTGTACTGTTGATCTTTGAACTATCAACATCATTGAAAATGAGGAAACACCCTCAATGACTTTTCTAGATTAAATAAAGGCTTAATGAATTGTGGAAGGTGTGGTAGTGCCCATGGCATGGGTAAGTTGCACATTTGTGGGAGTACCTTAAGTGCTGAAAGACACAAACAGGTTTTGTAGCAATATATGCTACCAAGCAATGTCTTATGCAGGGACGCCCCTGCTCAACAAGACAATGCCAACCAACATTCTGCACATGATACAACAGCACAGCTTCACAGGAAAAGTTTGTGCATACTAGACTGGCCTGAAAATCGGTGTCACATTATGAAGAGCAAACTACAACAATGGAGACCTTGGAATGTTGTGCAACTGAAGTTGTGGGTACAAATAGTTGAAGCTTTGTAGGTGAAAATCTTTTTCATTGAATGAAAGGTGATGTAACACAGTGGTAAATGTGCCCCTGTCCCAGCTTTGATGGAACATGCTGCAGGCTTCTAATTCAAAATGAGCTAGTATTTTTTTAAGTACATATCTGTCTGAGCATTTAATGACTTAAATTGAATGTAGGTTGAAAGTGACTCAGACACACTCCATACCAGTTATTACAACACACACATTTTCTTGTCATTGTTTATTAATGTTGTTTTTTGGAACTATTCCCTTTGAATGATTGTTGTGTTTCATTCCAATTTGAATTTTACCACAGCATGGAATTAAAATCATAATTATGACTTGACTTTTAAATCTAACTTTGTAATTATTTTTGCTCTAATTTACTCTTACAATGTTTTGGTAATATTATTCTGTTAAAGTAATGCCCCTTAGTTCCGATTGGGTTTGAGTAGAATTTAGAATTAACAACCAAATCATCTTGATGTCTACTACAAAAGGCACAACACGGATCATAAATGAAAAGTGTGGAGGATAACTTTTTATGGTCACAGGTTTATTTTTTCTTAAATAAATCTTAAGGACTTAATGCCTATTTGAATAAAAAACAACTTTTATTGGCCTGGTTCTCAGGAGGTTTTAGACGTACTTAAATGGTAACTTGCAGTGCTGCCTTTCTGTGGGAGGTTTATGTATTCAGAAGCACACATTATTTTCCTTCAGATCTGTTTGGTATGCTGGCTAAAGGTGCAGTAAAGTGCCCATTCACGGCTGCCTCTGTGTGACACTCTTTGTTATTTATGGGCAAATCAAGGCCAGAAGTAACTCTCACAGTGATCCCACGATTGTTATTCCATGCTGCTCGGCGTGCACATGGCCTCGCTTGTCACGTCCCCATTGACAATTAAACATGTTTTATTCAATCAAGCCCCAGGCGCCCTGGATGCTGTCGGCTCACTGCAAGGTGTTACTGGCACAGTCGGAGGTAGATGAAGCACACGGGAGAACAGCGCGGCCTCCGCTGCATAATCTCTGCCCATTAAGCTTGACATAGTGTTAATGATTGTTGTGTCCTCTCAGTGAAAATACCTGAATGCTGAGGATCAAGTATCTCTGATTAATGAATATGATTAAACCCATCAGGAGTGGAAGATAATCTAAAAGCGTAAAATATTTAACATTCTGATGAGCCAATTTAAGTAGTTTAAATGTCAGCTTCAAATTAAAATAAACAAGTGTTGATAGCGCTTTACAAAGTTTAAACAGGTTTATTCAAGCAGCATGCCATTCTCTTTTACTAATAAAGTTCAAATAAAAAGAACAAATGTTTCAAGCATTGTTAACGCAATTTGGTGCACATTGCTAGCACAACTCTTGAGGAGCTACATCATCCATTGTAATAACAACATTTCTTATTCAGTTTAAATATTATTAAGATGTCATGATAAAAAACGATGTCGTTGGATTACCTTTAAAAGTAGGTATCAGATTAGAGCAAAGATGGCCATCTTTCAGTCTACAGTTGGCCAAAAAAACATTGAACTCAGACTTGTCACCAAATTCACAACCAAAGTCACGACCAAGGATGAGGGATATACAATTTTGGGTTTTTGCAGGTATCCGATATGTCTATATTTCCAAGATCACTTTCACTGATATTCATATGTTTTGTCTGGAAGTCAAAGCCTCCACTCAGCTAAAATCTACCTGTTCCTGCTATGCTGACAGTCTCTTTTTGTTAGAAATAGAAGTGGGGCTAGAATAACATTTTTTTTGTTGTGATTAATGATACTTTTGATTTATGAAAGATGACCTTAAGTGATAATGAGCAATACCATTATAGTTTATTACATTCTACCTGTATTACAGTCCAGAAATACACAGTGTATGCCATTATGTATGGCCAAAATATCAGCTGTAAAAGTTGGTATTTGCAAACATTTTGATACCTGCCAGTACCGATATTGAGCATCACCACTAAAATTAAAACCTTTGTCCAACTTGCTTTATGCCTGCAGGTAGGAGGTTTACACACTGGTCGAATAAGTTAGATATCTGTTTTGATTTGAGAAAACTCAACTTAAGAATGCATGAAATCATGTAGTTCAAAGTGATACTGCTCAGTATCACGTTTGACTCAAGTAACATACCAAGACTAGAAAAGCACGCGGAGAGCGCAGACCTCCGCCAGCGCCAGCGCCACAGTCCTCCCCCATATTGTGATTTTCACCATAAATATTAGTCCTACCTTTATTTCATGAAAATATTTAGATTCATTGACCATGAAAACATACCATTAGCTATTGGATTAATAATGATATCTATTGTAGTTCAGTAGTTATTCACAAAAATCACATTTTTCGTCATGGCGGATCCAGACGCTGATCCAGATCAACACCAAAATTGAATCACTTCTTGCTTTCCCCATGCTGAACATTTTCTGAAAATTTCATTAAAATCTCTCCTTAACTTTTTGAGTTATTTTGTTCACACACAGACAGACAGACAGACAAACTCTCCCGAAAACATCACCTCCTTTGTAATAATGGTTGAATGTCAGTATTCTCTTTCCTGTATACTTCTTAATCAAAACAAACTGACAGGATGTTCTGAGCATGCTCTACGGCAGACATCAGCCCCTTTGGTTACAAAGAAGGTCACATAAAACATTTTTTACCATATAAGGGTTGTATCCACTCAAATTGTCAAATTTTGATGGAAAAAGTGTTCAGAAATAGGCAAACAATAAGAGGGACACACTAATTTACAGCACTAACATTTACATTAATGTGTTTGAGCTCAAATGCAAACAATATTGCATAATTTAATTCACTTCAGCGCCAAAATTATACCAGAGTTACGGTTTGGGATAAACACATGCAGAATATTTGATGTTTCATATTGCCTCATAAAATGCATCCGACATCACCCCATTTTTAAATTTGTTAGTGTTATTGTATTTTAAAAAGATGGTTGCAGGCAAACTGCTGAAAGGACTACAAAAATGGCCAGGGACTCTAATTCAATCACAATTGATTGTTTTAAATAATGAATAAAACATTCACCACAGCCCCAGTCATGGGCATCAACTTGATTTTGTCAGTTTATAATGAGGAGATTTTCAATCAAAGGGTTATAAATCGGCCATATATGTTTGATGTGTGGAACTGATTTTAGGCACATGCATGTGTTAGAACAGCATGGCTTCATATAGCAGAAAAGTGCATGCATGTTTTCAGTCCTGTACAGTCTTCCACTGTAAATGTGAGGCACATTGTGAAGGGCAAATAACCACGACTGAGATTGTTAAGGTCATACGTCAACTAAGAGTGAAAAAAACGTTTACATACAAAGCTTCAACAATTAGTGTCCACACTTCTGAAATGCTGATTGAGTGTTGCCAATAGTAAAGATGATATTACATGGAGGTAAACATGCCCTTCTTCCAGATCTTTTGAAACATGTTGAAAAAAATCAAAAAATTGGTACATATTTGCAAAAAACAACATAATATGCCAGTTTGAGCAATAAATATTTTGGTGGTGTATTCAGTTAAATAAAGGCCCAAGAATTTGCAGATTATTTACATTTTGTGCAACAGGGTTGTCAAAAATAAGCTTTTTAAATGATGCTTTGTGACACAGATGTAGATGAAGATGCATTCATGTAGAGACAGTCCATAATTGTTTAATCTTGCCGAGGCTGCTGCGGGACTGTAGAGTCAATTTGTTTCTGAGGAAAAATAAAAAACAAGTTTAGGCAGATGAGACCTTTGTGTCAAGGCACAAAAAAGGACGCAATTGAGGAGTTGGACCAAAAGCTTAGTTTTTATTCCAAAAAACTGGTTCGTTAACAGACGTCAGAATATCAGGCAGAGGTGCAAAAATCGTAAAACAGGAAGCAGGAAACAGGTCGAAAACTAGATACTGGTCAAGAATAAGAGTGCTGGATAACTACATGGGACGTGAGTTGATCCGGCAGATTATGAGTGAGCATGCAGGGTTTAAACAGGTGAAGAGAGTGCAGGTAACAAGACACACGAGAACACATTAGAGAGTGGCCAGGATATTACACAGGAAGGAGCCAGACCAGGAACTGAGAGAGAGGGAGACAGGAATTAGCAAAGTAAAACAGGAAACAGAAACCAAAATAAAAATGACAAAAATTAAACAGATGTTACACTTTGAAATGTATGAAGTTTGTATTACAATGACAAACATTTTACTGCAGTTGATCTCAAGAGCCATTTCTAATCAATAATGGATTACATTTTTTTTTTCTCATTTGTTTTATTTTTATATTATTAATTTATTATTCCATTTACTATTTATTTTTTTTATTTATTCACTGCTTATACCTTTAGGCTGGAGAGGTTCCCTGGTGCTGTAACATGAATAATCAAGGATATTAGTCTCTGGGTTACATTGTGATGCACTGTGATATCAAATTGAATTGAATCCTTAACTTAATAATCCTAATCGAATCAAGAGACTTGAAAAGATGCACAGCATTATTTCAGAATGTCCCTTCACTGGATTGGGCTTTGTATTAGTTTTCTTTCTTTCCATTAGCAAAAATAACCTCGCCAGCAAAAAGACAACAACTTTGACAACCAATTCGGCAGGGGCCCAATATCGAGTTTTCATTTTACATATAGCAGCTTTTTCCTGTGGTGGCTCTTTTAGATGCAGTATCAGCAGTGTTTAAAGAAATAATGTAAATACGAGTAAATTATGAAATGTAACACTATCATTAGGGTAGCATAGTTCCAGGTGAAAACCAACATCGTCAACATCCGAACATGCCAGCTGGTTCAAAATTAGGCTCCGGAAGTAGAACTGGCATGCCAGTGTGAAAGCCCTCATAAGGCCTCACATTACCAACAACTAGGTGAAGGGATATGAAAATCAATGTGGTGTATAAATAATATATAAATAATATGAAACCTATAACTGCTCTCCTCTGATGTTGCCTTTGCTTCTCTGCCAGGACCTGCATGTGATCAGTACAGATGAAAACCGGGTGGTTGCAGCGGTGCAAGAGTGGAACCAGAATGAAACCTACAACCTGTATGTGTCGGATACATCGGGGGTCTTCTACACACTGGCCCTGGAGAATGTGGTCAGCAGCATGGGGCCTGAGGGCAATGTCATGGTTGATCTCTATGAGGTAAATGAATAAATGTATCATCTGGTCACGTTGCAATATTTACATATTTGCTTTAAGCAGCACTGCCTCCACACTGGCAATAGCCGGAGCCTCAGGCAAAATGTTTTCCGGTTTACTGCCCTTCCACTGTGGTGCATATGATATCTCAGAGTGCTTGGGGGAATTTTCTGAAACTCTCCCGAAATGTCTGCTCTGACTCAAGGACAGAGTGCTCACATTTCAAAAAGCCCATTTTAAGCTTTTTTAAGTTTTATATGCCTCTAAGTGTGCTTGACATGTCCCCTCTATGTGATAAAGCACTTCTAAGCACAGGACAAAAAGTCTGCAGCAGGAGGACTCCTATCCTATCTTTGTTATCAATGAAAGCCCATTGACTTGGGGTAGGATATGCAACCAGATTTTAAGTCCACACACCTGCACTTTGTTTTAAAATGTTCACATTAGAAATTCCATTATCACAAGATATCACAGGAATCTTCATGATCAAATGTGACTTCAGATAGAAAACAAAGATAAAAGATTAAGTTTGTCAATGGCAGCTGGCTGCACACATATGCTGCTTTTTCAGTAAAAACAAAAAGTAAAGACAAACTGTGGGGAAAAATCTGTCGTAGAAGACGGAGGAGTTTTTAATCTTTGTAAACTGTAGAAGTACCAAATTTGATCACTGACTCACCCCTGTCTGCTAACGCCTATTAGCAGACATTTCATATTGGCAAATTAAAAATGTCATGTTTGATATTTATAATATGGGACTAGAGAAGCTCTAATCAGATGGGCACAGTAGAATAATCATATTGACACCAAGCACTTGAGGATTATTTGGAAAATTCAATTGTGACAAATCAGGTCCCGTTAAGAGAGGCAAACTGGTTAAAGATCCCGTAAAAGCTGGTCAGTCCTGACTTCTAGTCACTCTTGAATCCCCCAGAATAGAGCTGTAAGGACATTTTCATACTGGATGTGTATGAATTTGCCAGCATGGCTCGGCAGCATGTGTGTGTTGTTGCACTTCCCCGCTGTCACACGGGGCAATAAAAGACTTGTATCACAAGTTAAGGGAGAACAACAATACATATTCTCATGATGACTTGATTTATTGAAAAACTGACTCAGTAAACCTGCAGAATTAGAGCACTCTGAACTAACAAGGAGAGTTTCCCCACAGAGGCAGGAAGATGAGCTTTAACTTTCAGAGGAACAGACAGGAACTGTAATTGAACAGTTTATATCTTTTCTGTGAAATATTTCACCACTGTGGACCTACATATCCTGCGGTGTTATGCAAATATGGCTTCAATAACTCTGTAAAGGGGGTTATGATGTGCCAGTGCTTGTTAATGTTCTTGTTAGTCATTTTTGTTAGTTTGTTAGATGACTGACAGTGTAATAAACAAATATTGATGGCATTCGGAAGAAGTGATTAGATTTTGTTGGTGAACCAAATTTGGATTCTGTTTTCAAAGGATTTATTTACATCAACAGGTAAGGTGGTTTACCAAATTTTCTTAATAACTCAAAAACTTTTCATTGGATTTTCACGAAATTTACTGGAAAAGTTGATCATGGAAGGAGCAAGAGGTGATAAGGTTTTGGACGTGATTGGATCCAGATCACAGATTTTCTTCAAGGATAAGTTCGATTTCTACAGCTTTCACATTGTTTATAGAATGAAGTAGAACAATATACTCACCCTGAAGGCTTTCCTGATCCAAACAGTGCTTCGGGAGATATTTAGATCCAAAATCGAGCGGCGGACATCCGTATAATGGTAGCACATAGGGCATCCAGCACCGCTCCTAAAACTGCATTAATCATCCAAAAACTCATTAGTTTCACCAATATTTCATCATGGTCCGCTCGTGCTACTCCTCCACGACAGTCCGGTGTTGCTCCACCCATGTTTTTGTAACTGTGCTGACCTCTGAACTGAACTTAAGGCACTTAAGACTCTTTCTGTATTTCAAAGTCAATCACAAACTCCAAACTTTCACAGAAATAGCAGGTCTTTGAATTACTCTACAACAAAATCCAGCCCAGACTATTCTTCTTGACCCACCACTGTACTTTCACTGTTGGAGATACGTAATCCCCAGGGGGTGATTCACATGATGAATTCACATGAAGCCCACCCCACCCTTCTTCATAGTCTGCCATTTTCTTTATTTTGTACTGTATCATATAAAGGCCCTCTTGATGAGTGCCCAGCCAGCAACTTTATTATGAACGCTGATCAATATTTCAGAGCTGGGAGGCAGAGATGATGGAACATACTTGTTTTGTCATTTTGGAAAGGAACCCAGCTGCGGTAGGCCTACAGTCCTCAGAGCACATTGTGTGAATACGAAGCAGCTTTAAAGTGCTGACACCAACAAAAGCAGGAGAGGGGACTGTGCCAGGGATATGGATTTTTTTGGAGGCTGAGATTATTTCTTTCTTTGATGAATAACTGCAGATATTACTGCACAAAATGCACCTAATAAGAAATAAAGAAAATAAATTGTAATTTTAGTGATAATGCTGAGCCTCAGGAAGTTAAAGGTTATTTTTCTAAAGATTTATCATCACTAACCAAGAGGACAAAACTTTATTTATAAATCAAATTAGGGCTCTGGGACTATTTCAAGTGTGAAAGAAATAACAATTTATTTTTCAACACAAAGTAATGAAGCATAAGACAGTGATGTTTATTTGATGTTGAAACAAACTATACCATAGACTTCAGGCCCAATGCTTACACAGGAAGAAAAATAACTGACTTGCTGACTATAATCTATCCAAATGTTTGGTTATAAAAGGAATTTATCATTCATTCATTCATTTTCTATACTGACCATCCGTTTTGGGGTTGCGGGGGAAGGCTGGAGCCTATCCCAGCTGTCACTGGGTGAGAGGTATAGGGTACAACCTGAACCACTGTACAGCCGATTGCAGGGAATTTATCATTTGATAAAATGTATTCAATTTATATGGTAGTAGTTACATTTAGATTGATAACTTTGTGATAACATGTAGGTCCTAATAATCTGCAAAGGGTAATTTGTTTGTTTTTAATGTTAAAAATCTCCAGGCAGACATCTACACATGGTTCAACAAGTCAACTTGTTTGCAACATGATCAACACTTCTCAGTAGAAAAATGTATTACACAGTTAATAAAATGCAGTATTTCTAATGGTAGAGCTCATGAATATAGGTCATTCAGTTTCTGTTCTTTTGTAACACAGCATTATTATTTCCACTCTATGTTTATTATATGAATTCGCTAAATTTACAAGCCAACTCACACTTTGGGCCTGATCTACTAAGATCCTAAATAACGAGTGCTAAATTGTGAAGTGAAAAAATTAATTAATCTATGAACAAGACAAAGAAAAAGGTAGACAGACTACACATGCCACTGCAATGTTCCCCACTGAAGTTAAAATAGAGAGAATTTTACAATCTTTATGGAGGCGTAACCATAAATAAAGTTTTAAATATACCTCCCCACTACAAGCAGACTATTAGGTTTTGAAAGCTTTGTATTTTGGCTGCTATTGGCAAAATTAAATATATATGTCCCAAACATTTAGGGTAGCCCAACTTGTTTAGGCTTTTATTACAAATTCTGCATCCTATATCTGAACTCATTCAGAGGATAAACAGAAGATATTTTACAATGTTCTAAAATGTGAGATGAGGCACTACCGTGGTTTTAATCAAACCCTGTGATTTAAAGGCACAGTTTTTAAAAATTGGCTGCCAGGGGGCTCTCAAGTTAATAAAACAACCCCAGATGAGTAAAGTCATAGAAACCCACTTACCTCCACCCACCTTTAATGCTGACTGTTCTTTAAATTTAGGACTCCATTCAGTAGAGCGTTCCTAAATCATGATGTTAAAGGTCACACAGACCAGGACATTGGACCTTCAAATGTGGTTCATTTCATGTAAGCAGCACAAGTTATGAATGAAATGCAGAAAGAGAACTGCAGCAGTAGCAGGTTCTGCTTGCTTGCCTAGCAGCCTTTCAAGCATTATATTACATTCTAAAGGCAACAGCAAACAGCTGGTAACCATTAATCAGCTTGCATCATTGGCAAAATTAAGAATTTCTCTGTCCCAAGGAGTTATTTGAGGAAATGTTACTTTTCTTACATAATAATATGTCATGTTGAATTGGTTGGTTAAGTACAAAATTGTTTTAAAAAATGACAGATTTTACATACCATTTGTTTTATTCCAATTCCCATCATTTAGCATATTCATCTATAAATGACAGTTTTTCTAACAGTGTTTTCTTTCATATTCCTCTTTGGTCTGAGCTCCAGTCACTTTCTGATCATTAATAAGTCATTTTAACATCTCAAGCAATCCCAAGATGGTCTATGGTGACTATGACCCAATGAGACGTCATCAATACGTTATCAATTGGTGTTGGTAATTGTTACAACAAATGATAGGAATAGTCTGTTGACAACAAAATCATTGACTGAAATGAACTATATTTTGGTCCTGACCAGATACCAATGCTGTATGTGGTATCCTGGCTCGGCAAAGATTGGGCGTATCCCCCTGAATTGCAAAATCTCAAGACATGTTTTCAGGTCTTTACTGCCCATCCCAAACTCAATGAGTTTGCTCTTTATACTGTCTTTCTAAGGCCTCAGAAATTGAATCAAATCAACTGTTTTGATTGAGGTCACTGCCCGAAATGTAGAATATGCTAAATTTCTTCTCCAAGGAAGATTGAAGTGTCTGTCAATTACTTAAGTGGAGTTTCATTGCCTGATGCAACTGTCAGTGACTCACTTCAGTATCTCAGAGCTATTCCTACGGGCCTTCAACAAGCAGTCAGATTCATTTAAGACACACATTGATTACTCAAAAGTCCCTAAGGCGGGCGATCATTCCCCTCTCAGTGTTTGTTGCTGTACTCGGAATACAGAGGAGGTAAGCGTGCAGGGCTGCATTGCCTCAGGGCGTGTGTTTACATCACTTGAAGATATGGAAATGCATGATATATTTGGAACATATAACACCTTCCTCTGTTCTCACTAAGTCTTCGTATTTTCAGGTTGCTGGAATAAAGGGGATGTTCCTTGCCAACAAAAAGACGGACAATCAAGTAAAGACGCACATCACCTACAACAGAGGCAGAGACTGGAGGTTACTACAGGCCCCGAGCAAAGACCTGAGGGGGAACAACGTTCACTGCGTCCTGGTGAGTCTGTGGATAACTGCTGTATGAGTGTGCCTCATACGTGTTTTTATTTTTGTGTGCCTCCATCAAAGAAAGGCCTTGACAGGAGTTGACTGATCCCAGCAGCAACGGGAGGCCGCGCTCGGAAAGAGCAGCGCCCGTCAAAGCTGAGTGCTCGGAGGCTGCCAAGCTGAAAGGTCAGCCATTTTGATTCAGTCCAATAAGCCGACCTCCCATTTAAGAAACACAGAGAGAAAGAGGTGTCAGACAGAAAGGCAGACGGTTCTTTTTCCATCTTTCTTTCCTCATGAAAGCTCTTCAGAGTTGGGTGAGTCTTTCAGTTGAGTTATATTTTATCTCAGGAGTAAAAAGTTTAGACAAACAAAGCTTTAAACCTCCCAAAAGACATCTATTTGTGGTCAAAAAAATATTTTAACGGCTCAGTGTTTAAATTGAATTAATTCCGATTTAAACTTGAGGAATAAAAGACATCAACCGGGCCTTTACCTTTATATTATTTTACACAGTGGTGGGTGATAGCTCACTGTTTTTTGTGATCAAGTTTATTTCAAAAATATAGAAAAAAACAAAATGAACAGACATAAGTAAATACAAGTGCAATGACAATAAATTGGAAAATGCAATGCAAAAGAAACTGTTATCGCTCATCTGTATGATACTGTATATGTCTGAACAAGAGAGGGAAGATGTCAGAAGGTGTTCATTCCGACCCCTTCTCCATTAACCATCTATTTAACTCCCTGATACATATGAACATACAGCTAACATATATATGCATACAGATATGTGTGTTACGTAGATAGGTTCCACATCACATTAAAGTGATTTTTAGCCCTTAGATTTTTATGAACAAATGCAGGTTTCTTTACTGAAATGCTAGGTTTTGTGTTAGATTTATCAGCTACAGTATATATATATATATATATATATATATATATATATATATATATATATATAGACTATATATATATATATATATATATATATATATATATATATATATATATATATATATATATATATATATATATATATATATATATATGTGTGTGTGTGTATGTGTGTGAATAGTAACAAACAAGATATTTATATATATGTGTGTGTGTGTGTGTGTGTGTGTGTAAATTACAGTCAAATTAGAATGATGACTGTTCAATTAGAATGATAACACAAACAAAGCTTAATGATAATATTTGATTCAATAAAAAGTGTTAAAATGTAAAAACAGGGGAATGAATTCTTCATACAGTTGCAGAAGAAAGAATGTGAACCCTTTGTGATTACTTGGACTTCTGCTCAAATTGGTCATAAAATATGCTCTGTTCTTCATCTAAGTCACATCACTAAACAAATACAGTCTGCTTAAACTAATACCGCAAAAAATATATATATATATTAATATTATAAAGTTTTCATGTTTTTATTCGGCACAATATGTAAACAGTCACAGTACTGGGTGGAAAAAGTATGTGAACCCCTAGGCTAATTACTTCTCTAAGAGCTAATTGGAGCCAGGAGTGATTTAACCTGGGGTCCAATCAATGTGATTAGATGGGATGTGTAGGTTAAAGCTGCCCTGCCCTATAAAAAACACACACCAGTTGTGAGTTTGCTCTTCTCAAGAGGCACTGCCTGATGTGAACCATGCCTCGCAAAGAAGAGCTCTCAGAAGATCTACGATCAATAATTGCTGACTTGCATGAAGCTGGAAAGGGTTGCAAAAGTATCTCTAAAAGCCCTGATGCCCATGTGTCCATGGTAAGACAGACTGTCTACAAATCGACAAAGTTCAGCACTGTTGCCACTCTGCCAAGGTGTGGTCGTCCTGTAAAGATGACTGTGAGAGCACAGCGCAGAATGCTCAGTGATGTGAAGAAGAGTCAGAGTGTCAGCTGAAATTAAGGCCATGCTGTCCGCCAACTGTAAAAGCATTACAACAGAGGATGGGTGGGAGGACAACACCAAAAGCCATAGAAGTAAATCAACAATGGAATGGCTTTAACAGAAGAAAAGTACGATTTCTGGAGTGACCCAGTCAGAGTCCCAACCTCAACCCAATTGAGATCCTGTGGCATGATCTCAAGAGAGTGATTCACACCAGACATCCCAGGAATGTTGCTGAACTGAAATAGTTTTGTACAGAAGAATGGTCCAAAACCTCATCACCAACTGTGAAATATGGTGGGAGCATTATGGTTTGGGGCTGCTTTGCTGCATCGAGCAGAATGGATTTTGGGACTGATATAAGCAGTGTGTTTGTTGAGTGATGTGACAGATGAAGATTGGAATATATTTTATGACCAATTTATGCAGAAATTCAAGTAATCCCAAAGGGTTCACATACTTTTTCTTGCAACTGTAAGTTAAACACTGACACTCTACGCTGCCCTCAGGTCTGCAGGCAGGCTGTTCTACAGTAGTTGGCCATAATAACTGTCTCAACTGGCTGTCTCATCGTGACTCTTTGTTTAGACTTTTG
This sequence comes from Scarus forsteni, assembly GCA_036419115.1. NCBI lineage: Eukaryota > Metazoa > Chordata > Actinopteri > Labriformes > Labridae > Scarus > Scarus forsteni. Next base: position 35,715,323 of record JAZDUH010000098.1, read on the forward strand.
ACATGACTGAAAAACCACCACCTTAAGACCTGAAGGCTCTCACAGACTCATAAGATAAAAACAAGTCCTAGTAATAGTCTGGTTCAAAACCCCAAAAAATAACCTTAAAACTAATTTTGAAAGATACAGAAAACCAATGTTGAGACTTTAAAATAAGTGTAATATGGGCTCTCCTTCTGACCTTTTTTTTTTTTTTGGGACAGCTGAAACTGTGAAATGTTCACTACCTGTGGATACTGCAGTTATATTGTATATATAATTGGTAACATGTGTGATTAATATACTTCAAAGATAATGTTTTGAATATCGGGCCTTCGATCCCACCTTGAGCCCTGTTACTGACTTGCTTTAACATTCTTACTGTGGCTGGACTGATTTTGTGGATATACATATATATATATATATATATATATATATATATATATATATATATATATATATATATATATATATATATATATATGTATATATATATATATATATATATATATATGTGTGTGTGTGTGTGTGTGTGTGTGTGTAGTCATTCTCTTAAATCATGCAAAGTAACCAGACTAAGATGACAGTGCAGATTTCATGGCCCTCATTCCTTTTTGGTGTGTCATTTTGTGAGGCACATTTTCACATTCTCTTTAATGTGACTTTATGTAAAAGTAATCACTGTTGTTTTGTTTTTTTGATAAACCAATTAGCGATTCTGTGGTGTGCTTCTCCTTCTATCCATATTATACAGTCATTTGTCAGGAAATGTCAGAGTTTTAATAAACCTCCAAACAGCCCGTCACAACATGGCCTGCACCACTGGCATTTTGCTGCCTCGTAATGAGAATTGTGTCGCTAAAGGTTAACCCAATCAAAATTAATGGTGAGGCCGGCCAGTGGGAAAATGCTGTTTGGGATCAGACTTGGTATGGAGGTCCACCCAAGTCGATGCATCAACCGCTTTATTCAGAAGTGTCTTTTGAGCGTTTTTACTGACACTGCCAGCTCGGCTTGAATGCTCCAATAATTGAGCCTGTGGTTTCCTCTTTGCAGCCATACTGCTCATTACATCTCTATCTCCACGTGTCTGCAAATCCCTACACATCTGGAAACATCGCCAGCAGGGACTCTTCGCCGGGGATCATTGTCGCATCAGGTGGGTGAGAGGAAATCTCTGTTGAGTGGCATGTTGTTTACACATAATCTTTTCATTCTGAAGTTTGAGAAAGAAACCATGTTGATACATTGTATTTTCTTTTCAGTATATTTGATCATTCAAGATGGACGCAGCTACTCAACACAATTCAATTCAATTCAGGTCTTCATTTTGGCTTTTATATTTTGAGATCTTACCTCCAGCAGTGATCATATTTTGTTCTTCAACATACAAAGAAATCACATGGTTCATTTGGGTGCAGTGACAAAAGTCAGTTTGTTGGGTGGCTTGAGTCTCTTTGACAAGTTTGGCAAACCCTGCTTGGCTTAGTTTACTAATTTGCTGTGCTATTTCACTAAGTCCAAGTCAAAACTTACTGCCTTTTGGTTTGCTTGCCTTGTTTAGTCCTTCTTTGGTTCAGTTCTTGCTTTCACACCAACCAGGAACCAACACAATGAGAACCAAGAACCCATGTTCTTAGCAGACCAGGGTTCAGTTCTTTGATGCACAACAGCGTTTTTATGTAATTGACAACATCCAAAATTAACCAAACTTTCAAAAGATGCAAAGTTGAGCATTACCAAACATGTAAGGTTTAAAAGCCCCTTGAAACAAGACTCTTTCATGTACACGTGCAAGTCCAACTAAAGCCATTTTTAATTATATTTCTTAAAGTAAGTAAAACAAACCTGGATAATGGTTTGAAGATCTATTTATTGTAAAATGTTCTATTCTCAGTTTTATTAATTTCAATTTTAACATTTTGAGCTCCCAAATCTAATAAAACCAAGGGATGTGCATTTCTGTAGCTTTTAAATGGTACCAAAAATGAAATATATTTCCCACAAACATAAGAGGTCTGACAACTGCACACACACACATATACAGTACATATATATATACAGTACATGTGTATATATATATATATATATATATATATATATATATATATATATATATATATATATATATATATATATATATATATATATATATATATATATATATATATATATATATATATATATATATATATATATATACATATATATATATATATATATATATATATTTTGGCTCATCACATTCATCACAGACCAGTCCATATCAAGCAATGCCCCTACATTTGACATAGCAGCTCACGCTATTGCTAGCCACTAGCTTAAACTACCTTAGACTATCGTCTTACATTAATTTTTACCACACAATTTTTAACATTTATATGTGGCATATATATATATATATATATATATATATATATATATATGTATGTATATATATATGTACAAACCTCTCAAGCAGCAGCTTGATATTGGATGATCATTTGCCACTGAGTAACCTCAGTTTAACCTGGCATGTCCATGGAGGATTTCCATGTCTCTTCCAGTTTCCCTGCAATGATCCCCTGTCAGTAGAAGAGCAGAGACAACATTTTCCGCAAGACAAGCTTCTAGTGACGTTCTTTGCTCCTCTTTCAAAGAATAAATTTAGCAAAATTAGAAATAAATATTTTAAAAAACACAGAAATTGAAAACTGATCAGAGGCTGCCATTTCTATCAAACATGCTGTCACTTCTGTTGTCATCACGTCCACAGCTCCCGCCTCTCTTCCCTGATTGGGTCACTAAGCATTTAGCTAATTGTAGGTTGGACAATGGAAGTTGGCAAGACAGACATGCAGGACTTCAGATTGAGGCAGAGCAGACAGACCTGCAGCAGAAAAAAAAACCCCATCCTTAACAGAAAATCTTGTCACTTAACAACATTTGTATGGTATTGTGAAATTTATTGTTATGCTTCATACTTTGTTCTTCATGCAACCCCATCCAGGTGTTTACAGATTTTAGATCTATTTGTCCCTTTGTCATCTCCCCTTTGAGCAAAAGTGAATTACACAACAAAAAGCCAGTGCACCAAATATAAAATACAATTCTCATGGTCCAGCCCTCAGAGCACCATTGTCCTTTTGAGCCTCAGAGAGGAAGCAAGAGTCCCATTGACTCAGTAGAAAGAAAAGAAAGAAAGAGGAGGATATGAGTTCAGCAGACCCCGAGGTGAATTCACACCTCGGTGATATTTACTACCGTCTGAACCTTCACTGTCAATAACACATCGGCACACTGCCCCGGGTGTGTAGAGAAGGCCTAACTTGCTCTAAATGTGTTGGTCTCTGGACCTTTGTGACACATTGTAAATTAAACACGTTTCATTACTGTGGGAATGGAGTAATCTATTTGTTGAGTTTCTGGTGTCATAAATGAATGCAAAAATAGACATGGAAGAAACTGGTTGGAGATTTGTAGCTGCAATGTGACAAGACAATCTAGTTACCATCACTTGACATGGCGATCGACCCTTTGTTTAGCCCTGTCCTCCGTTGTTACTGTCACTTGTTCAGACGAATTGTCTTGTTGTTGGGCCTCTTCACATATAAAACAATGGAAATAACAAACCCCAGTTGTAGTTGAAACATTGTGTTAAACACATAGAAACAATGATTTGTAAATCCTGTTTTATCTGTATTCAATTGATCAAACTACAATTACAAGATAATTCATGTTAAAACTGATACACTCCATAATTCATTTGCAAACATTCAATTATTACCTCCACCAATGAGGCTTTGTTTAAACTCTGTCTGTTTGTTTGTCTGTTTGTTAACCTGTTTGTTAGTCTGTTTGTCTGTTCAGAAACTACTTGATGGTCTTACATGAACATTTTTTATCGGAGGTGTGGTTGGTCCAAGGAAGACACCAATTCACTTTGGTGCTGATCCGATCCTGATTGACGTCACAAAAAAACATATACGTTTATGGTGAAGTCCCATTACTTCACACTGGGCTGTATGTTGTCCCACCCATGGCACCATACCATTGGTTACACGTTCTGGTTACACACGGAGGCACGGCACATCAGCCAATCAGCAGTGAAAGCTGGGGCATGCAGAGTTCTGCTCACGTAGAAAAGGACGAAACGTTTTGCCGATCTAGAAAGCCTGTTGCTGTTCCTGAAGCCTTGGTTTCTCAGCAGACTCTCCCAAGATTGGAATAAACATTTTCTACAACTCACAGCTACTAGTGACATTACTGTGAGCCCATTTAGAAACATCCGCGGCAGCTCTGCTCACTCGCAGCCCCTCCAAACGTGTTATTTAATCTCTCCTAACAAGGAGCTGATCATTTGGATACAGAAATAGTCCATCATAGCAGGTCAGTGTGTGTCTGTGATGGTATAGGGATGAGTTTGTATCCATGGCATAGGTAAATTAAAGGTCTGTAAAAGGTACCACTAATGCTGAAAGATACAAACAGGTTTGGAGCAACACTTGCTGCCATGCAAGCAATACCTTGGAGTGGATTTTTGGCCGAGAACTTTTAGAAACATATGCTCTTGGTACATCTGGGATCACTGTAAACGTGTGGATTGAAATAAAATTTAGGAACTTTAATTCATCTTTCTTTATTTGTTTATTTATTTTTGGAAAAGGTGTCTATTCTCAGCCAGTTTTAGATATTTTTGTTCATTTTACAGACACTCTAAGCACATCTTTATACATTTCAAGATAAGGAAATTAGTGCCACAATTTCACTATAGTGCATTAAAAAACTTGGGCAAGAATGTGTCCAACCAGAGGTAAAAAAAATGAAGCTACCACAATAGCAGGCTCTTAAAAAAAAAAAAAAAAAAGAAACAGTCATAAAAATCTGGGATGTATATCTGCAGGCCAGTATCTGGGTGTCTAGTTTAATTTCATGCTTCAAAGTCAAGAGAGTTAGATGATATTAAAACAGTCATAAGGTGTGGATGTGGAAATGAATGGCTCACTTTAAGTACCAGTTATTTTAGAGGCTACACACTTTTTTGTTGCCAAATATGAGTTTGGAAAGGTTCCTCTTTTTCTGTGTACCACCTAATAGTAAGTTTTTATCCCTGGCCTCTGCAACTCTACATAATAAGTAGCAGAGATAATAGAAGGATGAACTGGCAATCTCTGCTTCATTTCATTATAACAGTCAGAAAAAAGAGTCAAAGTTTGAAGTTTTAGTAAAACTAATTTGCATGCCAACACAACAGGAAAGGTGAAACAAAGGGAAAAGAGCCCAGAATGCACTTTATTCAATAAGCCACGCTGAGCAATGTCAAAGGGCAGAAAGAACTTTGAAACTTTTAATTTATTTGGCAAAAAGGGGGAGCAAACTACCCAAACAAAATATGGGTTGGATTGAAAGGTGATAAGTTGTATCCCAAATGAGAAACTAAAGGTGTAAAACCATCAAAAAAATGTTTCAAAAAGAGGGTTTTTTTAGTCAAGATGAACATCATTACCTCCTGTGACTTCTCAGTAAAACCTGGGAAAACCTTTCTTTCTTCGCTCAAAACTGTCTATTCTGTCACTCTCCAGCCTTTTCTAAATCTGCTGAAACTTCTTTATGCTAATAATTCAAATGAGTCCAGCTCTGAAAAAGCGTCTCGGCCATCAGTGAAGGTGGGGGACAAGAGTCAATGTCACTCCTTTTCAAAGTTGTGCAGAGAATAGGGTGAGCAGAGTCATGAAATGCAGAGCAGTACTTTGCCATTTTAGGCTTTGAAATGAAAGTTAGTGTGAGACTAATGTTCAATGACATTTCGATTGCCACCAGATTTACTGTATCTGTCTGCTGTAGACAGTCAGGGAGAAAGATAGAGGGACACTTGAGAAACAATCAGGCACAGTTGTGTGTGAGTGGAATTAAAATTCACAAGGGCTGAATAAATTTACTGCTGTGGACAGGACTGTAACGTATATGCAATTATGGAAAAATGGCCATTTAGGAAATGGGCATAAGTACTGGATACTTTTCCAACTTTGCCAGTGTTAATCTGTCCTCTTGGTACAAGGTTTGTGTTCTCACACATACAGCATAATATGTATAAAACAAGCAGCAACTCCCAGTGTAAGGGTGATAACTAAATACATTAACTCACATTGCTGTAACTTAGTAATTCTTTGAGTGCATGCACTTTTGGAGTACTTTTTAAAAGCAGTGATCATAACTTGAATAATTGCTGTGGGGAGTACAGTCCTTGACGAAAATTCACAAAACATCAAAAGGCAGAGATATATTTACGGTTTACCTTTAACTTTGTTTGGATCTGTTGCCATCATGTGTGATTTGGGGTATATACTTGTATGTGATGCAAGTCACTGGAAGAGTCCACTAGATGGTGCAGAAAGACTGCTAGCTGCATGGAAGTATCCATTGTGTTAGAAGTAAACTGCAAACCTGTCAATAATTCTGAAAGTATTTGTTTAAAAAATGAACACCATTAATCAATGTCATCACCAAACATTTGTTAGCAACTGAGTCCAGTGGTTTTACCTCCTTTTCAGAATCATTTGCACTCCATTTCTATAATATTGTAATCCATGCACCATTGTGTTTATCATTAAGTTGCAATAAGTGTCTGTGTTAACTGATGACTTTCGACTGACTTGAATTTATCCAGACTTGTACCAAAAACATCAAAACACCTAGTATCCTCCTTACTTTTCTCCTCCAATAAGAAATAACCCTGTACTGTGTCAGAAAGACCCTGGATTTTGTTTGAAAAGGAGAATGAGCTCCTCCTGTTCACCTCGGCTTGTATTTTGACAGGAACGCTACATTTATCAGAGGATACATAAAGGTTTTAGACAGTCAACAAGTCCAACACTAACGTTTTACTCCTATTGAGTGATATGTCCAGATTGTCTTTTTGTCAGTTGGCATGATTAAGGATGGTCCCATTTTCTCATGGAAAATGTAGTGGCCACAGTTGCTGACTCATATTTTTGGTCTACAAAACATCCACGTTCTATCCAGTGTGCCTCAAGCTGTCTAAGTGTGGCCCACAAAGCCTTGTGTTTAATCAGTGATTAAAACATCCATGCAAAATTAAACTAATTACAGTATTTTACACTGTGTTAGGAAAACTCATCTTAATATGCTGTCTCTGCTGTAGCAATAAAGTGAATTTATTGGTTAATTTAGAAGTATTTGTGAGCATCATACTGTTCAGTAACAGCAGCTCTTGTGGAGAAGCGGTAATTACAGCCGCAGTCTGCAGCTGCAGGCTGGAGGCCTCCCGCTGATTCACCGTTGCCACTTTTAAGGCTCTTTATAAAATTTTGGATTTGTTTGATCTTTCACTGCATTATGCATTTACCCAGCTCAAGCACTCACTGTGGTTTGTCTTCTGTCTTTTCTTTAAAATACTATCCTGCCTTCAGGCTCCATCGGATCAGAGCTGACCACCAGCAATGTCAGCGTGTTCATCACTTCGGATGCAGGAAACACATGGAGACAGGTGAGGGCATGATTTATTACAGTGATTTCAAGATGCTTAAACTGAGCTAATACTGCATTTTTCTCTTCTCTTTGTTGGATTTAGAGGTTAAACTCTCCCGACACTGAAGCTATGATTCATATTTCTAATTCTTTTATGAGATGATGAAATGGTTGGACATTTCTCATGGCAGCAGCTGGATGACATTTTTGAGCCAAGTGGCTGGAAGACAAATTTGGTGGTCTGTTGCTGACATGAAATTGTGCAATAGTGTACTACGAGCACTGAAATTGGATTTTTCTCTTTCTTTTTTACACGCTTGCAGACTTTTAGCTATTAATGTCTTTTTGGAGGAATGAGATTGCATAAAAAACTGTTATCCCCAGTTTGGTCCAGAGTAATTTTCTGTTTTTGCTGACATTACAAGTAAAAAAAACCCATTGTTCTCTTGGAATTATTAGAGTATACTACTTTCAAGGCAATTTTAATATTTTGAACTACAAAAAGTAAAAAAAGAAAAGGATAATATACAGATTTTCTTTTCTATTGAAGATTACAAAGTCAATAAATAGGCTACATCAAACAAAACAAAACTACTTATCAGTGTTACCAATAATTCAAATCAAGAAAAAGATTAACATTCTTAATAAAATGTGTTGGTTTTGGTTGCTAAACAAGTGTGCAAAACTGATAAATTAAATATTTTAGCTTATGAGTTCTTATATCTGGTGGAAGTTGCACTTTTACCCATGAATCTCACCTGGTCAAACCAACAATACAACCAGTCAACGGTCTGCTGAGAGAACCTCATTTGATCATTTATGTTTATAGAGTGATTATTGTCAATTAATTTACCTATCACTCAGTTTATGTATCCCACTATCAGTCCATTTACCAATCCATCACCCATCCATACTTTAACGTATCCATCCATCGCAGATCCATCCATTAACCTATCCACCAACAACCATTCATCTGTTAACCTTTCCAACATCTATCCATCCATTAACCAGTCCATCCATCACGGTCCATCCATTTTTGTTTTCATCCATCAATTTCATTATCTCACCATCAGTCCATTAACCAATCCAGCACCCATCCATCCTTTAGCCTTTCCATCCATTTTTATGTTTTCATCCATCCCCTTATCTATCTATCTATCTATCTATCTATCTATCTATCTATCTATCTATCTATCTATCTATCTATCTATCTATCTATCTATCTATCTATCTATCTATCTATCTATCTATCTATCTATCTATCTATCCACCTGTCCTTGGTGTCAACTGGCTTTGAATATTGACACAGGAGAGTCATTGAAGAACAAGGTGGTTGTGGTTTAAAAAAAAAAAAAAAGATTGTGGCCATGAGTCATCCATGCCTACATTGCAATACTGAAATGTCAGACTAATATTTTACCAGCATGATAACTACGGTACCAAAGTACAACACAATTTCATAACCATGTACCAAATTGCAGAGCCCACCATGTGAAGAAAAAGACTCCAAGCGAAATAAGTATTATCACACGGGCTGTGATTTAGAACCAGAATGAGGAAAAGCGAATGATACACCACTGCTGAACACAGTCAGACTTTGTATGTATGTCTTTAAAAGTGATGCAGGTACTGTACTGAACTTTGCAGTGAAGGGGAAGAGGAGCTGATAAATTCAAACAAAAATTTGAATCAGTGCTTCTTCTAACTTTAAACAATGGCTATGAGCTTGGGGTAATGACCAAAAGGACTGATGCTGTAAAGAAAGACTCATCTGTGTCAATATTCCACAGCCAGTTTACACCAAGTTGTTGGTTGTTCAGGAGCAAAAATATGCAGTATAAACCTTGCATTGTGGTTATGTGTTGGAAAACTCAAATATGTTTACTCAAATTGCTTTCACATCTGTCTTATTGATGCACCCCTGAATACACCACAGACTTTAAGCAATAACAAAGTTTGACTTGGAGCATCTTGGAAGTTTTATGTGACTTAAAAAAGATAAAACTGTATTTATGCTGCATCGGATGGCACTTGCATATTAGAGCAACGTGTAACCACATTCCTCACAGAACTGTAAATGTTGACCTGTGAAGAAAACTGGATGCTGGTGGTGTTAGCCATACTAGTTATCCACACCCAGTGAGCAGTACACCTTTCGGTTCACTTTTTTTTGCAGAGGTACAAGATAGTATTGGAATGGTGTAGATATGGGCAGGTAATTGCATACAATGGTGATCATTGGTATTGGCAATTATAAAAATCTTCACTGATATTTGCAGCCAATGTGTTTTAGTTACATAGACTAACCTTAAATACCCCATGTGTATGCAATGTCATTTTGCCAGAATACACCATGATTGATTTTCTCATCAATACTGATGTACACTTTATAAATCAGAAGGATAATTTATTAAGGAATGAAATTCTGTTCCCCTCACTTCTCTTCCATTTCTTACACAAATAGACTGCCACTATGACAGGAACAGGCAAGTTGTAACCACATTCAAGCTTTGTGCTCTTGACAAAATGTATTGTTATTGGCGGTAATAAGACTGGAACTATCAGCATATCGGATTTCTGCAAAAATCCAACATCATGCATCCCTAGCTGTGTTATTTGCTCCTCTTTTTTGGTCCCGATATTATTTCAATGGCTTCCCCACTTACTGCGAACCTAAATCCATCATACTTATGGCCCTTTTCCACTAGCACGCCTTGGCCCTACTCTAGTCAGCTCTACTCGATTTGCAGCGTGTATCCACTAGCTTGGTACTTCTTAAAACAAGCTAGTTTTAGTACCTACTCCGCTCTGGTTTCCCAGCGAGCAGAGTCGATACTAAAAGGTGACATCACCGACATCACCAACTGCCGGCTACTGATTGGTCGGACAATGTCGTCATCGATAAGTCAGGAGCGCAACAACCTAGCATGCTAGCGGTAGCTACCGTTAGCTTATCCTTCACAGCAGGAAATTTTCTTTCTGATTTTTGTCTATCAGTGACAGGTAGGACAATTGGGGCTGGTAGGGAAATTCAGGATAAAATTTGGGTGAAATAATACTATATGTGTTCACACGTGCATCCAAGTAATGTCAAGACATTTATGGAGTTTGGGGATTATTGTCTCCAGAGTCTGCTATCTCTGCGCCTTTGCCTTGTTGCATCTGCTTCCTTCATCTGCCACAATTGTGGTGTGGCAAATAGGAGCTGTTAAGTCCTGACTTGTAACCCCTTAAAATTGTACCCTCAACCTTCTAACCACACTCACTGCTTTAAGACAGTAACTTGGAATTGACATCCATCTGCAGCATCAACATTTAGAAAAAAAAATATAACAATTACAGGCAATGGATATGTCGGTTTTCTGCCTTCTTGGCTGGGTTCTGCTCTCTTAAAATACTCACACATGTATCATGCAGCAAATATGTTATGCTATGAATATTACCACCTCGCACTTGATAATTCATTTTTCCAAAGATGAGCCAGGTGGAATCACACCCACACGCCATATGGAGCTCTCTGAAGTGACCCACCAACCACCCAGTGAAAGTATTCACCCTCACCTCCTACTCTCTCACTCTGATTTTTCCAGGAAGACTTTTAATCCTTCTTTACTAAACAGCAGCTTTAAGGTTAAGGAGCACATGAAGTTATAGTTATTTGAATCAGAGCAAACAAATCTGGTATGCTTTATTATATATGCTTTTCTTTAACTCAGCACAGCAATAAAAGCTAAATATTCAGAGGCTGATATAGCAAGGTCCCCCTGTGATGTATTCTTTATGTGCAAGTGTGTGTGGTGTGTTATAACTTTACTTTCTTAATGATTCAGTGTGGGTGTGTGCAGACATGTGTTGGACATGTACACCGCTAATAAGCCGCGGTAGAGTGAGCCCTCTCTCTTTGTGTGTCCCTGCAGATCTTCAATGAGGAGTACGCCGTGCTGTATCTCAACCAAGGAGGAGCCTTAGTTGCAATAAGACACACTCCGCTTCCCATCCGACACCTGTGGTGAGTCATTATGACAGAGACGCCATTTGTCACAGCATGACTAATTCTCTCAGAGGAAGCTCCGAGTCTGAAGTAAGTCAAACAAAGGCAAATGAGTTTGTCTTCAGACTAGGAGATGATATTATTCCAGCCAGGAAAAAAAGGCCACCAGCCATGGAGAAGTCTGCTTTGACAATTGTCATTCAATTTCACCTCTGTGTGTTTGAAGCCATAATGAGTCTGGGTCTGCTGATCAGTGCTCACTGAGCAGAGCATCTCAGCGCCACACCGAATATGAAATAAAGATGTTAGGCTCTTCTCAGGGTCGTTAGCTTGTGCACACAGTCGGGGTGTGTGAGTGTCGTGTATTGTGTGATGGCTTTTTGTGTTCCCAGGTTGAGCTTTGATGAAGGACGGCAGTGGAACAAGTACAGCTTCACCAACAGCCCGCTGTTTGTGGACGGGGTGCTGGGAGAGCCCGGGGAGGAGACGCTCATCATGACGTAAGTGTTTGTTGACAGGGAAACATGTCATTGAGTTGGTTTACATAAAAAGATAATAAATAGACCAAAGAGGGCAAAGAGCTTTTTTTTTTAATTCAAAAAACTTCAAGGTGGCTTGGTAGGGCAGCAGGCAGTGCACATGCCTCACAGCAAGAAAATTAGGGGCTTGATCCCTGTGTCGGTCAGGGCCTTTCTGTGTGGAGTTTGCATGTTCTCTCCATGTGCATGCATGGGTTGTCTCAGGCCATTCTAGCTTCCTCCAACAGATCAAAAACATGCTTGTCAGGTTAATTTGTGAGTCGCTATTTCCCTGAGGAACAGTTTTAATTCTGCGAACTAATTATTTTCGTGATAGTTTTCATTAGCAACTTTTTTATTTTATTTTATCTTACTTGAACCTAATTTGACCATTTAATTCTATGAAAGGCTCTTCTTTTTAACTCAAATTAAACATAACAATGAATAACATGTTGCCTTGAGAATAAATAAGCAATCTGAATAAATGAATATGAAATCCTGCCTTTGCATCAAAATTTGACAATTTGAGTGAATACAACCCTTACATGGTAAAAAAATGTTTTATGTGACCTTCTTGGTAACCAAAGAGGCTGATGTCTGCCGTAGAGCATGCTCAGAACATCCTGTCAGTTTGGTTTGATTAAGGAGTATACAGGAAAGAGAATACTGACATTCAACCATTATTACCTCCGCCAAGGAGGTTATGTTTTCGGGAGAGTCTGTTTGTCTGTCTGTCTGTGAACAAAATAACTCAAAAAGTTAAGGATGGATTTTGATGAAATTTTCAGGAAATGTTCAGCATGGGAAAAGGAAGAAGTGATTCAATTTTGGTGTTGATCCAGATCAGCGTCTGGATCCGCCATGAAGAAAAATGTGATTTTTGTGAATAACTACTAAACTACAATAGATATCAATATGAATCCAATTGCTAATGGTATGTTTTCTTGGTCAAGGAAACTAAATATTTACATGAAATGAAGGTAGGACTAATATTTATGGTGAAAATCACAATATGGGTGAGGACTGTGGTGCTAGCGGAGGTCTGCGCTCTCCGAGTGCTTTTCTAGCTATACATTACTGTTAAAATGTTTACTACAAAATACAAAAGCTCCGAGTTGAGGTTTAAACTTTGGAATCAAAACAAACTTAACTTTGAAGCAAACTGTAAGGCTGTGTAAATAAAGAGACAGCAGCATTTGTTTTGCTTGAGATAACTGCGGCAGAACCTTTTAGAAGCATATCCTGCAGGTGACTGGATGATTGCTCTGTCAACTGCATTTATTATGGGCCAATCAGATAAAGTAGAAGGCGGTTGCTACTGCACTAAAGAATGAGAGCCACTTCATTAAACAATCTCTCATCAAAATATGCTGGAAGTTGAGTGAAATTACTCTTATGTTTTATTGTAATGTCAGTCTGGATTGAATACAGTTGAAATTTATCTTGATGATAGAATTATGTAATTTATATTATGCTCTAAATTTGGAGCAAATCCATCAAGTGACGGATTGATATATGATGTATTTTTTTTAAATATGACCCCATGTTAAGTTATGGGTTTTTCCAAACATTTGGGGAATTATTTGCATCCAGACAAATATGCTGATCACCAGCAAAATGTAAAGGCTTTTTCCTTTGATCAAACCACACCTCTGGTATAATTTTCCAGATCCATCCAATACTTTTTTTAATTTATTTATTTATTTATTTATTTTTTGCATAATCTTCCTTGCAGATAAACAAACAAACAACAGACAGACCCTTTAGAAGACATAACTTCCTAAGCTGAGTTACTTTAAAAAAACAAACAAACAAAATATTAAAAGCAAATGCTATATGATTAAACCATTATTTTAGATTGAATGTTTTGCTTTTACAGTATATGTTGAAAAAAATATGATATAAAATAATGATCCCACCTGTATGATGACATGTAATACTGTACATGAACTGATCATGTCAACATGTTGATTTAATTTCTTTTTATCTTCTAAAAGGAATGCTCAGACAATAAATACATCAATTGGTCATAATGAGATTGGATGGAAAGTATTTAAACTATTAAAAGTAATAAGTGTGTGATCCTAGCTGTTTCATGGACATTCTCAGTTCTGCCTGTTTGGTATAATTCTGGCCCTTCTAACACTTCACTGTTCATGTAAGCACACTGAAAACTCCTTTAAAAAAAATCAAAGGACCAACATATAGTCCCCTGTGTGTGTGCCAAGACACACCTTATTTTTTCCCCTTTTCATCTGACCTCTCTTGATTTAGCATTCCTGACTGCGTCATTGTTTCCCTTTTCATGAATAAGAAAGATTTTTCTCAAGGTCTAGCCAACATCAAAAAGGGCTGTCTCCAGATTATGATCACAGGAGATCAATGCTTTGGCAGCCCAGTGACAGCGTGACTGTCCATTTGAAGAACATGAAGGAAAAATGCCCAAAATGATCAAAAAATCCCTGAGAAAACAGACGAGGAACTTTGCCTTAAAAAAACTTTTAACAGCACTGAAAATTGGGAAGAGCAGAGAATACGATTCGGCTTGTCCTCAGACAGCAGATATATGACGAATCCTTCTGTGCTTCTTTCACATTTTTATCATTAGGGTGTCTCGGAGCTGGATGCATGCATATGCTATGACACGGCCCTGCTCCCTTATTGCAGCAGAGGTTTTATCACTGGGGTTTGTGTTAGCAAAGGGTTTCCACAGCCATTACATCAATGTTTCATAACATCTGCTTCGAATGACAGACTGACAGTTGGCTCAGTCGTCGGCTCTACAGGAGAGTGATAGGACACAGCTGGAGAGACAGGGCAGGAGAAAGAGAGGAGGAAAGTACACAGCAATGGTTAGAGAGCAACAAGGGAGTAAGAGGAGTAAGGGCAGTGAAAAGACAACACTGCTAACTCTGCTTGGGGGAGAAGTTCTTTGGGATGGAGCCACTCAGCTTGCAGACGCACCATTAGTTTTCATAAGACCATCATGCTTTGTTTTCTTATCAATTTGTACTCATTTTTACTGTAAGTGCCTGTCATGGTCGACTGGCTGCAGAGCTAATTGACAGATTGATTGTGATAAATACATTGTGGTATGGATGGTGAGTGGGTCAGTGCACAAAACACATCCACTCAATTTAGCTGGAGATGGAATATTTATCTGGTTAGTCTCATAACCTTGGATTCTACTTTGTTTTGACCACTGAAGATACATGGATATTCATTTTGATTATGCTTTTTAGAAAAGAAAAACATGCTCATGTAAACTTGTTTCACAAACCAATAACAGAAATGTCAAAAATTTGTCATGACATCACAGGCCATAGGAGTTTTTAGACCCTTTTTCGACTTATTCCTCAAAGCCAGGGATGGAAAGGTTTGGTCACAAAGAGGGCCACAATAATACAAGTATTAGTACCAGAGGGCCTAATTTTTCAAAACTTTAGAAAACAACAGATTTACATTTTTTTTGCAATGAAAATGTAAAAAAATTAAAGAACATAAATTCTTGATATATCATTGTTTAAAATTGTAAACATATATGCAGATGTTGGTGTTCAATATAATGAGCTTAACACAGATATACATTTATTTTCAGTGAATGTTACAAATCATTTTCAAGATCCACTCTTATTTTTTGAAATGCATACACAAAGTCTCAAAGAAACACATTTACAGTAATAATTACTTATAACTATCTTATAAATCCACTTTAAAGATGATTTTTTGAAATAAAAAATAGAAGGACATACCAGAAATTATGAGTATTTTTGGTTGATCATATTCGAATGCAAAGACATTGTATGGCTATGGAAGCTAATGTTTACTTTTAAAAATACTTTCGAAACTGACTTGGGGGCCACAGTCAGACAGTGAGACAGGTGGGGGGGCACATGTGGCCTACAGGACTTTGGTTGCTTATCCCTGCTCAAAGTAAACCATTTAAGCAACCCAAAAAAAACAAGAGACAGTGGCTAGTGACAAGTGGCAGAGCTGAGATTTGACTAAACACCTCATAGTGACTACCATTTTCCCATTTAATAATTAGTGTCTAAGCACAAATGATTAGTATTAATTGCCAAATTTATTTACAAAAATATTTTAAATTAAATTCTAACTCTGTACTATCTTTGAAAATATATAAAAACAATGTGTTTAATTCATAGAATGGTTAAAGAGGATACAATTAGTAGTTTCACATTAAACATCATAAACCAAGGGGAACAATGTCACAAGAAGTGCACACGTGGAATCTATTTAAATTGCAATGACATGATACAGACTTCTCTATTGAGTGTTAAAATAAACTTTTTTTAGATAAGAAAATTCCGGTGGTCTCCACTGTTTTATGTCCTCTGTGTCATAATGTTCTGCTTTGGGGTTGCACCCCACTGTTTGAGAAACACTGGTGGAGGTCTACATGGTTAGCATTAGCTTGTGTTTAAGTGCGTTCTGTTTAATCTGATGTGTGTTGTAAAAGATAAGTGCTCTTTGATAAACTTGTCCAGATTTGAATGTGGTTGGTTGGTCCCCAAGTGATTTTCAAGCTTCAAAATTTCCAGCTGCACACTTGAGTTTGACAAAAAGCTGGCTCACAAAGCACTTTTTTCATTCTTCTTCACAGGATATTTGGTCACGTCAGTCACCGGTCAGAGTGGCAGCTGGTGAAAATTGACTTCAGATCCATTTTCAACAGGAGGTGCATAGAGGCTGACTATCAGACATGGCACTTACACAATCAGGTATGAACACCATTACTTTTTCTAAAATGATTAAAGTGTTCCAGTTCTTTTTGAATTTAAAAAAGATGTGTCAGTTAAATATGGTTTGTGGTATCTTATTGTCACATATGTTTGCAGTAAATAACTGCAAATTGAAATAATTTGTTTGCAGCATTTCTTCTCAAATTGCTACTGAATACAAAGTCAATAGAATGCTACAACCATTTGCTTTGAAAAATACAAAACAAAAAAGTTAAAACAATAAAAGAATAAAGACAATTGATTGGATGTAGTTACAAAGTTAAAAACTCCAGAGATTCTGGATTTTAGCATGCTTTGATTGTAAGCTTTGGAGTGATCAGGAACAGGTCAGAATGAGGAGAATTCATGACAGAACGAAGAAGGAAATTGGTTTTGTGATGAGATCAACAAAGGACAGAGCAGGTGTTACTGTGAGTATCCAGGTTTAGCTATCAAAATCTGACAATTTGTTAAAGGTGCTATGAGGAGAATGTATTTCCAGCGACTTAAAGACTCTGCTACCCATGAGCACGCGCGACGACTGTCGTATTGTGGCGTTCTAGTAACCTTGGAACTGGGAGTGACATCATCTCCGACTTATTGGCGTTCCAGTTGAAGTCGGAAAAAAACATGCCGATCTATCAGGCTATTGTTAGCTGTTGTTAGCACGCCCTGCGTTGTTGTATGAAGAATGTGATTATCACTATGGCAGCATTTTTGTAAATATAAGTCAAACAATACTATGTACACAGCTGATCTAGAGCGACACACCCCAGTCAGAAGTACAAATAAATTGATTACAGGAGCTAAATAACTGTTCACACTGGGGGCATCCATCTTCGATTGTCAACTCGGGGGTGGCGAAGTTTCTCAGAGTTCCCAGTAGGAAATTTGGACTTCTGGGAATGTTCCAGTTGCAGTTTCCTACTCGGAACTCGGAAATTCCTGCTTCTGACTACAACTGGAACGCACCAAAAGACCCAAGGTACGTAGCGGTAGTTTCTGATGTGTGACAACAAGCAATTTTTGGAAAACTTATTATCGTAGTTTTGTAGCCGGCTATATATCGCTACTTACAGCCCGTCACTCTAAGACGTGTCCGAATAATATAAATTTGCTCGAATTTTGATTGTCTTGTTCCCGAAGTCGAGTATCCAGGCCAGTCCAGCCCTGTCCAACCCGACCACTTAGCTAAGGAATAACATTTATAGATAACCTATTTAGATGCCATAAAACTCATCTTAAAGTGTGTATTTTGATCAGGCATATATCTAAAAGCGAGACTTTTTTGTAATTACTTAGTTAAAGATGCTATGAGGAGTTTCTAACTGCAAATATTTGAGATAGTGCAGGAAGTCAGCTAAGGAATATGCACCACATAGGCTTCATTATGTCTGAAATTAATCGAAAAATGTTAGTGTGAACATTCTACTCACTGTACAATTAAAAACAAAAAACACTTTTAAAAGCAAAGATCTGTAATTGCTTACTGCTCACTTGAAATTATATAAGGATAAAAAAGGAGACAGATCTTTGACCTTGCCCAAGAAAAACTATGTCTACCCAAATGGAGCCAACTTTCTGCTAACTTTCTTTGTGTCCTTTGTAAAATATAGTTGGAGTACATTTAATCCCCTTTTAGGTAAATTTGCATGAATAATAAATACAAGGTAAAAATAGCTAATAATCCAAACATTCTGGATATGTTTTTTCTCTCATCCTGCCCGAGGGAACAAGAGAGGATGCAAAATTTTAACTTAATAAATAAGGCTGTAGAAAGTAGATCTAATGCTCAAGGTAACACAAAGGGGTGATATCAGGCTCAGCCGATTTATCTTATGTCAGCAGTCTCAGCTTATTGACACACCTTCATTCTGCTGCATAAACAAAATACTCAAAGAGGATTAAAGTCAGGAGTGCAGGAGTTATCTTCTTTTCCAAAGTAAGTTGCCAGTTCCTTTGGTGGAAGTTGAAGTATGTGGAGCTAGTGGATCTGGTTATCTTTTCAACAGCACATCCAAAGGTTGGGTAAGCACAGAGTTTAGCCCCTTGATCAAATGCCAGGCTTCATGGTCGCAGTAATGTGTGATCACTGACTGACCAGCTCTGCTTTTAGCCCCTGTGAGGAGTGAGAGGACTAAAGCTGAACGCTTCTTAGTACTCGGAGCACTTACGCAGATTCTCTGCAGATAGCTGCTGATGCTCCAAGTGCTCCTGAACCAACACTACTCTCCCTTCTGCATACATTAAACCTCCCTAAAAAAACCCTTCCAACCTGTCCGGGCCTGAAGCTGAGCCAAAGACTTAGTATGTGCCTTTATTCATGAAGCAGATCTGTTATTGGTTTAGACAACCATATGCTCTGAGCAGGCTGTTGATCAAAACATATAGCATGGAAGATGACAAGAGTCCAAGCCAATTATGAGGATAACCTGCCCAAATGTAGACATCCCGTTGATCTGTGTATGCTGCAGAATAAGCTCAAACAAAGGGCAGTGTTTGTGTTTTAGCACCACTAGGGAAGCTGAGGACAATTTTAGAAGCTCTGATTCTATTTGTGGAACAGCAAGATTTTAGAGCATCTCACTACTGACACCTAATGCACATAGAAGGCAACTTCTGCTAATAAAAACAGGAGAAGAAGCCATGGGAGGATGCAGTGACACAGACTTGTGTAATCCTCTCATCTTTTTTGTACTCTTGCTCTGATTGTAGATTCACTCCCCACACATAGATACACGTCTAAAAATGGATTGGTTGCTGGCAGCTTTTCAGCCGAAGCTCCTTCTCATTCGTTCCTCCTCGCTGTTTCAAAAAAACTTTGAAAAACAACTCAAGCAGCACATTCTCAGGTTTGACACTTGTGACGGAGGAACAGTTGTTTAGTTTAGCACACCACACAGCACAAATCTCGTAAATATTCGCCCAACAGGAATGCACAACAAGCCAAAGTACGGCAGCCGGGGCTTTTCACACACTCAGAGATGCATCCATGCTTGGTTGCTTTGTGTAAATTATTTATGCTGGCAACTTACAAAAGCGGCTCATTTTTAAAAAAAACTTTCTTCGTGTGACTTTCCCCTCGGTTCTCTGCTGAAATGTGTCCCACAGGGAGAGCCATGCCTCATGGGACTGAAAAGAATCTACCGGAAGCTGAAGCCCACATCCAGGTGCGTCATGGGGAAAGGGTTCTCTGTGTCAATGACATCGGGGCCCTGTGACTGCACTGAGGCTGACTTTGAGTGGTGAGCATACCTCTTTCTGAATTATTTTAAACAGCGTTCACTATTAATACATGATCGATACTCAGCCCTGAATCTGTAAGATGCAAGAACAGCTTTCATTATAGGAGAGCTGGGTGAGGCTTGAACAAGGACTGCATAGAGACGGGTGAAAAGAAGCTCTCATCCTTACAATTTTAATGACTTAAAACTGAAGGAAAGGGCAAAAAAGTAGCTTTAAATAACTTAATCCAGCAATTTATATTTTGGCCTGCACATGAATTTACACACAGGTTTTAATGAAGCAAAAATACAGAGGATAAAATAATCCTTCATGGATCCAAAAGATGGAAAAGTGATTGTTACAGCAGCACAGTGCAAAGAAAAAAATACAAAAAGAATAGATATCATTCCATACTGAAATTATAACACTTCAAATTCAGCTATTTACAAAGGAGTCCGTTTTCAGTACAGTACAATTTAAGATATTTGGAGTAATGGATAACTAGTTTAGTGACATAGTAGACATATAGTTAGATAAAATAAAGTGACATATTCTGCAGGATGTTAAAGCAACAAACATCACAAGAAGTTCCCAAGAGCACAAACCACAGCCTTTCTGACAGATCCTAAAGATCCACTGAAATCAATTGAGAACTTTTGGAGTTCTTTGTAAAAATGTGAAAAACTTTTCACTCAAATCCTTAAAAAACAAACAAAGAAAAAGATCTTCATCCATTTACAGATAAGCACCAGAATCTAATCACATCTTCTTCATGCCATGACCGACATTCCTTGAAAATGTCATCAAAATCTTTTGTCTACAGGCTGACAGATGGAAAGACAGCCAGAAAAACATTTCAGCTGAAGTACAAATGCCAGATAAATCATATACCACACTGGTACTAGACAGAAAGATAAGGGACACTGGTACATCTTTCTCCATAAAGCCAAAGTACATGTAATGTTGTTGCTGATTCAAAAAAAATAAAACATCAGTAGCTTAAACCCTTTGGCCTTTTTGATTTATTATGTCTGAGATTCCTTGAAGTCTCTCTCTTTGGTAGATGAACTTTAATGTTTTTTTCTCCACTGCCTTGGCCGGACTTTTGTGGTCACCTTCAATTGGAACGTTACACTAGCTTGGGAGATATTATGAAACCAAAATTAAGGATCACTTGAATAGTGTATGCAGATGTTAAACTGCTGAATTCAGCTAATTTCTTGATTATGAAATTATTTTTTGCTATCTGGTTGAACTTGTTTAGCTGTCTTGTTCAGGACTCTTTTATAAAATAGATGTTTATATGTCAGTGGGAATTCTCCTGTTTTAATACAGGTTGAATTAAGATGGATTTATTCATAAAATTGGTGGAGGAGAGAAAAAAAACAAGAACGAAACACAATTGCAGCCAATTAAATTGACAAATTTCTAGAGAAAGGCTTAATGTAACAGTCATTTAGTGATGTCTTTCATGAGTGATGTCCCAGCATTAGCTGGGGGCACAACAAAGCTGAACTGGAGGCAAACACCAGCCACAATCCAAACCAACATGCATCAGGGGAATCATAGCCTTGCAGAGCAGACGGACCTGCCTGATTCTGAAATCCTGCCTGTTCATCTTGCCAACTTCCATTGTCCAACGACTTCACCCGGCTAAATGCTTTCCTGCCCAATCAGGGATGAGAGGCAAGAGCTGTGGATGTGATAACACCAGGAAGTGACTGCATGTTTGAAAACAATGGCGGCTTCTGCGGCAATCTCAATATGTGCAATTTTTTAAACCGGAAATGGACTCAATTTATTCTTTGAAAGAGGAGCAAAGAACATCACCTGAAGCTTGTCTTACGAGAGTGCTGGGACACTGGGAGAGAATGCAGAAATCCTGGCTAACGTATTGTTAACAGACCCTAACATACTGGTTAGTCCATAGTCGTCATGGTTACTCAGTCATACTTGGCAAAATATGCTCAACTCAGAAGTTTACCGAGAAAACTTGGTGGCAATTGTCATTGATGAGGTTAATGTCACATTTAAGTGATACATCTGTGTGGTATATTTAAATGTCAGACGGTAATCTAAGGCAGTTAAAGCTAACGGCATACAGGCGCTTGAGCTGCTCCGTAATACGTAACGGCGTTGCTTGACATGGTTTGGTCTGTGATGAATGTGACGAGCTGTCCAATCAGAGGCTGCTGTTGTTTTTGAAGGTTCTGCCCCTGAAAACATTTTGAACTGCTCTTTCCCAGATGGATACTTTCGTGGCGGATCTGTCCATCTGTCAGATTAGGGGAATCCTGACACCATAGTATTTGTTGAAGGAACAGTAGACTGGGGCAAAGTAGCCAAAATTCATTTTTGAGCCATTACTATCAATGCTAACACTCTGAGATTCTTAGTCCTAGGGAGAGAATGACCAAACATATCAAATGACCTTTAACATTATTGCGATGGTAAAAAACAATCAAAACCAAACAAAAGAAACTTGTTAGCCAGCACTGACTGATGTGTCCTCAGGTCTGTTTTGACTCGAGCCAAGCTCTGCCCTTTCAATACTTCACACAGCTTCCACTAATTATTTAAAAAAGTGAGGGGAACAATGATTTAAGCATAGATTCCCATTTTCTACACAAACTGTTATGCCATGTCTTTATTCAGTTTTTTCTTTGTGCTGTGTAAGTACTTTTAGGTAAGTTATATAGACCAATAAAACCCCTAAAGCATACAATTTCACCACACTATATTGAAGGTGTCATTGGCAACTACTGTGATTGTCTGGATGTTGAAATGATGTGCGAGGACTGATCTTATGAGCGCTGCAAACGCAGACACGCAAAAAAATGAAGTCACAGAACACTCAGAGAAAAGTAATATTGCTGTTTTTATGCATAAATGGGACTTTCTCAGATGGGACTTCACTATGCCTGATATGAAAGATGGATTACAAAGTGAGAGCATAAAAACAGCAGGAGTAAAGTGTAAACTGGAGTATTTTTTTCAGGCTTTCTGCACTCAGCGTCAGACTTGTTTGACTGCAAATATATTTTCCATATATCTCAGGGTTTAAGGGAACTGGATTCAAGTGAGGGATTAAAAGATAAGAGATCACCGTCATGGTTAGCATCCTCTAGATTATAATTGTAGAGCAGCTCTGGCAGATTCACACGGAGGCGGCTGCTGATAAATGAAAACCAGTCAACTGCTTAAACATGTAACAAAAATGTGTGTGTATCTGAGTCTGTGTGTGTTCCAGCACTAGTACAGCATGCACAAAAAAAGACCTTGATGTTGTTTCATATTCACCAAAACAGAACTAACAATCCAAAGAAATTTTTAAAAATACTGCCAAAACTATTGTCCTATTTACGGGATGGAGATGATGGGGTTGGTGGAGTTACAGGAGGAAGTTTGGGTGACAGGATGGACAGTAGGCAGGGAATGACAATGGTCCATTTCAAGTAAGCAGTTTAAATATGAATGAGATACAGAAACAGGAGAGCAGAAGTAGTAGGTACAGCTTAGCTGTTCAGCCTTTCAATCATCGCTATGTGTTTTCATGGCCATGATTAACAAGCTACTGTCATTTTAAAGGCTTATGCCATCTTTTGAAATTATAAATGTCTCTGTCTTTAAAAAAATAAGGAAATACTTGATCTCATGTCAGTGTTAAGCTAAAAATAATATATGTATCTTGATTATAACGCAAGCAGTCACTCAACAACTTAGGTTCCTCTGCTGTTTCTTCCCCAAATTTTTCTGTTTACATTAAGGTGGCCACTCCTCTACAACACACTATAAATGACAAGATGTTGATTTCAGTGCTTAACAAACAACAAACAGTTCTCAAGGCTTCAAGTTTGATCATGTTCTGCATCTGTGATTGTCGCACAGGCAGAGTTGCCTGTGCTCTCATTGGTCAACATCTCTGATTAAAAAGAAGGAATCTTAGGAGGCAGGATAAAGTCAAACAAGCCTGACATTCTGATTCAGAGTTGTGAGGCATCTTAGACTGGTCTTTAGTTTCAGTCACTTTGGCAGACTATGTGAACAAAACAGACTATTTTTGTGGCCAATGGGTCCAGAAACCTACAACTTTTGTGCTGGGTTGCAAATTGTGTAGTCTGACCTCAGCTTATGCTCCATCAGAGTTGAATTGTAAATAAAAACAGAATACAATGATTTGCAAATACCTTTCAACCTCTATTCAATTGAATACATAGCAAAGACAAGTTACTTAACGTTCGAACTGGTAAACTTTATTTTTTTGCAAATATTAGCTCATTTGGAATTTGATGCCTGCAACATGTTTCAAAAAAGCTGGCACAAGTGGCAAAAAAGACTGAGAAAGCTGAGGAATGCTCATCAAACACTTATTTGGAACATCCCACAGGTGAACAGGCTAATTGGGAACAGGTGGGTGCCATGATTGGGTATAAAAGCAGCTTCCCTGAAATGTTCAGTCATTCACAAACAAGGGTGGGGCGAGGGTCACCACTTTGTTAACAAATGCGTGTGCAAATTGTCCAACAGTTTAAGAACATTTCTCAATGAGCTATTGCAAGGAATTTAGGGATTTCATCATCTACGGTCCATAATATCATCAAAAGGTTCAGAGAATCTGGAGAAATTACTGCACGTAAGCATTAAGGCCGAAAACCAACATTGACTGCCCGTGATCTTCGATCTCTCAGGCTGTACTGCATCAAAAAACAGTCAATGTGTAAAGGATATCACCACATGGGCTCAGGAACACTTCAGAAAACCACTGTCAGTAACTACAGTTCGTCACTACATCTGTAAGTGCAAGTTAAAACTCTACCATGCAAAGCCAAAGTCATTTATCAACAACACCCAGAAACGCCGCTGGCTTCGCTGGCCTGAGCTCATCTAAGATGGACTGATGCAAAGTGGAAAAGTGTTCAGTGGTCTGACGAGTCCACATTTCAAATTGTTTATGGAAACTGTGGTCGTCGTGTCCTCTGAACCAAAGAGGAAAAGAACCAGCCGGACTGTTATAGGCACAAAGTTCAAAAGCCAGCATCTGTGATGGTATGGGGGTGTATTAGTGCCCAAGGCATGGGTAACTTACACATCTATGAAGGCACCATTAATGCTGAAAGGTACATTCAGGTTGTGGAGCAACATATGTTGCCATCCAAGCAACGTCTTTTTCATGGACGCCCCTGCTTATTTCAGCAAGACAATGCCAAGCCACATTCTGCACGTGTTACAACAGCGTGGCTTCGTAGTAAAAGAGTGTGGGTACTAGACTGGCCTGCCTGTAGTCCAGACCTGTCCCCCATTGAAAATGTGTTGCACATAATGAGGCATAAAAAACAACAAAGGAGACCCCGGACTGTTGAACAACTTAAGCTGTACATCAAGAAAGAATGCGAAGAACACAGTGGTAAAAATGCCCCTGTGCCAACGTTTTTTCAACGTGTTGCTGCCATTAAATTCTAAGTTGATGATTATTTGCAAAAGAAAAAGTTTCTCAGTTTGAACATTTAATATCTTGTCTTTGAAGTGTATTCAACTGAATATAAGTTGAAAAGGATTTGCAAATCATTGTATTCTGTTTTAATTTACAATTTACACAACGTGCCAACTTCACTCATTTTGGGTTTGTATATTTTGGCTATGTTTGACTTTCTTTTGATATTAGACATCAACTAAGTGCTAAGGCGAAAGATTTCTGTCTAAACATGTTAAGGTATGACTTATAAAACCTTCCTGTTCATAAAAAAGCAACAACAAGTACAAGCACAAATTACTAAGGCTATCTGAAGGGAAGCCCACTCACCAAGGTTAAAAAATGCAGCCATTATTTCATTCCAATATCTCTCTTTTGTCTGTCTGTTGTAGGAATACCGCTACAACACATTTTAAAGGAAATTGCTGCTGGAGCATGAAAAACATTTTTGTCTCATATGTGCTTGTTCATTGAGCTGCATTCAATTGTGCTATGTTCCTCGCACAGTTGACCCCAGGAATGTACTTTCACCAGAATTTTATAGCATTGTTCAATGCCCATTGCTACACATTGATTTCTGAATTGACTGGCATTAGCATTAGCTGATTTTGACTCAACTCTGCTCTGTTTTTCACATCAGTAAACTTTAAAGTACTTCCTCAACAAAGCAGGGTCATCATAGAGATTAGCTGTGTAAAAATCTCATGATTTCCAGACAACAACAATGTAGGATGAAGGGGCGATTGTGGCTAGCTCTGTGGATTTTGTCTCAGATAGGAGACACATTTTGCTCCAGGGATTCTTGCAAGCATTAAACTGTATACTATTCAAAGCAGAACAGAGTTTAGGAAACATTCCAAATCAAACTTAGGAGGAGTATCTGTGACAGACATCTGTGTTGACAAGAATGTAATGATTCGTCTGAAGGCTGTCATAATTTAGAATTGGCTTGGCCTTTAAACCTCTTCAGAGGTAATCCAAAAAAAGGAAATATATAATCTACCAGCTAGAGTTCCTGGTGGGTACAGTAAATATTTGAGTTGAGGTGAGTATAGCCAATGTCACATGGTGTAAATCCTTTAGTAGTTTCTTCCATTAACTTCAGCCTTCTCTTGTTTTGTCACTTGGCTTTTTGATAATTGAGAGGATGCAACAAATTGTAGGAGGTAAATAAGAAAAGCTGAACATGCCAGACTTTCTACTGGGAGGATGACATGAATTAACTTGCCCATGTCACACTACTTGGTTAAAATTGTTAATTTTGGGGGCTTATAGGTCTTGCAATTCCTCTTCCAGTTGGATTGGGTTATCATTTTTTGGTATCAGTATGTCATACTACAATCATTTGGATATGTGGATATTTTTACTGCTTTGGCAAATCAGTGGGCCAGTAGGAGTTTAAGTGTTTGAGTGTGTTGCACGAGAGAACCCTCTAGAAGATGTTCATTTGATTTCATTTGAATGTTTGCCACTTCCCCTTACTTGAAGGTCAAATAATTCTGGCAAAATATGATAATCCCCACTCGTTTATTAGCTCCTGCAATAGAGTACTTGTACAGCTGCACTTCCAAAGACTCTCTCCACATTCTCAAATGCTGTTTTCTTTGAATTATCAGCATTATTAGCATTACCTCTTTTTCTTTCTTTGGTCCCAGATCTGCAGGTCTCATGAGTGAGGCAGCTCTTGAAATAAGCACCATCAAAACCATGAATCACTGAGCCTAATAGCTTTCATTAACTATCGCAACACTTTTTGCATCTGTGTGCATGTAGCTCTAATTGGGGCAATTTGTCCCCATCATTTTGGGGACACTGTGCTGCTCTGCCTTTTAATTTGTAGGACAAACAACGTCTGGGCTGTGCATAAAAAGCACCGAGGAGGCTCAGAGCCATGGTTGAAAATATGATCAAGTCAATGTGAAAACATTAGGTTTACTGCATTTTCTTCACCATGTTGTATCAGCATACACATATCCATTAAGTTTAAAATACTAAGCACTAAACCTCTTTTAATTTTGGAAAATTTTAAACCATCAGTTTGATTTGTCTCGAATAAAATTAGTCACAGAGTGCTTGTTTCTTCTTGTTAACACAAAGACCTCAGCATTCTTTACAATCAGTTTTGTCTCTTGGGTTTATAATAAGATAACGTTTTTCTGTTTAAATTTGTTTCTTCATCATTGCAGTGACTATGGCTATGAGAGAAGGACAAACGGAAAGTGCACCCCAGCCTTTTGGTTCCATCCATCAGCGATGTCCAGGAGTTGCACCACAGGGATGACTTTCCTGAATAGCACTGGGTAAGCACAGCAACAGTAGAGCCATGTGTTTTCCCTTTTTTTCACATGGGTGGCCAAACTGTGCTACTGGCTATTTCAGTGGTGGATCTAAGTATGAGCTGCACACACACACGCTGTAAACATGGAAAGAGAAAAAACTTGATATGTTTAACTTTATATTTGTACAAATCATATGTAATAACTGCCATCAATATATCCCTCAGATGAATTGTTTATGGGTTTAGTTTTCAATTTCAAAACAGTTACACAAAAAGTAGTAGCATTTAGATTTACTTTTAATTTAAAAAAAGGACTCAAATAAAATTACACTTTAAGATATTATATCAGCAAATGGGCAACAGTGATATGCAAATAAAGCAACTAACAGCCTGATGTAAAAGCCAAACTTCTCACAAAAGTTCCACCAAAAAGAAGACAGACAACCATAGTTCGGGGATTTAGGGTGGTCACTGGGCTGACCACCCTTAATTTAACCCCAGAAGCACACCATGAGAGAAGACTGCAAATACAGTCATCACTCTGAATATCAAATAATGGGTTCAAAGGACAATACATTTTGGGTGAATGCATGGTGCAATTTCAGTAATATTTATATCCTTGACCCCTGTTTGTCATTGCCATGCCTCTGATATAACCATTTTCAGTGGTTATATCAGAGGCATGCTATTGGTAAATGGTAGCACGAGTGCTCAGCAGGGGATAGTTGCCTTGCTTGGGTGTCTGTGTCGCTAGTGTGAGTAGTTCAGTCATGTGCTCTATAGTGCTTCTTCAAACTCATTCGAATGGAGGTTTGACACAAATGTTATGTCCTATTGGAGTTTATGTGAATGTCTTGGGCCGTGATGATGTAGTTCGAAGACAAATCTTAATGCACTCAAGACAGTTTATACCGTATTTTCCGCACTATAAGGTGCATTGGATTATAAGGCGCACCTTCAGTGAATGGCCTATTTTAAAACTGTTTTCATATAAAGGGCGCACCGCATTATAAGGCGCATAGAATAGAAGCTACTGTAGTGGGAATGTCAACAAAACAGTCAGATAAGTCAGTCAGTCAAACTTTATTAATAGAATACAAACCAGTATTCTGACAACTCCGTTCACTCCCAAAACAAGTTAGTGCATTCACAATACAATACCGTATGTACCGGTAGCTCTTATTTGCGCCGTCCTCGTTGAAAACAATGTATTTCCAACTCCATTTGTCACAGTTCAAAGCTACATGAACAGCGCTCGAGCCGCGCTTCCTTGTTCTTTTGCGGCAGGATCCATAAACACGCCTCTGGCACACATGAACAGCTGTTTTATTTTTTTCCCCGAGGTAACGTCAGTGACCTAGTATTTTCACAACACAGTTTATCTTTTACCAACCGCAAGGTATAACAATTAACCAATATTGATCCATATATAAGGCGCATCGGATTATAAGGTGCACTATCAGTTTTTGAGAATATTAAAGGCTTTTAGGTGCGCCTTATAGTGCGGAAAATACTGTACACTAACAACTGCTTTTTGTGCGGGATCTTAACTCCATCAAAGAAATAGTTTTGAGATCAGATTAAACTAAATAATTCAATGTTACTCTAAATCAGCTCAGCTTGATGACTGCTGCACAGGACACATCACATCACTATTTGCCCAATTCACATTTTCCTTTATTCATGAACTTCATAGTAGAAGGTTTTCTGTTCAAATGATTGTATTAATTGGGGGCTTTTAGATAATGTTTTAACAGCAGCTGTTAAAGAGAATCCCTCATTGAAATACCTCCATTTAGGTTCTTTCCTTGTAGTAATGTGCATCAGGTAAAGCTTCTGTCCAACAGCAAGTAGGTTGCTGGTTTGAACTCCCTGGGCTCCCCATTTCAACCATTGTCTTACTATTGTATGTAACATCATGTCTACCAGGCATCTTTCACATTTATCAAGAACAAGATTTTCCAGCATTTTTGCAGCACATGATGATGTGACTTTCAGTCAAAGCAGGTGTAAAATACAATGAAAAAGACAAAAAGACAGGTGTAGGTTTTTATTTTTTGTTTTCTTTTGCAATAGTATGAATTGTCCTGACTGAAAATGTAGAAGGCATAGAAGAGTGATTTACTAAACCACTGAGTGACAACCCACTTAAAGCACCGTAAGAGTGTGTTTGAACAAATAAAATGGATACATTTTTTCTCAGACACATTTTATGCTTACTACCTCCACCAAGGAAGTTATGTTTTCATCAGGGTCTGTTTGTTTGTCTGTCGTCTGTTGGACTGTTAGCAAAATTACACAAAAACTATTGGATGGATTTACGTGAAAATATTACCAAAGGTGTGGTTTATTCCAAAGAAAAATCCAATGTATTTTGGCGCTGATCCGATTCAGATTGAGGTCACACACACACACAAAAAAAGTTTAGAATGCCAAATTCTATTAATTTGTTGTAGGAAATTGTAGTTTGCAGTGCTCCATCTGCTGTCTCATGGAACACCGAATGGTAAATCAGCAGTGGGAGCTGTGCATGCACAGTTCTACTCACAGACATAGCAAAGAGGAGGATGAAATTCCTTATGGAGAAGCCCAGCACTGTCTGGAGCCTCTGTTTCTAAGATAAATTAAGGCAGCAGACTGTCCTGAAATTGTAATAAACATCCTAGTCCTTCACAACAAACAACTGCTAGTAACATCTCTGTGAGCCCATTAATGTGATAAAAACATGCACAGCAGCTCTGCTCACTTGCAGTCCTTCAAGCCGTGCCTGTTAATCACTCGAAACAAGGCTGCTGATAATGTCAATATGAAAAAAGTCCATCATAGCAGAAGTCTGTGTGTGGGTATAAAACCTTATCCCCTAAACACTGAAGCGCTGCGGTTTTGTCCCGACCAAAAGGCTGGCGACATCGCCCCCTGGAAGCACTGCGGTGTGCACAACACCAACATCTGTACAAGCAGAAGCAAAATTGGTTCAGTCAACCAGGCACAAGACCCATTACTAACTAGGTCACTCTATTGGGTGATATTTATATCAACAATAATCACACTTCTTGCAGATTCCACCATGTGCGTATAAAATTAATGTAGGCCTAAAATTTTGGGTGGAAATCACAGGGGGTCTGCTTTGTCATAGTGCTTTTCTAGTTGTATTTGACTTGCATGAGAGTGGATGCGGATCCTCTCTTCCAGCCCTGCATTTTTCCCCTAATGTTCTTTTCGTTTTTGCGTTTTTGTGTGATTGGCCCCCGAGTCAGTGAAGACCTTTCTGTGTGGAGTTTGTATGTTCTCCCTGTGCATGCGTGGGTTTACTTTTGGTGCTCTGGTTTCCTCCAAAGGACCAAAATTGTGCTTGTTTGGTTAACTGGTGACTCTGAATTGCCCTTGATTGTGAATGAGTATATAGATGGATGAATGTGTGATCATAAAGGGGTCACTACCAGGGTCATTATGCAGATCTGGTTTCTTATGTAATATTTTATGGAAATAGTCTAAAGGTCAAACGTCTCTGTGATTTGTGAGTCATATTGCACAAAAATGTATTTCCATAAACACATGATATCTGTGTCTGGTTTTTCAATATCTCAAAAAACAACAGAGTTTATTACTTTGCCTCTTAAGCGTTTCTTCTCTCAAAAACATAAGTGCTCAATTTCCACTTAGCTTGTTGTTTTTCAGAAAGCCCAATTGTACTTTATTGTTGAAGCTTACATGTTAAAAAGTCAAAAAAGTCCCTTATGGAAATGAATATTTAAACATACAAACCACAAACTCTGAAATTAGGAAAACTTTATTTTAATGAGCACCTCTAATGTACATTTTTAATATACTTATTAAACTGGCACTGTCTTGTGGATGCATATTTACTTTTTTTATCAGCAATAATTATTCAGAGTGATTTTAGTCTTTCTACCTCTATTATGCCATCTCTATCCAAGGTTGTCCTGTTCTTTTTCTTGTCATAGGTGCATTTTGGAACATAGCTCTTGGGCTTCTCTGTAAAACTGAATAAGTGCAGTAGGGAAAAGGCAGGCCAATATTGGAGCACTTTTAACTGCAGAAGCTCGATAATGAAATACTTATTTAAACTAATGTCTTGCAGAAATACAGAGCAGCTTAATTGCCACATGAAGAGTCTAAATCAACAGCTGAGTGACCGGGTATACAGGGAGTACTTCTGTGCCATTAAGTTATTGACACAAAATAAAAATACAGGACTGACCTGCAGTTTTATGTTTTTGGCAAAGTTTTGGTGTCAGACTTTTAGCAGACAAATGTAACTGAGAGAGTGTGGGGGGGAAGAGTGAAAGTTTTGAGAAGCCCCCAGCATCAACTTTTGAGGGCAGGGTCAGTGTTCTTTCAGGAGAAAAAAGTGGGAGCTAAGAGCATCGTGATAGAGAGAAAGGTCTGCTGAGCAATAGATCTTTATTTAATAAAAAACAACACTGAAGGCATTTGTTAATGGCAAAGGTGTTTTCTCTCCTTTCCCGACAGGTTTTGGTGAGTGTTTGTTGTGTGAATTAACTTGTGCTTTGTAATTGAATCTGCAGTTGTATTACCTGCCTACTACATCATCTGATGAACTCGTATTGAATTTAATTCACCAAAATATTGTCTGAATACATCACATGTGATTATCTGCAAAACTATGCCCACCTTAAACACTATCCATAAGCTGCTGCCTTGATGGACTAATGAAATATGTCCTGAATACTACCATCCATAGAAATTTATTTTTGGCGAGACAGGTCACTCCAACATACCAGTATAATAGGATGAAAGAGAACACATTCTTTTGTTTTATGTTCTGACATTTTTAGATTGCCAACCTCAAACTTGTCCAGTTTCTCTCACAATTCTGTTGTGAGTAAAAAAAGACTTGTGTCACACAACATGGTTCGTGTTCCTCCGCTGTTCTCAATCCATAAAACAGTGAAATAATTTATTTTCTCTGTATATACACTCAACATGAAGCAAACATTTTTCTCCCACTCTTTAGGTACAGGAAAGTGGTTTCCAATAACTGTACAGCTGGAGTCAGTGTGGAGTACACAGCCAGGAGGCAGCAGTGTCCCATCCAAGCACCCAAAGGTCTCCACCTGGTCACCAGTGAGGGCACGCTCTCGGCCACTCTGGGCACCAATGTCACTTTCCTAGTTTTTCTGGAGGAGGTAAGCTGTTTGAACTTTTTACCTTCTTCAAACATACCTGAAGTTGTCATACCATCATGATTTCAAAGCTGTTTCATTCATTTTGTTTTAAGAAGGATTTGTGTTGTGCATAATTAGAGGCAAGGCTCTTATGACTACATAGTCAGTGTGATTGTTAGGTCTATTACCCTCATTAGCTCACCTCTTTGTCTTGTCTTTTGATGAGCATAAAAATGGACAGACTACAGATAGCCAATGAAGTCATTTTTACTTCACAATGATAAAATTTGTCTCTGATTCAGCAACTAAGTGTGCCAGATGCCAGCATTTACATTGGTATGACAAAATGAACATCTAAAATTGATGTTTGTTAATCACACATTGATCTGCCAATGGCTGACATTCATAAAAAGGGCTGAAATCAGCTGATTCAGATATTGAACCAATGCCAGTTTGCATACATAGATACAGACATTAGTTTTCTTATACCACCCAATGTGGATGGTCTTTAAAGCTCACCTCAGTAATCAGACATCGTCCAATATGATCTACTGTCTCTGATTTCAGCCACAGCAGTCTGTCTCCCTAAGTGACAACATGATGGCAGCATCCAGTTGTTACTTAATAGCATCACAAGATATTTGAAACAATTACTGCCCAAATCTGCAGGTTACCTCAAAGCATTTGTATTTGCAGGGTGACGGAGCAAGAACAAGCATCACTCTGGACTTTGGAGATGGTAACGCTCATACCTACTCCAATGTGAGCTCCACTGAGGATGGGATCAAACACGTCTACAAAACTGTGGGAATCTATCGGGTTACTGCCACGGGCGAGAACAACCTCGGCTCTGAGACCGCAATTCTCTACTTGCATGTCACATGTAAGAAAATGAGATGTTTCCACAAAGTAAACACATTTATTGGGACAGAGTTTCTTGTTTACCTTCTTTCTACGCTTTAGTTTGCCTTCTCTATTTTTATCACATTTAGTGGTACTGCTGCTGTCAGCCTGTACGCTGTGTACCACATTCTGTGCTTTATCACCTCAAAGAACATGTCCTCCTCCCCAAGCCAAACAAACAAGTGAGATAGAACAAATCCCAGTGCGTTTCCACTCAAGTCAGTGTATGCTTCACAGACGCCAGGCCCACAGAAGCCTCATATGTTACCAGGCTGACCACCCCGAGAGTATTCAGGGAGTGACAGATGTATTGAAACTGACTTATTGATCAGGGAGCAGTAGCCCCCACCAATCTGTCAATCCTATGTGCCAGCCAGACAAATAGAGCCACCACAGGCTCAGGAGTGCCACTGATGAAAAATAACACACAGATGGCAGCCAACAGTCCCAGGTCAGGAGAAAATCCTCCACATAGTTGGCCCCTCTCACTCTATCCTCATGTCTTTTAAAAAGTTTTATATTATTTTGCTTTATGCTCATGGCATGCAGTACATTGAGTTCACTCTGTGATGTATATGTGTGTCTGAGTAGGTCAGCTGGAGCATATCCATCTCTCAGCCCCCTTTGTGGCGGTGAGAAATAAAGAAGTGAACCTGACTGCTGTTCTGTGGCCCAGCCAAGTGGGAACGGTCACCTACATCTGGTGGATTGGAAATAACACAGAGGTACTGTAACACTCAAGACTTTTCCCTACTTCTCTCTAAGCTCTTACTATTCCTTGCATTTAAGTAGGTTGCTGACTCCCTTTCTCTGGAAAGTTAGAATCATTATTCTGGTCAGCTAATTCTGTGTATTCAGGTGGCAAAAACTGCTGCCTTGTTAATCAGCTTTGCTAAAAATGCAGGGCATGTGGCTATATCAGAGACAGAAAACAGGTTAATTACTGTTAGCCAGTGATGTGAATCGTTATTTATCCTTACTTTTAATTGCTCAACATAGAGCTTAGGTCAGAAATTTTCTGTAGGACAGAGTTTATGAGTTAGAAAGTGTCATCTTTGCAAGTATCATGGAAACAAAAACAAATATTAGCATTTGTTTTTGTCATATTTCTTGTCAAATCATCTGCTCACACTTCTTTCAAGCCAGGTTTACCTAAGTACACATAAGTGTTTAATTTTAGGATGCAAAAGAAATAACCTCGGGTCCCTGTAGTCATCTAGCCGTCTAGTGTTGTCTAGACATGCGTGGCACACAGCAGTTTGGGCAGGCCAATCCATATTTTGCTTTTTTAACCATAAAAGTGTGTGCACCTATGCACAGCGTGGTGTGTGGTGTGAGAGTATGCGTAAATGATTGTCTGTCTCTCTATGTGGCCTTGTTATTGGCTGTCGACCAGTCCATGATGGACCCCATCTCACATCCAGCATTAGTCGGGATAGGCCCTAGGCCCCCATGACCCCATGAGGGATAAGTGTTACAGATAAAGGATGAATGAACAATTATTCATTCAGCTATGTCCTTCATAATTATGTGCACAAACATCATAAATGCAGCTTCATGCGGTACAAGAAATCTGACTTTGTGAGCACTGGAGTGTGAACAGTTATAGTACACTAATGAGTGCTTTAAAAAACAGACTCTCTCTCACATCTCTGTCCTATTAAAGACTTGATTTATATACAAAAGCTCTGATATAAAACTGTGGAAAGGATATGTTGTTTTTCGTCCTTTGTGTCTAGAGTAAGCTCAGTGAGAATGTGTTTTGCTCTTGCAGTTGTGTGTCCTGTAATGCAACCTCAAAATTTCAAGAACACACTGTGCCACAGACTTTAGATGTCAGACTGCATTTAAGGTGGTCGCACATCCTGAGATGGGAACATGCCAGCTTGTGCCTGACTACCCATTTTTAGATAAAACACTACACTATGGGCAAAGGGGGATGTATATTAATTTGTTACTTTAACAACATGAACACTTGACATAAAAATGACAAATCAAATGGTAAATAAAAGACACCTGCTCTGCATGCCACAATGCTTTGCATTGGGTGTTCAAAATAGTCATTATTGTTTCATTTCTTCCACTGTTGTGTCATTTGCTTGTAAACAGATCCAAAAAATACAATTTTTATAAATTGTAATGGAAACTTTGCTCAATTAAGCTTAGCCACTAAGTAAGAAAGTGAATGTGTTATGAATAAGAGAATCTGAGAACCTGATCCACCTCTATTCTCTTTTATATTTAGTGTTCCAGTCTCTCTCACTGAGACACTTTATATGTACAATTATCCACTTTGTGATTATTGTACAATTTAGCTCATTCTTCTACAGTCCATGCTTCAGCGCCATTTTTAATGGCTCTATCTACTGTCTATTGAACAGGGTCTTCAACCTTATGGTAAATGTGATGTGTAATACACTGAGACCTGCATTATTAAAGTGAAGTGAGTTAATGTTAACACTCAATGGCCAACACATTGTACTAATATGACTAAATCCAGAACATTAATAAGACTCCATTCATACTATGTACAGCCACTACTGAAATTACCCTGACTTTCCTGGGTGAGCCATGTGTTTAATGTAAAGAACCAAGTGTTTCACCTGGCCTGTAGGCAATTTCTTTGCTGCTCCTTAATATTTTATCCCCAAGTCTTGGTGAGCTGGAGAGTGAACGCAGCAAATAACAAGGGTAATTCACTTAGGTGAGAAGGCAAATGATATCATCCTTTGCAACTGGAAAAGGGAGGCTTGACAGGATGGATAAAAGCAACCATTGTTGCTGAAAACTATCTGGGCAAAAGCTTTGTCTTAACGCGAGAATCAAAGCAACAGTTGCTAAAAAAATAGGGGGCTCCCTGATTGGTGGTTCAGTGAGCTAATAAGTAAGCTAGCAAAGGGTCAGTTGTAGAGACTGCTCTTGATCCTGCTTCAAGATCTATTTCACCATCACTGCTGTCAGAAAATAAACTGGGCCTATACAACACAACTTGAGAATATCTTCTCAGCTAGCAGGTGTTAGATGATTTTGTGACACTAAAAATCCAGCCTCCATCTCAAAGGACCAACAGATTTAGATACACTGAACACTGGAAGCCCCAAATGTAGCTGCATCGTGCTCTCAGTATCTGCCTCCATAATCGAGTAAATGTGTTTGTTCAGCACCATCAGAGGCCTTCCACGAGGACAGCCTGTTATGTCAGATGGTAATAAAGTGCGGCAGTATTAGCATCTTATAGCTATTTGAAGAACAAGTGGAGACGTGAGAAATGACAAGAAGGACCTGCCAGTGTCACATGGGGAACTCTCTGCAGGCCCTGTCGCTGTGTGAAGCGAGGCACAGATTGTTGCAAAGCTCTCAGTGTGTGTGTGTGTGTGTGCATGTGTGTGCAGCAGGCTGACACCTCTGTAGTGTAAATAACAGCGGTTTGAGACCAGCCGTTGATAAGGGACTCTCACTGGAACCCCCCAGAGTCTCACTCTCTCTACCTCTATCACTCTCTCCCCTACCCTCTCTATCTCCCCATTGCTCTCCTCCCCAGCAGCCTCTAATCACCCTAGAGGGAAGTGTGGCGTGCACGTTCTCCCGGGAAGGCATCAGCACAGTCACAGTGCAGGTGTCTGCAGGGAATACTATTCTGCAGGACAGAAAAACCATCGCTGTCCACGGTGAGTTGTCTAACTCTGTAACTCCATCTCCACTGGGAATCTGTAGCTCTGTAAACACAGCCACAAGAGCTATCACCACATTTCACACAATGGTGCAAATACTGATGGTACTCTAATCAATGCTAAGAGATAAATTAGCTCAATTACAGCATGGGTTCTGGGTTCTCCCTCATGCATGCCATAAAGTGCATCGTTTAATCAATTTTTTTGTTGCCCTGGATTTAAATTTTTATTTAAGTTCTTGTAAAATGAACTCGGTAAATTGTCTTTAAACACATGCACAGCTTGATAAAAAAGTTTTAATATGTGAACAAAACTAAGAACTGTTTGGGGATTACATGATAAATGCAGGCAGTTTTTCACCACTCACTGCTCTTAATGATGCCACAATATAAAACCACTGGGCTCCTTTAGTTGGTACATTGTAGTCTGTTGTTTTGCTGCCACATTATGAACTCACTCCGGGGCATAAAATTAGCCACTGGCTAAACATCTGTGTTTCAGTGTTTGGGGAAATTGCTTAATCTATCTAAGAGCATGCTGAATGGGAACTAGGACTGACTGATATTTTCCCTTAAGCGCTATGAACTCCTCAAAAAATGTTTTATAAAGTTATTTTGGTAAATTATATCCCCCCTGTTATAAAACCAATTGGCATTTTACTTCATATCATTAGAAGGCCTAATTACTTATCCTTGACAACAACATATGACTTGTAAGGATCTTGAATTCATAGCATGAGCAACAAAGCTTAACGTTGAGTAGTGCCCCCCAAAAATGTGAAAAAATGCCCTCTGGAAGAAGGCCTATGGTTCCGAGGTGAAGTAAAGCCACCCCAGCCTTCTTGGGGTGTTACCTATTTGATTGCCTACCTCTCAGTCTGTCTTCTACTACACCAGTCTCATCAAACTTGTTCCTACTTTTGAAAACAGTACCAGGGCTGACACCAAACAATGTTGCTTCCCTGCTTATCGAGATTTTGCCATTTTGGTGGGTCTGTGACGTGAAACCTGAACATTCATGCAGGAGACACACAGACTCTGTATGCTTAGTGGTCAATGACTATTACCTCTGCCAAGGAGGTATTTTTTTCTCCACATCTGTCTGTTTGATAGCAAGATAACTATAACATTTAGAAAAAGATTTTGGTGAATTTTTCAGGAAATGTTCATGGCATGAAGAATGAAGAAGAATGATGATCCAGGAAGTTTTTAAATAATTTGTCAACATTGCCAAATAAAACAGATTTGTCAACATTTTCAAGGAATGGCAGTTACGGCCCAAACAAGTTATTCGATTTTGGTGGTGATCCAAATCCAGAAAGGGATCACCATCAGTGATATGTACACTTTGTGCTCTTGGACCAAGTCCAGTTGAGAGTGATATCTAAGGTACACCCTCTGTGCTGAAGTGATTTGTCTTTGTGTTATACTGCAGAAATATATTGACCTGCTAAAGGTGTGCTTTATCCACTGACACTTTTATTTCCAACTACACTGTCAGAATGAAAGTCCCAACCATTTGTGCATAGGACATTTTTCATTTTAAAAGCCCACTACCAAAAAAGTAGGATCTATTTAGCAGCAGTAGATTTAACAGGACTCAGACGTCTAGATCACATACAGAAGCAGACCTTCAACAACTGGAGGCCTAGACGTGTTTGTTTGTAATGTTAAATCATAATTTACATGTTTTGTTTTAAATGTTTAAGGGGATTTTCTTTGCTGTGGGTGGGCATGGTTTCAACTCATTCATTTGCCATGGCATCCTAGAACAGAGATTACAGCTATGTCTTTGGTGACTTTAAATTCCAGTGTTTATATTTTTATCATCAAACATTGGGCAGATAATTAGCACAATGCAAACTTCGAATGTGCATTTTTCTACTCTACTTAAATGTTGATGAAAAATATAGAAAGTTACTACTGTAAGATGCATTGGCACCAAGATCAATAACACAAATATAACTTAAGAATTATTATACTGCCATTTAGTACTGTGCTGCAGTGCATAGAGGTAGCTGTTGCATACTGCATCCTTTCTTATCATGTTTAAGCTTTACCAAAGTAAATATTTTTTTCAGTTTATATTTTAATGTGTACATCTGAAAGTATGTTTAATGTTTTATTTTCATTTCTGAATTGAATTAAATTAAATAAGTTTCAGACAACCCCCTTGTTTGGGTGGGCAAAGCTGCATTTATCCTCTACTTGCTGTCAGGGGACTGTAATGGCTGTGAACTGAATGTAGAGGCTGATTCCTACATTTAATATCAGATGAAAATAAAACACATATCCCATGCATAAACTCTTCTCCCTGCAGAATATTTCCGCTCCCATCTGCTCGCCTTCTCATCAAACCTGGACGAACACAATCCCGATGTGTCCGAGTGGAGGCTGGATGTGAGCCGAGTCATCAGGAACTCTCTGATCCAGGTAAAACTCTCCTTTACATCTTTTAATGGAAACCATGTATTTAAGTCTGAAAAATACTCTCCATGCTTTACTGGACCTCTGTCCTGAGTGCAGCATGACCTCCCTGAGGCTTTCAGACATGAATCTGACTTTTATGATGACAAATGACAAGTTAAGAGGGAAGAGAGGGGAAAAATTCAGTTCAAGAGCGCGCTGATTGCAGCAGCTCACTCACGCTTGGAGAGTTCACGGCCATACAGTAACAAGGTTGTGGATGTTGAAGTGTATAAGAATAAATGTCAGTGTGTTCCTCGAGTGGGATCTGCTCTGGCCTGAAGGGATGCTCAGAGTCAAGTGCAATGTGACCTGTCAAGTGTAAGACGTGATTTCAGCTCACACATTACATGTCAGGTACACAGTTCTCCTCATTAATTCTCTCTTCTCTCACAACATCCTCATACGTCAATATTTTTCAGAGGAGAGAAGTGATCTGCCGGCCTTGCATCATATTTTCACACTTTTTGATCCTGCAAAATCAAAATTGATGCCAAAAATATACTTCTGCTCGTCAGTGCTCAGTGAACATGTCTGTTTTGTTATTTGTTACTGGCATCATCTTCTCATGACAACCCCAGCCTGGGAGGCAAAACATGAAAAAAGAAAAAAGATATCTTTCAGATGGAAATCTGACATGATAGCTCCAAACACTCACAGGGTTCACTGCAGAAAATCCTCATAACAGCAAGACGAGGCAGAGGCTGCACAACTCAGTGACGCCATGCAGTAAATAACGCTGAATTAAAGAGTAAAAACAACAGTATGAATGCATGAGATGCACGGTTCAGCCGTTGAAGAGTAGAGATATGGAGGACAAGGATGGTCTTGTTGTAAAAGTAGGGCTTGCTTTGATTATTATCAGGGGGTGCTCTGTATGTTTCTGCCTATTGTATGTTAAAAGCAGCTCCCCCATTCCTTTGCACCATTACATAACTAAACTAGAAAAGCACTCGGAGAGCGCAGACCTCCGCCAGCGCCACAGTCCTTAGCCATATTATGATTTTGACCATAAATATTAGTCCTACCTTAAGTCATCTAAATATTTAGATTCCTTGACCATGAAAACATACTTTTAGCAATTGGATTCATAATGATATCCATTTTAGTTCAGTAGTTATTCACAGAAATCCCATTTTTCGCCATGGCGGCCAGACGCTGATCCGGATCAACACCAAAATCAAATCAGTTCTTCCTTTTCCCATGCTGAGCATTTCCTGAAAATTTCATCAAAATCCATCCGTAACTTTTTGAGTTAATTTGTTCACAGACGGACGGACAGACAGGCGGACAAACTCTCCCGAAAACATAACCTCCTTGGCGGAGGTAAAAAGTTATCGATTTCCATTTTCACACCTGTTTAGTGTCCTGTAAGAAGACCAACTTCTAATTTTTTTGCTCCAGCTTATTTTTTGACTATTTTCTTATTTTTTGTTGATGCTTCATCAACAATCATTGGCAATTTTAAGTTAAAGGTGTAGTCAGCAATCTTCTAATCTTTAATCTAATGCACTATTTGCCAAATCATCATAATTCTCCTCTCCATCCACAAGACATGAGGTATGAAGGGAGAAAAATAAATTAAATTTGTTTATCGACAACCTCTCCACTCGTTTTCTCCCACATCACTGACTACACCTTTAATAGAATGATTTGCATAACATTTGCTAGTTGTAAAAAGATCTGCTATACATCCATACCTAAATTCTAAAATGCTATTGTGCTGTCAGTTTCAATAACCTTAATATATGTATTACAATATATTTTTTATGTTTAGGTATAATGTGGCATATGATGCAACAAAAACCATTACATATGAATGAATCACCTATATATTAATGTCAAATAGACTAATTTCTAAATAGATCAGCTATGGGTTGCACGTACGGTTCATACCTAAATCTGACCTATCACAGAGTTCCCTATCTACTAACATTTACGATTTAGCACCAGCTAACTAGGTTCAACTCTAGTTTTGAGTCCTCCATAATATGTGCTTTTCCTGATGTGTTTTTACTAAGTCTGGTCTAACTTGTTTGATAGGGTGGTGCAGAGAACATTTTTTATCTGCTGTTTGATGGTAAGCATGAGCCCCCCTGACATGTTTGGGGATTTTTTTGATTGTAGTTTGTTTTTAGCTGTGCTTCAATAAACCCTTTTAATAACACTGCTAGTACTTTACTCTGGCATTAAGACTCAAGAGCATAGAACAGATAGGCAATCACAATATCTTTTTCCTGCATTGTATCTGGGGATGATTTAAGGGAACTTTCAGAAAAATGCTCTTTTTATGTTCATTTGTGACAACATTGAAAGTGAATTCGTCATGAGAAGCTATTTTTTTTTTTTAATTGTTAAAGGTCACCATTGCACCTGTGGGTGTTTTTTTGAAGATGGAAAGTCCTAAAAATGTATCTTTGCTTGGATGTTAACTGAAGACTTTTATGGAGTATTTCTTTAATGATCAGATGGCCAAAGATAAAATTTTAACTGAAAGTTCCCACTAATATGATCACCTTTTGAATTGTGTGTTTGCAATGAGTGTCTGTATACATTTAATTTGAAGTATGTTGTAGTGTTGCGCAATAACTGAGATTCCATTACGATTACAGCCGCCAATGTTCACAAGATCAGAGTAATTGCTATTAGATGATCACAGCACTGCAAGCTGTTCTTGACACTCTGCAGAGATTAGCCAACACACACTGATTAAACATGGCTAATCTCTGCAAATTATCTGTGAACAAAACCTTTTTAATGTTCTAGTCATTGATAATATGTGGATGAGGTCACTGTAAGGACAGTAAACAAGTATTTGAGCTTCAAAAAGCTTTAAACTGTATGTGTGCCAGTCTGCTAACTGCCTGCCAATATGTTGAGAGACTCTAGTATTTAGTAATAATACTGTACTAGGCAGAGTTTTCCTATAAGTTAAGGGAATTAACAAATTGGCAGTTTTTTAACCTTTAACAGCGCACACATGAAAGCAAAATGTGCTTTGAGTCATGCAACTGACATCTAATATCCTGCAATGGGACTTTTGCTTATATGCTCATTGCAATTTCGAGTTCAAATAAGATTTTTCTAGCTGCTCATTTGTCTGGAAACTATTTCCCAATTAAGGCTGCATTCTGAAGAACACCGCAATAAAAATGACTGAAAGGACAAATGCTGTTTTCGCAGCCTCTTTGTCTGACAGTAGGTTGATCCAAAGTTGGGATGACATGGCATTTATGGTATGGACACACATTGGCCTCAAAAGTGTTCCAACACCCCCTTTGGTAATCAACGTGTGCCGTCACATCGGCTTGCTCAATAATTTCTACAGTCAATGGTTACAGCTCATTTTAATGGACAGTTAGTGAGGTCTATTATTTATTACAGTTAAAGTGAAAAAAAAAAATTCAACCTCAATATTTCTACATTGGATTTTATTTCTCTCTGTTAATTTTAATCCCAGCGGACATGCCACCATATTCTCCAAGACAAATGTGTCAAGATAATGGTTTTTAAAATGTCAGACATTTTATATGGCTGCAGAATAAGATCAAAATATAAAACCCTCTCTTGAATATCTATTTTGGAGTTTTTAGAATGTAAAATGTGATTTTTTTTAAAGTTCTATCAAGGTTATATAGTTGAAGAAATTCTGTTGTTGATTTATGTTCATGATGGATGGCTTCATTGCATTTTTGTACATCCTTTGCGCCTCCCATTGAGGAATAGAGAGAGACGCAAGGAAGAGACAAAAGGACAGGCGGGGCACACAATATTTATCATTATCGTATTACTTACTGCTTTTGGTGTCTGGAGTCTATCCAAGCTGACACCAGGCAAGAGGTGGGGTCCAGCCTGGACAAGTCACCACTCGTTCACAGGGCATGTAGGGAGACAGTCATCTATTTATTCACATGCATACACATCAGGGCAATTAAGAAACCAGGTAACCTAATGAGCATGTTTTTGGTCTGTGGGAGGAAAACCGGGGGCCAGAGTTACATGATGTTCTAATAAAATATGGAATTAAGTATTCAGAATTAAATGATTCTCCTTTGCGTTTACATGGATACAGTAATTCCAAATTGAGGTTTGCATGGCAAACACGTTTAGTCACCTTATTCAATTCCGACGTGATGTTATTTGCATCTACTGTAAGAAAGCAAACTCCAGTTCCGCAGCTCTTTTTATGATTTCCAAATCTTCTAGCGGCTCTTGATAAATAAATTGTCTTGACTTGAGTCCAACATTTGCTTTGGACAAAGGAAAGAGCATACGCAGAACAACCTGAATCACATTAAAGTGAAATAAACACACAGTATAAATGATTGCTGAATAATTCTATTTGGATTT
Organism: Scarus forsteni; assembly: GCA_036419115.1. Taxonomy (NCBI): domain Eukaryota; kingdom Metazoa; phylum Chordata; class Actinopteri; order Labriformes; family Labridae; genus Scarus; species Scarus forsteni. The sequence continues at coordinate 35,759,532 of JAZDUH010000098.1, forward strand.
AAAATCAGAATAAACCAGCCACCTACGTCGGCGTTAAGTTTAATTCAGAATGGTCATTTTGATTTGGAATTAGGTGTAAATTCTTTACATGGTAATTTTGAAAATCCTTTTAAAGGGGAATTAAAGCTCTCATGTAAATGTGGCCGGTTTTCCTGGAGAAAACCCACAGGCAAACTCCACACGAAAAGGCCCTGACCAAGGGATCAACCAGCAACCATCAGGCTGTGATGCACCAATCTGCTGTGCCAATGCTCCACCCTACATGGAACATACAACAAAGTTGATTTTTAGTGTCATTAGTTTAGACTGGTGAATTTAATGTATACTGATGTTTTGAAATGACACAAAAATGAGCAGCTACTGTACATTAGATCTTAGTCCTCACATTCACAGTCTGAAGATAATCAAGTAAACCTGAGGGGGCAAAATGAGTTTGAAGGTGTTGCAGTCTTTTTGAGGCCTCAAAACCAGCCACTTAAGACTTCTGTGGTCTGTTCACGCTCTGAGCGCCTTTAGAAGCTTTCCCTCTCCTCCATCCTCACCCCTACCAGGTGCATTTAAGGAATTGGAAGATCCTTCATCACGCTTGAGGAACATGACTTCCAGGTCGGTTGAGGAGAGATGAAGGGTATATGAACCAAGTTTTGTTATGAGAAGGGCTCAGTAAATGTTCGTGGGGTCTGAAGGTGCTGGTGTTGTCCCTGGCTGGTGCAACAGGCTAAGCAGGGTCGGAGCTGACCTGCACTGTATTGTGAGGTCATAGTAAATGTATTTAAATGCTAACCAGGCTTTTCCGTCTGAATTTGGTACTGAATGACACAGACTTTTTTGGCTAAAAGCACAAGTCAGCCTAAGACAGAATATTAAGTTGAAAACCTGAGGACATCTCCACTGAAATGTACAAATGACTAGTTCTTAACTCCCTGACATTCTCTTTCTTTTCTCCGCAGGCTACAGGAGTGCGACAGGATCAGCTCCTGGTCACCGTCCTGCCAGGTCTACCCACAGCGGCAGAGTTTTTCCTCCTCCCTGACAAACAGCTGACAGAGGGGAAGCCAGAGAAGAGCGTGGCTCATTTAGATCAGGTGAGGCGACGACTGCTGCTGTGAATGCTGCCGAGCCAATCCTCCCTCCTTCTCTCGACAGTATTTGTGTAGGAGGATGGATTTTAGCTTGTTATCCTCATTCTAATACAGCCCTGACCCCGTGTTCAAGTCTACATCACACCCTTTTTTTTCTCTCCTGTTCTGTGAGTCATTGCTGATCCTTTCTCTAACAGCAGCGGCTGGTACAGTAATTGCTCCCTGAGAAATCCCGGCTTTAAGTTCCTTTTTGCTCCAGCAGATGTCAGTATTGATCCACTGAAGCATGTCGGAGGCTGGGGGTATTTGCATCAGTCTAATCTTAGCCCACGCCTGAGGAATCTCTGCAATTGACTCATCAATAAGCCTGACAAGTATTAACAAGTTATCACGTGGAAACGACTTTCAGAGCCCCTCGAGTCACGTCCTGCGGGGGGTCGAGGTGGGAGCTGGACAAAGGAATGGTCACGGCCGATCAGCTCACTAAATCACCAGCATATCAAGAAGGACCGAATTAGCTCCAAGCCTCATATAATAGATAATGACTGATAATAATGTTGGGAAGACTTCCACAGCAAACTGGGGAGGAAAATCATTCAGATTTTGCTCTTCCAGCTTCCCTGTTCTCACCTGAATGATCGCCGGGAAAAAAAAAATCCTATCTCGTTCCGCAAGCCAGCAATAAATCTTCATTCAAGGTTGGCATCTAAAACGTGTCGAGCTTGCTCTGCTTATTACAATGTATAATAGATTAACTGACCCTGGTATACGGTGGGAAAAAAAGGAGCAAGTCTAAATTTAAACTTCTCTGGAACATACAAAGGGGAGGACGAAGCTCCGCAGAAATTACTCATATCACAATTAATTTGGCAAATGAAGCAGATAAGATAGATGAAGCCTCTGCAGAAGAGGAGAAATGGGATTTTCAGAGAGGAAATAAAAAATGTTATTTGGCTTTCCCATTCATGTCGGTTTCAAGAGTGAAAAAACAATTAAAGGGGCCACATTCATTTTAGTCCTTATTAAATACTCGCAGCCTTAGGATAAAGATTTGTAATTGCAGAAAAGAATGAGAAGACATGTATGGAGCAAAAGTTGCTGTACAGTTGTTGGTCAAAAAGAAAGGATCAAGGTGTTTTTTGTGGTAGAGATATTTTTACAAATCATATTAAAAACAGCTGAATATGAGACCCAAGGGCCTCAGCTGTTGCCTTTTGCAACAAACAGAGGATGTTTGTGCAAAATTTTTGTGAAATTTCTCAAAGAATTATTGGCATGTGAAGCTCACAAGCATTGGATTGTGGGTTAGTTGCAACTATGTTTCTTTCTTATCTTTTTATGAAAGGATCAGGTTAAATAAGAGTGCATATAGCAAAATAAATTATTATATTATATTATTTCTGTATTCAAACTAAAGAAGCCCCAAGCATTATGTTAAGTTTTTTTTTTTTTTTTAAACATGATCAGTCTTGATGGTTAAACTCATGTTTACTTGTGGACATCATTGGTTTCTCTGCTACAGCCTCATTTTCTAAAAAATAAGCAAAAAAAAAATAGCAGTAGATTCTCCAAAACTGTGTTCTCAATCCATTCAGTCCAAAAATATTAACAGTGTGTAAAATTTGCATTTCCCCAAGCTAAGAACAAGGTGTGTTTTTAAATGTAATTTACAGATTTGGAGAGTCATATTTTGGCTATTTTTTTTAATAATTAATGATGAGTAGGGCTGAGATCTGTTTCCTTTGTAAAACACTTTATAAAAGCTATATTATGTAGCTGTCATATTAATAAATGCATTGCCTCTAATGTATTAAACTACTTACACTGTTTTGCCTGTTGGATTAAATTAATAGTTTCACATGACAAAAACAAGTGATAGATTACTCTTTTTATTAGGTTATTCACATGTCTTTACTATAGAATGCTGCTGCAGAATCTTCTTGTTTTGACCAAACACAGAACTCTGTATTAAATGCAGTCAGTGTCGGCATCGATATCGGCCAATCTCACATCGGTATCCACCTAGAAAAGCCTGATTCCTAATTTTAATTTTCAATTGAAAAGTTAATAACCACATTTTTGGTTTGCATAAAAGAAGAACTTCCTGGTTGTGTGGATGGTCTCAAAAACGGTTAATCTTGAAAGGGGGACACGACAGAGAGTAATTTAGGACCACTGGGGTAAAATCTGCTCGTTCAGCTGCACAGATGGATATTCGCTCATTAATTCAAGATTAACACCATTTGCCACCATCATCAATAATTATCAATATATTTTTTTAAATTATAACTTTATGGCCATATACCAGATAATCTACAGCCCAGTAGTTTTTCATGGTCCTTTATGTAATGGAAAATAAATTACTGATGTAATTTAAACTTAATATAGAATCTATTGTCTCACTTTCTTTGCAGGTTTTTTAAATATAGATCTTTATACTTTAGTTTTTTATCAACAACTTTGCGTTTGTACATTCCTTGAGCTTTTAATTCAGACTTTTTTATATTTAAAATATGCTTCAAATAAAAGTACAGAAGCCTTTTCTCGCCTTACATGTGCGCGCAGTGTTCATAAATTAAGGAGAGTCAAAGGAGACCCAAGCTTACCCCAGTTAACCTCAGGGTCAGGGTAATCCAGTTGATTGGTATCAAAGTTAGTCGTTTTCAGAGCAGAAGGTTAAACATGCCAGTCTGGGAAGCAGAGATCAAGTGAAGCTGCAATTCTTGGCATTATTTATGCATCATAGAGGGAAAAAGGTCCCACAGAAACAGACTCCATGAACAGAAGAGCTCAGCTGTGGGGTTGTTCTCAGGACACCGAAGTTTCTCTGGGAAATGATGAATGCTTGGAAATTATACATGCAAGGATAACATCAGCCTTAAATTCAAACATGCATTAATAATATCGCAGTCGAGAGCCTTATTGAGTGTCTGCAAATGTTTGAAAGAAAGTAAGTAACTTGAGCTGAAATCAGAATGAATGTTTGCTTGTTTACATTTTTGGAAAGTTCATCAAGGCTGGTGTTTTGGTAAATCATATTTTACTGGTACTTGCTTTAAGTCTGCTCTATCCAATATCAGGTAGATATTTTAGTTTGTCTTTTATTTTTCCCCCAAATCTGTCTCCATAATGAAATACCTCTCCCTTTCTGTATGCTACTGAACACACAAAACCCTGTATTAAATATGTCACAGCTCATATATTTTATGTTCCCCATACCACCTTATTACTTCCAACAAAAAGGTAGGTTTTTTGACAGAGTATGTTTGTCTGTTAGCAACTTTTACGGAAAAATGCTGGATGGATTTACATAAAATTTTACCAGGGGTGTGGTTTGGTCCAACAAAGAAGCCATTAAATTCTGGTGGTGATCCAACGCTTTGTTTGGATGCAAAAAATTCCCCAGATTTCAAAAAAACAAACCCATATATGTTAACATCAGCCCTAATTTGGAAAAAAATATCTCTGCCATGTTTTAGCAGATTCTCTTCCAATTTTACAGGATAATATAAGGCTGATGTCTCTGTCATCGCTGGATTTTATCTGGATCTGATTCATATTGACAACGCAAAAAAAGAATCAAGTTTATCAGAGGAAATCGCAATAATATAATATAATATAATATAATATAATATAATATAATATAATATGATACAATATTATATTATTATTAACTTTTGTATATTATATTAAAGCTCTCGCTGAGTGCCTTTCTCGTTGCAAAGGTTGTCACCTTTAGTAAACTTCACCCTTCACATTAACTATCATGCCAATGATAATAATAAAGATATTTTATCATTGAAATGGCATTTTGAGTTTCATGTAATCATAGCTGGACGTGGGCTCGTAAAGCGCCCTTCTAGTTTGATTACTCAAGCACTTTACACTGCAGGTCACATCTACTCATTTAAACCCAATCACTCTGATATTCTCTCACTGACAGTTCTGAGTGATGGAAATTTGGGACAATGTAAAAATAAAATTAGAAATTTCCACTCTATGAGAACATTTGGTTGTGTGATTAGCTGGATTTGCTTATGTCTGTTTAAATATACGTTACAGAGCACACATGAAAAAAGCTCGGACTGTTGTCTCTCAGCTGTTTGTATCATTTCAAATTTTATTTTGAATTGATCAGCAAATGAGCCAGCAAAGCAGGAATGTATTACACAATCAATTTCTTCATCCTAAAAAAAGGGACAAAATGAATTTGCGCCTGGTGACTCCCCATTCAAAAGACAAACACTTTGATGCTGATAGATCCATGGTCATTTGCTGCTCAGAACATGTGCACAGTATTGTATTGACAACTGGGTCAAATGGAAATCAGGAAAGACACCGATGCTGCACATTGAAACACTTAAACTAGGGGTACAATAGGGCCGTAACGGTTTATAAATATGTGTCTAGTCTTTTTTAGCATTGTCTGCTTAATCCCCATCTCATTTTTAAAACGGCATCTTCTGCTGCTTACTTCAGCTTGAATCTTTCATCACTGATGTGCTTTTGTATTTTTTTCCCCAGTCTGACAATCATTCATGTCAAAGCAGATGTTTAAAACAACACTTTTGGGAGTCCTGTCAAGGACACCTTTTTGGATTTGTCAGTGTGACAGAGAAACACGATGAACCCTTTGCAAAGATTCATCAGAAAAACAAATATTTTGCTCTGGGATATCACAGCACAGTTACCAGTAGTCAATAATGACTTAAGGGATTTTAAGGTTTTGGCAATGACCTTTCAACAAGCCAAGTAATCATATCCTCTGTGTGTCTCAACAGCTCTCTGAGGTTTTGCTTAGCGCCCTAAACCAAAACCTAGTACAGTTCACGTTGCGGCCGGGGGTCCAAGTCACTGTTTACGCAGCACACCTATCAGCAGGTAAGCAAACGTGTCTATATGCGTTTAGATTCACCCTGTGGTAGGGCTGAAAGATACAGGAAACAACTCTTTAAAAGTAATTCCCTCTGCAATTTTCATTGGCTTCTTTTTTTTTCTCGAAATCACACTTTATACATCATTTATATTTTATTTTTCTTATGTACATCACTTGAGATTTTAGTGTAACAATCATGTTCAACCTCCTTTAACACCCACACATATAGTATACACAGAAATGCTAAGATAAACTCGGTTGATTGACGCTTACAGGTTAATCTGCAAAACAAACCTGTCACTTGAGTTAGCTTGTAGCTTATGTCAACAGCATTACAAGGTGCATATAGTGTGGATGACCCTGTGATTGCAACCAAATGTAATAAAAGCCCACTGTGTTGCACTGTCTGTGACTCACACCACACTTCACCGTGGGCAGAGCTGGTGTAGTCATTGATGCCTGTGGTATTAAAACAGGTCGTGGGCATTATGCTATTGTTGATCTCTTTTTAAATCTGAGCATCTGTTCAAAGCCATGAAGGTGTAACTGTTCAAGTATTGACCTTATCATATGGTGACTGCCAATGTCTTGTTGTTGCTGACAGATCTATTATTCATAGACGCAATGTACTTGATTGAATGCCTATTTGTTCAGGGTTTTAATTAAAAATAATCCGATGATTAGTTTGACAACTAAAAGATTTACCATAAGACAGGACATTCTAAATTTGCCAATATCTTGAATACAGTTCATGCAAACAAGTATGTACCATTCCCACCATGTACTAAGTATCTAAAGTGACAGGGTGCATCTGCACCTTAAAGGAACACTACACCCAAACAACGATTTGGCCTCATTTTCTACTCACCCTCATGCTGAACAACACTGTGGAGTACTTTTGGAACATCTAGGATGCAGCTGGAGATCTGTGGGGATCCTCGCTGTCCACTGACACCGATATCATGACATAGATAAGAGCCCGAACGAACAGCGTCCTTAAAAGTCCACAAAAAGTCGGCAATATTCCTCCATACTGCTCGTGCGCTGTAATCCAAGTGTCCTGAGCGGGTAACGTCCACCATTTACTCGAAACGACATCATTTAGCACATGTTTATAGCCTACACAGCACTACTTGGCATTTCTATGATACACTTACGGGTGCCTACGGGAGCCGCGGCTGACCAAACCAAACGAATGCGCACTCTGCAATAACTAGGAGCATAGAACAAGAAACAAGAACACAAGAAATCCCACATTCTGCTGACCCCTCTTGTGTCTGTCCACGGCTCCGTCGCTCACAGCAGAATGTGGGATTTCTTGTTCTACACTGCATCCTAGATGTTCCAAAACTACTTCACAGTGTTGTTCAGCATGAGGGTGAGTAGAAAATGAGGCCAAATCGTTGTTTGGGTGTAGTGTTCCTTTAAGAATGATTGTTATTAGCACTGGGATCAACTCTATTATATTTACAGTTCAGCATTGTGAATAACATGTTGTGTCATTTACTCTCTTTTCGTACTTTTATGGGGGTTACACATGTCACAGGTACATGCTTATCCCTGAACATCATGAAAAATCCAAATAAAACACTTGTAAATATTATTATTATTATTATTATTATTGTTATTATTATTATCAGTGGTAGTAGTAGTAGTAGTAGTAGTTGTCATAGATTCGGTAGAATTTTAGACACTAAATAGATGCTTCACCATAGCTGCATTAGCAATGATCTTGGCTATTGGTTGCATCTGTTTTCCAAGACCAGTTCAGTTTAATCCAGGCCTAGCATACAGCTAAAATATGACTCACTGGCAGCCAAAACAATTTCAGGGGCAGGCACTGTCAGCTAAATAGTTTAAGTTAGATAAAAGGTGACCTGGTATTATGTTATCTGGTTCATTAAACCAAGTCTCATTTTCAACCTTGGTCAAACATTGTCCAAAGTAAACTCTAGTATAGCTAAACGGCTGCTTCCTTGCTTCCCAAAATGCCCTACCACCCATATGTAAGCAAAAGAAATTGAATGAATACTGTAGAAAAATGGTAGCATCCGATAGGTGCAGTAGGACTGTGGCTTTGATTTCAGGAAGTGGAAACAAAGTTGTATGACGGATAAGTCAGGTTCAACTCACATTTAATCACTACACTGAAGGAGTAAATAACCGTATACAGCACAGAAATATAGACATAAAAGTAGGAGAACTGCAGTAGTGTTGTAAGTACTGTTAACTTTACTCACAGCTATAACACTATGAATTAAGTGTTTCATTCTTAACTGGTCATCACAGCTTTGATTTGGTTGTAGCCAAAATTGAAGTCATCCAGAGAAACATCCTTTCTATATTCCACTCTTAAAATGCAGTCAGTTCTCTGTCTACTGAGGATGAGATCAATCAGACTTTTTCTCAGAGATTTCATATCGTGCAAAATACATTTACATACCCCCTTACCCCTTATCTTTCAGCTCTACCCTGTGGGATTTTTTTTTTTTCTGTACCAAGTCGGACTCAACTTAAAGCATGTAGAATATCAGGAGACCTAGATACAGCAGACAGTCAGGCATAATTTAAACATTTTTGCTGCCCCCTTCAACTAATAACCACCCCTGTGTCTGATTGGCTCCCACCATGTAGCTACACAGAGACATTCAGAGAGTGAGCATCGTAACAAGTATGTGTGCCTCTTCCTATTGGGGATGCTGCTACTGTCCTAAAGGGGCTATTAAGATAAAGAGTAAGACAAGTCCATATATTAAAAGAATTTATCTATGATTGACTTATTTGGGTCTTACTTATCTTCTTGACTGCTCATTGCATGATTCATGTGATTGGAAATACAAGCCACTCTCAGTGTACACTCTCTAATACAGTGTGACCTCTTGTCTTCCTGTGTCTGCAGCGCCCCTAGTGGACACCAGCGAGAACCACAGTGGCTCTGCCATGCTAATGCTGCTGTCAGTAGTGGTTGTGGGTTTAGCTGTATTTGTCATCTACAAATTCAAGAGGTAAAGTGTTCATGAAATGTCGTGTTAATTAAGTCTTGGCCCTGTACGTGAGAAGGAGGCGTTGAAAAGGTGTCAGAGCATCCAGACAGCTCGGTAAACAAGAGCTGCAGAGAGGGCTGATAGCTGCCTGTCAAATACAGGCCCAGCACTCTTCTATAGTGAATTTGCTTTTTACTCACACATCTGCAGGGATCATGATGAAAATGCTTTGTCAAGGCAGTCTTTGCAGAAGAAATATCAGTCAGTTGTCAGCAGCTATCAATATGAGGCCCTTTGAATGTCTGCAGTTGACCTTTTACAAAATGTTAAATCATTTTTTCTAAACAGGGTGAAGTTCCAAGGGAAAGGGCATCAGAGTTTATAAACTTCATAGACAAACAGGGACTGAATCAAACAGACCTATAGTGACCTATAGACATGTTCAAGTTAAGAGAGGCGCAACATCTGAAGGTCCTATAAAGCTGCACTGTCATGCTACAAATCAGATGTATTATTAATCCGACTGGTCAGGAGCTACGGGCCAGACTGTGATCCTCTGCTGTGCCCCTGTCAACACTGCACAACAAGCAAATCAGTTAAGCTGGAATCCAACCACACTTCAGAACTAGCAGAATAACTCCAGTCAGTGTTTGCCTAGTATTGTTAGTGAATGTATTTAGTTATAGCCTACTTAACAAAACTTAAATTGAATTGTTTTATCAAAGCTACAGAGCTTATCGTCTCTTTGAAAGCAGCTCTTCTTTTAGTTTCCAGCAGACTCTTAGTGGCAGGAAACTGTTTCTCTTTTCTCCCAAATTGCTCTATAACTATTCTGGGTAAATATTAACGAGGTTGAGGCAAAATCTGAATTAAAGGTAATGTTTTATTATGCAATTACATCATGCCCCTTTTATAAAGCTAGATCAGTATTTTATACAATGTGTGAAAACAGCTAGTCAGCAAGTTTTCAGTGTCTGTTAAAGGTTAATTTCCTTTTTCTAGCCATCAAAAAATGGACATTCTTAAATTGGATGAAAATGAGTATAAGATAAACAAAATCATGACAAACATGTCTGTTAACTTTGTCCTTTTCTGACTGTAATTCTCAGATAATTCTAAGAGATTCAAAAAACGGGCTAAAAAATGCAATTTCCCCTCTGGTTCCTCCAAGATTTTATGTAATTAGAGATACTGTATATCTAAATTCAGAAATTAATATCCAATTTTCTTTACAGTCCTTCAAATAGCTGAAGATATACTACTGGTTTCAGATGTTATGCCTTCCTCATTTATTATTTCCTCTGTCTGTTCAGTTGGGCTGCTGTCTTTTCTCTTTGCCTCACTGTAAATCTTTCCTCAAGGAAGATCCCAGGCCTCAACGTCTATGCGCAGATGCAGAACGAAAAAGAACAAGAAATGATGAGTCCAGCTAATCCAACAGAGGCCCCGCCCAGCTCACAACGGGACTTGGTGCATTCTTTGGAAATACTGGACACAGAGTTCAACTCAAGGCCCATCGGTAAATACTGCTCTGATTTCTTACTCTCATCCAGAACTGTTGTTTTCAGTTTCATCTCCATCATTCTACTCCATTGTTTTGACCATTTGTTTCAATGTTGAGTCTCATCCTGTTCTTTTTGTTTTGTGTTTCTTAGAAGAGAATCTGTCCGGTCAAGCAGTGAAGGAGAACCAAGTCTGATAAAAGTAAAGCTGCCTCTGTGGCAAAATTAAGCCCTAATCTCTTCAGTAGCTTTATATGAAATACTTATAGTTACATTTAGGTATCAGAATTCTACATGTGACCAAAATATGATGCTCTTATAGACAGTATAGTTTAACGAATACAGAAATAGCACTGGTGAAACATTAGTCCAAAAGTGCAGCACTTAACCAAGTACAGTAATGAGCAAAAGTACAAAAATTATGCTTTCACACCTGGGCTTTTTGGAAAAGTTATTCAAAACAAAGTGGATTTTTCAGTTTTACAAAGTTTGCATGTGTGAGCAGTGAAACCAAACTGTGTTTCAGACCAAACCAACTGAGCTTAGATTGCTTTAAAACTGTGGTCTTTACTTGTTTTCATCAAACCCTAGAGCTGTGGATATGCAGTAAGAACAAAACTGACTCCTCAACCTGGCAGATTTATTTACAACTGATTGTAAAATGAAAAGATGCCTGCAAGCTATTTCAGGCAGATAATTGGGACGTACTGATTTCACACATGACACTCATATTAGTCAATAACTCGGAAAACATCTGGCCAATTATTGGTCCATTTAAGCTGCAAGGTCTCTGTTTTTTTATTTTTTTAATAGTTTTGCATCTGCTTGTTTGGACCTGCATCAGTACTGCACTCTTGCTTTCAACCCACCACCAACCCAGCATTGATCTACAGGCTTCCAATATCTCATCAGTGAACCCTAAATGATAGTAATAATGATGTGTAATTTCTCAGGGTATTTGCCATACTGTTGGCAGCTTATGCACTTACTAGCATGGAAATAGCAATACGTGATTGTTACCCACAATCCCAACTGCAGATCACAGGATCTGTCCAATTGTCCAAAACTCAGCCCTTCACCTGCACCAAGATGATCTCAATGCTTTCATATTGCTGTTTCTCTGCTGCAGGCAGTTTGTTTGGTACGTTGTAAAATGTAACTATGTGTAATTTCTGTTGCTGCATGTGAATGTGTTTGCCAAAGTAGCAGATGATATCACCAGCAAAAAGACTCAGGAATATGTCTTTCTCAAGTAGCCAAACAAGCTCATTCGATATGTATTTAACAGCACTTTATCATGAAAAATTCCAGTTGATAACAGTAAACAGTTGCATATTAAGCCGCAACACAGGGGCACCAGAGGTCCCTCCTTTTCAGTTACAAAAGCTAAATAGGGGAATGCTACAAATTGACACCATTTACATACCAAGGACCTGGGCGGTCACCTCAGAGTCATTGACATAGTTTCACCTGAAGTATTCCCAGTGCTGTTCAGTTGAATGCTCTTGAGTTGTTCAATCTTGGCTGGACATTCTGCTTGGACTGTTGATAAAGTGGACCGAACTTTGTATTATATGTAGGAAGCCCTCACTCTGTCACTGTGTCATCACAGTAAACACTGCAGAGGGAACGAGTTGACCCTCCATTTGAGGACATGTTGTTTCCTTCCCTGAAAGGTGTCTGTGCTCTTTGGTTGATATATCTTACTGGTGAAGTAAGACATTTGTAAGTCTTGCGCTCTGCAACAATGGTGTGTTGTATGAATTGCACACTTGCAGACAGCTTGCATACCACTTGCATAACTTCATTTATTTGATGCAAGAACAGCCTTTTATTGGTGTGTGATTTGTCCTACTTTACAATACAGCAGTTCTGAACAAAGCACAGCCTAAGAAGAAATGCTCAACTGTATTTGCTCATCTTAATCTTAACAAAGCAGTCGGCGGCAGGTGTTAAAGCACCAAAATAAATCAGAAATGACATGTTATGTGAATTAATTGAAGGTAGATGCATAGCATATTATCTCAAATTAAAGACAATGTCACTAAGCTAACATAGTTTGCTAAACAAAATGCTGACTGGACTACATCCAGGTTGCACAGATAAAAATAACTTGCTTCACATGCACAACAGCAGCTGGTATAGGTAGAAACACTAGCATTACATGCAATCAGCTATTCAAATTGAGTTAACCTTCCTGAGTCTAGACCAGTATTGATTAGCTGCTGTCTGAGGGGATCTGATGATAAGAACTTACAGGGAAGAACAGATGCACAGTGATAAGACTAAATTACCAAGCAACAAGGGTGCCTGTGTCTTCATTTAAAACATTTTCCAAGACACATCAGAGGGTGCAGGAGCAGGAGCTAAACTCAAATAATCTACAGTGAAACATGTATTGGAAGTTTGCACAGTCCTGACCATGAGGCAAAAGCCTATTCTCAATGGCCTATTCATCCTCTTCCAAAACATACCCACAAGATAAAACTATGCAGACACCATTGCTGTGTCCGAAATCACTCACTCATTCACTCACTCACTATCCCCTATGTAGTGTAAACGATATAGTGGACTATATAGGGAATGACCAAACGACATTTCGGACACTACACTGAAATTTTCTAAACGTCAGGACGTCAGTTGATGAGCCGTTATTCCTGTGACTTGAGTGGGCTAGATTCATTTGAGGACAAACCAGGCATTTGGGAGGATAAGTAGCAGATTTCGAAAAAGCTGTTTACAGCCGCTAAAAAAAGCTACGCTATGAAGGTTTTAAAGATACTCCAACGTTTATTTACATTTATGAATGAAACCAGCTCCTAACAGCCTCCGTTCTCTTCTTCTTCTATGGAACAACACGACCGCATTGCATTGTGGTATATAGTGTACATCGTATGTACACTCAAATTTGCTGTGCATTGTGGGTATTTTGTAGTGCACTATATAGTGGATGAAATTGACTGCTGAGGATTCGGACACCACTACAAAATGGCGAATACACTATATAGTGCACTATATAGTGTATAGTGAGTGATTTCGGACACAGCCCATGTTCTTTGATTAGCCCTCACGTGTCCTCCAGACCTTGGCTCTCTATAATCATATTGCAGGTACACTAACATTTGATAAATGCTCATTGATGAGAAATCAATTTGTTGCATCTACTGACCAACATTCAAAAATTTTGGAGGTGCATGTCTTCATCCCGGTCTCACAGGATACACTTGTAATCTATTTGCTTTTGTCAAAATCATGGACCAGTGTGTTACTCTGTTACTCTATTTGTCTCGAGTGTGGCTAGATTTCATTTGAGGACATGTTCAGGCACATTAGAATGTGGCACATGGGAGAAAATGCCCCTTATTGGTCTGAATTTCTTCAGAAAACAGGCTGTGGCTGCTCTAACCTGATGCACATAGTTTCATTTAACAGGTAATATGTCTGTTCAACTATGTGCTGCTAAACATCTTGCTCAGGATGATACTGTAAAGGTGATTGTTATTCTCAATGAGATTTCCCTGGTTGAATAACATTTTAGATAAAAATAGACTAAAATGATGATCAGTCAGGATCCCTTTTGGAGGTTATTCAGTAGCTCTTTTTTTCTTTACTTTTTTTCTCATTTTTTCAATCTTTTTCTTTCATTCTAGATTTTCCTCAAAACAAAAAAAAAGTATATATCTGTCCAATTTTCATTCATTTTTAATGCCAGTTCGATATTCAAGCAGCTGAGTTGTGTGAGGGGGAGGCTTGGTTAATTATATGACAAATAAAAAAACAAACACAACACAGTTTAATTTCCAAGATGCATTATGCTGTCATGTTAGTACCATTTAGTCAAAAATTTGCTAATTTCAAATAATAAAAAAAGATGTTTGACAGAGTGAATAAATGTAATATAGGAAATGGTTTTCACAGTAATGAGTCTTTAATTACTTTAATATTATATTACCCAATAACTAACATGAAAGGTTACCAAAGCACTGTTTAATGAAAATAAAATCACAAATAATGCATATGCATGATTTTGGAGTGATAGCAATCAAGTTTAGCTACTCTTTACATTCAACAACAAAGATGGCATTCAACATAAATTTTGAAAAAAAGAAAAACAATTTAGTCATGAAGGAGGCATAAGGAACTTTCTCCTCTGCACTGTTTTTTTTTTTGTTGTTGTTGTTGCAAAACTTGTTTATTTGTTAATTTCTCCAAAAATAGATGTATTGATTAGCAACATACCTTAAAGTTACACCCTTATATATCTATGTGTAAGAAAACCAAGGATGGACACATGGTATGGTTCTGCAGAGTCCACCTGAGTTTTAATGACAGTGTACTTCACTTTGACTGTACTGAACACACTGATGTGAAAACACCTCAAGTATCCAAAAAGCTGGACAGTTGTCAACTGTTCCAATGGCCATACATTTCATATTCTGTGATTTATCCTTTTATTCTTTAAATTAGTTGTTGTAAAATTAAATGTTCATCAGTTATAAACAGCTTAAACTCCATTTAACTTTGTTTCAACTGCTTTAGTTCACTTTCCTTAAAAACCTATAAGGACAGAAACTGGGAATACAGCTTCTATAAGTCCCCGCGCTGATATTTTGGTGAAGTATTGCAGAACAAATGAATACAGCTACGTAGAGCACAGATGAAGGCATGGGTCACTATGGCTCAAGTTAACAGCAGAAGTATAAATCTGGCTTTGGACATAAAAATGTTGAAATAACTTGTACTAAACAAAATAACGGTCATTGGGAAAAGCCCAGCTGATGTGATGTTTTATTAGGAGTAGCTTCAGAACTGCTTATTTCTTGCTAGCAAGTTTGAACATAAATAAAAAAGACCACAAGTGCTCAGCTGTATTGAGGATTCTTGGTTTAAGTATTAGAACAACTGTTATCATATGTTGGTTTTTGAAATCTATCATGAAACAATCCTGTTGTTGAATCATCCATATTTCATTTCGGTTCCTCTGTGATCTCTCAACAGTTATGTTCTGTCATTTATTTTATAGAATGTGACTAACATGGCTGCTTTGAACCCAAAAATAGAACTTTCATTCTGCTTAATCCAAAAAACTTAAATGATTTGCAGGCTGACAAAATTAAAACAGCCCCACTTAATCCAATATAACCATTACAGTTGCTTAGCATCTGATGGTTTGTGTTTTTGTTTTACTAAAGCATACGCTGCTTTTCTGTTTTCTTGAAAAGATGTTTTTAGTGTCTTGAGCTGAAAATAGAACAGAAGCAAAAGGGCAGCAAGCTGTTAACAGAAATTCTCCCCTTCCTTTCGTACAAAGAAAAAAGTAAACATAGTCAAGAGTTCACTCTTTTGAAGATCTTGAACGAACTTTAAAAAAGCATGACCGTCGGGGAAGTGTTAAAGAGAAATTAGAGGCTGGATTAGAACCTTCAACCCTATCTTAAAGTCACAGGCAACGCAGGAGACAAAAATTCACAAATATTATAAAGGGCATTAAGCTCTTATTAGAGATGTGCTCATTGTCTCTGATGGTCAGAGAGCAAGTCAACACTCAGCACTTAAACCCAGTATAATATAGAAGCTCATCACACCTGGACCAACTCAGCCACACGCACATGTGGCACAACACTGAAAGAGTGACCTCCACACACTTTGTCCACACTTGCAGATCTTTAACAATAAACCTGTTTCTGTAAAATTTGGTCTTGCGCCTGAAAGTAAAAGGTGTTGTAGGTCACACATATTAATATTTTGGAGAACTCCTGCTTAGAGGAAAGCTTTTTTTAAACTCCGTATAGGATGTTCCTGTGATGACAGAGAATAACGTGTTTTGGGTGCACAATGTCACACTCTGTGCCAAGTTTTCCTCAGGGTGATGTCACTCTGTGCAACATTATCATTGTTGTTTACACGTGCTGCAGAGGATGTTGCTAAAAGGTTATTTGCAGAAGCAAGAGAGTCCATTGGTAAGCTTGTTAACTGTTAGTAGAGTAGAAACCAGACAGCTTTTAGCAACGTCCACCATTGCTCAACTTTCATGTAAGCACAAAGGAGAAACTGATGCAAAGTGATGTCAGAAAGGTAAAAGTGGCACACAGTATGATCATACAAGCCCAAAACACACTTTTATTTTTATCTTGAAAATTTCAGCATAATCTGTCCAGTAGTTTGTGTGTAATCTTACTAGCAAACAGACAAGCAAACATATGCCAGCAAAAACATAACCTCCTTGGTGGAGGTATAAAGTGGTAACACTGAGGGCTGTTCATCAATCAGAACACTGAGTACTAAGAACACAAAACTGGATTGTTTTATGATGGGCGGGCACAATAAGCATATAAATGGACACAGGCCCAGAATTATTAGCAATTGAACTTACTGCTTTCATCATGCTTTGTAAAAGTGACTCACAGGGCCCTTAGATGGACATACATGAGCACAGTTTAGTTGACCATATGTTTAAACATGTATATCATTCATCTCATCTTCACACACATGCTCTGATAGAAGTCATTTTAAGGACGGACATCTGAAACACGAGAAGGCAGTATGACCCCTTTCAGCTTTGTGTTGAATGTACCTCTAATTTGGTCTTACTAAAATGTTTTAATAATAGTTAGAAAGAGTTCATCTTGAAACATGGCTGTATCCTGGGGTGATGATGAAGAGTAGAATGTCATCTGCATAGAGACCTATCATATGAGGCAGGGTGTTGATTGTGCTAATACATGTTGAGAGTAAAATATACTCCAACCTCATTTTTCTTACTGTCTCAGTCTTTCTTCATAGAGCTTGTTTTGATTTCATATCAGTCAGACTAACATGACTAATGATTATAAATCAAAAGTGTTTTTTTAGTCAAGCAGATGCTAAAGTAACTTTCAACCTGTTACATATATCACATGATTTTAATGGCCAGTTACCTGAATTAGGCTTGTTGCAGAATGAATGGTTAGACGTTTTTAAACAAAAAAGTGCTTCATCTTTGTTGTTAAATATCCTCTAACACATTTTTTTCTGTCTCTACCCTCCAGGATGTATGAAACCTCATGTACATGTGAAATTCTCCACAGAACTCCCCACATACATCGTCTGATCTCTGGACTGGAAATCCTATCCAGCTGCATCATGGATATTTTTTTACCATTCGGGACACAATGGTTTTGAGCTTTATACCTGTGCATGTTGGACCCTGCTGACACATACTGTGCTCTGTACAAACCAGACGAAACTGTGTACAGGTTTTGACATCCCTTTTTTTTTTCAACATACAGATGTATGTCCAATAAATTTAGCATTTTAAAACGCCATTTATTTATGGGAGTCAGACACATAACAGAGAGGGAACGTCAGCATGATGTAGAGAGGGTAAAAATTTAAAAAAGCAATGTTTTGTTTTGCTTTCATATCTGAGGTTTCTTTGCTGTTGTATGAGGCTTACAGCAGTAGTGTATTATTTATTCATATGAATATACTTTCATGAAGTATGTTATTGAAGTGAATTACACATTTATTTTGTAAATCACGAATGTCTATGTTAAGAATTTGTGTATTTTAATAACAAATGTCAGACTAAACAGAAAATATGTCCTAAAATGTCATTAGGGTACTTTAAAGCTTCTGGTCCATTGTCTCTTGGAAAGCTGGTTTATGGCACAATACACATTTTTATAAAGAACTGTTTCTTTTTTTCTGATTTTAATTTATTAACAGAAATACAGGGTTTCTGATTTAGTTTAACCTTTGCTGTTAATCTAACGCTTCTGGTACTATTTATGATACATACCAGTTTGTAAAATGTTTTGTGCTACAGATAAAGAGACATTTGGTGGCTCAGGTGCAACAGCGCACCATAAGACTGTAAGTGATGCCCAAATATCCCCAAACCTTTCAAGGAGAATGACAAGAGGACTATACAAGACAGAGCAAATGCTTCAAAGTCGTCCACATCCACACCCAGAACACAGCTCATGACTGGAGGCAGAGCACAGTAACCTAGGCTTGGATTTAAGGTGGCAGCCGGAATGAGATACAGCTACTCTGTGGGAGAATCCAAAGAGCACGGCAGAGAGGAAGAGAGAGGTTAAGAGAGACGGAAGAATGCTTTTCAGGGTCGCGACGCATTTGAAGCGTTCTGTTGGACGGAATAAGAAGAGGTTGAATTCTTGAATTGTTAATGTGGTCAGTCAAGCTCAAGGCTGGCTAGGGTTGGTGACACATTCAGGCTAATGTCCTGAGCCGCTCTCTGGTAGCTTCCATTTTCATCCTGGCTCATTATACCACGGTGTAGGAGCAGGGGAAGTAGAGCGCAGAGGCTACAAGGCTACAATGATGGTTAGCGTGTTCAGAAGACTGTCAAACCCTGTGGTAGTCTGAGTGTGAAATCTGACAAATGTAAATGCTTGATTGATGTCTTTCAGATCTCTTGAGGCAAGTTTTCAAGATTTGTTTTTCAGCTCTTTTAGTTGAGGGAAATGGAAAGGGAGTGCAGGGAGGCTTTCATTTTTACCGACCTAAAAGACTGTTTCTTCAATCGGTCTGTTAATGGAGATAAAGTTCTCTTAGATCAGTGGTTCTCAATTACTGTCTCCCCCACCCCCACCACCCTCCCTAATGAGTCAAATGAAGATCTTTTTAATTATACCAAAGCATTTGAATACAAATTCCTCCATTAAAACGGTGTCTAAACACAGAAGCCATGTTTTATTTGAGTTAAATTTATTGTTCTAATTTCATACAAAAGCTTCCTTTAAAGAAAGATATACTTGCATACTTGTTTCTTTTAGGACTTAAAGAAAAGACGAAGTCCAGCCACACAGGGGACATTGTAAGATCCTTGAAGGCAGCGGGTGTTTGTCGATTATTCTGTTCTACCCTTGAAGATCGAGGTTATCACAAGCAGGCCCATTGAAAGTTTTTTTTTATTTTATGTGAAGAGAAGATTTTTAAGTTCTGTTCTAGATTTAATGAAAAGCCAGCACAGAGGCCAGTACAGGAGTAATGTGAGCTTTCCTGTACTGTGTCAGTATTCATTCTCCAGCATTTTGGAACAGCTGAGGAGTCTTTGGAGACTTACAAGGACAGTCTGATAAAGGGGAATTACAAAAATCCAACCTCAAGGTAACAAAAGCTAGTCTTTCAGTGTAGGTTTGGGACAGGATATGCCTGATTTTTGTTACAAAGGCGCCAAAAATGCTAGCCTGAAAATGTAATTTATGTGCAGGTAAAAGCACAAATCATTGTCAAATAGAACTCCAAGATATCAAACTATGATGCTGAGTGCTAGACACATGCCATGAGGTGTTAAGGCTGAAGCCCAATAACATTATTCTTTTCTGAGTAATGTTCAGAAAATGGAAATTCAATTTCATCAATATCTTACTGTATTGTGTTGACCAATTACTTCTACAGAGCATTGTTTCATTGGAGAGTTGGTAAAGAAAGGTATATACAGAACTCACTGAGAATATAAAAAAAATAATGTATCTATAATTGCAAGCGCTTTCCACAGTGAAATTAAGCTGTTCATCACACATCTGCTATAAGGACATTTTATCTGAGAATGAATATCAGAGTAAATGTAACTATACATGGAGGGAATGTCTTCAAAACATGAACTATGAGTGTCACTGGATAGCAAGAAAGTTTCTCTGTAAATTAAGCAGGAGCAACTTAGAATAGGTAAAAAACAAACTAAAAACATTGCTTGGATCAGCGTTTGTACGAGGATATGGTGTAGTGCCAATCTTCTATATTTTATCCTTTTTTGCTCTCACTTCTTTCGAAAGAAGAAACTCTGCAATCAAGTTAGTGGTCACTAATTCTTTTTTCAGTGTTGAGCTGAACTGTTGGTTTATTTTTATCTGTTCTTGAACATTTGAAATTTAAGAGACATTTACAAATATTATTTACATCACAGGAGACAAAAAGATCTCCAAAGCTTGAGTATAACATGGACCTTATTTTAACATAGCTGATCAACCTTTAATTTTTTAGGTGCATGTAGTACATATATACAAGCAAAATAATTAAAATATTACATTTTGCAAACATCGCAATTGCAACTCATTGGATACAAAAAGCCAAAATATTCTTTCTCTGTGAAACATTTATGTCAAACTTGCTAAATTCTTTTGGAAATAACTGTTAAACTGTTCAATTGATTTTATTCAAACAAATTAGTTTAACTTTGTGTAATCTTTGTTTAATTCTAAAGTGTGCAAAAACAGAGTGCTGTCATCTTGTGAGCAAGGGGATGCAAAATAGCTGTGTTGTGACTGGTTGAAAACATTGACATTTTGATAGCTGCTCTCTGACTGGTCAGTATATGACTGAGCATGCTTGGGCAGAAATCGAGTCATTGCACATGTGCGAAGCTAAAGGTGTTTCTTCATGCAAGAGGAAGAATTGTGTATTGGTGGAACATATTGGAATTTCATTGAGAAAAACTTTGAATAAGGCAAAATTTGGGTGCGTATTATATTTAAGTACAGTTTTTCAGGCAAAAAGCGTGAAAATATGGTGTGGGTGTTACAATCAGGTGTGTATTATAATCGAGAACATATGGTATACTATGTATAGGAAGCTGCTACATTCCATCATTTTCATGTAAACCTATCACAGAAAGTAAAAAAAACACTGAAAGTCCAGCACAAATTATCTCACAAAGTTCTTAAAATGTGATATAAAAGTAAGAACTGGTCCGAGTGACCTTCGCCATTTGGAAGCCACTATTCTAAAAACACAGACTCAAATCTAGAGACAGAAAAGAGGTGAGGCTCATTCTTTAAGTTAAGACAAACTACTGCAAAGCCAAACAATGGCCACACATTTCACTAAGAGGGTTGTCTTGTTGACTCATTTACAGAAGGGTTGCAAAATTAGCCCAGTCCTTTTTTCCGTCCAAACTGCATGTTTTTATGGTGGTTTTGGTAACATGTCTGCATCAACCATCATGTCCACCAAATATGTTTCTGATCTATCTGAAGCTGCAGAACAGAATCTGGGCATCTATAAGGTGATTCATCTTGATTTGCTGCAAGATTTTTAGGGTAATTTCAGATCACAGTGGTTTGGCTTAGTGTTTGGATTAAGCAATACAGTAATAACTTGATTTTTTTTTATGCTCAACAAAACTTTTTTCCATTTTGTAGGTAGGAAAGTGAAGTTTTTTTGGATTATTTAGGTCACATTTCAGAGAAGACATCCTGGCTCGCTTTTGAAAGCTTAAGAGAGAAGGATAGTTGTAGCCTGTAACCACAGACCCATAGTCCAAGCGCTATTCCGACCCTCTACCACAGACAACAGAAAAAGAATGACCACACAAGATGAGCGGGCCCCTTATGCTGAACTCACTATCTGCCTTTGAGTTTGAAGACAGACTGGACAAAGCAAACTTCCTATTCACATCTGGAATCTCTGGCCTCCTGGTTTGATGAGCTGTGGTGTGACATCAGCAGAGGGTGCTCTTAGTTGGTATGAAATGATAGAAAATCTTTGAGCTACATGATCTCCCCTTCTCTCTTCCTCTCCATCCTGTCCTCCCTGAAGAATTAGCAAGATTATTATTTTTGTAGAGAAATGAAAATAATAATGATAAAAAAAGAGTTTTATTACTGTACAGCTTTTGTATAAGAACAGACGGTAAGGTGTTACAGTGTTTTTGTTTGACCTCAACTGTGCTGTGTGTAATTGTTTTATGCATTTATAATCATATTTATTAAATGGGAAGACGTCTGTTAACTGTGTTCTCATTTTCTTACAGCATTTGTAAAGAAATACTATGTATTTGGGGTATTTATATTCAACCTATAAAGAAACAAAACAAGCACATTTTGGTATTTTCTTCCTCATGCACAACTGTGAAAAATCTTCTCTGCCTGGTGATAACATGGCATTATTAAAGGCCAACTTAGCAAAAAGATTAGGCAAGGATAAATATAGTGTCATCAAGATAAGTTCAAATGTAAGGTCAAAAAAAGAAAAGGCTTGGGTAAAAATCTCACTCGTATTTTGTTAAACAGAAGAGAAAAGGCTCTGTTCATGATATAAAAAGAACACAACTGTGGGAGGGTGATTCTGACATGTTTTGGTGCAAACTGACATACGAGGTGCTATTTCACCAAGCACTTTGCGTTAGTTTGTTCTGATACATTTGCTGGCATTTCCACTGTTCAATGGAATAATCATCTGGTGCTGTCCCACATTTTTGCATCCAGATACAGCATTCCAATCTGACCCTTAGGTGGAGTAAGTACTACAGTCTTCTGGTTGGTCACAACATTGGTCAATTCTAATGTGAAAACAGGGAACATAAAATCACATACCTTGACAAGATCAAATAAGCTGTGAATGAAAGTGATTAGTTCACTGCTGTTGTTGAGTAGAGCTTCAACATGAAACAAAGTACTGGATTGCTGGAAGTCCTCCATTGCTGCTCTTTGTTTACAACTGTAAACAAAGTCCTGCAGCTGTGATGGCACACGTTACGTAGACATCGTGACACTCTCCTGGTTCACAACTCCACTCTCAAATGGAGGTAAAGCTGGTGGTGGAAATGCAAACATGACCAGGGCTAGCCACTCCAAACCATACTGAACTGTGCTGGATTAAATGAGACCATGCAGTGGAAATGAGGCAGTGGTGATTATGTTTGATAAGAGAAATGTAGAAAATAGAATAAAGCCTCTTACATGACCTAATAAGGTGGCAGTACTAACTGTCCACACCAGATGCATGTGGCTGGCCTGTGTGCCAGCTCCACCTCGAGGGTGTTTGTTGCTGTTATATAGGCTATATATTTATACCCCAATTATAAGTTTCTATGGAAAGTCTGTTAAGAACTCACAATACATTTCTCCACAAGGAAGGACGACAAGTCGGCGCCTTAACTTTGAGAGGCACAGACAGGAGCAAGGATTAAACAGTTTCTATACTGCATGAGTTATTGCCTGAAAACAGCTCAGGAATGGCAAAATCACTGCAGAGCAGGGGCAGCAGAATGAATGCAAAGTTGTTGACAACATGGCCTTTTAGCATACAGAAGACCAGTCAACCTACTTGCACTGACCTGTTTGCTTCCCCGTTCAACCCAAAAGAGTGCAGAACTGTAACGTTTAAACTGAGGTACAAACTGAACTTTTAGGGACATTATGAAGCAACCTGATAACTGACAAATGTACAATATTTGTATTGTTTTCAGTATAAATGACTGATACCCGTTCCATGTTATAAATATCTGTCCCAAGCCTCATCCTGCTAAATAGTTTAACTCACTTCAAAAAATTATAATAATTAATCTTAAAAGTTTGAAGGTCCTTTGAAAGAACGTGAGCTATTCTTGTATTTTTCCATAAATTATTCGAGGCAAACTTAGTTGGGAGGAACTTAAACAGCCTTAACAGTAATTTGACTCTGAAAAAAAAACTTTTTCTTCCCTGAACAGCTTAGGGAAGTTTAGACCAGTTTGTCGAGCAGAGCGGATCCTCTCATAAATAGGGATGAGTGTCTGGGCTGGAGTCATTAAAGATGAAGATGTTAATTTCAGCATGGATATAACCTTAACAAGTCTCAGTGCAGAATATAATGATGCTGAAGTGAGTGATAGAGCATAAAGGATAGAAGTAATTACAGCTGGCTGTGTTATACTTATTTATGCGCTGCCTTAAATAGCCGTGGTTGGAGCAGCAGCGGAGATAATGATGATGGCCACAGCGATGTTAAAAACCAACACAGACTGATTGTTAGAGTGATTCATTTCGTTGCATGTTAGCGTACAGGATATTTATCTGCTGAGGCGTTTAGAGAACATAAATCAACTTAGTAATGATGATGATGGGAGCATTTCTCATGGTGAGGAGTCATCGTAGGTCACATGATGCACATATCCGAAGGCCTTCATTGTCCTCAACAAAAACGGAGAGAGACAGGCCACAGGGCAGTGTCATCATTGATGTGTACTGATGCTTCTGCTGCTGACGACAGTGGACAGGGAAACAGACGGAGAGGGGTCGGCAGCAGAGCACAATGAAGGAGGGGGAGACGGACTCCTTAATCGTTCTTAACCGGAAGATGCTCGGCTGCCCCGGGGAGAGAGAAGATTACCAAGAGATCAATTCCAAAACAGGGCCGGCTCTGCTGACATCTCAAGGTAGTGCGCTGCAGTGCCCCTGTGGGACCGGCTGCCAATACAGGCTGGTATTACTGAGGATTTAGTGTGAAGGAGACTCTCAGAGAGCAGAGGAGAGGCGAATGGTGGAAGTAAATAGCAGGAGGATTACATAAAAATGTTACAGTGTTAACAAGGGTGAGACTCTGAGCATGGATAAGTTACAGCTGCACTGCAAAATAAAACACCAGCTGTATCACACTCAGCATGGTCATGTTGAATTTAATCTTACTGAAAGAAGGGTCAATTGTAGAGCTAAACTCTGCAACCTCATTGAGAATAATCTGATCAGAAAATCTTAACATGCTCTGAAACTACCACATATTGTTTCATAAGCACAATGCATTATGGTAACAATAAATCAGAGGCATTTGGAACAGTTAGGCTGGGATGACAACTTTTAGGGGCGGTTATCAATGAATTAGTTTGATATTACAAACAGATAATCCCTCTCCTGGTTCTAAACAGAAATATAGAAAGATTTGCTTGAGACCCTTGCAAGCAGTACTATTCTTGCTTTACCATCAATTAGAAGGTTTCGGATTAAACCCCAGCTTGAGTTCGCTGTGGCTCTGTGACGTCAAGTCTGCTCGAGTTTCACCGCCATCATACCATATATCATACTAGAAAAACACTTGGAGAGGGCAGACCTCCGCCACCTCTCATATTGTGATTTTTAGCTTAAATATTAGTCCTACCTTTATTTCACGTAAATATTTTGATTTCTTGACCATGAAAACCATTAGTTATTGGGTTCATAATGATATCTTTTTTAGTTCAGTAGTTATTCACGAAAATCATATTTTTCATCATGGTGGATCCAGACGGTAATCCGCATCAACACCAAAATTGAATCACTCCTTCCTTTTCCCATGCTGAACATTTCCTGAAAATTTCATCAAAATCCATCCATTACTTTTTGGGTTATTTTGTCCACAGACAGACAGACAGACAGACAGACAGACAGACAGACAGACAGACAGACAGACAAACAGACGAACAGACTCTCCCGAAAACGTAACCTCCTTGGCGGAGGTGATAATAGGTTATATCAGCTGATACTACTCCACCTGTATCCTTTTGACTCACCTATCAACCACAAAACACAGAAGCTGACGGCCCTGCAGCAGAATCTGCTGTCAGTTTTCTGTGGTCCGTCAAGGCAGAACTAATGTACTCACTGACTAATGTTTCCCACACAGACATAAATTGTTCCTCTGTAGTCCAGAATAAAAACTGACTGTCAGGTGTACCGTTACATAAGCACGCACCACTGATTGGCTGTTGCCGCGCAGCCACACACAAACAGATCTCCTTTTTCAACTTTGGCAACGCATGATGAGTGAAGCAGTTGCCTGAATGCAGCCAGCGTGTCGCCCCATCGTGGCTGTATGCTGACTTTTCATGGAGAGTAACTGCGGAGGACACTCAAGTCGCATTTGGTGTGTTGGCACCTTAGAAGTACTGAATGTGGATCATACGTGGTTGAGGAGCTACTCAGCAGTATTAAATCAATATTTTTTCATAGAGCCAAATCATGGCAAATGTAATCCCAAGACATCTCATGAAACAGTTGGTTAAAGCATTCTTAAGAAATGCAGTTCTTATGTTATTAATCCAGATCCCACATTAATCAAAGCATCAGCACAGCACGTTGTCGCATTTACCAAAGTAACAGCAGCAAAACAAAGCGTCCTGTTGGGGAGGCAGGAAATCTTTAGCAGAACCAGTTTCATGTTAATGGCATCTGCTGAGCAGTTTTTGGAACATGAGAGGATAGAAACAGATGCAGAAAGATACAGAGCTGGGCAGAGACAAAAATCTACTGTAAAATTAGCATGGTGATATATTCAAAGCTGCCCAACCCATAAATGGGCCATTATTGAATTGTTTTTTTATAGAATATATTTTACCAGGGAAAATATCATTGAGATGCAATATCTGACTTTCAAGAGGGTCTTCCTCTCTATATGGTTGTAAAAGTAGGTTTCATGATAGTATTAGCAGATTGTTTTATTAATAACTTTAACATTTACATGTATGTTGATCATGACAGGACTGATATTAATTACTGTAGCCAATGTTTAGTTGATTTAGGTTGATGCCACTTGAGTAAGGCAGATCACAACTGCAGGTCATCCATGTTGGTGGTATTCTGGGGGAACAGATGTCCTTGTCAGATCTATTCAACGTAGAACAAACACTATGATAATTAGAGTCTCTCATAGATCATTTCAAAGACATGTTGTAAAATAGTTTAAACATAAAGATCGATAAGGTTTTGTGGACCTGAAACTTTAAGGACTTTTGTGATGCTTCTTCTTTTGATGTGGAGCAGATTTTCGATTTGGCCCAGACACATGCTTGCCTCTTAACTTTTCCTGTCTTAACCTTTGTAATCAAGCTGTGAAATGCATCACAGCTGCACTTGCTATTGCAAGAACATGTGTAGCTAATGTGGAAATCAGAAAGCTCTCTTCTCCATTAAAGTGGATCATAGAACTGAATAAATGAGTCCTCCTGGACACTTCTCAAACAATTTGGCAAGATAGGAGGCTTAGTATTGATTCAATGGATGATGTAAATCTGCAGTGGATTGACTAAAGTTTGATGTAGACTCACTGCACCAGCAATAACCCTGTGCTCCACAGAAAGTTATCTACTTTCAGCCACCCCTGGCCCTTTCTCTGGAATTTTTTGTTATGTGTTTACATGTCTGATCTTGATGAGTGGTGAGGCTGTTTCCTGCTGATTATTTTGTTTTCATAAGTCCTCAATTAAAACCAAATGATTAAAACATGAGTATATAACAAAAGGTTATAGGCAGAGTTCAGAAGTCTGAATGCACTAAAGCTAGCAGTGGTCTTGTAGCTTGTGGTCCTGCAAGATCTTTGCCAAATCTAATGTTAAAAACCCTGAAAGTTGTAGGCCTTTCGTCTTTAGATGTGACAGGATGTCAGACTCCACTCTTTTGGAAAAGTCTTCACAAAGTCGTTAAGTCATCCAGTGTATGGTAGGCATAAGTCATTTCATTTCTCTTCCATCTGAAGTTTTAAGTCACAGGTCATAGCCCACAGATTTGGACATTTGTGTATATTTTCTTTTTATGTCAATGCAGTCAAAAACCAAAACTTTCCAAAGTCAGCTTGATACAAGAGCAGGAACTTATTTTCATGCTTGACCCGTAAAGCCTGGCACAGTATACAATGTGACTTCAGAGGGATGGAGCGACTAAAAGCATCACTGAATTATTTTAGGATGACTGAGTTTAAAAAAAAGTGAAATTGCCCTAAAAAGAGAAGTGTCTCATTGACCTTACTGTATATTATATAACTGCTCCATCCTGCATGTGTGTGTGTGTGTGTGTGTGTGTGTGTGTGTGTGTGTGTGTGTGTGTGTGTGTGCAAGCACCTGAGCCAGCTGTCTGACCAAATTTACATTTAAAACTGTGTTCAAAGGAATATTTTGAGGTTGGAATGTAAAAATATTTTGGGACTACTCAGTCCTCCCTGGATACAAGCTTTATTTATCAGGGTCAATCTATATCCCTATTTGTTTTAGAATGTCCAAAATACTGAGGCTTACTTGGAGCACTTTTACAATATAAGTGCAGGGTAGAGTATTTCTCCCTCCTGATCAAATAATGGTATGTAGATGAAAAAAAGTGATTTCCTCTATGTTGAAAAAAGGGGGTTAAAATGTAGATTGGTTTACAGTTTGACAAATGCAAATTAGGGCCTTATGCTAATGGATATCGTGATACATGATATGGCTTTTAAACAATTACACTGTGCTTCTGAGGATGAATCACAGGGTTTAGAGAATGTTGTATAAATTGGGGGCTGGACATTCTCATACAACTGCTGTAAAGTTCCAATGAGTGATTGAAGTACATGTGTTGTTGCTTAACCACTGGAGAATGTTTACCAAAGATGATTTGCAATGATTGGCAACTTGTTCTACATACAGCATTCTAGCAAGTTTGTGAAATCATTTTATAATAAATATAAGGAAATACAATTGTTTTAAAGGTACAGATTATGAAGTGTTTTGGAACAACTCTGGCACACATTCTCATCATGTTCAATTTCCCATGCCGAATTTGCACAACTGTCTCCTTATCAGTGGAGATCATTTCTGCCATCATCCTCATACTAAGTCATACAAAGTCATTTCAAACAAACAATCTTTTCAGTTTGTTGAATGCTTTCAGAAGTTTTTTGTTGTGCATCAGCACTTGGCCATGACGTTCACTGACTTGGACACCATCTCTGATTTAATGAAATATTTTTGGCCATTCAAATACATGTGCAGGAGACATTCAGAGTTCCCCATACATCCCAGGTAATGTTTAAAAATACTGGGCTGCTGTTTTGCCGTGTTTTCATTTTTAACCAAGAATTTAAAGTTAATGTATTTCCAACACCATGTGCTTGTGAACTAAAGACACCCCTTACTGTGAACTTGCATCAGCTGTTCATGAATACCAAATGTTTACTATATAACTCTCTGAGTACCATGTTGTATCCTTATGAGCACAACATCATTATTCCATAGAGGTAGGTATCAAAATTGAGGTGTACATAGTCTATTATCAAGACACAAACCCTGCAATCAGACAGAATGGCTTGTGATGTTCATTAGCTCTTCTGAATTATTTTGCCGTTACTTAATGTTGGAATACTATTTGCTCATTGAAGACAGTGCTATCCATATACAGTGTTTCCTCTAGGGTCATTGCCTTGGGGCGGCGGGTTTGGGGTTGCGGGGGGGGGGGGGGGTGTAGTCTGTCAATAATGCTCCATAATATCATAATTAAAGAGCATTTAGATCTGAATAAATAGTGAGCACTGTGGGCACACAACTACAACATTCTCAAAAGAATTTAAAATAAACTGCATAAAGTATAAAAAGTATAAAAAAAAAACAGGAAGAATGTACCATTTCATGTAATCATGTAAGCTCAGCAGGTGGAGAGAAGATGAATCATAAAGTTATAGTAAGTGACTGACAATGAGGAGAAACTACATGCTGAAAGTTTCCTACACTGCTGCTCGCTGTGCTTCCCTTCTTAGTAAGGACAATTGGCTTAAAAATGCTGAGATTTTTGCTTGGGGAGATAGTTTGGTAAGCTTCAGGTCATCCATTAATGTTTGTTTAAATTGTTTTTTTTTTATTATTTTTTTTTACCGTTATGGTCGCTCCCTCATCCGCCGGCTGAGTGTGAGTGTGTGTGTGTATGTCTGTATGTGTAGTGTGTGTGTCTTTATCATCCCCTTCACACAACGCGCCGCTTCCAGTCATTTCAATGAGGGACAGGCGGCAGACAGCACCGGTTTGGACCGCCGCGGTAGAAGCGGTTGCCGCCGAAGAGCATGCACACAGATTTTGTCCTGCTGCTCAGAAACCAGCGTTTTGAACTTTCTGGCTGTAGTCGCCTGGCAGCAGCCAATCATATAGAACTATCGAAGAACTGGACGTGGGGAAGCATTTCTACTGAATTGTTTTTAGGGAAGGGAGTGTCATAGTAGTATGTCAGAGTGAGCATCTTCAGAGTAGACGATCTTTGTAGTGTTCACGCTGCTAAGGGGGAGCCCGGGGATTGGCTGAGGGTAACGGAAGTGTAGACAGAGAGAGAACTGCTAACTGTATGACACGCTGTTTGAGTCTGTTAATAGAGAGAATTAGCGATTCAGAAGTTATCGGCTCGTTCTATGACAGGGAGTGTTGTGAGACACTTTTAGGTGGCCTCTGCTCTGACGTTCGCTGAATCACCGCTACGTCTCGGCCCGCGGTGGCAGCAGCCTCAATAAAGACTGCATGTGGGGGGACTCCGCCTGCAGAGAGACGGTTTGGTTGCCGCGCGGCTTATCGGTGTTGCACAAGAGGAGCGAGGGAGGAGGCGTTTTTCAGAGCGGAGAGGAAAAATGCATTTTATTAAATGTAAGCAAACCATAGCGACACAACTATGGGCAAGATAGTTATCTGCCTCAGCACCCGCGACACCCGATTTAATGCAGGACTCTGATGTGAAGGCGGCGACATGATGCTGCAGTGGTGTATTTACAGTTTTTAAAAAAAATTGCAGGAGCGGCGTGATTTAGGGCATGCCCCGCGCTCGCCATCAGTAGAGGAAACACTGATATAAATTGTTGAAATATGTAAATCTAGAATACATCCACACCTTGTAATTTGCATAAATTTACTATGTTATAAGAAGTGGATGAAACATGCCAGATTTACATTTCAAGCCAATTTGCTCCTTCTCATTGCTGAAAATGACCAGAGTTGGAAGCAACATGTTACAAAGTAATCGGAAAGGGTGTAATGACTGCCAGAGGGAAGGGACCAAAAGCAGACTCAGAGACACAGAAGGAAGTCTCAGTCCTTTAATCAAAAAGTGGTTTGGTACACAGGCGGTCATAAATGATAAGGCAGAGGTACAAAAATGGGCAGGCAAAACTCAGGAACAAAAGAGTAGAAAGCAGGTCAGAACACATGAGAAATCAATCAGGAAAAACGCTTGAAAGTATGCACACTGGGGAAAGAGAACAATCTTGCACAGAGGACAAGGAGTGAGTGGTTTAAATACACTAGGAAGGGTCCAAACAGACAGGGATCAGCAGGTGCACACACTCAGACAATCAACGCAGGTGCAAACACATGAAGCTGATGAATGAGGAGAACAGGTAAGGGGAGGGCAGGAAGGAGTGATCTGGTAAGGAAACACAAGGTAGGCTGTGGTCGAATAGTCACCTCCTAAGCCCTTTCCTATCTACTTTTCCTTAACCCTGATGGAAAACATTATGAGGTTAAAGGAATACTACACCCCAAAAACGATTTGGCCTCATTTTCTACTCACCCTCATGCTGAAGCGTAGAACAAGAAATCCCACATTCTGCTGTGAGCGACGGAGCTGTGGACAGACACAAGAGGGGTCAGCAGAATGTGGGATTTCTTGGGTTCTTGTTTCTTGTTCTACGCTCCTAGTTATTGCAGAGTGCGCGTTCCTTTGGTTTGGTCAGCCGCGGCTCCCGTAGGCACCCGTAAGTGTATCATAGAAATGCGAAGTAGTACTGTTTAGGCTATAAACATGACCAAAACTGACCAAACCAAAGGAACGCGCACTCTGCAATAACTAGGAGCGTAGAACAAGAAATCCCACATTCTGCTGTGAGCGACGGAGCCGTGGACAGACACAAGAGGGGTCAGCAGAATGTGGGATTTCTTGGGTTCTTGTTTCTTGTTCTAGGCTCCTAGTTATTGCAGAGTGCGCGTTCCTTTGGTTTGGTCAGCCGCGGCTCCCGTAGGCACCCGTAAGTGTATCATAGAAATGCAAAGTAGTACTGTTTAGGCTATAAACATGTGCTAAATGATGTCGTTTCGAGTAAATGGTGGACGTTATCCGCTCAGGACACTTGGATTACAGCGCACGAGCAGTATGGAGGAATATTGCTGACTTTTTGTGGACTTTTAAGGACACTGTTTGTTCGGGCTCTGACCGAAGTCATGATATCAATATCAGTGGACAGCGATGATACCCCCAGATCTCCGGCTGCATCCTAGATGTTCCAAAAGTACTCCACAGTGTTGTTCAACATGAGGGTGAGTAGAAAATGAGGCCAAATGGTTGTTTGGGTGTAGTGTTCCTTTAAGGAAAGGAGAAAGGAGAATTCAAAAGGACATAGGAAGGGAAAACTGCCACGCAGAGAGAATCAGACTACACCTTCACTACACTACGTCATCATGTGACGGCGGATGGTTCTGCTGCTGTGAAACTACAATTTTCCGAAGGCGGACTACAAAAGACGCATCATGTATCATGACAATGTTGTTCCTTTCAGACAACATTGAACATAATAACCTGCTAAAAATTACATCTGCATAGCCGATGTTGAAAATGAGGATTTAAATAAATTTGTCTAGTCATTATCAACATGAACACCAATCAGTGCATGAAAAAAATGGCAACTGAATGAAAGAAAGGCATAAATTGTTCAGAACACAATCTAATGGTGTACAAATTATTAATATTGAACCATGTTTAAAACATGATCATCATCAAATGTCTCATATCCTGCTCTCTTCAGAGAATCAGACTACTGGAAAGTTAAGGCAGGTTTTGGTAGACTTTTGAAAGGATGAACAGCAGAGGTAACTTACATGGTCTGTGTGATTTGTTCGTCATTTTTCGGATGAATTTGGATGCAGTCGGAATATCGTTGTTTATAAAAGCTGTTGCCGCGGAGAATTGTGGGACAGAATAATCTCCTCTCCTTTCGTAAAGGATGGTCCGGTGTATCCTATGCTAAAGGAGATAATAAAGAAAGCATTGAGCCACCTTTCCTGCATTTAAACTATTCGAACAGCTCTAAG
Source organism: Scarus forsteni (assembly GCA_036419115.1). Classification (NCBI taxonomy): domain Eukaryota; kingdom Metazoa; phylum Chordata; class Actinopteri; order Labriformes; family Labridae; genus Scarus; species Scarus forsteni. Next base: position 35,792,513 of record JAZDUH010000098.1, read on the forward strand.
CACGAACTACTTCCGGATCATTTCACTCTGTTAGGAACCTTCCTAAGCAGAAATGACTATTCGACCGCAGCCTAAGTGACCAAGAAAATGAAACAGGAAATGACAACACTAGAAACATGATGCAGAAAGAAAATGACGAACTTGACCGGGAGATGTGAGAAAGACTACCCAGATTTCTTTTTTTGTTGTGCCAGGCTTTAGTTTTGTAAGTCAAGTGATGTTTTTTTAAAGTAAAACAAACAGTAAAGAAACAAAAATAACCTATTTACTTTCCTTTTTGTTGCAATAAAAAAAATCAGACAAGGTAGATCGCTGATGAATTTGTTTCCGTTTCTCTACGACCTGCTATTACATCAAACACAGCTGTATGCAGGTGAAAGAAAACACAGCTGTGTAAGTGCACCTGCAAAGCTCGCAGAGTTCGATGGAAGAGGAAATAACCACATTATGATTACGTTTTTGGTGAAGAATCAAGAACAATGTCATCAGTGTTTGTGGAACTGTCGCACTGACATGGAAGAGGTAATCAGTTTTTTTCAACAAAACCGATGTAGTAGGCCGGTTCTTTCTCTTTGTCAGACTGAGGGAAAGGGTTACTTCATTGGGTATTTGTTGTAAGGCCCCTTAGTCAAAGGCCCCATCCACACGAAGACAAAACGCTAAACAGTTTCCAAAACGATCGTCATAAAGACGAAGGTGTTTCAGAAAATGTGTGCGTCCACATGAATGCACTCGATACGCATCAAAACGCCATAAAAACACATGCCAGATCTCTAGGGGCGCTGTAACAATATGACGGAAACAAGCGGAAACAGACGAAAAAGCAGTGGGCATGCGCACTTGCGGAAAAAGTTGAAAACAGAGATTGTGATAAAGTGATCATAAAGTGCCGTAATGTGTCCTCGATAATTGTTTGTTCAACTCGGTGGTGATTGAGAAGAAGGAGATTTTGCTGCAACAGGGATAGTAGGGTCACTAGCTTCATTAGCACATATGCTACACCGTACGTCGCCATTGTTGTTGTTGTTGTTGCCGCGTGTGGCGCATGCGTGTCAATGACGATATGAAACTATGACGTAAGCGTATCTGAAAAGTTACGGAGAGCCAGTAAACACGGAGCTGTGTATACGGCATTTCAAAATCTTTCCACTCTGGAACCTGGTTTCAAAAATGATCGTTTACAGACCCCCAAAACGCCGTCTTCGTATGGATGATATGCAGATTAGGCAAAAAATGTATGCGTTTAGACCTCGGTTTGGCTTCGAGTGGATGGGGCCAAAGTCTATGGGCAGTTAACTAAGCTGTAGAATGATGAAAGAGTTCACACATTCAAAAGCCAATGTTCAGTATATACGCTGTTACATAATTGAGAAGCGGAATGAGAAGGCAAAGTTCTCATTTGGCAACAATCAAATTTGTAAACCACTCTGTGCTTCAAATGAACATTACTGAACAATATTTTCATTTTCCACATATTCCTCTATAAGATGTTTTTAAGCATTGGGAATATGTAGTTTTTGCATCACTGCAACAAGCTTCTCTAAATGGATTAAAAATTCACTGCATGTGTTGCTGTGAAATATTGTGAGAAACCTTTAAATCTTCTTAACTGTGGCTATCAGAGACAGATTTACTGCTTATCATAAACAAACATCGAGTGGCATCACTCAGAAAAATCAGAGTGCACTTCAAGGTCAGGTGCATGTCAATCTTCTCCACACATTTTGGAGACTAATCCAACATTAAGGGGAGAACAGTGTTATAATACCAGCATGGTATCAGCAGGAAACTTTATTATCCTGCAAATAGCATAAGAAATACTAACACTGTGGATAAATTCCTAATTTTTTAAGGTTGTTCTATAATCATGCCCTGACCCCAAAAAGCTTTTTACAATAAATCATTGATTCAAGTAAGAGTGCCTGAAGACAGCCCCCATGCTTTAATTCACGCTTCTTTCTTTAAGAACACCCAACTTTTACCTAGAGATTACCACACCATGTACAGGGTGCAGTCAGTTTTGTTTTGTTTTATTTAGTATGTTTAAACCTCGTTTCTTGTGGTTTCATGTTAAAACCTCTTGTTCCTTGTGTTTCTAAAGTTTCTTATTGTTCTCTCTTCACCTGTGTGATTGTCTCACCTGTGTCTGATTACCTTTGTGTGTATAAAGTCTCTGTGGGTCTGCTCTTCTGTGTCAGATCATCCCTGTGGTTCTCTTGTTCTTATCCTACTTTGAGCCTGTTTGCATCAAGCATGTATTGTGCCTTATCCTGCATGTCCCTGTAACTTCTTGTGTTTCCTTTGTGTTTTAATAAGTTCCCTCGTTGTTTAGTTTTATGGATTTTTTTTGGAAAGTATCACTTTTTGTTTTTTGAGTATTTTTAGTTTAGATAAAACTCTTTTTTTGTCAAGATATGCATTTGGATCCTGCTCCTCATTTTTATGTAGTTAAATTTCTGCCCTCATGACACACTGTAGGCAAGAGCACACGATAACCTCTTTAAACTTCTTAAGTCTTTCTGTACTGAAGAAGAGCTCTTGTGGTTGTGGTCATTTGATGAAAGCTAGTTTTAGACAAGCTAGCATATGTATTGCAGCTTTTTGACAGACATGGCCTTATTTTAAAATCAAACATGTTTAATAATATTGTAATTCCTTAGTCTTATTTTATACATATTGTGCTGCCTGATAACATGAACATTTCAATAAACAATAGCAGGGAAACTTAACCTGACATGCCAGATGGACAGTTCCATATATCCGCCATGGAAATATTTCACTAATCCAAAGAGCTGTTCGAAAATATTTTTAGAGGCATAACCCTCAAAAACAACCACAGCTTGTGATTGGACAATCGTTCGGCTCGTCACACTCATCACAGACCAATTCACATCAAGCAGAGCTGCTATGACATAGCATACATGGCAGTAACACATAGCTAACAGCTAACAGTTTGCCATTAGCTTGAAGTCATAGACTCATACATTAAATTACACCACACAGATGGATCATTTAACATTTAAATGTGACGTAACCCTTGTTAACCACAGTCCCTTCCAAGTTTTCCCAATAAACTTCTGAGGAGAGCATATTTCAGCCAAGTATAACTGAGTAACCATGACGACCATAGACCAACATAGCATGCCTGAGGTGGATTTCCGCGTTTTCTCCCAGTTTCCCAGTTGTGATTCCCAGTCTTGAGAAGAGCATAAACATGATTTCCCTTAAGACAACCTTCAAGTGACATTTTTACCTCCTCTTTTAAAGAAAAAATTGTCCATTTCTGATAACCAAAAAAAAACAAAACAGAGACATTGAGACCGCTTCAGAAGCCACCATTGTTTTCAAACACGCCGTCACTTCCTGTTACTGTCACCCAGTTCCTGCCTCTCTTTCCTGCTTGGACCATTAAGCACTGAAGTTGTTGGAAAATAAGACATTGGCAAGACGGATATTCAGAATATCAGAATCAGGCAGGTCCGTCTGCTCTGCAAGGCCACAACAAACTCTACACTTGAAGAAACTTGCATGAGCGAAGGCCCACTTGTGGAGGGTTTTATAGCCCACTACGCCTCCCTGCTAATCGGTTTAGGACTTAAAATAGTGGCCCCTCCGTGAAGATGTGCAAATGGCGGGGTAGTAGGTATGGAGAGTGTAGTGGCCGATTTGAAAAAGACCTCCAGTCACTTCTCGCTGTGTTCTTACTTGTAGCTCCCACCTCTCCTGCTTTAAAGAATGCTAATTGAGCTGTACCACTTTTGGCCTTTTTGGCGTTTATGAAGATTGGAGCTTTGCAATATGAAGAAGATTTGCCTGATTACAGAGATGAAGTATGGCTTTTTTTTTTTGAGAATTGTAAAAGGGAAAAACAGCTGACAGATCTAAGAAAGGACTGAAGGTTTGGGGAGTATGCAATAAATACCAAGCTGGATGGGGATTTGGCCACAGATAAATCATCAGGGGGTTTGATGAGTTTATAAAGGATTGAAATTTCAAATTTGAACCATGAACCATGATGTAAGTATGTGGGTGTTACAAAATACATTTTCATGCGTGAGCATTACCAGGTGTGGTGTGTGAGAGTGAAATGGTTTAAATATGTGTGTCAGAACCTGGATACGTGAGACTTGGGAACCCTGTAATCACACTGCTCTGCTTCCTCTCAGTCATCTGCTACATATACATGAATGCATGTGGGCATTCACTTTGAACGTCATTATTTACCATTAATCTTTTGTTGAAATTTCTGTTAGCTCATAGGCTAAACAGTACCTCAGCCTCATTCAGAGCAGTGGTCTGTACAGTATATTGACCACTTGGCTGTAACATAGCAGCCACCTAGCTCAAGCAGACTCTTCTTTGTTGCTCCTAAGTAGTGAAACTAAATATCTAACTTCATGTGTTCCATAAGTCTGAAAGTTGTGGACAAATTTGCTGTGGATACAAAAGAGAATCAGACTATAGTCAAAAGAAAATCTTTATGGAGCTTGAGTAAAGTCCTCTGTTGTGTCATGGCTTTGGTTAAAGTCACTTCACCCCAGGATCCCTCATAAAGCCTTCAATGTTGACACAATTTTGGTGTCGGAAATTTTTCAGTATTGTCAAACTTTCCCTGTAAAAGTTTTAAAGTCTTTTTCATAGACTAAGATGAGAAAAGCTATTACCTGGATGTTGGTCATGCTCTTTGCCTGCAGCTCATAATGAACACAGAGTCTGTTTTAATCCCCTCATTGCTCACAGGCCACCACAGATAATGACAGACTCAATGGCCCGTGACGTCATGTTCAATTAAAAGCTGAGCTTAATGATGGAGATGAGGCTACTGCAGGAGGAGACCTAATTGCTCAAAGAAAAACTTTGGAATCAAAGGGCAGAGTGAGGACGTCGCGTTGCTGTAGCTCAGAGTAATATGAGTGTGTGATGTGTGAGGATAGCTGTTTTTGTGATATGTGTTAAAAATACTACTTAATACTTACCCGCTTAACAAGTGGGTAAGTATTTGGCTGTGTGAAATAATCTTTGTCTCTACATTTATGATCCATGTTGGTCCTAAACGGATAATTTTATTGGTGTAATTGTCTTCATCAGAATATTTCAATGATAGACTGCTTTTCTCAAAGCCTCAGCCACTATGTCAGAGGACAGGGTTGCTCAGAAACTTGTTTTAGGCAAATTCAGACTCCACTTTTTCAGGACAAAATTGCAGTCTGGTCCAAAAGTCATGGGGTTTTGGGACCCATCAGCCCCCAAAATCAGCTGATTAAAGCAACAAAGGATTATATATTGAACAATATGTAATAAGTCTTTCGAATTCTTCAAAAGCTCTGGACAGAGCATCTAGCATATTTATAACAGTTTGTACCCTATCTGATTTGATGTGTCAACAGTGTCATAGGGCATTGGTGTTGCACTTAAAGGTTACAAGTTCGAGCCCAGCTCTGGCTGTCACATGGCAGAGTGTCCTTCAGCAAGACACTTAACACCAAGTTGGTCAGTGATGTGCAAATGGGCAAACAAGTTAGTGAATGTGTTAGCTGATACTGATAGACAACTGAAATAGAAACTCCAACCTTAAGTCAATGACTGTGAAAGTAAATGGATGTGGATGGGTAGATGTGATTTATCTGTGTAAAACGGCTTTGAGTAGTCAGAGACTAGAGATGCACTATATAAGCTCGAGTTAATTTACAATTGTCAACAACAACCATAGGATCCTACAAAAACCCCACCTCTTATCCAACAAGCAGGGGTTGTTGTTGTTGTTGTTTTGGTTGGGTTTTTTGTGCTGCCTCACTGTTTGTTTGTTTTTCTTTTTTTATTTTAATTAAACTACTTTTTGTTTCAGCAACCTCTGTAACTAAAAGGTACGATGGCCCTGAAGTGCAAACCACAACAACAAACAAACACAACAGCAAATTTAAAAAAAAAACACAACAGCAAGTAACTAAGCACAAAAGCAAATAACTGAACAAAACAGCAAATAACTAATCACTATGGAGAATAAAAATATACAACAGAAAAGCAAAGAATAAAGCCTTCAGCCAGAACATTTGTTGAATGCAAACTATTGGTACACTTTGAGAAATAAATGAATTGTCACTATAAGCTGACAGGCAATTCCACAATTTAACTGTGTTTATATTATATAACACAGTGTAACACCTATCAACCAGTCAGCAGCTGCCATTATACAGATAAAAGTAGTTTTGGTTTATATTTATCAAGCATTGCTTGTGTTGATAGTGATTCATGATTTTTAATCAATCATTTGGATCAGCTCAGTCATAAGAGCCACTCTTCCTGCATTAAACAACTTTCTTTCAAAACAATACATCAATGCTTGCTCACTATTTTTGTCTCAAATTGAGTTGTCATTTCTATCTAATCATGGGGCTCAGCTACTCTTTTTAGATTTTTTTTTAACTGTGAGCTTCCAACTTAGCATAAACTAAAAAAATCTATATTCCTTTTGAGAATTCTGCATAGATGAGTGTTTAACTTTCTGTGGGAAAGAAAAGTCACACCACAATGTAACTGTGAAATGTACCACCCATCAAACTTACTTTGGGACCTTGTTTGTTCTCTGGACACACTGATTAAATATCTGGGACCTAAAACAAAAGGTCATCAAATTGTCTGAAGCACTGAATTAATAAAATGTATGAGCCGTGCATCAACCTTGAAGACCTAAATGAAAATGTTGATTTATGCTCTGCACCGCCTTTTGATGAAACCCTGAATTCTCATTTTGAGCTATCCCCCCTTAATCTACTTCTTTAATGCATTGAGACACTTTAATACATTATGGAAAGAGTTGACTCTGCTTTTGTGTGCAGCTACACCCTCTTATGATAACAAAGCAGTGACTGATGGGAACTTGTCGTGACCTCAAATGACACTCCATGAGTGGATGATAAAAATAGGATGGTTTATTCCTTGGCAAAGTATGCAGGAACTAAACAGTGGAAGAACAGTGATGCCTGGGCCGAGATGATTCTTGTGATGCTGTGACACTTTAAAATGTCTGGCAAATGATGAACATGACCTTTGAATTTATACCTCGTAATTGTCCGTAGTACTATGTCCAGTCCAAGTAACCTTGCAGTGCAGCTAGATCTTCCTGATTCAAAGTCTTTGATTAGACAAAACAATTTTGCCAAACTCCTCTACATTGTCCATGGAGATTCTCATTCATCCAAGATTCAAACAAGGTAACTGGACTGTGTTGAGTCTACAATGATACAGAGATAAGCATAGATGCTAACAGCTTCAGCTTTTTTTTCCTACAAGTGAATGTAGAAAAAAAAAGGAACAGATATGGGGTTCTGTCAAAAGTTGAGCAACATAAAAGTAATGCAAAAGTAACAAGTAACGTAAAAATCATCCATACGAAGACGGCGTTTTGGGGGTCTGTAAACGATCATTTTTGAAACCAGGTTCCAGAGTGTAAAGATTTTGCAATGCTGTATACCCAGCTCCGTGATTACTGGCTATACGCAAGTTTTCAGATACACTTATGTTATAGTTTCATATCTACATTGACACACATGCGCCACACGCGGCAACGACAATGGAGGCGTATGTGAAGCATATGTGCTGATGAAGCTAGTGACCCTACTATCCCTGTTGCATCAAAATCTCCTTCTTCTCAATCACCACTGAGTTGAACAAACAATTATCAAGGACATATTATGGCACTATATCACAATCTCTGTTTACAACTTTTACTACAAGTGCGCATGCCCACTGTTTTTTCGTCTGTTTCTGCTTGTTTCCGTCATATCATTACAGACCCTTGAGGTCTGGCATGTATTTTACAGTGTCTTCATGCGTATCGAGTGCATTCATATAGACGCTCACATTTTCTGAGACACCTTCATCTTTATGACTATTTTGGAAACTGTTAAGCATTTTGTCTTCGTGTGGATGGGGCCTAAGTAAAGTAACAAGTTACTTTTTTAAGAAGTAACAAGCAATCACTACTTTTTAAAAGTAACTCCCCCAGCACTGGTGTGAAGGCACAAGAACTGTGACAAGTTTGAAACTCGACAGACTTACAGAAGAGTTTCAGAAGTAATGCAGTGGTACAAAGACAACAAAAAAGAGGGAATGACTGTTATATCTGGGCGGCACGGTGAAGCAGCAGGTAGTGGAAGTGCCTCACAGCAAGAAGGTACCCAGTTCAATTCCCGGGTTGGACAGTTGCACTTAGGTATGACAGTGAGTATGAACGGTTTTCTGTCTCTCTATGTGGCCCTGCGATCGACTGGCGACTGGTTCAGGGTGTACCCCGCCTCTCGCCCAATGACAGCTGGAATAGGCTCCAGGTCCCAGCCCCCGGAAGTGATAAAGGGGTGTAGAAAATTAATGAATGAATGACTGTTATATCTGACATTTCATTCATATTAAGATGTGACAATATTCTCTGATGTTTTAGTCATATCATGTCTTCATTGGGGGATTTTTAGCTGGAGCATTTTATATCCAGCTGAACATGGTTTAAAAGAGCATCAAACCAACTAATGTATAATTCATATGATCACAGCTTCAGCAGTTTATGATGTAAGGTTGCTTGCAGAGATGAGTGTAGGTAATACCAGATTTAGAAGAGCTGGGACCCAGTACCCTCCTGCCATCCCCTCAGTTTAACATCAATATATCTGAGCTCAGCACTGAAGTTACTCATAAATTATATTAGACTACAACCCAAGACACCTAACAAAACCTAATCTCAATTTTTAGTTCAAAATACTACTGAAGCTTTCTTTGAAACAAAATGGATGCTTTCAGTTTATTCCAGAGCTTTCTTTCACAGTTCTGTTGAGAGCATTACAGCACCTATGTGAGAGCTATTAAACAGAATGGAGTGGTCACCAGTGGTGGGAAGGCATGTTACAGTTTGACAGATCATTTTACTGAAAGTTCTGGCCTGCACTGAAAAAAATACAAAAAAAGGTCATTAAATTGGTCCTGTAAGTTAGTGTTTGTGTCTTTCTCTGTGGAGTCTGCATGTTCTCCAAGTGCATATGCGGGTTCTCTCTTGGCACTCCGACCAACGAACATGCTTGTCAAGTTAATTAGTGACTCTAAATTGCCTCTACATCTCTAGATTAAATCTGTTATCCATGAAGTTACTTGACTTCACATTTTTTAAGAGGCTAACCATATAGATCCTGTCTTCAAACAAGTTCATGTCAGCTCAGCCTTTTCAGAAACCTGGGTCCCAAATTGAATAGAGGCAAATATTCCAGAAGAATAAAGTTGCTCCCATATGGTGGGCCTAAGATATATGAGGCCATTTCAGTTATGGCAGGCATCAGTGGACAAGAGCAGAGTACATCCAGCCTTTATTTATGGTGAAAGCAGAGTTACACAGACAAGCCAAAGCTAACAAGACAGCCCTCCACTCTCGCTGCACCCCAAGGACAGGATTGGTGATGGGGGTGGGGGATAGGCAAAGGGAGTAGAGATAAAGTCGGAGCCTGCACATCCATCGAGGGAATGTCATTTTGCTCTCCTGGGTAATTTGCATGCTCTAATATTAATTGCTATTGGAAATGCTTGATTTGATTATGGGGGGGAGTCCCAGAGGAGAAGGGTGGGTGGCCTCTCTCTCTGTCTCTGTAGCTGAAGAAAAGAAGAAAAGCAAGTGCTGCCTTTGCTCTTAACCTTGTTATGTTGAAAGGCAACTGAGTCAATAATGCAGACAACACAGCAGTGAGAGTGTTTACACATTTCTGTGTGTTTGGAGTAGTTCAGTGGCACAGCCTTGGCTGCTTATGAAAACATGATGTTAAATTACTCAACAATGCATGTTTTCACTCAGATGCACAAGAACATAAGCAAACACACGGGTCATGAATTATTTCCAACCACTGACCTCTGTTGGTTTTTTATTGGATTAATACATAAAAAAACAACACCAATGCAACATTAAGATGAACTAATCAATCATTATTAATAAAATGTGGCATAACCACTGGAGGTCACCAACCTACAGATCGCTCCTCACGAGAGGAGTGCATGATGTAGTTAAGAGGCCAAGAGGGGAGTTAGCAAAGCAGTGGTTCTGCTAACAATAACACTTCATGTTTTCATTTTCTTCTTCCTATTGTCTCCTCTTCTATATAGTAATAATTTTAATTTTCCTTATAGTGTTTTTAATCCAATGTCATTTTAATCTTATCTCCTGTGTTTCCTCATTTTAGTGAGTGTTTCTTCAGTTCTCTCATTATGCTTTATGTTAATATCTTCATGTTTGTGTAAGTAAGAGTGTTTGTGGATTGCGAGGGTGGGTGGTCTTATATTTTCAGTGTAGTCAATTTTCTACTTTATTTTCATTTTAATTCCTTCAGTAAAACACTTTGTACTACAAAAAACTTTGTATGTAAGGTGCTATACAACGTTTGATTGATTGATAATGATGTTTTTTTTTTATTTCAGTTGTTTACAGGTGTGAATTTAAAGACTCCTTTTACTGCATCAGGTCTAATTTTCCAGAAGCCATATTTTGCCCCCTTTTATTGTACAAACTAAACATCCCTCTCACTTTAAACACCAAATTTTAGCACATATTTCTTACGTCATACTAACTATGGATGGCTTGAATCTGTAATCTGTCTGCTTTCTGTTTGCTCGTCTAAGGAAATACAGAAAAATGAATCAAGTGTTTGGAAGGTTGTTATGGCCAGATCAACAAATTACATGTGTATTTAGTTTCTATTGTGAGCTGAAGTTTGAGAAAAACAGGGCATGTGAGTACAGCTCATATTAAATGCATAGGGAAAACAAACAGGTGGACAAATATTCTATATTTGAGTCATGCAGCCAAACGAAGGACTAAAGCTGTGTCAAATAGGAGTCTAACATTTATGTTTTTAATGTTCAAACAAACTGTGACGTTTAGAAACCTGACCTCTGCAACAGATTCAAGATATTTCTGTTTAAAAAAAAACTATTCACATCTCAACTTATTTTTCTAATCTCATCTAATTACAGGCTTTCAGACAACATAATAATTGCTAAAACACCAATCATGTCCCCACATCACTGCTGCACATTTCTATCGAAGGCTTTTGTATGTTACATTTTCATTTTGAATGTACCAGGCAGCTCAGAAAAGATCTTTTGTTTTGACTGCAAAGGGCGTATTTGTCCCTTGGCCTCAGCATAAATAGGAGCTGACAATAAAATATAGCCTACAGGAGAATTTACCATTGACTGGGAATGAGAAGGAGCATTGCTATTGTGTTGCCAACAGCTCATTTGCATAACCTTGCATCTGTGCTGGCATTCATGTGTGCAGTGTATGTGAGTGGGCTGGTTATGATGCATGTGAGAAGGTGCACATTGTTGGAGAAGACTCCATATAACGTCTGAGTCTGTGTGGACCCAGGAAGTTCGAGTTTAAACCAGTTTCAGGACATTTTATGCATACTTTCTCATCATCTCTCTCTTGGTTTTGACCTTCACTAATCTTAGCATACAGTCCTTTCAAGGTTTTTGCAGGTTAGTCTTAATGCTCTTTGTTCAATTTAACTCTTCGCTTAATGTCAGGTAGACTTTGTAGACTTTTCTGCTGATTAAATGACTGCATTAAGCACCTGATGTACTTAGAACTTCACCAGAATTTCACTCTATTTAAAAGTACAAAAATGTGGCACAAAGGGTAGGACAAAGCATAATGCAGTATGCATATGTACTGTACACAGCATGTATGTTGTGTGTCATGTTTTGTATACTCGCTTCCCTTCTTTGCTGTTTAAATCTTATATTTTACCAAACATGTATTTTGCAAAAGTGCTTTACAAATAAATGTATTTTAATTATCATACTTTTAAGTTTAAAATTGTATAATGACATTCTGCTGAGTGCTTGTGCAGTCTCCTATTTTTGTTGCAGCTAAGAAATGCTCAACAAGTTACCTCTCAATCTGCAAATAAAGTTTAAATGTGGTCCTCTCAGCTGCATTCAAAAAGTAAAAGTTGAAGGTCAAACAAAAGTCCAGGTTTTGCACTGCTTTTCAACGCAGTGAAAAGAGTTTCATTACATGAAAACTTTTTTGAATGAACGAAAAGTTAGAAAGAACTCCCAGGTCTCTGCCATGTCGAAGATAAATATATGCTGACCTATGTGTATTTTTAAATCTAATTGTAAATTCAGAACAATTTCCAAGAGAGCTTTGAAGTGATGCAAGAAACTGGTCTGTCAAGAATTAATTGAAATTTCTTTTTTAGGTTGAATATAAAAAAGCAGATTCTTTGAAAAGAGACATCCATAGATATTTGACCTTTACTTAATGCCATCTACTCACACTGGGTCTTACATATTAAAAGCTGAGTATTCATTCACAACTGCTGTAAGTTTTCAACAAGCGACGTCTTTAGTTCTCCACAAGCTCCTGACTGAAGTGCATAGGTTTTTGTTATCTTGCCACAAGTTACTTCCCTTAAAAGGTGAATAAGGCACTGACTTGGAACAAATCTTTTTGTACATTCACTGAGGCGTATGGAAAACACTGCATGTCAAGTGCATGTGTTTGCCTTCAGATTTGTTTTATTTCATTCATAGAGGATGTTAAAGACAATGAATGTCCAGAGCGACCATGTAAATCAAATATATTCAACAAACTTTAACAAACCCTCTGCGCAATGTGACATCGGGATGTCACAAAAATGACATTTTTGGATGTCCAATTTTGGTCCACTGACTGAGTTGTTCCATAATAGCGTCTTTTTTCGATGTCTACCGAACGTCTAGCTTTGATGTCCATCCCATTTCAGAAGTCCAGAAGTGGTCATTTGTGGACGTCTATCAGACACTTTTAAACGCTGTTTTTACAACTGTTTCCAGAGACTGGAGGACAGGTTTCCTACCGGTTAATTTTCCAGAAGTTCGGATCAGCAGCAGGAAAGGCATCTCACCTCTAATTTGCCTCGATATCACCTGCCGCTGAGAAAATGATCCTTTTGAAAAAACATCATTTCATAGTCTCATTGGAGATGAAAACAATATCCTGTTCCTGTTCCAACTAGCTACTGAGCCAAACTTCCTTAGCCAACAACTTCACAGGGGTTTTTGATTAAAATTCAGACTTATGGTTTGGAAATTCCAACATTCTTTCACAACTGGAACACACCATTAGTCAAAAGAAACAAAAGGCGGGGACAAGAATGTGCTCTCTAGGAGTCTTTTTTTCATGAACTAAATGATGAGTCTACATTAACACTGCACAGTGTCAATTGCTGTATTTATTTATTGTAAAGTAATTGGAAATTTAGCTGTAATAAAGATGTTTGGTTGGAGTATAAATATATATTAAAACCTGTTAAATTACAGTCGCGGGCAAGATAATCAACTCTAATGGTCTCATCTACAGGTTCATAGTTCAGAGTGAAAAATTCAGAGTTAAAGATTGTAGAGTGACACCTATGGATTTTGACTTAGTGAGGCATTATTTTCTTGATTTTGAGTCCAGCTCTTCTGAGAGTGAACTTCCTTGGATTTGACCCCGTACAGAGTAAATTTAACCCTGCCCTTAATTTAACTCTTCGCATTGATCTGCTTATAAATAGATAGATGGACAGCGCACAAAGCAGGCATTAAGTTTGTGTATTCCAGGTAGAGCCATGTGTTTCATCTGACAAATTCATCCAGACAAGGATTTAAATGATGGGTGATCTTTGCAGTTTTGAATACTCTCTTGAAGGAATCTGATATGAAAAAACTTGGGCAGTTGTGATTCTGCCTTGTTTGTCTTTAGGTGAGCTTCCTGTCATGTCTGCGCTGTGTGAAGCTTTAGACTGTTTCGCCCTGAACTCTGTTTGAGCCCAGCAGACCAGTCTGAACAGTTTTACCTGCCTCAGCTGAAGATCCAGACATCTTGTGCAGAGATTTGACAGACAATATAATCTTCCCTCAACAGGGGGCGCTGTGGCTCCGTCACATCAAGCTCAATCCTGTGTCAGGCAAAGGTGCAGATCACCGAGAAGCCTCAATTCCCAGACAGTGATGAGTGCTCCCGTCCTGCCACACAACCTGCAGGCTGCTGATCTGGTTTCAACACGCTGTTTTTATGTTATTTAGTAGGATTTTCATACTGATGTATCACCCCCTGCACGCCTGTCACTTCTGTTGACTGAGAGCAGACGTACTCTTGGAGATCATCATGGTTGTCTAAACAGGAAAAAACTGACTCTGTCTGCTTTCTGAAAGCATAAGTGATGCTAAAGTAGTTCAAAAGGCTCTGGTTACAATAAGCAGGTAGTTTTTAATGGTAAAGCTGGTAAACCTGAGGAAATAATAAAGGAGAAAGTTGTATTAAAATGTTGGAAACACACAAGACAAGGATTTTACTTTTTATGATTATGATATTTTCAAAGACTTCAATCACTCTCCAGCTTGCTCTATTTGTATTTTTCTATGAAGCACGTTCAATTAGTTCCTACTTAATTAACAGTTTATGGAGATCTAAGCTGGTACCACACACATCACCTGCCACCAGGCAAGTCAACAGAAACAATAGTAAAAAACAACTGTAGTTTTATCCTGTCAAGGCATGTTACAATGTATATTTCTCAAGCACCAACCTCTGATGTTTAACATAATGCCGATATATAGATCTTAAAGGCTTTTACTTTGGATTTTGTACAGTTTTGAAGTAGGTAATCTTTGCTTGAGGGTTGGATTTTTAACAATTATTTTTATGACAAAAAGAAACGTATTGAGAGTAGTAAGCACATTACCATGAAACAGAACTTGATAAATATTTAAAAAGTAAAGTTAAAATAGCTAGGAAGAACACAAACCTTGGTCCAGACATTTTCAACATTTTTCAGCAAAAAAAAGGTAGAAACTGACCAACCTTGCAATGTTAACAATTCCTAAAAAAAGATTCCAGGATCTGCATCCAGAGTCAGATCATCAAAATCTTAGAAATTCTTCCTTGCACCATGTCCAAAATTACCTGAAATATCATCAAAATCCATTCATGACTGAGTTATTAGTGAAAATGTGGAGAACTTGTCCCATTTCACAGTTAAGAAATCATAAAAACCCCGCCTGGTTCCACATCCAGATCTGCATCACGACCAAAATCTAATCTGCTAACAGCCAAATGGACAAACAGACAAGTGCCAGCAATCGTTTGACCTTCATGGCAGAGGTAACAAAGTAAAAAAAAACAAAACTCATATCATAAAAGTTAAGATTGCTTTAAATTGCCCATTGGGCTGTGTGCAAGGTTTTTGGAGGGAAATATGAAATTCAAAGGGGTAGCACTGTCCTTACTCTACATTACTGTAAAATCACAAAGGCTCTTTAGTGATATCAGATTGTGGCCCACAGCTGAAGTTTAACTACAGAGTTCCTAAGGCTGGCAGAAAAACTTTAAGCAAGATTGGGGTCTGATATGCCCCCTTGAATAACCAGAAGAAACTTACTTGATTTGACACTGTCCCAACCAATTATATGCCCATATACTGTAAACCTTATGTGCCTTGTGTTAGATTAATTTACAATCTGTCAGGCCCTAGCCAACTTCTTTGGCTTTGACTTGGCTGCCTGTGGCTGAATAACCACAAAAGCTGATGAGGGCAAGCAGACCAGAACTCTGCACTAAGTGGATGTTACAAGGAGGGCAATAGCATAGGAACTGGATATCCTCAGAACATTGTTTTATCTTTACACAACTTTGCTTTACTTTCCTAGAAAAACAGAACACATGTCAGCACAGTAGGCTGACAATGTTAAAGAGACTGTGAGGAGTTTCTAAGTAATTACAAAAAAGTCTCACTTTTAGATATATGCCTGATCGAAATACACACTCTAAGATGAGTTTTATAGCATCAAAATAGGTTATCGATAAATGCTATTCCTTAGCCTTCTGGTCGGGTCGGATAGGGCTGGGCTGGCCTGGATACTCAACTTCGGGAACAAGACTATTAAAATTAGAGCAAATTTATATTACTTTGTTATTTATATTACACGTCTTAGAGCACCAGGCTGTAAGTAGCGATTTACAGTCCTGATCAAAATCTTAAGACCAGTTGAAAAATTGCTAGAATATGCAATTTGCACATTTGGACTTTAATGAGGTTTTAAATAGAGCTACAATATGCAAAAGCAAGACGGGGGAGTGTGACAAAAAGCACCTTGAAAAAGTAATTTATTGAAAACAAGTAAACTGAAATAGGCTGTTTATCAGCTGATCAAAAGTTTAAGACCATCGCTCAAGAAATTACAAAAAACTCTCCAAACGAGCACACAATTTTTCTCAGTAGGGCTCAGTAATGAGTAGCTCCACCGTTCTTGTTAATCACTTCAAAAAGTCGTTTGGGCATGCTTGATGTGAGTGTTTCCAGGAAGCCTTTGGGAACATTGCTCCAAGTGGTGTAGATGGCTTCACGAAGGGCAACTGTCTGGAACTAATGGCCATTTTTATAAACTTCCCTTGCCATCTATCCCCAAATGTTCTCTATGGGATTTAAATCAGGGGAACATGCGAGATGGTCCAAAAGAGTGATGTTATTCTCCCTGAAGAGGTCCTTGGTCAAGCGAGCATTGTGAACTGCAGCGTTGTCCTGTTGAAAAACCCAGCTGTTACCACACAGACGAGGGCCCTTAGTCATGAGGGATGCCCGCTGCAACATCTGCACGTAACCGTTTGATGACCCTGCACCACCTGAAGATCCAGTGTTTCACTGAATGAAAAAGCACCCAGATCATGATGGACCCCCCTCCAGTGTGCCGGGTAGAAAACATCTCAGGTGGGATATCCTTGTCATGCCAGTAACATTGAAGCCATCTGGACCATCAAGGTTACATTTTTTCTCATCAGAGAATAAAACTTTTTTCCACCTTTCAATGTCCCATGTTTGATGCTCCCTGGCAAAGTCTAAACTGGCAGTTTTGTGGCGTTGAAGGAGACGAGGTCTTTGAATTAGTTTTTTGATTTTGATACCCTTTTCCCACAGATGCCGTCTGATGCTTATTGCGCTGCAGTCGGCACCAGTAAGGGTCTTACTTTGGGTCGAGGACCGCCCTGTGTCTTGACAGACAGCCAATCAGATCCTCCGGCTCAGCGCAGGTGTAATTTTTTTGGGTCTACCACTTGACTTTTTTGTTCCATCATGCTCAGGATCTTTCAAAAAATGTAGAATGACTGTCTTACTGCATCCAACCTCAGCAGCAATGGCACGCTACGAGAGGCCTTGCTTATGCAGCTCGACGATCCGACCATGTTCAAGAAGAGAAAGCTTCTTAGCTTTAGCCATCAGGAGGGCATGACTGTGTGAATGCCTGACAGAAAATGAACATTTTGAGCAGATTTTGGCTTTAATAGCCTGTGGTCTTAAACTTTTGATCGGCTGATAAACAGCTTATTTCAGTTAACTTGTTGTTTTCAATAAATTACTTTTTCAAAGTACTTATTGTCAAACTCCCACTTCTTGCTCTTGGATATTGTAGCTCTATTTAAAACCTCATTTCAGTCCAAATGTGCAAAATGCATATTCGAGCAATTTTTCAACTGGTCTTAAGATTTTGATCAAGACTGTATAGCCGGCTACAAAACTACGATACTAACTTTTCCAAAAATTGCTTGTTGTCACACATCAAAATCTACTGCTACGTCACTAGAAAGAGTTACATTACCTCGTCGCTTTGCATCCTGTAAGTTGTTGAAAAAATAAGTTGTAAAGCAATGCAGAGCTCTGAGGAAGGTCTGGGCTGCATTCATTAGAATCACAACATACACATGCGTTTGGCTTGGGTTACGTCTTGGTGCATTCCAGTTGTAGTCCGAAGTAGGAATTTCCGGGTTCCGAGTAGGAAACTGCAACTAGAACGTTCCCCAAAGAATTTCATACTGGGAACTCGGTGAAACCTCACCACCCCTGAGTTGACAACCAAAGTTGGATGCCCCCAGTGTGAACAGTTATTTAGCTCCTGTAATAATCAAATTATTTGCACTTCTGACTGGGGTGTGTCGCTCTGGATCAGCTGTATACATAGTACTGTTTGACTTATATTTACAAAAATCCTGCCATGGTGATAATCACATTCTTTATGCAACAACGCAGGGCGTGCTAACAACAGCTAACAATAGCCTGGTAGATCGGCATGTTTTTTTCCGACTTCAACTGGAACGCCGATAAGTCAGAGACGATGTCACTCCCAGTACCGAGGTTATTGGAACGCAGCATTACGACAGTCGCTGCACGTGCTCATGGGTAGCAGAGTCTTAATGTCCCCGCAAATAGATTCTCCTCATAGCAACTTTAAAGGTCAAATACTGATACATCCTGTCCCTATTACATTTTTCTAAAGGTTCTAGCCAAAATATTCACACAGGTATTGGATTTTGGCAATAAAGCCCTGTGATTCAGCCCAACTCTGAACAGGGTTTTTCACTGTAAATTCTCATTCTCGGGACATTAATGTAGCTTTAGCTTTCCAGTACTGAGCTCCAATGTTAACTGTGGCCACACAGATATGCCCAGATATATTCCGTCCCATGGAGCTAGTTGTAGGCTGAACATTCACCTGGCTTAGGAAGTGTTTCCTATCTGGGAGAGTTTGTAATTCCCTTATTGACATCATTCTAGTTTTGAAAAGGACTGTTTTGGCACAAATTTTTTCAAAGGTGAATTAAGCAACACAGTCATGGATTTTTTCCTAATGTAAGGGGGGAGTAGGCAGGCCATGGAGCTGTGGTTTTGTATAAAAAGCAAAAAACACATATTTTGCGTAATTTGGAAAGTTTGTCATCCACAACATTTTTTTTGTGATGTTTAATCAAACATATTATTTTGAGGTCCTCTGATTGTGGAATCTCTGCTGCTAAATTATTACTATAAATACAGGGTGCGTGGTCACCTGGTTCTAATTCCTTTTTTGGTGTGTGTTGAGGGAAAGTTTAAATGTAAAATAAATGATCATAAATGATCTATAATGTTGACAACACTAGACATTTCCAATAGCTCTGTAATGATTACATTAAATATTATAGAGAGCCTTATCTCTGTATCACAACAAAAGTACGAATATTGCTTCCCATCTTGCCCTATGGCTGTCATCTTTACTTTAAATGAATGCCAACTTTCCGCCTATAGCCTACACCAGCAGTCCACATGATCAGTCAGACTCCTTGTTGTCTGACTGCTCATCGACAGATGCAGCCTCATAAACATGATAACCGCATTTTAGATGTGCAGCACTGACGCAGATGGATTACTCAACACAGGGAGCACAGTTTTCTGCTGTTTACACGACTCTGTGATAAACTGCTTGGCTCTACAAAGGCTATATGACTCAGGATGAAAGGGCTCTATGGGAGGAAGAACTGAGAAGAGAATAAGAAAAAGAGTCTCGCTTTAGTCATGTTCGTAGCTCTCATCTGTTACAAACGAGAGAGAAGAACCAAACACTGGATCAAAGAGGGAACCGATGCTGCCTCAGTTTAACTGTTGCTTTCTAATTCCTCTTGGCCTGATGATAAATTTATTACATCGAGATGAGAGACGAACAGCTGTTGACTGATGTGAGACAAAAAGCATCAATGCTGCTCCTAAGTTAGACATTAATTGATCTATGTCCAAAAATGGAGCCTAAGACGAGACAGTCATCACATTTCAACATTATCTTGAAGCCCCCTGCAGGTTTAGATAACAGTGTCGTCTAAATTTAGTTCAGAACGGAGTTGTGTTGCCTTTGATACCCAACCAATTGAAATAATAGATAAGCTAACATTTATCTGGATCCAGTGAGCAGTTTGTCTAAAATAACTCCATTAGAGAGTTAGTACTGAGCTGAACAGATGACAGGTTTATTCCCTTTCAGCAGTCAAACATTTGCAGTTCTGTAATCTGTGTAATAGAGTATGAAATTACATTGAGAATAAAAAACTGAAATGAGCTCTTCCAAAATATCAATACAGAATAGAAAATTCCCTCTCTAAACAAATGTCCTCAGGATGAAAATCATATTATTCAGTTTTGATTTATGATCCAACTTATCCAGTGCCTGCTTTGTTTTTAGTAGTACCACAAAGGTAGCATAAATGTATGTCCTTACCATAGTCTGTGGAAATAAGTGGACTGAGCCAGAGTGAGATCTGCTGTTTTGCTACTAAAAGGTGCTACTATGAGGCTGAGCTGAGGCGAGACTGAGGGCCATCTAGCCATTAGTTTGTAGTCATGTCAGTCATGGCCCTAACTAAATGAAATATTAAATAAAATCAATGCTGGAAATACATGAAAAAAAAATCCTCCCTGTGCAAAGGGGATTCAATACATAACCTTTTTAGACCAAAGCCAGGCTCTGCATATATTAATTTCTAATGTAAAGATCGTCTCTAAGATTGAGTATCATGTGACCCCTGGTCCAAACATTTGAACAACTTGACCACAACAAGTCCCAGATTCACTAAGTGTTGTGTGTGTGTGTGTTCATACATATATATAAATATATATGTATATATATATAAATATATATATTATATAGACTATATATATATATATATATATATATATATATATATAGATATAAATATATATATATAAATATATATATATATATATATATATATATCTATATATATATATACACACACACACACACATATGTATATATATATATCTATATCTATATCTATATATATATATATATATATATATATATATATACATTATATATATACATACATATGGAGCAATTTGCTTTCACTGTCTGCATTTGTGCACTATTGACCTAAAAATCACATTTCAGTTGAAATCTATGGAAGCACAATATACATTGTAAATGACCACTTCTCTGCTTGTTTATGAATCTCTCATATTCAGAAATATTATGAAACACTCTACTGCATCAGACAGAACATACACAAGTTTTCTTTTGCAAAGTTAATACTTTAATTCACCAAAACGGTCTTATTAGCACTGTATCAGGTATCACATTTATGCTGTTTCATCCAACTAAACACAGCCCAAACAATGCAATGCCAAAAATCAAACATCAATATGGCGCATCACCCACTACAGGCATGAATTTAGCATTATATGGTATTTTTTCTTTGTCTTGTTTGCAGGAATTCATTTTCTTTCATCAAGAATGCATACGTAGGTCCTACTCTGTCTGCCATTCAACCCTGCATCCCAAACACCCTGAATTTGGCTATAGTCTAAGTATTTTGGTAAGTGTCAGACCATGTACTTCTTTGATCAGTGTTTGTTTCCTGCATGAGTTTTGCTTTAAGAGGTGTTGATATTTCTACACTAGATGGCACTGTGCCCATGGCTGTGAGGAACCTTCGAACTTTCCTGTGGCTGAATCAAAACACACAAACATCATTTATGATCAGTTATTGACACTATGTTTTGTATTTAGACTTCACCTCGTGGGACCTGGACTGTTGCTGTGGGAACAGTTCTACAAAGGGCTGCTCCAGTCCACACATTGTAATTTACTCCCCATCTGAAGCGAGTGGCTGTAATGCATACAGCAGCAGAGTCGAGTCAGCAAAGGTCACTGAAGATGACACTACACTCCGAGAGTGAATTAGCAAGGGGTCCCTGCCAGGGCCGGGTGCTGAGCCGTTAGCCCTTATTGGCTTACAGCCAGGCAATAAAAGTCAAGTCTTGAAAACTGATGTCCTGTAAAAGCCAAGTCTTACTTGAACACTGTGCAGGCCAGGTAATCCAGCAGTTGAATAAAATGTCAGCCTGGCTGGACGGGCTCAGCACACCTGCCCAGACAGACTGTGAAGCTCCTTTATGTCCTACACGCTGCAGCTGAGCCAGCAGCTCCTTTATGTTCATCAAGACTGAGTGATGTCCTCTTCTCTTCTTTTTTAATTGGTTGTCTTAGCTGAATACATAATGAACACTGATTTTTCCTCTTCCACTGAAGCAACATGAGGGGTTGTCCAGAATATTTCTGTTGTTGTAAATTTGTGGGTGTTGCCATATCTGTTTGTCCTCTGTGACAACAGCAGAGATAGCAAGCTTAAAACATTACAGTTGATAAAGCTACCTCATTCAGACTATTTAATTTTTGTTAGATTAAACACAGGACATTGTCAGCCTTTAGCTAATTTGGCTGCTATTCAAAAAAATGAAATAAAGTATTTTGACTGTATTTGTGTTTGAGAGTACTGTCATATTATTTACTCACCAGAATAGCACCCAGCCTAGATCTTACTTTGAGACATTGTATCCTATTGATACATGTGTTTTAGTAACTTGATTAGACCTTCTCTTTCACTTGTCAATGGTATGTAATAATGAGAAAAAAACTATAGTGGTCACTGTTTTTAAAAAGTGGGATAAAGCAAAAGACAAACTCATCCTTTGTGAAAACATAAGAGCAAACAGGCTTTAATGTACATAACAGTAAAAAAAAATAAAAACATCAGTGCTCTGCGGGAACAAAACAAGTTCATTTAAGTTGCACATAATCCATAAAGCCACATGCTTATCATTTGGAATGGTGGGGAACTGCACTGAACACATGAAAAGTAAACATTACAAGACACACAGCTGTAGAGCCAGCTCTCTCCTGTTCGGATGCTCACACACATGCATGCAGACTGTGTCTGACTTGTTGCTTGTGCTTGGATACAAAAATAATGAATCTAGCCCAGACAAAAAATGATGCACTTAATATTAGTACTTAATATTTTCTTGCACAACCTTTTGAGGCAATCACTGCAATCAGTCAATTCATGAAACATAATTTTGTTTTTTAAAATGATTCTTTTGAACCACAGTTTAAAGCAATGTCTGATTTTCATTAGTTGATTCTCAGTAAATTTTAATTTATTATTAATTTTGTCAGTTTCAAGTTATTTCAGTGAAAATTGTGTTTTTTCTTTCTTTAATGGAAGGGAACCAACAATTTTGTCCAAGTCTGCACATAAACACACATTGACATCACACAGTAGACAATACACATTATATCCATGTGTTTTATGGTAGCAATGAGCTTGTTAGTAGAGTGATACAAGTGATTTCTGCTCTGAATCTCATGTAGGTTTCTGTAAGATGCTTTAATAATCAGTACTGCATTTATTTTGACTGTTACTGTGAGCTTTTTGTGGTACACTCCTGCAAACAAGGACATCAGTCTGAAATCTGATGCTGATATGAGGGGCTGTGGAGGTGAAAGACTGAGGAGGTTTTGACAAAGTTGTGGTGATTGGGCCAAATTGTGAGGCTGCATAGAATTTGCGAGGATTGGCTGAATTTGTATTGATTGTCACAACAGCAAAATGATGATTCTATGGAGTGACTGAGAAAGAATGCAAGAACAAAAAACAATATGATATTTGTTTATTTTAATATTTTGTCATATAGAATTGAGACAGTAACTTCAGTTTAACAGTCTATAGGCATTCACAAAAAGTTTGCAAGAATCCAAAGGTACCGATACTGATTGTAAAGGGCCCATACTTTGCTCTGACGTGTGTTCAGATGTTCAGATTGAAGACTGCTAGAGTATGCTCACAATTGCTGATGTGAAAAAATCCTTCCAATTCATAAATGAGAGCACCTCTGATCCACCTGTATGCTCAGTCTGAGACACTTAAATAGCTACGTTTACATGCGAGCTTCAATTCAATAAAAAAAAACAAAACTGAAATCCTCTTTAAAAAGATTAAAAATGAACTTGAAAATGACCATTTCCAACTAAACTTAATTCCTAAGTAGGTGGCTGGTTTATTCCAATTTAAAGTACGTAATTCCAGTCATTCTGTGCATGTGGGTTCCCTTGTTGTGTTGGGATGATGTCCTTATTTCACGCTGATGAGAACAGGATGGCCGCCCAAAGCAAGGGTTGGACTCGAGCCAAGACAGCTTCTTTAATAAGAACTTTAGAGGATTTAGAAATAATGAAAAGAGTGGATTGACATGCAAACCTTTTAAAAGTGTTAGTGTCCAAGTTGGATAAGGTTTTCCTGACAGAGGAGGCTGGAGGCGCTGAACTAGTTTGTTTTATGTAAATATGTAAACATATATACAATACCTGTCCAATCAGAACTGTTCCCAAGCCCCAGACTTTACGCAGGATTAAATGACAGTGAATAAATGTGTTTTCCATGTAAACATCAATTCAGGATAACTATTTCCATGTTAATGTGAAGGAGAATACTTGAATTCCAAATTATTCAATTCTGAATACTTAACTCAGAATTTAAAAACAAAAAAAAAATCATGTAACCATGACAACTGGAACTCTGCCTGTTTATGACTCCTTTCCGCACATGGGCCCAATCTGCTCTGGTTGGGTTGACTGGTCTACTTTGTTATTATATGTCAGTTAGTGCTGCTTAGCACCACATAAACAACTCTGCATTTATTCTATGGACTGTGCTCCAAACTGGGCTTGCTACTCAGAGCTATTGGATTTAAACTGCAGTCAAAACAATGATATGATGTAACACTGGTAGGTCTAATCAGGGGTGCTGGGGTGACAAGCCAGGCAGCTACTGATGGCGTAAAGAGGGGGAATGGCAGAAGTCCAGGTACTGCAGACTGTTTTTCCTGTGCACAGATACTCTCTTTAATATGTAAGACACATGTAAAACACACTGAAGGCCATATTACACTTGAAAAGAATTTGGACTCTTTCAAGTTCATGTAAAAAATGAGCCAGAAATGAGATTTGGCAGGCCTAGAAAACGCTTTGTTTCAGCCCTTGATAGAACAGGCTGTTTTAGAGTATTGGCATTAAGGCCCCATCCTCAAAAAGACAAACCAAGGTCTAAACGCGTAAGTTTTTTGTCGAATCTGCGTATCATCCATACGAAGACAGCGTTTTGTGGGTCTGTAGACGATCATTATTGAAACCAGGTTCTCGAGTGGAAAGATTTAGAAATGCCATATACGCAACTCTGTGATTACTGGCTCTCAACAAGTTTCAGATACGCTTACATCATAGTTTCATATCTTCATTGACATGCATGCGCCACACGCGGCAACGACAACAACAATGGCGGTATACGTGAAGCATATGTGCTGATGAAGCTAGTGACCTACCATCCCTGTTGCAACAAAATCTCCTTCTTCTTAATCACCACCGAGTTGAAAAAACAATTATCGAGGACACATTACGGCACTTTATGATCACTTTATCACAATCTCTGTTTTCAACTTTTGCCGCAGGTGCGCATGTCCACTGTTTTTTCGTCTGTTTCTGCTTGATTCCATCATTTTGTTACAGCGCTCCTAGAGGTCTGGCATGTGTTTTATTGCATTTTGATGCATATCGAGTGCATATATATATAGACACACACATTTTCTGAGACGCCTTCGTCTTTATGACGATCGTTTTGGAAACTGTTAAGTGTTTTGTCTTCGTGTGGATGGGGCCTAAATCATTATGAGAAAAGTGGGAGGATACAGCTGCTCTCCCCCTCCCTTTCTGCCTCTGCTGCTCAGGAGTGGGTGTGGCTTCCCCTGCTCTGCAGCCTCACACCTGTTCTTACTCACCTAATCACCACTCACTATCTAAGGGTATTTTCACACCAACCATGTTTAGTGCGCACCAAAGAAGTTTTGGCCCAGGGTTTGGTACGTTAGTGTCATTGTGAATGCAACCACCGCCCTTTGGTGAGCACCAAATCAGCCCGTTCGAGACCTCCATGAAGGGGTGGTCTCAATCCGCTCCATCTCCCTACATTTGGTGCGGTTTCACTGGTGTGAAACAAAGTGGTCCGAACCGAACTACTTTTGATGCATTACTTCCTGTTAATCCCGCGGTTGAATCTTTTGCTTACTCAATTTGTCGATTTTGTTTATTCTGGTTGAGGATTACGATGATTTACGAGGGTCCAGAAGGTCACTGATGCCGTCTCAAACACGATAAAAAAACACACTTGAAGGAAAATGTAGAAGAGAGCGAAACGTAAACATTGGTTGTTCGGTGTAGGAAATGGTTGCCATGGTAGTCTCTTCTTTGTTCTCCTCCGTAGCAGGTTTGGTAACCAGTTACGTACATATCGCCCCCTGCTGTTTCAAACTGAGTAAATACACAAGTGGGTCCGCGCACAGTTCGATATTGCCAGTGTGAGTGCAAGCCAGCGGGGTGGGGCGAACCCATGGCGAACCGCGCCGTGGCACGGTTCAAAACAAGTGGACCTAATGTGAAAACGCCCTAAGATGGCTCTGGACCTCTGCAGTGTCGATGGATTTCCACTTCTACTTTGGTTTGTCCTAGTGATCACTTCTCTCTGTTATTTCTACAGCCGGCTCTTAGCCTTTTTGCATTCTCCCTTTGGGAGTGTTTTTTTTCTCTTATGGGTTTTTTGACTGAAGCCTTCAACCTGAACCTTTGTACTTACCTTGGTCTTCTGCTCCTCTCTCCTTGGTGTTCTCCTGAGCCAGCACCACCTTCATCACTGGATGCCCTCACAAACACTGAAAATTCCCCTTGCCCTCCTTTGCTGATGCGTTAATCAATAAATCAACTGTCAACTTTTACCTGCCTCCATCCTTTGAGCTTTTAGGTCTGGAAAACAAACTATTTGGGTCATATCCTAACATAATGTCTGCCCATACAAAAAAGAGGATGCAGTATCACCCCAGATTTGCGCTGTGGCTTTGCTCCGATAGATAGCACATCTCCTCCCTCACAGGAAGCGCAGGCCTAGGAACACAGGATCATGAAGATCACAAGAGAAACACAACTTCATGAGTTGCTTGGAAGTTTATGAAAGAGCAGAAAAAGAAATGTATATGCCATGCATCAACAATATTTCCACTGTACTTTGAAATGACCTGAAAACCGAGGGCTTTTTTTCTGTGTTGGGCCAAACTGCTTGCCCTGTATTTCTAGCTGTACAGCACTGTGAACTGGCACAGAGTGCACGGTGCATATGGAATGCTGCACAGGCAGGCTATGTGGACATTGGGGTTGAGCTATCCTGTGCTCTAATGTTGACTATGGCTGCTCAGACATGCCTTGACATATTCTTGGTGATTTAAAATTGACAGTTGTATGCATATCTCTTTAGAGGTGGAATAAACAACAGGGAAAATATGATTTAATAGTATAAACAAGACATGGGTACATATTGTTTTATAATATGGATAAGAGTAATTTGCATACAATAATTTAAGTGGCAGGTAATATCATGAAAAGTTGATAAATACACGCGTTAATATGAGGGAAGTGAAAAGTTGATACCATTATTCTCTCTTGCACTGTCTTTGAATATCTAAAGTCGAGCCCTGCAGTTTCTACTCTTGTGTAATGAACATAAACATTGCTCTGATTGTGCTCTCTAAAAAAGGTCTGCCAAGTGGCCAGTGCCTTTGTCGCACGCTCATGAATAAAGATAGAAAATGGAAAACACTGCTCTCAGCATTCAGCGAGCTTTCCCACCTCACAGCGCGAGGACAAAAAAAAAACACAGTATACATTTCAAAGGATTGAAAACAGGTGGTGCAAGTTCAATGATGCCATTGAATACTTGTCTTGAGAATAATAAAGCAGTGGCTCCCTGTTCAATACATCTGCGATATTGCTCCAGACTTCATATGCTCAAAAATAAGGGTTCATCCGCATATCAGTGGCTCCATCTGTCTGTGCAGCCGCTCCGTGCACAAACACACAACAGCAGACATACACTCACAACATGAGTGGAGTGGGCAGTGTAACAGAGCCTATTCAAACAAATTTGGGGAGCAGCTGAATGTGTTGACAATCCACACCAGAGTCGCTTTAATTCTCTTTACCCTGTACTGAATAGATTCATGAAGAAAGCACGTGTCCAGGAATCAGTAACACATAATTTGCAGACAATATAATTCATCTGAGGCTTATTCTCTCACTTATTATGAAGATGTGGCAGAAAAAAACAGAACAGCTTTGTCAGAAATCATTCAAAAGACCATATTATTATCATCACACTGAAAATGTAATGTTTCCCATGTCTGCCTGGTTCTCCCATTTATTGTTCAGATGCTTAAAAAGAAAACGAAAGACAGAGCACAACAGTGAAATAAAAGAAATCAAAAACAGTGCTTCCTCTGAACTTCAGAGACTTGCTGAGTATGTTTGGGAAAAAAAAAACAAATGTTGATTCAGCTCCTTGTTTCTGAGCGCCGTCAGGGGCGCCCTGAACACACAAGGCTAAATTTGCATGCCATCAAGCTCATACGGTGTAAGCAGTTAGCATTTGTTGTTTACTTGAGGAAATAAACACAGGGCAACAGATATACTCATATGAACTGAGTGTCTACTTTATTAGGTACGCCAGTTTTCTTTTCTTATTGCAGCAACTCTGTACATTTAGGCATGTGGCCAATGTCAAGACAACTGTCTGGATCAAATTCAGCATCAAAAAGGGGAAGAAAATGTTTTAATTGACAGTTAGGTCTTGTTTACACAACTTTTTCACTAGAAACAGAGAAGTTTCTCCCTTTGTGTTTTTAAAAAATGATTTATGTTCACACGGGAGACATGAGAACGGCTGAAAACACTGTAGTGTGCATGCCAGACCAGGAGATGGTGATGTGGGTTTGTAAACAAACAGTGGCGTTTTAACACGCCCATGTTCTCTGGTGAGGACAAACTCTTCACAAACAAAAATGGTGTGTGGACGCATGAAGACGCAGGACTTTCTTGCCTGGAAAACAAACTAAACATGGTAAGCAGTACACATATTGCTCGAAATAGCTGTTGTTTTTCCAGGGATACGCACAAGGAGCTTTCATGTGAAAAAGTACTGTGCATGCGGTGATGTCAGCGTTTCAGTGTGAAACGCTGAATCTTGTCTACACAGAAGCGAAAATGGATATGCTTTCGAAACTTCCCACTCTGGAAAGTTTGCAGATTCAGGCACTCCAGGCACTGTTCTTGTTTAAATGGGAGGCAAAAACGCATTGAAAATTTTCAGTTTCGGGCTGTTTTCATTTTCGTGTAAATGTGGCCTGAATGTGACATGCATGTTGGTGCCAGATGTGCTGGTCTAATTTACAAACTGATTATCTGCATCCACACAACCATCTCTTGGGTTTACAGAGAACGATCTGAAAAAGCAAAATCAACCAGAGTGTGACTGTTTACCAAGCAAAAATGCCTGGCTGAGGCCTGAAGATAACATCGCTTAGTACCAATTTAGATGTTCTTTCAAAAAGAAAACTTTTCTTTATTGTCTGTCTCTTAAATCAGACCTGTGATTGACTGGAGACCAGTTTAGGGTGTACTCGCCTTTTGCCTAATGTCAGGAGGTATGGGAGCTAACCTAATGGGATAGGCTCAAGCTCCTGGCTCCAAAAGGGAGAAGCAGGTCAGAAAAGGGATGGATTGGTCAATTATATGGCAATGTCACACTGCAGCCTTTTTCTACTACAAAAACCATCCGGCCTTCTGCTGAACCCATCACTGCACTGCCTCAAGTCAGTGGATCTAGTCTTAACTTCAGACTTGACTAAAAGCTGGCAAAATGCCCTAATATATTGAATTTAGTCATAAATACACACAAGACTGATGATTTCACATGCAGGTTGAGACACATTTATGTTCTCATTTATGCAGACGTAGATATCTCTGTATCTCCAAGAGAAATGAGCTGCTCTTCTCGTGTGTTTGTATCTTAACCTTTTTTGCTCACTGTGTAAACAAACAGAATTGAATATAGATGTAAGTACATGTGACAGCTGGGAGCTCAATTTATATTCATTCACCACACTGAGGAAAAAAACAGCCTCATGCCTGAACATGTTTGGACGCATATACATTAAAGAGAGAGAATTCCCACACTCCTCTCTCCATCTCATCTGTCTCATCAAAGAATTGTCAGCAGCATACCAGAAGCAGGACATTTTGCTTTTATTTTGAAGAGAAGTGGGTAATTGCTCCAAACATCTTCTGGATCTCCTTTGCAGCTTTAAGTGGAAGATGCCTGGCTGCTTTGACAGTGAGCTTGATAAAAAGACGCAACAGCCAGAGGGACTAACAGGGTAGTGCACATTTCCTCCGCCGTGCAACTGAGAGTAATTATCTTTCTCTCAGGGAAATCAATTCTATATTGTGGAGGGCTTTCAGACACTGACTTGCACCCTGAGAGGGAGCTCAGCATGATAATAGCTGCTGCACTAGAAACATGACCACCCCACTTATTCTTTGACTACCCCCTTACCCCCTAGGATCTGAGTGATGACAGATGGGCTGTAACAAGACTAAAGGCTTATCTAAGAAAAACATTATAGCTTTATTTAAGAGGAGACTTCTGATAAGTTGATTGTACACAGAAATGTTCCTTCACTTTTAGGCCTGTAACAGCCTGTGATTGTTTTTGGCCCTAAAGCCCTGTCAATATTTCGGTGAACTCCACTTCGTCATGGATGTAAGAGAAGTGCTGGAGACAGTGTCAGATGCACAGTGGTTGACAAAGCCAGAAATGTTTGTCCAAAGTTCCCAGATCTCTGCTGAGAGCTTCTGCCTACAGAAGCATCTCCTTTAACCCCTTCAGTTAGGTCATCCCACTCCTTAAGAGAAGGAAATGGGCCAAAATCAAAAAACATATATATTTTTTAACCTGGTTACAAGTCATTTTGGAGCATATAATCAAGTCATAGACATTTTGTATCTAACATCACATGTCTGTCCTGCTGCTCCCATGACACTTAAAAAGAAGTCCTCCAGCAAGTCACTTCTATGATGTCCTTACTAAATATGTTTACTTGGATTTATAGTGAACTCTGGTTCAACAGTTGTGCTGTTCATGGTCCATGTCAAATAAACCAAAAAAAGACTTTTGTATCTGTGGTCATATATCTACACACACACACACACACACACACATATATATCTATATCTATATCTATACACACACATATCTCTCTCTCTCTCTCTCTCTCTCTCTCTCTCTCTCTCTCTCTCTCTCTCTCTCTCTCTCTCCATATATATATATATATATATATATATATACACACACACATATATATATATATGTGTATATATATGTGTGTGTATATATATATATATATATATATATATATGTATATATATATATATATATATATATATATATATATATATATATATAAATATATGTGTGTATATATATATACACATATATATATGTGTGTATATATATATACACATATATACAGTCATGGAAAAAATTATTAGACCACCCTTGTTTTCTTCAATTTCTTGTTAATTTTAATGCCTGGCTCAACTAAAGGTACATTTGTTTGGACAATTATAATGATAACAACAAAAATAGCTCATGAGAGTTTAATTTAAGAACTAAGAACTATTCATTTTCCATGGTTTTCTTGATAATAACCAAAATTACTTAAATTCTTACATCAATAGCTATGGCATTGTACCGCCAAAAACACTACTTTTAAGCATTCCATGTTTTCTTTTTCTGTTTGCTTTGAACACATGATACACACAAGAGTTAATACTTGATTGCATAACCATTGTTTTTGATGACTGCAGCCATGCGTCTTGGCATGCTCTCCACCAGCTTCTGACATTGTTCTGCTGTCACAGCAGCCCATTCCTGTTGGACAAATTCAAACAAATTTTCTTTGTTTTTGGGCTTGTGGTTCTCCATTTTGAGTTTGATGATTTTCCACAGGTTTTCAATTGGATTAAGATCTGGTGATTGAGCAGGCCAAGGCATGGTGCGAATGTTGTGGTTCTCCATCCAGGCTTTAACTGACCTTGCCGTGTGGCAAGGGGCATTGTCTTGTTGGAAAATCCAGTCATTCGAGGCAGGAAAGAGTTTTCCAGCTGATGGAAGAAGACTGTTTTCAAGGGTAGTCCTGTACATGACCTGGTTCATTCGCCTTCACACAATTGCATTTGCCCTGTTCCACTCAGACTGAAACAACCCCAGATCATGACTGATCCACCCCATGTTTTACTGTGGGGGCAAGACAGTCTGGGTTGTAAGCTTCTCCAGGCTTCCTCCTAACCAGTAAGTTGGCTGGAGTAGGCATCAATTCAAAATTGATTAATCACTGAAGAGAACCTTAGCCCAATCATCAACAGTCCAATCCTTGTGGTCTCGAGCAAAGAGTAACCGGCCTTCCTCTGCCTTTCATTGATGAAGGGCTTCTTATGCGTGCTCTGTGTGACTTCAAACCAGCTTCCACAAGTCAGTTTCGAACTGTCCTCGCTGAACACGTCACACTTCTCGACAGTGCCCACTCATTTTAAGGTCCCTGGAGGTCTGACGACGATTCCTGACACAGGTACGGATGAGTGCACGGTCATCTCGTGGGGTAAAAAGACGCTTTCCTGCCACGGCCAGGTAGCAATTTGGTAGTGCCATGTTCAGCTTTTTTTTTGTTGTTGTAATGAACGGCTGTCTTGGAGATCTTCAGTTTTTTCGCTACCTGTCTCTCACTCATGCCAATTTCCAGCAGTGCCAAGATGGCTGCCTTTGTGGCTTCACATAATTCTTTTGTTTTAGGCATTATGTGAGAGCTGACAACTTCTGAGTTGTGCTACGGCTTGAATGTAAGCAGGAAACCACTCTAGGCCTTTGCATGTGCAGTGCTGCTTGTGACATGAAATGGCCTCTTATATACCCTGGGAATCAATTAAGCTTAAGAATGTCAAATAGGACATAAAGTATTATGTGACCAGCTGCATTTTTTGTTGTGTTCATTGTATTATACGTTTAGTGGTACCAGATATTAGAATGAACAAGAAATTGAAGAAAACAAGGGTGGTCTAATAATTTTTTCCATGACTGTATATGTGTGTATATATATATACACACATATATGTATAGATATATATATGTACATACATATATATATGTATGTATATACATATATATATATATACACATATATACAGTCATGGAAAAAATTATTAGACCACCCTTGTTTTCTTCAATTTCTTGTTAATTTTAATGCCTGGCTCAACTAAAGGTACATTTGTTTGGACAATTATAATGATAACAACAAAAATAGCTCATGAGAGTTTAATTTAAGAACTAAGAACTATTTATTTTCCATGGTTTTCTTGATAATAACCAAAATTACTTAAATTCTTACATCAATAGCTATGGCATTGTACCGCCAAAAACACTACTTTTAAGCATTACATGTTTTCTTTTTCTGTTTGCTTTGAACACATGATACACACAAGAGTTAATACTTGATTGCATAACCATTGTTTTTGATGACTGCAGCCATGCGTCTTGGCATGCTCTCCACCAGCTTCTGACATTGTTCTGCTGTCACAGCAGCCCATTCCTGTTGGACAAATTCAAACAAATTTTCTCTGTTTTTGGGCTTGTGGTTCTCCATTTTGAGTTTGATGATTTTCCACAGGTTTTCAATTGGATTAAGATCTGGTGATTGAGCAGGCCAAGGCATGGTGCGAATGTTGTGGTTCTCCATCCAGGCTTTAACTGACCTTGCCGTGTGGCAAGGGGCATTGTCTTGTTGGAAAATCCAGTCATTCGAGGCAGGAAAGAGTTTTCCAGCTGATGGAAGAAGACTGTTTTCAAGGGTAGTCCTGTACATGACCTGGTTCATTCGGCCTTCACACAATTGCATTTGCCCTGTTCCACTCAGACTGAAACAACCCCAGATCATGACTGATCCACCCCCATGTTTTACTGTAGGGCAAGACAGTCTGGGTTGTAAGCTTCTCCAGGCTTCCTCCTAACCAGTAAGTTGGCTGGAGGGCATCAATTCAAAATTGGATTCATCACTGAAGAGAACCTTACCCCAATCATCAACACTCCAATCCTTGTGGTCTCGACCAAAGAGTACCTCGGCCTTCCTCTGCCTTTCCTTGATGAAGGGCTTCTTGCGTGCTCCGTGTGACTTCAAACCAGCTTCAACAAGTCAGTTTCCAACTGTCCTTGCTGAACAAGTCACATTTCTCCACAGTGCCCACTCATTTTAAGGTCCCTGGAGGTCTGACGACGATTCCTGACACAGGAACGGATGAGTGCACGGTCATCTCGTGGGGTAGAAAGACGCTTCTGCCACGGCCAGGTAGCAATTTGGTAGTGCCATGTTCAGCTTGTTTTTTTTTTTGTTGTAATGAACGGCTGTCTTGGAGATCTTCAATTTTTTTCGCTACCTGTCTCTCACTCATGCCAATTTCCAGCAGTGCCAAGATGGCTGCCTTTGTGGCTTCACATAATTCTTTTGTTTTAGGCATTATGTGAGAGCTGACAACTTCTGAGTTGTGCTACGGCTTGAATGTAAGCAGGAAACCACTCTAGGCCTTTGCATGTGCAGTGCTGCTTGTGACATGAAATGGCCTCTTATATACCCTGGGAATCAATTAAGCTTAAGAATGTCAAATAGGACATAAAGTATTATGTGACCAGCTGCATTTTTTGTTGTGTTCATTGTATTATACGTTTAGTGGTACCAGATATTAGAATGAACAAGAAATTGAAGAAAACAAGGGTGGTCTAATAATTTTTTCCATGACTGGACATACATATATATGTATGTATATGTATATATATATATATAAATACATATATGTATATATATATATATATATATATATATATATATATATATGTATATATGTGTGTGTGTGTGTGTATATATATATATACATATATATATAAATAATATACTATATGGCCCAACATAACATTCGGCCATATTTGTAAAATATGACCCAATGTTATGTTGTGTGATTTTTTGAAATTTTTGCATCCAGTCAAATGTGCAGATCAGCACCAACATGTAATGACGTAGTCCTTGGACCAAACCAAACCTCTGGTACAGTTTTTCATGTAAATTCATATAGTAGTTTTTGCATAATCTTGCTAATACACAAATAAACAGACCCTGGTGAAAATGTAACCTCCTTGGCGGAGGTAATAAAGGTTCAAAAAAATCTTTCTTAATAAACTTAGCCAAGGTTATAGCAGACACCAGAGCTGTCCCATTAGGCAATATAGGCAAATGCTAAGGGTGTCATCACTATAAATGCTTAAAATGAAAAAGCTCACCATATAATATGGATCCAAATGATGTGGCGAACTGATTAGAATTTTTTTCATACATTTCCTTTGACAAGCACTCCAAGGACACATTGGATCTACACCCAGACTGTGCAGTTTGCCAACATTTCAGTCTTTGCACTTGCTCTTTGGGTTAGACATGATTTTAGTTCTGTTTTTTACGAAGTTAAATTATATTATCCAATTATGAAAATGCAAAAATCCAAAGCACAGTCTTTCTGTTTAAATTAAACAATTTATGGTTACATTGTTTTAGTACTCAGGATTCAAACAAGACCATGATACAGCAGAACACTCGCTCATGAATAATAGTGTGCATCTGTGATGTAAGCTTTTTATACACAAGAACCAAACATTTCAGAGGAGATGGGTCTCCTGTAGGCCAAATGCACACTAAAATGCTAATTTATTGTTGTTGTAATTTGGAAACTGAATGTTCAACTCTTTAACACTTGCTTTTGAATGAACAAATCATTCATGACTTCTGCTGGCACATTCACGGGAAATTCTAATTATCTCTACAGCACACCAAATTACACGAATCTAAGCTCTGTAGTGCTTTGGGTTTGTAATTACTGATGATTTAGATGTGACATAAACC
Organism: Scarus forsteni; assembly: GCA_036419115.1. Lineage (NCBI taxonomy): Eukaryota > Metazoa > Chordata > Actinopteri > Labriformes > Labridae > Scarus > Scarus forsteni. The sequence continues at coordinate 35,828,092 of JAZDUH010000098.1, forward strand.
AGTAGGTGTTTGCACTAAAATCATGCATCATTAAGCAGCTTATATTTTTTGTTTGAACAAACACCTCATTAGACCTGCTACTGCAGTAGGGGGTCCATGTATAAAAAATAACACACCCAAAGATAATTATCAGTCTTTATTGGTGAAAAGGTACAGAAAAGCTCTGCTATCAGAAGAGGTTGTTAGAAGTGCTCAATAGAAAGGAAGTAATTAAGAAATAGGTTTGCAGTTCTTGACAGTTAAGGGTTTAAACACCTTTTAAACATGTTATGAATCATGGGCAGACAAAGAAAAAGAAGATAACCCGACCTGCCAGGAATACTGCTCCACATACTGTACGTACTGTGTGTACCAACAGAAATGTAAGTAGGTTCTTAGTAGATCATTTTTTGACAAGTAAAAATTTTAAGCTTCGCATGAGAGATGCCTGATGACAGACATGGAACTTGGTGGATCCAGCTTGTCAAAAATAAATAAATCAACTTATTTTTGTAACAATTATTTAAAGGGGTTAAAAAGTTATGTACAAAAAATACAGATGACATTAACAAAACTAGAAAAGCACTCAGAGAGCGCAGACCTCCGCCAAGCAGTACAGTTCCCTATCTCCCAATGATAAAGAATCCTTTGAACAATTCCTGGATCCAGACGGTGATCCAGATCAACACCAAAATTTAATCACTTCCTCCTTTTCCCATGATGATCATTTCCTGAAGATTTCATCAAAATCGATCCATAACTTTTTGAGTTATTTTGTTCACAGACAGACAGCCAGACAGACAAACAAACTCTTCCGAAAACATAATCTCCTTGGCGGAGGTAATTAGGCCGATTAAGTGCTTCATAAAATGCACAGGATAAAACATGATCAGTGAAAAAACTGTATAAAATATGGTCAGCACAAACTTTGGTGGAAAAAAATCAAATCAAATAACATAAAACAAGATAGTCAGACAGTAGATTGCAATATTTACCTGTCACATATCCTCCTGTTAAAATATGTTTCGAGTAAGGCTTCAAAAACAGGTCGTGAGTTTGCCTGCCAAATGATTTCAGGAAAAGAATTCCAAAGCTTGGAAGCTTCGATTGCAAAGCTATTGGTCGCCAGCCTTGATCTGGAAACAGCAAATAAGGTTATTTGAGGGCATAAGGGCACTGTTTTAGCATGCTGTTTCAGTAGCTAGATTATGACTGTGTTTGTGTGAGGAGGTCAAATACTCATTGTGCTTTAAAACATGTTGAAAGTTTAAAAGTTCTGAAGCCATATCCTCACTAAAATCAATGATGAAGCTCTAAGACCCAAAATGTCACACCAGGAGTCCACACTGAACTGACTGTAAAGTAGCATCCAGTGTTCAGACATTTAGCAGTACTGCTTTCCTGTGTATCTATAAACGAACAGAAAAAGGTCAACAGGGAACTGAGGGGGTGGGACAAGACAGAGAAAAGGTCCTGATGAAGCACAAAAATCAGACCTTAGTGAACGAGCCTGTTTATTTAAATTGCTTTTTTTTTTAATAAAGATGTGGTCTCAAGTTTGCTTGATGTGATTTTACCTGAATATTCTCTAAATACCAATGAGTTTACTGTGAAAGTCTTTCATGTGGTCTTGGATTCACCTCAGAGATGCAGACTTGTGGGTCGATGTCCACCGACCAGGTATTCAGAAGTATAACTTTGCAAGTTTTAGAAAAGACACATTTTTTTCATGTTTGTATAAAATCAATAGAGGCTTAAGACATGGACAGCTAACATTTCCCGACTTACTGATAACTCAATAAAAACCACCCAGCTGCAGAGATAATGATACACCTCTTAGCTCCCCAAAACCAGAGCAAAGCAGGGACAGGACTGAGATAAAACAGACCCACACAGGAGGGTGTGACTTACAAATGTCACTTAAACTTATTTTCAACCAGCCAAGTAGTGTAGACAGTATGTTTCTTTTGTGACCTGAGGCTGGATTTCCTTAGGCCAATCTGTGGTAATACCTCTACAGATATGTGTTTGTCTTTAGATTTTATGTAAGGAATACTCAAAATCAAAACTATAAACATGTTAAACATGAGGGTCCCACCGCTGATTTCTTGTGAGGATTTATTTGATCAGCAATTCTGTAGACAAAATAAGATTTAAGCAGGGGCTAAAAAAGGCACATTCATAGCTTTGTACTGCTCCAGTTTTCACAGCTTCCAAAATTTTGTCGAAGGTGATCATTTTCTTTAGAATAGCCAACTTTACAACATTTGGATTAAATTTAAATCTGACTGTATGACTTCAAAAATGAAAAGTGATATGAAGTTAAATAAACAGTACCAAACTTAGTGGGATGTGCATCACAGAGGGGGAATCTTCTCTCTTAGTGGTAAAGTTTGTGGCTCTTCTTCTTAAAGGTGTAGTCAGCGATGTGGGAGAAAACAAGTGGAGAGGTTGTTAACAAATTTAGACCTGCCTCTCCCTTCATACCTCAGCCCTGGCTCCACCCCCGAAAGCTGATGGACGTGCATCGTCATAGAAACGGATGTAGAAACTGCGTAGCTGACCAACATAGCTAAGGTAACCCCGACTCGTCAGACAACTCGACTTCCAGTATTGATAACATCACAATAACAGTACATTCTGGCAGATTAGACAATAAGATGAATGCCCGACAGCTGTTACTGTTATGTGAAGCACCACAAGGCTAACGTTGCTTACCTGTCCAGCAGAAAGACAGCAACATCAACGTCCGTTTTCAGGTCTTTCAGTTCGTGGGGTTCCCTCCACCACCGGAAAGCAACACCAATGTTGACCCCGGTCTTCGCTCTTTCATGGTCATAGCCCTTCTTTTTCACTTTCACTCCTCTGACCTTTTTCTTTTGGGCTGTTTTTCAGCCGTTGCTACTGCAACTATTGTATCTCTCTCTTAAGCTAACTGTGCACGCTACGCAACCTACGACTCCCCCTCCCCCCTCTGTCTGATCTGCGCATGAGTATGATCGCCCCCTGGATGTGGGGTGGGGTGTACCCTGTTTTGGTGACTTGGCCTGAGCCACAGTATTTACCTGCTGAAATTGAGAGCCAAGTCTGTGTATTGAAACCGGACTTTTTTTTCAACATGCTGTCAGTGGTGACATCTTGTGGATGGAGAGGAGAAATACGATGATTTTGACAAATAGTGCATTAGATTGGAAGATTAGAAGATCGCTGACTACACCTTTAAGCGGAAACGCCAGATGGTTTCGTTGTAACCTAGGTTGTCACAGTGAGGGTGGTTACATATTTTATGGGTTTCTTTGTTTGAAAATGTATTGTCTCTGCTTTCTTTTGATGTACTTATGTTTCATGTATTCACAGAATAATGACAGGGCTGTGCACTTATGGCAATAATAATAATCTCAAATTATTGGATACATATTTAGATCACAATTATTAACACAATTACTAACTGATTTGACCACATATACCACATGCAGTCATGAACTTTGATGCTCTTAACAAGGCACTATTAATGAACAAGCAGTTAAGTAAATGAAAGTGAAACGAACAAACACATAAAGTCATGAAAGACTGTTCAACAGGTCAAGTGGCACAGTCTTTTTAAATCTTGAATACTCAGTTTCATAACTGTGAGAGACAGAAGATGTGATTGAAATTAAAATTTGATTAATTTCCCAGCCCTAAGCTGAATGTTTTTAAAGCTTCAGCATGCATGCTAGAGTTTTGTTGAGAAATGCTGGTGGGAACAAAAAAAAGCTTTTTTTCTGCACCTCCATTATTAAAAAAGTGACCTTTCTACTACTTCCACACAACCACCAAAGTCGCTTTAGCCCTACTTGTTGAAGTACTACTTTGCCCTCAATGTCTTTTAATTATCTGAAACTTCCAGGTGCTGGTTTTGTTTGTTTATCATTCAGTACTAATGATTTGTTTCTTTGTTGGGTGCCAAACTACAATTGGCTCATTTAACTCTGTGATGCTGGAAAAAGCACTGATTTTTTTTTCCTCCAACAACCTCATGACAAAGTGACAAAAAAAAATGTCCACAGCATTAATGTGCAGCAGGATATCCTCCATGATAGGACTATCTGAAATCATCAGGGACAAAGTTTGCTAGAAAATATTACATGAACACATTAACACACTTCATTCCAGTCCATTCCAGACCAGTCATTCAAGTCCAAATTTTCAGACTGGATTCTGAATGGGAATGCGTCCCTCCCGACACTTTGGCACCGAGGAGGCCTCTGTAATTCCAAATGCAAACACTGTGAGGACACACCCTCCAGCATCTCCAGAGTCCCTTCAATCTCTAGGACTGGCAGAAGAAACCGATAATCATTAGAGGTGTCATCCAAACGCTGTGATTAAAAGACCCAACTTCATTTTCCTGATGGTCAGTTGTCATTGAGCCCTGGCAAGCAGCCCCAGCACTCAGAGTGAAACAGCTTTTTAGTGGCTCTGTCAGGCAGAGCTGTTGGTTGGATTTACAGCACTGCCACTGTCAAACCCTCTGAATATTTCAATTCTGCACAAAAATGTTCTGTATATCAACTAGTGCCTTTAATAGGATGGGATTTTTTAAAGATGTCTCCAACATTTAAGTCAGTGCCTCAGATCACATTTATGTCGAATTGGAGAACCAATTACAACAAATAAAAGAAAAATAAATATCATTACATGTGTTGAATTTTTCTGATGCAACAATTACAAAATTTCTTGATTCTGATATTAGATATTCAATTATGTCACAACCTGGATCAGGTGGTTGTCACATTTTAAAACTGTATCGTGATGTTATCCTTTATGTATCTTTGCACAGCAGGTATTAAGCCAAATCAAAATAAAACAGATAATCAAACAAAACACTTCTTCATCAAGACAAACTAGACGACATAGGATTAACAAATCAATAGTATTTTTCTAAATTAGACAAAATTTAACCAAATGAGATCCAATTGGAATCAAATGTTGAAACCAAATACAGTATGCATGTGTGACAAAGCAAAAGTAGTGTATGGGAGTAGTGACTGTCCACATGGCTTCCAGTGCTACTGGTGTGACAAGGAGATCCCACCTGAGATGTTTTCTAAACATCAGTGGAGGGGGTGCCATCAAGATCTGGGATGCTTTTTTCTTTCAGTGGGACTGTAGAGCTTCAGGTTGTGCAGGGGTGTCAAATAGTGGTGGCTATAAGGAGATGTTGCAGGGGGCATCCCTCATGACTGAGGGCCATTGTCTGTATAGTAATAACTGAGAGTCCTTGTTTCTGAGTTAGTGACTAATGCTATGGCCACAACGGACACAAATTGGTGAATTTAAACGTGCATAGTGCCTGTGACGTGTCACGCATAACGCCTGAGGCTGGATGCTGGACCATTTTGACAAGCTGAGGGGCGACACGCGTCACTGCGCAGGCGGAGTAGAGAGCCAGAGCCAGTCGCACTCAGTGATGACCTGTGCAGGCAAATCCAGCTGGAAACGAACATTTACAGAACTTACCTTCAAAACCTGTCTCCTCAGAGACTTTCACCCAAGCCTGCTCCTTTTTGTTCCAGTCTCTGTAGAGTACACACATCGAATCATATAGCTCCAGATGATGGCAAACAGCACAGATCAACCTCTCCTCCATCTGTCGGCAGGGTTTTAGCCAAAGCAGGTGGTCATCGAATCAATGACGTCGGCGGGGAATGACATTGCTGATTGGCTGCCGCAGCACAGCGTCACGCGAATTTGTGTCGAAAGTTCAATATTTTCAACTCAAGCGTAGAGGCGTCTGACGCCCCAAACGCACCAAACGCTCCATACACGCCGCACCAAACCCGTTCAACGCGCCGCCTGGGGCGAATCTGCGTCCAAACGCATCCTTGCATTGACTTTGTATGTAATCTCAACGTGCATCTTTGCGAATTCGCGTCCGGTGTGGCCGTAGCAATAGAGCCCTCGTTTCTTTGGTAATGACTTAAAGCCCTGGTCTGTGTGATGCTGACTGGGTTTTTCAACAGGACAAAGCAACATTTCACTATCCCCACTTAACAAAAGACTTCCTCCAGGATAATAATGTCACTCTTTTGGACTATCTTGTATTGTTTCCTGATTTAATCTAAGTGAGAATAGATGTAAAAGGAAGTTTCAAAAAACAGACATCAGTTTCAGGCAGTGTAAGCCCTTTATGACACAATCTTCACCACTTTGAGCAACATTCCTATTACCATCCAAGAAACTCTTGCATCGAGCATGCCAAAAGGATTGAAGTGATCATCAAGAACAGTAGAGCGACTTGTTCCTTTTTTGTCACTTCTGTATTGAGGGGGTTTGCATGGTTTTATTGAGCTATGCTCCTAAATCCTTATCAGCTGAAGAACAGCCTATTTCAGGTATATTCTTTTCCAAAAATTGCCCATAAAATGTATTTTGTCCATTGCTCTCATTTCTTCCTGTTGCTTGTTGATCTTCTTAAGATCCAGTTGTGCAAAATGCAAATTCTTGCAATTTTGAAAGATTTTGATAGGGAGTTTATTTGCAGTTTATTAGCTGACAGGAGCAGACTTCAATGTTTTTTGTAACATCAGTCTGAATCGGATTATCACCAAAATACGTTGGCTTCATCCTTGGACCACAACACACTTCTGGTAAAATATTCATGTAAATCCATCCAGTAGTTTTACCTAATCTTACTAACAGACAAACATATAGACCCTACCTCCTTGGCGGAGGTATCAAAACAAAACAAACAAACAGAAATAAGTAAATAGAAAAGAAGATGTATTATCATTAACATAACTTTAACTTGTACCTTTAGCACAAAGTTACCAAGTGCCTATCTAAACATACAATGAAAAACAAAATTTGGCAGATTATGAAAGTCTCTTAAAAATATGAATAAATATAAGGTATATTATGGATTAAAATGAGGTTGGGTTTTGTTTCTCTCTCTGCCTATCCTTCACTTTCTGCAGATTTTGCGCTAAAGACAGCCCAAGGAGTCAAAGGAGTCAACCACAAATAACATTGGTGATTTGATATAGAGTATGTTGTAATCCACAGTCAGAAAGAGTAATATAGTCCTTTTGATGGGACACACTTAGAGTTGCTGAAGAGTTTCTCTGGTGACTGCAGGCAGAGGCAGGCTAATGTTACCCACTGACATAAGAGTTTGATCCAAGCTAATCAGCGGTGGGCAAGCTCTGCCTGTTTCTTGCTTGTCACTGGTGTTACAGTCAAAAAAATGGTATGTTTCTGCTTGTCACAGACTTGGGACTGAGGCAAGCACCAAAAACAAAAAATGCTAGCATATTCCTTCAAAGATCATATTTTAAAGTCCCTTGGACGAAAAGGCCAAAAGCTGTTAACATTCTTTGACTAATAGTAAGACCTCCAGTGTGGCTATGCTAACCTCTGGCTTTGATTTGACTGATGATTGCATGGTGGGGATTAACTGTGCATTATCTTGATTAGCTAATGCTACAGCCACTAAAAGTAGATTGCCCTGCAATTAATCAGATTTTGGTTATTAAACTGTACCTTATCTAATCTTGTTAGTGCTTATCCTTTCTTAAGTATATGGCCCCTGCTGGGGAGGCACTAAAACCAGGAGTGGGATTCTGTACATGATTTGATAAATTCATCTCTTCTTTCAAAGTCCCTCTCTTACACCCATAGGTTGTTAAAAAATAGACTGCTCACTTTGCACTAAGCACAGGGTACTCTGAGGAGTCTGCCTCATTAACTTTAAGAGAGCCTTAAATGTGAGATATTCATAAATATTGGATCCTTAAAAGTGGTCATGACACCCACAATTGAAAGTAAGATTCTAACAGAAGCAGAAGCTCTGTGTGGAGATGACAGAGACTTGTTAATGCAACATCATCTGAAACAGTCTTACACAGAAGAACAGTGACCTGAGAAATGATGAGAATCAAGCAGGCGTATGATGACCCACTTCATATTACTGTATTCTCACAGGATCTGGTTCTGACTGACAAATTGCAGAACAGATTGATGTCCCAGTAAATGTACAAGTATTCTAATGTTATACATTTTCTAAATAAGTATTTATTTTCAAACAGTGGCCATACACAACAGCTGTAACCAGACATGTTAGAGTAAGTAACAATTTGATGTAATGCAGATTAAGATTGATTGATTGGTTGAACCTCACGTAATTATCTGCCGAGGGAGTTTTCGCACGTCATCACGATCACAGTGTACATCCCCCCCTCGGCTGATGCTGCTGCAGCCTGTGAGCTCCTCCCTGGTGAAGTGTCCAAGCTACAAACATTTCACCCTCAGTCCCTGATCATCATCTCTGGGGACTTTAATCATACATCGCTTTCCTCCACTCTCCCTTCCTTCAGCCAGTACGTGGACTGCACAACCAGAGACAATAAAACTTTGGACTTGTATGAAAACACCAAGGATGCATACTCCTCCTCCCCCCTCCCCCCGCTGGGCCGCTCTGATCACAACCTGGTGAGACTGCAGCCCATTTACATACCTATGGTGAAGAAACAACCCCCCACCATCAGGTATGTGAAGGAGTGGTCGGATGAGGCCACTGAGGCGCAGAAGGACTGCTTTGAGACCACAGACTGGGATGTTCTGTGCAGCCCACACGGCGAGGACATTGACGCCATGACAGACTGCATCACGGACTATATTAAATTCTGCACAGAGAACACTGTACCCACCAAGAAAGTACGGTGTTTCTCTAACAGCAAACCCTGGGTGATCCCTGAACTCAAAGACCTGTTGAAGGAGAAGAGAAGGGTTTTTAGATCTGGGGACAAGGAGGAGCTGAGGAGGGTGCAGAAGGAGCTGAAGAAGAAAATCAGGGAAGGAAAGGCCAGCTACAGGACCAAGATGGAAAACCTCTTGCAACAGAACAGTGCAAGAGAGATCTGGAGAGGCCTGAAAACCATCTCAGGTCACAGCAGGGGCCATGGGCGGGGACCTGAGGCAGGAGATCAGGAGTGGGCCAACGAGCTGAATCTGTTTTTCAATAGATTTGACTCTGCCCCCACTCCTCCCCCCACTCTTCCTAGAAACGACCCGTCTGCTTCTTCTCCACACCGTCTCAGCTCTCCACCTTCATCACCCTCATCACCACCCCCACCCCTCGCATCCTCCACCACCACCCCCCCTGCCCCCGGCCTCTCCATAACAGCAGACCAGGTGAAAAGTGAGCTGAGAAAGATCAAGGCAAGAAAGGCCACGGGTCCTGACCGCATCAGCTCCAGACTCTTGAGGGACTGTGCAGACCAGCTCTGTCAGGTGCTACTGCACATCTGCAACCTGAGCCTGGGCCTGGAGAGGGTCCCAGTACTGTGGAAGACTTCACAACCCAGGGAGCCCAACCACTTCAGACCTGTGGCCCTCACTTCTCACCTGATGAAGACCTTGGAGAGGATCGTTCTGAGGAACCTCCGCCCCATGGTGAGCTCTCATCTGTATCCTCTGCAGTTCGCCTATCAACAGAACATTGGGGTGGACGACGCCGTCATCTACCTCCTGCAGAGATCCCTGTCTCACCTGGAGAACACCGGCAGCACTGTGAGGGTCGTGTTTTTTGACTGCTCCAGTGCTTTCAACACAATCCAGCCTTCACTGCTCAGGGGGAAGCTTGAAGTAGCGGGGGTTGACTGTCACCTGGCTGCATGGACTGTAGACTACCTCACCAACAGATCACAGTTTGTGAGGCTCCAGGACTGTGTATCTGACATGGTGGTCTGCAGCACGGGAGCACCGCAGGGGACAGTGCTCTCCCCCTTCCTCTTCACCCTGTACACTTCGGACTTTTCTTACAACTCTGGGAGCTGTCACCTCCAGAAGTTCTCCGACGACTCAGCTATCGTTGGATGCGTATCGCAGGGGGACGAGCGGGAATACAGGACTGTCATCTCTGACTTTGTCGACTGGTGTGACAGAAATCACCTCCAGCTTAACACCAGTAAAACAAAGGAGATTATTCTATATATACTCAACAAAAATATAAACGCAACACTTTTGTTTTTGCTCCCATTTTTCATGAGATGGACTCAAAAATCTAAAATTCATTCCAGATACACAATATTACCATTTCTTTCAAATGTTGTTCACAAATCTGTCTAAATGTGTGACAGTGAGCACTTCTGCTTTGCTGAGATAATCCATCCCACCTCACAGGTGTGCCACATCAAGATGCTGATCTGACATCATGATTAGTGCACAGGTGTGCCTTAGACTGTCCACAATAAAAGGCCACTCTGAAATGTGCATTTTTTCTTTTTGCTTTATTGGGGGTCTGGGGACTCAGAACCAGTCAGTATCTGGTGTGACCACCATTTGCCTCATGCAGTGCAACACATCTTCTTCGCATAGAGTTTATCAGATTGTCAATTGTGGCCTGTGGAATGTTGGTCCACTCCTCTTCAATCGCTGTGCGAAGTTGCTGGATATTAGTGGGAACTGGTACACGCTGTCGTGCATGAGCATTTACCCACTCAAGTCTGTTACGGTGACGATCTGGAGTCAGGTTAAGACCCCGATGAGGACGACGAGCATGCAGTTGAGCTTCCCTGAGATGGTTTCTGACAGTTTGTGCAGAAATTCTTTGGTTATGCAAACCAATTGTTTCAGCAGCTGTCTGAGTGGCTGGTCTCAGACGATCTTGGAGGTGAACCTGCTGGATGTGGAGGTCCTGGGCTGGTGTGGTTACACGTGGTCTGCGGTTGTGAGGCCGGTTGGATGTACTGCCATATTCTCTGAAACGCCTTTGGAGACGGCTTATGGTGGAGAAATGAACATTCAATGCACGAGCAACAGATCTGGTTGACATTCCTGCTGTCAGCATGCCAATTGCACGCTCCCTCAATGCTTGCGACATCTGTGGCGTTTTGCTGTGAGACAAAACTGCACATTTCAGGGTGGCCTTTTATTGTGGGCAGTCTAAGGCACACCTGTGCACTAATCATGATGTCTGATGAGCATCTTGATGTGGCACACCTGTGAGGTGGGATGGATTGTCTCAGCAAAGCAGAAGTGCTCACTATCACACATTTAGACAGATTTGTGAACAATGTCTGAGAGAAATGGTAATATTGTTTATCTGGAATTAATTTTAGATCTTTGAGTCCATCTCATGAAAAATGGGAGCAAAAACAAAAGTGTTGCGTTTATATTTTTGTTGAGTATATAATAGAATATTCTATTCTATTCTATTCTATTCTATTCTAACAGCCAATGTGATAATTTTGGAGAAAGAAGGGCTTAAACTGACGACAGCAAACAATAATAATATGTAGCACGTTTTAGGAAACCCTTCAATAAGGTCCATTATGAACGCATTGTAAGCATCTAAGCTATTACAATGCACGTATTAATGCTGTATAATCAAAGTTACAGCACCTGTGTTACAGTAATTTATCATGTTTTACAATAGAAACCACAAGTCATTATAATGCTATAGTATATAATGACTTATAAAAGTACGAACAGTATGATAAGTTATACTGTGCGAGGGGTGGGGGTGGTGATGAGGGTGATGAAGGTGGAGAGCTGAGACGGTGTGGAGAAGAAGCAGCCATAACAAATTATAAAAATCCATAAAGCTTTAAACAACAATAAAAAACAATGCAAATCACTTCACAATCATATCACTTTGCTTGATATTGGTGTTTGAAAGACAAGAATAACCTAGATTTTGTTTTATTGACACAATAAGCGATCATGAGAAGTACAGTATAATGTTCATAATATCTCATAAAAAATGCTTATAATGGATTTATAAGACATAATAAATGGGGACTCCATGGAAAGACAAATAAAAAAATAAAGACAACATCATCATAAACCTTGCACACTAAACCTGATGGATTTTCCTTTTCCTGTTCATGACAATTTTTGCAGATTTAGAGGCAAATTCTCTGACTGTCATTTGTTCCTCACAACCTGCCAAATACCCACTGCTCAAAAAGAGGAAGAGACAGAGAGAGAAACTGCATCAGGATGCATCTTTAAAGTGCAGGACGTGAGGCCTCATGCTGACAACATATGAGTTTTTCTCATGGGTTGAAATCTACAAAAAAGGTGCAGCACTGTGTTTAAATGAGGTCTCAGTGTGAGGGAGAGAGGGACAAGGCGTTACAGGCACAGCTCCAAAAACGAAAATCCTTTCCTTATAGCCTATGGATGAGAAAAAAATGCCGGATTTGTAGATAATCTGGAAAAAATATAATGCATGGAAAATGTCAGGCTCTCATCAGACACAGTCAGCGGAAATGATAACTGAGGTCAAAAATCATGGTAATTAGGGTGAAGAAACTGTCAGAATTGTTTATTAATTTTCCACAAGATGCCATTTGCTCAGCTATTGGTGAATGGAAACACACAGAAGCCTTTTTTTCAGTATGCAGAACAGTATTGAATATCAGCGGACATTATTGCTACTAAAAACCTGTGGGTCAGAAAATAAGTAGAAATCCAGAAGGGAATCATGAAAGACTCTGATTGATAGTCAGAACTGCTAATGGCATTCGTATCATTAAAATCTTTATCAAATCTTATCCCTAATAATGCCTGTCTGCAGTTGTATATCATAGTGTCAATGTGTACTTTAACAGTGACAGCAGGGTAAACATATTATCATACCATTATATGTACATATACTATAAATATATATATATATATATAAATATGTGCGTATATACATATATATATGTGCGTATATATATATATATATATATATATATATATATATAAATATATATATATATATATATATACATATATATATATATCTATGTATATATATATATATATATATATTATCATATATTATATGTACATATACTATAAATATATATATATATATATATATATATATATATATATGTATATATATATATATATGTGTGTGTGTGTGTGTATATATGTGTATATATATGTATATATATGTGTATGTGTATATATATATATATATATACACACATACACACATACACACACATATACACACACATATATAAACACACACACACACATACACACACACACATATACATATATATATATATATATACATATATATATATATATTTTTTTTTTTTTTACAAAAAAAGTTTTGAAGGTGAGCATGAGAAGACTCCTCCCTTTCCATTGTTGTTTGCTCCACACACAGACACTAACACTAAAAAAGAAAAAAGTGTTAAACAGTCCGCTCTTGTTCTTTCTCAAAAGTCATTTTGTGTTCTTCCATTTATTAATGTCACCCAGAGGCTGATGTGCTTTCTGACACATTGTAGACAAAACCATAGTCTTCTGCTGTGTAATGTAGAATGAAGTGCATTATCTTCATTTCAGTCTGCTCAGGCCATTCAGAACACCACAGCGTCTCTTCTTGTTCAGCTTTGATATGTCATGACAAATGCCGCTCAGAGGAAGAATTACATTCTTGATGTCTTTGATAGCATAAACATGAACATTAGTAAGAGTTTTAGTCTGTCATAAACCACCAGTGTGATGCATGGTTACTGATTAAGCTAGTCTTTAAGCAAGTTGTCCTCATCAATAGAAACATATAAAAACAAACTCCCTGCAGAGCTGTGCTGTAACTGAGAGCCAGACTTTCAGTCAGGCACCGAAGGAGCTGACATTTCTCTCAGCATGCTGTCTGTGCTGCTGAGTCCAAGCAATGCATGAATTCATCATTAAGGACTTATTTTCAGAGAAACTGCAGATGGTGTTAAAAAACGTACCGTTTAAAAATGACACCGTGGGATTGCTGTTGAACGTTCACGTGGCATGGTTACCCACACATGGGTCTGAAAACTTTTCAGTCTGCACCTGCTGAAGTGTGAATACTGTGGGCTGAGGATTACAGTACACGCTTTATGTTCATCACATGTGGTGATTCTGACTTACAGGCTTGTTTTCTTCTTTCAGTATTTGTGTGCATTGTATCACTGACACTTTGATAAGCCTTGCCACTGTTTATAAAGTTGTGAAAAATATGTTGCCCTTTTGCAAGCTCCCTCCCTTTTGGAAATAAATTATCTTTTGTAACTTTTTTGTGTTTTGGTTGACCTTGGTTTACATTTATTTTGTTTGAATCTTTTATGAAGCTGGCATTAGTAAAACGTGCTGTTCCTATTGTCTGTAACTACTGACAGCAAGTTAAAGTCAATTTACATACTTCAGATGAGTCATGAATCATCATTTGCCAAACATATAGATAGAGGATTTTAATAAGTTTTCAAAAGATCATTCTGTAACACCATGGTCTTATGAAACCCTGAGGACAAATTTTCAGCAACTCAAGAGTTTGTTGGTCTCAGACTGAGGTTTCGAAAAAGACTGTGAATCTAAGACTATCAATAAATAAAAGACTACAGCTAGACTTCATGCATTCAAGTCTGTTTCTTCTTGCCTCTGGTTATCAGGCCTTTGCCTTAGACTGTATAATCAATACGGCTGTCAGAAGATTCAACTGTTGATAAGGATTAGTCTGTAACTTGATATTTATGCATATAATCTCAAATGTACGTGTTTATTATTTTGCCTTTGTTTGTTTTGTTGTGAAGACCAGTGGTTCCCAACCTTTTTTGTCTTGTGTACCCCCTGAGCCTTTTTGTCATGCCATGAGTACCCCATCACTCATACGTGTTGATTCTTCAAAAGCAGAATGTAATCACAATTGATTCATAAATTAAAATGTTTTGTCTTAATTTGAACATTTGAGTTCTCAGAAATTTTCTTCTTTTTAAGTCAAATTAAACATAATTATATATTTATTTTCAAGACAGTATATTATTTGTTATCTTACTAAATAGATACAAAATCAAAATAATCTACCTGCCTTTGTTGTATAGAACTGTTGTAATGTTTACCACAATCCACCTTTAAGCTTTTCTGAATAAGACCCCTTTAAACAGGACTTTAACCTTGTCATCTCCTGAATCCAGAGCAACTGGATGTTTCAGCTATTTATCCATATTTTCCTGGCTGCAGGTTGGCAGCCATTTTCATTTTAGCTTGGCTCGGGTTATTATTTCCCTGGGAAAACTAGTTGTAGCTCAAAAATTCAATTCTATTGACAGGCTTAACTCAGTCTTCCAAGTTGGAAATAAATTAGTAAATTTTTCCACGTACCCCCTGCAATGTTCTCGCGTACCACTTGGGGTAAACGTACCCCTGGTTGGGAATCACTGGTGTAGGCAACCGAGTGTTACCATATACAGGCATCTAAAGTACACACACACACACGCACACACACATATGTATATATATATATATATATATATATATATATATATATATATATATATATATATATATATATATATATATATATATACAAATATTGTCATTTTTTTACAGACACGGACTTAAAGGGAGGAGACTGCTACAGCCATTTAATTCTATCCAATATGATACTGCCGTCCATTCATGTTCAAAATGCATCTTTAATGTTGACTCAGTGATATCCAAAGATCTGTTGATGTGACAGAAATGTAACTTTTTAGTTCACCTTCAGTTAGTTTCTCTGAGTGAGAAAGTAAAATAAGGTCAATTAATAAGATGTGAGATTTTCTTGACAAATTGGACTTTTGTTCTTCTTTTCTTTGTGATTTGTGCTGGCTTCGGGACAGATTTCTTCTTAACCCTCCAAAATTGCCAGCTTTACTTAAAAGGGAGAAGTGAAACTTTTGTTAGTGACATGGGCATAACTGACGGAGAAAAACTGTCCAGAGCAAAGGGGATCAATTGAAAGGTGTAATGGTTGATTTAACAGAGTCCAGATTACTTTTGGCTCATCTACTGAGCTGTCTGTGAGCTTAATCACCCAAACTAGAGGTGATCCAAGAAAACAAACCCACTGTGGCAATGTCGACATTGGTGAGAGAGTAATTGTCAAAAATGTGGAAAGCTGCTCCAACTGTTAAGAAATACTTTGAAAAATTATTTGATTGACATCTGGATTCCAATCACCAAAATCAAATATTTTCTTCCCTGTGCCAGGACTAATATTCCCTAGAACTTTTTAATCAAAATCTGTTAACAAATATACAAACAAACAAACAAACAAACACACAGACAAGCAAACAACATAACAAAGACAAAGCATGACCTTCAGAGATAGAAGAATTCAATGTGTCCTTCTACAACAGCATGGGAGCAACAAACACTGTGAGGAGCTGCTGTGTGACTGAAATATCTTCCCCCTTTCATTCATTTAAAGGACACACTGACAGTGTACAAGATTAGATATTAATGCTTTATCTGTCATTATTTCAAATGTGATTTTATGCAAAATATTTCAACCCTAAGATTTGCTTCTATTTGAATCAACGGTATGAATTAACCAGCATTGCAGTTGAGAATCAGTAAAAACTCCAACATAAGTCAATATAATTAGTCATTTTCCTCTTCAGTTCCCTACACTTTGTTCTGTATTCTTTGCAAATCAAGGATGTCATGCTCTTATCAGAGGCAGTCAGCAGAATTGACAATGGGCTATGAAATGATCAAAATTTTGTCTTAATTTTCCACAAGAAAGATGTCTTCTGCACAACTATCAATGATGACCAGCTACTTGCAGAAGTATTTATCTACAGCATGGAGCACAGTATCGAACATCAGGGGAGTCTTGTCTTTGACATTGTTACAGAACCTAAGTAGATTTACAGAAAACCAGGAGGAATCCGCATGAGATCATTAATCAATCTGATTATCTGAATCAAACTGTTTATGGCATTGATATCAATAAAAGCAGCAATTCTAAACCCTGATAAGTGTCTTCAGGTACATGACATACTTTGAATGTATACTTTTATGATTTTACAGTGGCTATAGAGTTAGCATATTCTGTAAAATACAGTTTGTCTAAGGCCAGTATGTGAAAACTCCACGAGCTATCTTGGCGAAGGTTTGCACTTGAGTGTTGCTAGTTTGCGTATAATTTTGTACAGATATTTTCAACCCTGATACTTGGTATTGTGGTTAACAACACAGTTACCAACACCGGCCTTGGTAGGCTGACTCTCTTGGGTGTTTATGCAGACAAGATGCCCAACCCTATTCCCCATCCCCACCTCCTGCTAACTTTGCCCTGGATCAGAACTCTCCGAGGCCATCTCCCTCGCTATCAGATGGCAGAAACAATGAGTGGAACTGAAGTAGAGAAGAGGAAATAGGCTTACGACTACAGAAACACAAAGACACACATAACACCCTCCCCTCCAACTCAACTGCCTTCTTGCCCCCCCTCATAGCAGGACAGTTCCTGCAGGTTGATGTCTAGTTTGGCTGCGAGCTCTCCCCTGTGTCTGAGCTGCGACACCATCCCTCCCCGGCACCCCGTACCTCTTCAAAATGTGCATGTCTTTGACTTTTGTTGTAATGGGTTATTATGTTGCTAATGTGCTGAGGTGTTCTTTATTTTTAATCCCACATTGTGCCCTCCAACAGGAGTGTACTTTGGAGTTGCTTATTTTCCCCTCTTCCTCCCTCCTGTCCTCCCTTTTCTGTGTAAGAAACCGGGCCTCTGCTCTGCTGGTGACTCTACAGTCTTCCTGTTCATGTTCCCTCTGTCTCTGCAACTGTCTTTGTATGTTCTTGGATGGGTTTTCGATCACAAAAATGTCATGCTCTGTACTTGTGACATGTGCAATGACAAGAAAGTCTGATTCTGATGTCTTTACAGAAACTTACTATGGATGATTTATTAAAGGTTGTCAGATCAAAAGTTTTTACTCATTTTGATTTACTGTCATAGTTTATCATTGTTGAACATTAGACAGTTCTCCAACAGTAAAACAGCTGTCTGAAGATGTATTAGCCGAACATGATCCATAACATAGAAGAAGAAAGATTTATCACTGCTAATGCATCAAATGTCTCAGGGTTAGCCACATATCAGCCACATTCCTATTTTCCTTTTATCGACTGGAGTTGATCTTACGTTGTTTTCACAGAGGGTGAGGGTGCAAAGTGACTTTGCTTGTGTTGTGGGTGGAAAAAAAGAAAGGAGTGAAATAAAAGATTTGGAGTCCCATCCTCCTACGTTTTGTGATGAATGGGAGCGAGGCTGCTAAAGCTGAGGTCATCCATCATGAGCTATGGTGCTAATTAATGTTGTAGGAGGCGAGCCAACGAGGCCTGCTCCACATCAGCAAAAAGAAAAGCTGCTCTTTTTCTTTCAGCTCCTCAGACCAACCGTGGGTTAAAAAATGTAGCTGTTTGCTATGAGGATAACTGAGGTGAGGATACATGATACACAGGAGACACAGACTGATAGAAACACACTCCTGCACACAGAGAATGGTTTCTCCAACATTCAAATCATACTGTGGCTCTGAGTAAAGGTATCCCCCCTTCGTGTAACTTAAACCTCACTGTTATCGGCCTGAGGTGTGACCAGCTTTCATAATGAGTTTTCATTACTGTGTAGCATGATTTATGTGACTGGTCATTTGGAGCTCTCTTGCCATTGTAAATCATCCCAAAAGAGTAAGCCTGCAAATAAACAAGCATGTCATGATTGTCAGCGTAAAGGGATTTTAATTCATTACAAGCCGCCTGTGGGATCATGTCCGCTCCTCAGATCAACCAACCAATAAAAAGGACTCGTGACAAATAGGAGAAGTTGAGTTTCATATGTGTGTGAAGCTATTTGTGTTTGTTGTGTGTGTTCAGGGACTCAGAGGCTTGGCAGAGAAATGCAATTCAAAGAATAATGCTACAGCCTTGGGCAGAGTAAACTTAAAATAGAGGAGCAAGGTAACGATGCGTATCTGCAAGAAGAGCACTAATGTGAGAGCAGAGGTTGACAAGAAGTGATATTCTTGGCATCACATTTTTCAACTGATATGGGGTTGAAAGGGAATACATATCTTTGAACTAGCATGCTTTTATTATGTAAGGACGACACCAGATTTATTTATTCAGCATAAACTTTTATTCAAATAAAAGTTCATCCAGCAGCAGTTTAGTTACTTAACACAAGGAAATTAACACATTTTTCCTTGATCTTCATTTTAAAGTCTACCAAACTCCTATAACCTCAATATTTGGCACACATCATACTTTTACTGTAAAGTAATTTTATTCCATTTGGATCTGGGACTGGCAACTTTGATTTTGAAGAGGGAAACATTTCTTTAGATCACATCCCAAGAGGACCAGATTTACAAGGTGTTTTATACTTCCCACTCAGATAATCACAATAGTTACAATTTTACGAATGGAACAATTGTATACTGATTGCATCATGTGTCATTGTCCTGATCCCAGTTAAATGGTGAAGGAAATGGGATACATCTATCTACATATTCAGCCATGATTATCCCCTGCAGTGGAGTGGAGTGTTCTAACAAAGCTTAAAGGCGGACCTACCAAACACCCACAAGTCAAATCTGGCTCATGATACAATCAAATACGGCCCACAAGATAATTTTGAATACCTTCAGATGGCCTTCTGTTAAATTAAAACTCATACTACAAATCCCACAATGCACTAACACAGCCATACAAGACTCCAATCCTTGGTTTTAAATTACTTGACATTAGTGTTAATTTTGTCAACTACAGTAATTGTTTTCGTCATAGTATTATCAGAAACCTTTTTTTCCACAGACTAAAAGTACAGGATAACAAAAACAACAACAAAAAAACAGTGTACATTGTCAAAAACTGAAACTAAGTTAACTGTAATTTTCGTCAACAAAAATATTACACTAAAATGTTTGACTGACTAAATCTAATCAGACCTAATTTCATAATTTAGAAAGAAGGGACAGGTAGGAATCACAGCTACTTTGGTTGTGTAAAGCTGGATTAGTAAAAAAGGAAATCTAATCACAACTGCCTTAGTTTCATGGTGGCAGGATCCAAGTGTAAAACATGACTTCAGAAATTTAAGGAAACAGGCATTATACTTTACAATTCATATTTTAGTCGACTAAATTTACAGTAGATTTTGTCGACTGAAATGTTGTGAGATTTTATTACCTAAAACTTGACTAAAATTCAAAAAATTTAGATGATTAAATCATGACTAAAACTAAAAGAGCTCTAAGACTAGAGCTAAAACTAAATCATAGAGTGCTATCAAAGTTATCGCTGCTTTATATTACTCTAATTAATGGCCAGCAAATGAACACACTGTTTAGTGCTTTTCTGGTGACTTTGAAGCTTGAGCAGAGATAAAAATGCTGTTTAAATTCATATTTCTGCATAAAACATCATCACTCAGATGTTCAACAAATTTTGATTTTAGACTGCATCTTAAATAATGGCCCCACCTGGTATTGAGTTTGATACCCCTACTTAAAAGAGCCCAAAATTTCCTTTTGGCTTTTAAATGCTCTTCCGTATGTTCAATCCCTGCTCATATGAAAGACTTTGGAGGCAACAAGACAGTTTTAGAATGATGCAACTATGTGAACTGGTCCAGCATGATTCAAGACCACTCACCAACTGTCCTGCTATTTAGTTTGTGAAATCGGCAGCATCTGGTTATGGACCCTCATGCACATTTTATTTACAAACTGCTCCAGTTTCGGCCAACACAGTGCAATGTGTATAATTTTTACGTAAAAACATCCACTAAAAAAGTGTAGGGTGATTGCACTATGTATTCAATCCCTTTACAGCAACATAATTTTCATTTGGCAAACCTCTTTGTTTTTGTGCTACTTTGGCTAACAGCAAGCCTCGTCGTGTTTTTCTTTTCGTGGTACCAGATTAACTAGGCTTGACTCTGTAAGGTTTGGATACTACCTGCTCTGTTTTCTTCTACAGTGTAGAGCAGGGTCAGCAAATGGCGGCCCCCGGGCCAAACCTGGCCTGCCAGTGATAATTTCTGGCCCTGGCCTTGATCTTGGAAATACGATTTATACAGTATATGAATTCATATGTATATATATATATATATATATTTATATATATATATATATATATATATATATATATATATATATATATATATATATATATATATATATATATATATATATATATATATATATATTAGATGCCATTCATGTGTAGTCTTAGTGTTGCTTTGAGTAAAGGTGTCCCCCCCGTGTAAGTTAAACCTCTTTCTTTTTCTAAACAAATAATAAAGTAAAACTTTGACAAAGGTTAACAGACGTGAACAACTCACAGCATCAGTCTCCTCCTGCTGTAGCCACTCAGTGACTCCACACCAGCAAGACAAAGACTTTTATTTCTTCAGATTAAGGATGATTTCTTAGTTTACAGGTCTAATCAACACACATCTGATTAGCCAAAGTGTGTCTGTGGTGAGAGAGTTTTAAGGCAGATGTGATGAGGGGCAACAAACATGAATAAACCAAAAAGTGCTTCTCAATGATGGAGGAGTTTGTTCCCGTAGCACAGGACTTGATGATACAGCAGCTTGCATTTGGTGAGCCCTTATTAAAGTAATTATGAGTATATTTGTTTTCTTTTGAACCTAAAGGCAGCTGTTCTTTCTCACCAATGACAGATTGCTGCAGAAGGGAAACAGCAAAATGCTGAAACTAATGTAGTGAGCCACACATGAAAAACGAGACGAAACTTTGTTCTATTTCATCCCTGCTGACCGCCAGAGGGCGGTGCTGACAGCACTGAATGTTCCCTTCGCGCATGCGCAGGGAACATTCAGTGCTTTCAGCACTGCCCTCTGGCGGTCAGCAGGGATGAAATAGAACCGTAGTTACATTTGTAACTTTCGTTTTATCATCTGTTCTGATGTTTCTTAGTTTATCTGAGAGCAGAACAGACAGATGCAGACTGTTCATTGGTTGACTCTGTCTTGTAAAAATAAAAGGTAGTGTGCAAATACAAATGGATGAGAGGGATATCAGCGGATCATCAGTGCTCTGTTAATTATAAAAAGCACATGAACAAAACTATGAACATTAGTTGTGAAGAGTCCGTCTATTTTTATGGAGAGCTGCTAAAAGCCTCCTTCAGTCTGAATTTTTCTCAATATTCCAATAGAACGATAAAAACATATGACTGTCTGCGTCCTGAAAACTGTCATTTCTGCCTGATTAATCCCATCAAAGATGTTGGTGCAGTGTTAATAAACTAAGTTAATCAGATATAACACCAACTGCGTAAAGACATTCTTTTTTTCTGTTATCCTGCGTGTGATGATCACCTCAGGGCTGTCTCTCTCTCTCCATATACAGTACTTTAATATTTGTAGAGGCAAAATCAACTAAAAATAATAATCATCTCTGTATATTAATCTTATTATGCTCTGACCTGCTGTATAGCAACTTTGGAAAAATTGTCCTCAGGCCAAACTTAATTGCACACCCCAGGTATTAACTATCAGTACCTTTTGAGGACAGGCAGGACTATCATTCCTCTTTAATACTGTATTAGGATCCTCACAACAACAAAGGAGGAAACAAAGAGGATAGAACTGCTGGCTCCTTTTAGAGCTTGCTGTTATCTATATGACATTAATTTTGTTCTGCAAATGGTTGCAAGCATTAAAACAACACAATCTAAAGCAGATGAGAGTTTGCCAAGTCTAGCAGCATCATGGCACCAGCAGCAGGGGCGTTTAATTTCCACGCCAATACCCCCACTCGTGTAGACACACAAGATACTCATGTATATCTGACTAAGTACTTGGTACAATCTCTGATAGAAAAAACAAATGAAGTTGAGCTACTCAGTCTAGCAGGTACCATGCAGTGGAAAAGCCCCTTAGTGTCCTTTGCTGGAGGTATACTGATCAAAATACCATCTCTTTCATTTTGCTGAGCACAATAAAATAACTACTACTGATAGTTGGTTAGTTCAGAGCTGCGTGGTGCCATGTATTCGATGACTCTGCATCAATTCTACAGTCTATGCTCTGCAATTGGCCCATTGGCTTACCATCCAAAGCCAATCAGCCTGAACCAAAAGAGATGAATTGTAGACTGTTGCGCCACATCTATGAGGACATCAGGAAAGACACAGTCTTCTGCAAAAGAGTGTCAGTGTGTCCATGTCAGTATTTAACAAACCCTTACATGATCTGTTTTAAGACATTGAAAAAGCACTCTGCTGCTGCTCAAGTGTGCTCCGCTGCTCTCCCTCTTACAGAGGGCAAATAAACCAATCAGGAATAACATTATGACCACTGACATCATCATCATAGCACCTGTTAGTTGGTGGTTTATATTTTGCAGCAAGTAAATATTTTGCACTCAAAGTTGATGTTAGAAGCAGGAAAAAATTGGACGGAATAAGGATTTGTTAAAGTTCATACAGGGTTATATTTTGATGGCTAGATAAGTGGGTCTGAGCATCTCCAAAACTGCAGCTCTTGTGGGGTGTTCCTGGTCTGCAGTGGTCAGTGTCCATCAAAAGTGGTCCAAGGAAGGAACAGTGGTAAACCAGAGACAGAGCCATGGCCAGCCAAGGCTTATAGATGCACAAGGAGACTGGCCTGTGTGGTTCTATACAATAGAAAAGTTACTGTTGTGAAAACTGCTGAAGAGGTTAATGCTGGCTCTTATAGACAGGTGTCAGAATACAGTGCGTTTGTTGAGTATGGCGCTATAAAGCAGACCAGTCAGTGTGGCAGGTGGCCATGACATTATGCATGATCAGTGCATAGCTTGTTTACCACAGTACTTGGTCCATAAAATAACCAAGGTAATGAATAGCTATCTAAGTCAGAACATACTTTTGTTACCTTACAGCTACTGGAAAAATGTAGTGAAGCTTCTAACATGCCCTTTTGTATCAGTGTTACTGCCCACCACTTCAAGCACAGGATAAGCTCCAGCCCCCCGTGACCCCTAAAGGGATAAGCGGATAGGTAATGGATACATTAATAAATAGTCTGCATGTATTCCAACGGAGATGGCAGCCATCTCGGTTTTAGTCAAATAAATGTTACCTGATTTTGAGACTATAAAGTATCAATGAGACCCAAGTTTATGTATTGTTGGGCATTTTGTGCCTTTATTTATTGGAGGGGGACAACATGTGAAAGGGGATGAGAGAGTAGGGGAAGACACTCTGCAAACTGGCCATAGGTTGGATTCGAACCCAGGCTGGCAGAAGTATGGGATGTGCCTAGCTGCTAACCACTCCCCCAAACCAGCACCCCAATTTTTTTTTTTTTAATTATCACTTTTATATGTATACACAAGGTCATTGGAAGTTTAAGTAAAGTTTTGAATCAGGAGACCTCATTTTCAATTGACCATGAATAGGTCAGAAAAAGCTCAGTCTGTCTATAAGATAGGTCAAATGTCAGTAAATAAAAGGAAGTGCAAAGATGTGTCTTAAAGTTGGAACTCTGTGATTACCCATGAGTGGACGCAAAAGGGCAACTGCGCTGAAGTAAACAGGTCAGTGGGGTTCAGTCTGACATATCTCAAAGAATTACACATATTTCCTTCTGTTTAAAGGTTATGAAATCCACACACTGAAAGGAGACTCGGTGAAATCATATCCTTGTCTCCAATCAGAGACTGTCTTCACTTCATTGTGCTTTAATTTCAGTTTATTCCAATAAGACGAGTCCTCACTTAACTTGAACTTTATTACAGCTCATTAGTCACCACAAATTCAACTCACATGCCCCATAGTTAAAGAAGAAGATGCCGTCTGTGAGACAGCAGTGACAAATGGAGGAACAAATGACTTAATAAATGTCTGCTCCATCTTCCCTGATTTTTCGTCGAGTCACTAAATGGATCTTGCCTTCTCTGTTCTGATCCTAAACAACATATATCCTCCTGTCTGTGTGGAATTTTGCCTCCATTATTCATTCACAATCAGCCATGCTCCACTGGTGGACTTTTCCCTGTTCTTTTTTTAATCCATCTATCTCTGAGCGATTCAAAGTCAAAGTCAGCATATGGGCAGATTTCAAGAAGGCAAATTATCAGCTGCCATCATCTCTCCCCGGGCATTATAAATATGGCATTTATCACAGAAGCGATCCACAAACCTCACTTTAATATATTCTCATCTGACAGCAGGCAAAGTGATAAATCTCTCCTTGGACCGTTTTCGACTAGGTAACTACAACTTTGAGAAGCAACAACCAGAAATGAATAATTCATATGGTGACAAAATGGTGCACCAATTACCCAGCACATTTACAGCACAGTGGTGTTCTGTCTTGCTCACAGTTAAAAAGGAAGGTGATTGAGGAGATGGATGGGAGATCCTTTTTTTCATGAGACGGGGGTATCATGGCATCACGAGTTTCATTGCTCAAATACTATCTTTACAGCATTTGTTGCACTCTGTGGTGTCTGCAATAAGGTGATGAAATGCACATTTCATAGGAATATTTTACTGTACTTGACATACTAAAGGATGACTTAGGCATCAGGGACATGAGACCTGCTGAATCTAAAACAGTAAACAGCTTCTTTTAGAGGTTGACATTTACCCGGAGTAAAATTTAATGAAAACCATAAAAATGAAGACAAACCATTAGGTTTTTGCTGCGCACTTCCAAAGTGACACCATTTTGTATTACTTGAATTGTCAGCTACGGCACAATGACATGTTTGCTAACAGCTACCAGTTTCTCCTTTCTTCTATATGGATTTCTATTAGCTGTCACAAAGGAAACAACTATTCTCCCTGGAGTCCATTCCACTATGTGTTTTCCCTACAATAAATATTCATATTAATCTTTTATAGACAACCACAAAATGTATCTTCAGCAAATCTAGAATTACAAAATACTTCAGAACAATAGCAGAATGAACATAATCGACATAGCACTGTGCTGAAACTCACTAAAACGAAAACACTTGAGACAGCTTAGCAAACACTACAGAGGGTCCAGTTTAAGATTAAAAATAAAAGTAAACCAACTCACAATTGTCAAATCATCATTCATATATCATTGATATGTTACAAAACATGGAATTTCATGATGCTGATGAAGATAGCAGCATCAGTTAGCTATCAGCAGATGCAGAGAGGTGTCCAGCTAGGAGATGTCTCCCCAGTAAAATGCTTAATTGTTGAGTAGCATTTTCATAGGAAAAATATGCCCAGGAAAGGTCTTCCATGTCAACAGGTTCCTGTACATTACAAATGTTATTAAATGATGTATTTTAGTCCTTATTGTGAATAATATGAAAAAGAGTTCAGTTTATTATAAAACAACCATCCTTCCATGAGTTTCAAGATAAACTGCAATATAAAATATCAAGGCTTTCTTATAGGATATATAATCATAGTTACAATAGCTTATTATTCTAGTGTAATGCTTCATTACAGAAAAAAAAGTTTAAGGGCAGTAGTTATGAGTTAAAAACATACTTTTGTGTTAAATTGTGCACATAGGTGAAAGTCATTTAAAACAATTGTTATAGTTTAAAAAAATAAATGCAAAAACACTAAAAGGTATTTTTTTTATCAAGCTGATGTGTAAATGATTGATTCTGTGTCCAACACATAATTAAAGACCAAAGTGCCCAACCATCATAGCTTACAAGATACCAAAAGTAATAATGTTTCAGAGGCTAAACAGTTCATAACAGACTACAAAATAGTGCAATTGATCATTACATTTCAGTCTGAAACACTGTTTTCTGCATATTCCCCATCAAGCTTTGCTTATAACCACTGCTCAACGAAGTTCCTCCTCTAAAGCACTACTCATGCTTTCCATAATCATTAGAGCAATAGAAATTGTCATTGCAAGAAGACACTTTACAACCTCTATCTCATCATAGACAGGACAATAAAAAAAGAAAATGAATTTCATTCTCAATTTCACCTAACTTACACAGCTAAGAGACTTTATCTTCTTCTACCCGAGCCTATCTGTGCACAGAGTCTTTCAGTAAAACTGTACTGAACATGTGATTCTGCATAATCATTCTTTATGAGAGGCTTAGTTAGTAAATTTGGTTTACACCATATATCAACAGACCACTGTTGTTTGTGTATGATAAATAATGCACTTCTAATCTCCTGGATATCACAGGGTAACCTATTTAGACAAACATGAACTCACTCCAATACAATACAGACCTCAACTCATTTACCCAGGGATAACCATTCAGAGTATCCAAGCAAGAAGGCTCTTGCCCTCAATTCTTTCACTATAAAGTCATTCCTTTCAATCAAGAACCCATATAATTTCCATAAAAACACAGTTTAATTTAAATGTTATTTTAAATAGAACATGGCTCCTGCAACATTACAAACTTTATTTTCAATCCCAGGTGCAGAAGTAACAATGAGTGTAACAATGAGGCTTTCGGAAAAACCACATTACTACAACCGCTGCACTAAAGGTAGTGAATGATATTCTGGAAGCCTTAGACAGCAAACAGTGTTGCCTTTCCCTTTTTATTGATTTTTCTAAGGCTTTTGACACTGTGGATCACAGTATTCTTTTAGATCGCTTAAAAGCTTTTGGGTTCTCTGAGCATTCGACAAGGTGGTTTGCAAATTACCTTTCTGGCAGAACCCAGGCTGTTCAGTCAAAGGGTGTCACATCTGAGGTACTTCAAATACATAAGGGTGTACCTCAAAGTTCAGTTCTGGGACCGCTCTTGTTTATTATTTATATCAACTGCCTGGGTCAGAATGTTCCAAATGTTAATTTTCATTTCTATGCTGATGATACTGTTATTTATTGCTGTGCACCTACACCTGCAATAGCTTTTATCAATGTTCAGCATGCTTTTGATCAAGTACAAGATCAGCTTCGGCAGCTGCAACTTGTTCTTAATGTAGAGAAAACTAAACTCATATTGTTTTCATCTTCAAGAGCAACAAAGGGAACACTGTCGGAGAAAATTGTTAATAGGCAATTGACAGTCAACAAATTGAACTTGTATCTTCTTTTAAGTATTTGGGGTTCTTACTTGATGAAAACTTGTTTTTTAAAGAGCATATTCAGCATGCTGCTAGAAAGCTGAAGGTTTTACTTGGCTTTTATTACAGAATGTTAAAAAGAGACTGATTGAGTCCACATTTTTACCTTTTCTTGACTATGGTGATGTTTTATACATGAATGCCTCTGCTCAGAGTCTTCAAATGTTGGACAGTGTTTACCATGGAGCTCTGAGATTTATCACAATCTCTTTGTACTGTATTGAGACTGTGTGACTGTTTGTTGAAACTGTGTTTTGCTGCCATTCTTGGTCAGGTCTCCCCTGGAAAAGAGATCTGCTGATCTCAATGGGACTAAACTGGTTAAATAAAGATAAAATAAAACATTCCCAGAAAATGTTGTCAAAATCCATTCATAATTTTTGGAGTTATCCTGTTCACAAACTAACATCAAAAGGTATAAACATATAATCAAAGAAACTAGCAAATGCCAGGCAAAACAAAACGTTGGCAGAGGTTATGAGAATACAAGTAATAACAATAACAACAATTATACTAAAAATAGTATCATACAGGCCATACAGTGTGATGAAATTTCAAATAAAACTTGTAGAAATAGGAAGTCTTCTTGCCTGAGTGCTCTGTGCTCCTGTTTCTCAGTTGTTACACAGCATTTCAATTTCTGTCACTTTTCATGTGAACAACCCAATGCAAGATTCTGAAACCCTTCCAGGGAGCACTGTCTGAAAATGTGCCCTGTTTCATCCAAACAATATCACGTCATGTCTCCCACCTCTCCATGATGGCACTTCTTTTTTTTTTACTTAAGCTTAAGTGTGACTGTTCAGAGCAGGTATAAAACCTCTCATCTCTGACAAGGTCACATAAAGTCCTCCAGCAGAACTTGAGCCTTTTTCATTGTAAAATATACAGTGACAGGTGCAGAGAAATTAAAGCTCTGAAGGACGGAGAAATGAAAAAAGAGAGGATGTGCACAAAACTGCTTTTCCACAGAGGCCATTTCAAGGATTTGTACAAACAAAACAGTGTCAAAAAAAGACTGAATTATAAATTTCTAAGAAACACCTCACACACAGCCCCAGAGACTTCACATGATCAAATGGATATCCTCCCCAAGACAGGAAGTGACCCCAGTCACAACAAAATATCTCCCACCAAGCAGAAGGTTTGTGCTCCACTGAGACAAACACATATTGGATATTATTGCCACATTTTTCTTTTTGATATATTGGTACTTTGGGTTAAGTTCACAGAGACTACAGGAGAGCTGTGCTGTACTGTATGGACTGAATATGAGGGCAGGGTGTGGCCAAAGGGACATAACCTGATTGTTATGAAGCTCTCTTTTAGTTGGCATCTTGTTTGTTGAACTTAAAAAAAAAAAGGCTAAAGGAAGAGTTTGATTTGGAGTCACCAAATCTGCATGTTTATGCCTCTGGTTGTTGCAAAAATTCATATTTCCCTCAAAAACTGATTCATCTGGAAGTGAAGATAAAAAGATAACAAATTCCATCCACCCCTTATGGTGCAATTCATATACCAAAATTATTTATTAGTTATTTTTTCATTATGAAGTAGCTGAGAGATAGAGCGCTTTTCAGTTCAGGCTTTTCCTTTTCATTTTGATTGTGAGAATTTGGGCCTCATTTATTATGCTCTATGGTTGAAATCAACAGGATTAGAACAACATTGTACTAAAATGAAAGTCTTAGTGCAAGGGAGAACGAGATAGAGAGAGAGCCAGAGATTTGGCCAAACTATCTTCATTGTCAAATGTGGCAGGCAGCAGTATGGGTATAAGGGGCTGATCACATTTTTAAAGACCACAAAAGATATATATTTTGGAAAACTTTATCCGATATACCAATATGTCCAATTCATCATTGTTAATACTAATATGGATACCCACATTTGGTATTGCAAGCCTAGAGTCTTAACTATACAGCCTGTTCCTTGCATGGTAACAGTCCATTTGAGTTAGAAACAGATGAAAAGCAAGAAAAACACACACATCGTACATTTAGACAATATTACAACCAATATGTGATATTTAATATGGTCAATTGTTTAAAATCAAAATGCTGTCTGTAAATACTGGCAAAAAGTGTCACATCTGCAAACACAGATAAGTCAACTTTTTCGGCGAATATCTGCTGATCATGATTTTAGTCCAGTATAATGTGGATCTCTGTATTTTAACAGTCTAACTTACAAGATTTCAATTAGGACACAATGTTTTAATGTTACAATTAACCCTTAACTTCAAGTTCAACTGTTTGGCAGAGGTCAATGAATCCATTTAAAAATACACATTGTTTCAGTTAATGTTTTAAGATACGAAAAAAAAAACTGCAAACAAACCAAAATAACATATTTTCTTCGTGTAGCATTTAAAAATTTAAAAGATACTGTTAAACCATCTTTATTATTTTAAATAAACCATAAAAATATAAATAAATATATATTAAATCTCTTATTCATTAAAACATTTTTGTATGTGTGTCAACTCAATATGATCTATTTTGAGTTATGTTTTGCTATTTTAGTTACAAACATTTTTGCCTTTTGTAATTGATTTTTTCCCAAATATGTGCTTTATAGAGATATATAGATTTGGGTATCTTATTAGCTATTAGCTTTTTAAAAACCTTAAAAAAACAGATATTTTATTGGTGTGAAATTTAGTTTGTTTGCAGTTTCCTTTGTTTCCTTAAATGTTAACAGTGTCAAACAATTGTATAACTTGTTCTGGGTTTTTTTTAATTTTATTTTTTTAATATCACTGAATTTGTTAATGACAAACAGTTGAGCTGGTAGTCAGAGGGTTAATTTAAAATTCTGTTTCCGTAATGTTTGTCCCTTCATCAATCTGAGTCTTTCTGTTTAGAATTCACATGGTCTACCTGTGCCTGTGTGGATTTTCCACAGACCAAGTCATGCTTTGGGGCTAATTGGTGACTCCAATTGCCCTTCAGTTTGAGTGTGAGCAAGAATGGTTGTCTGTCTCGACAACCATTCCTTGACCTTGTGATTGGCAAGCAACTGCTTCTGGTTGTTCCCTGCCTTTCAGGGATCCTGACAGGGACAAGTAGTGTAGAGGATAGATGGATAAATGGGTGGATGGATGTTCATGGCATGATACTGAGAAATGCCCAGTAGTGCATGAAGACAGCAAAGCACAGCCAACAAGGTCTTACCTAATGTCTGAAATTACAGACATGAGAGCATCTAATTAAACCTTCTTTTTAGCCCTGGCTTCTCTAATATATTTCTGTATGTATGCATGTACTCATCCATTCATTCATTTATACATCTGTTTAAAACAGTCACACAGTCGACTCTGTGGAAATGGGATCATCATTTTCTTCTTGAGTGGATCATTACTAACCTGACATACCAGGTGGACAGTTCCATATTGGAAATACTTCACTAATCCATCTGAGAAGGAGTGGTTCGAAAATGTTTTCCAGGGGCAGAAACCTCAAAAACAACAGCAGTTTGTGATTGGATGATTGTTTGGCTTGTCACACACATCATAGACCAATCCATATCAAGCAAGGCTGCTACATATGACGTAGCATAGCAGCTACATGTAGCGGCCAACAGCTAACTGTTGTTAGCTGCTATGGCTAACGGCTATTTGACTGTTAGCTTAAACTACCTTCAGACTATCGTTTCACATTAAATCATACCACACAGATGTATCATTTAACACTTACATGTGACATGAACCTCGTCAAAGACAATCTCCTCAGAAGTTTTCCTGATGAAAACTTCTAAGGGGGGCAGATTTCTGAATAACCAGGCTCCTGCCTCTCTTCCCTGCTTGGGCCGTTAAGCACTTAGCCGAGGGAAGTTGTTGGACAATGGAGGCTGGCAAGACGGAAATGATTTCAGAAACAGACAAGTCCATCTGCTCTGCAAAAGTCGATCATTACTTAAGTCCTTGAAAGCCCTGTTTAATGCTACATCTGTGTATTTTGCTGATTTCACATCTGGTATACGGCTGACATTTATAGCCATTATATAATCTGTAAATATTGGCTGGCACAAGTATTCAGCTTTTCAATATTTGCCTTGATAGATATTGTTAGTGTAATAGTGTGCATCCCCAACTAGATCCTTAACATGTATTTGACCTGCCTGTTGTTTTTGTGGATACAAATGAACAGCATTTACACTTAGAAAAGTGTTGCCTGAACTTAGACCTTAAAGAAAAGAAAAATATTTCATTTTGAGCAAATTATTGCTGTGAACATATGCCCTGAAAGCTGCCAAAACAAGAAACAAAACACCACTTTCCTTTAGCAAACTTAAACAACCCTTTAGTAAATTAACAAAGCAGGTGGTGTGCGTGGTTCACACTCAGCCTCAGCATTTCAACATCCCTGGTCCCCTTGCAGGAACATGAGTCTGGTAAAAGGGGTGAATCTGCACTCACATCAGTGGGGATGGGATACATTTTGATGTTGTGATTTTGATATCAGCACAGGTGCAGGCGGACATTAAGTCCTCCCCTGCATTTAGGCCTCATAATCCATATGCATTAAGCCCCAGCCCTTTATTTACTTGTATGTGTCAAGAATACTGTGGACATCTAATGACTATTTCTCTGCTTATAGATCAGAATTATATTTGTGCCAAAGCATGACTCAGATGTTTCATTAAGTCCACAGGGGAGCGGGTTTAAAGGTGGAACAAAGGTGTATCACCTTAAAAAAATTGTCTTCAAAGAAATACCAAACATAACGGACATTTAGCTGGTCAATAACTGTTTTGGTGCTTTATGGAATTGTGCATATACAGACAAGTGGCCTAAACCTTAGACCTCCAGACAGCACAGATTAATCTTCGCACTTTAATATTTGCTCTTGACACAAAGGAAACAGATCGTTCCAGCAATGGCCTTTTGGGTCCTCTGCAGCACATCTATAACACTTCTTGTTATTAATGTCCTCTGAAAACCCTGAAACTCCCCATTGGAGGGCAGACTTTCTCTGCACACTATTTGTCTTGACAATGATTTCTGGATTTGTGATTGGTCGTTTGCAGAGGAGAAATTAATTTTACATACAATATTAGAATACATTTTCAATCTGTGTCTTTGCTTATTGACAAATCTGAGTAGAACAACAAACACTGTGCTAATTCTCTCAATGACTAAATAAAAGACACAATTAAAGGAGAGTCATGGCTATGTTTGTCTCCTCTCTTTGCAACTTGCTTAAATTGGATCTCAGTCCAATCCTTTTATAACAAAGATAATTCAATAGTTTTTTATAAAACTAATCTTAAGGCTTCAGGGTGTAACATATTTTCTCATTTAAGTGACTGGGACACAGGCTGCAATAAGCCTAGGCATTAAATGACTAAAAGTATCACATCCTCTAGTTATGAGGCAACAACACGGGCCACTGTTGTTCTTCTGCCCATTTCTTGTCTTTCAACTTTCTTCATCTTCCAGACAAAATTTTAATTTGGTTCCCCTCATTTGAGAAAACCACTACAAACTATACATCAAAATATGTAGTTCATTCCTGATCAGTTTGCCATGACTTTTCTAAGATGTTCATGAATTTTTCACAGAGTTATTCACAAAACACAATGAAAAAGTCCCATGGGAAATGATTGGAGAAAAGGAACAAGCAAACACAAAAACAAGTTTTTCCCACCACTATTGCTTTGCCATACTTTCACCTACACAGTTAATTTGAAGTACATTCAAAGTCACAGATCCTTGGGCCACTAAAAGTTGGTTACCATGGCAAAGGAGTCCCTGTTAATTTTTACTAAATTTTTATTCGTTATCACTTTTGTCAGTTTCAAGTTGTTTCAGTGACTCTTGTGGGTTTTTCTTTCTTTAACAGAAAGGTACCAGCAATTTTTTTTTTTCACGTGTGTAAATCTTCACCTATAGGCTTTCAGCCTAGGAGTACAAAGGGCTCAGTGGATAAATTTTATTTTTGAAGGGGATGAGCCAAGTACAATCAGCTAAAACCTGTAGGCATGTGCCAATCACTTCACGTCCGACAGCTTCTTCAACTTCAGCCATTTCAACACAGGCATGGCAACTGGACTTTTCCTGAAACCGGGCTCAGTATTAACGATCTGTTGCCAAACCTGATGATGGAAATGTGAGTATTCTAATACTGTGTAATATTTATTTTTCTCATTGCTGCAAGCTAATGCTAACAGCAGGGTAAATAAACAAGACATTACTTCACATCAGTGGCTCCTTCCTTGGATCAAACCACACCTTTTGGTACAATTTTCATGTACATCCATCCAGTAGTTTCTGCATAATGTTGCTAACAGACAAACAAACAGACAGCCAAGGAGGTTATCTTTTTTGTCAGGTTCTAAGTTAAACATTAAACTCAATCAGGCTCAAACACTCATTCATTTGCTAGTAGAACAAGATAGTAGACAGTAGAAACAAATAAAGACTCTGCTGCCCCCATTAACCTCAACCACACCTAAAAACATAAACATTAATAATGATCAAAAAAACCAAAACAGGATAAGAATTTCACTGAATTTTTAAGAGATAAAACACAAATCAACATTCACCAAACCGTTCACATCTAATTATGGCTTTTTAAAGAGGACATATCATGCTTGTTTCTCCTTTTCACTATGCCAGACTAGGATGCCTGTAAAGCATTTCTGCCCTCAGTACAAGTCATTTAGTTCCTTCATTGCCCCACAATAGCGTTCTCAAAATCCTCATTTTAGGCCATTATCAAGCGCTTGTTGAAACGCTTCGTCTCAAGGATGACCTAAAGTTACCTCGCAATGTCACAGCCCTTTGTCCTCTGATTGGTCAGCTCTATCGGGGGCTGAGCCAGCCTGTCCTTCTTCTTCTGCTGTATTTTCCGGCAGGCTCAAAGCAGCGACCGCGTATTGAGTCCCCCTACAGGCCAGAGCTGGTAACGAGGGAGAGTTAGCGAGGGAGCTTTATACCCCTGCTGCTGAATGTGTTCCTCGGTGAGGGTTTGGGGCTAACGGACATCACAGAGGAGGAAGTGTTTTATCAGATTACTCCAATAAAAAGAAAGGTACCTTGTGATGTCATGACGTTTGAAATCTCGCGGACATCTTGCAATGACCTATTTTCAGAGGCATCAAATCTCGTTCTAGGATATCAGAAAAAATACAATATCAAATTTTTTGAAAATTAAGGGGGTGTAAGGTCTTGTTTTCAAATTTATTACATTATATGTAAGTATTAAATCATGCATCAGCATGATATGTCCTCTTTAAGCTTAAAGTTTCTCACTCAGATAATACTGATAACACGAGGTCATTACTTACAATTACACTTTTAATCTTTGTTGAACTTACAAGACCATCACCATGTGAACTAAATAAAATAAAACGAGTACAATCATGTCTATTGAATGATCCTTTATATGTTTGACTCAAAAGCTTTAAGAAGGAGGCAGGTACATGTTGACTTTTTTTTTTTGTGAAACACAATCCAAAGCTAGGTGATCCAGTAATCCAGTGACGATGGTGAGTATTTACAGGTGGTGTTGAGGGTTCGTGGAGATCACTGTGGAAAAAAAAGGAGTAGAACAAAAGGTAAGTATCTCAATGTGACCAAAAAGCATCCAGTCATGCAGACAAACACACAGACTAGACTCCAAAATGGGGACTCTAAGGCTTAAACCAACACTATGTAGTTTTTCAAACATAATATAATCCTTCGACATTCATTGTGATGGTCCACCACTTTACAATGAGTTCAATGAAACCTCTGTCGTGGTCTGGGGTGGTCTGTATCCCTTTAACTGGCGCTATGTAACTTCGAGGTGGATGGTGGGAACCCTGCCACACTAAAAAACTACACGTTTGGACTGCTTTATGGCATACGTCACTTCCCCCGATTCCCGATTCATTTAAAAGTCTCGGCGAAAGCCAATTGCGGAGCTGTAACCATGGCGGAGGCAACAACGTCAAGAAGAGAAAAGTTTTGTCGGGGGATACAAAACAAAGAAAGCGAGAGAAAAACAAGCTGAATGCTCGGACCAGAATAAACTTCGGTTTGGCGTTCACTCGCTGGCGTGAAATAAAAGACGAGGAGGGATGTCCGACCACTATCAGGTATGTTGCCCGACTAATTTATAACGAAGTTCCTCAAAAATCTTGACAGGTAAGAAGTACAGCACAACAAATCCAGAACGTACCAGTATGTAGTTTTGTTTAGACCTATTTCAAGTGTGTGATATCACCAGCTCGCCGTTGTCTTTACTTTTATTTACTTTATCGCTTCAACAGGACGGGGGCGACTTCACGGTAATAAAACCAAGTTGAACTTAGCGATTTTTAACATCGTCATTTAGTCAAAAATAAATACATTACCTCGTCGCTATCCATCCTACAAACAGCCGCTGAAGACAGAAGAATACTTTTTAGCGAAGTCCTGGCTTCTGTGATTCGCCTACAAAACAAATGCACGCGACCGGCAGATCTGTATCCTTACGACAGTATGCGCGCGCTAGAGCTCATGGGTAGTTGAGTTCCCTATCCGGTCAAGCGAGGATCTTCCATAGTGGTGCTTTAAAGCCACAACAAAAACTCAGAAATAGAGAGTAAACTAGAAAAGCACTCAGAGAGCGCAGACCTCCGCCAGTGCTGCAGACCTCAGCCATATTGTGATTTTGACCATAAATATTGGTTCTACCTTTATTTCATTGAAACATTTCGATTCCTTGACCATGAAAGCATACCATTAGCAGTTGGATTCATAATGATATCTATTTTAGTTCAGCAGTTATTCACAGAAATCACATTTTTTGCCATGGCAGCCAGATGCTGATCCAGATCAACACCAAAATCAAATCAGTTCTTCCTTTTCCCATGCTGAACATTTCCTGAAAATTTCATCAAAATCCATCCATTACTTTTTGAGTTATTTTGTTCACAGACGGACAGACGGACAAACAAACTCTCCCGAAAACATAACCTCCTTGGTGGAGGTAATAAAAAATGGCCCGAACAAACCAGTTCAAAAGCAGGTGAAAAGGGTTTATAGGTCATCAACCACATATTCATCAATGTGGACTTACAACCACAATCTCTGAGACAAATACAAACAACAAAAAATGCATAGCAGTAAACTTCATAGGTGGAATAAAAACTTCTTGAAAGATTAATATAGGAGCCCAATTTGACCTGGGACATCAGTGGAGCAGTCTGATGGTGAGCTCTGAGCTCTCAGTAATTGGAAGGTTGCAGGTTTGAGCCTCGCTCTGTCTGGCACATGGCAAGTGTCCTTGGGCAAGAGACTAAATCCCAAGTTTCCCCCTCTCTTGTGTCAGTGGTGTGTAAATGGGTATGAAAGGGTTTGCATGTGTTAGCAAATACTGACGGAAAGCTAACATGGAAGTTGAAAACCCTCAGGGAAAGTGAATGGATGTGAATGTGGAGATGCGACCTGTGATGTAGTTCAGGCAGGATTAGTAAGAGAGACTTGAAAAGGGCTTTACAAGCTAAAATCAATTTGGAATTTACCTGTTGAGAACAGGGGTGTATGTATTCTAAACAGATTGTAAGTACAAAAAAATATAATTTCTGATGTAGATGGCAAAAACATTTAATAATTTGGTAGTAGACTGTTTTTTCCCCCCTTTCTTTAGCTTAAGAACACATTTTGGAGATGAGAGGTTTGTGCCTAACATCGATGGTTAGTTTGCTTTAGGAAGGTCAGTTAAGCTATTACTTGTAAAGCTTTTGTTAGCCAGTCTCTGATGGCTGGGGTTATAAGTTACAGAACACTTAATGTAGTATAGTCCATGTAATATTGTGTTATATTTGTGCCATTATGAAAGAGTTAAGGTTATACTTACCATAAAAAGTATTGATTTATAAATGATTCTGCATTTTAGAGCATGAGTATAGACTTTAGATAAAGGACCCAAATGAAAATAAGACATTATAACGCATTGATCTATTGTCATACTAATTGTTTCAGTGCATTATACTAACTTTAAATGTTTATCCACTGTGTTGTAGGTCAAAATTGAGTTATTTGATAAAACTGTTGATTCCTTCATGTGTATATTGTTTGTTCACTCTGACTGGTTGACCAACTGCCAACTAATGCTGTGAGAGAGCTAGTGTGAAACTGTTTGTCAAAAGGGTTGCAGTTGACACAGATGGTGAGCCTCCCTGTTGATCTCACCTGCACTAAGACATATGCCTCATCCCTCTGATCCTCCTCTAAGAGCCAAATGTCAACCCAAGTGTCAACCACACACAGCCATACATGCACATACACACTGACTCATTAAAGATAAATGGTGGAAATTAATAAGACAATAGATCCGGGACCAAAATGTTGTCACCAGAGGCTGGTGATGAATTAAAAACAGAGCTGTTATTTTCTATTTAGTTGGATGTCATTTGTATTGGTAAACCGGAGATACAGTATACATGGAGTTTGACCTTGTGTTTAAGTTTGAGGACACCACTTAAGGTTGCAGAGGTAAATTTTAAACATGGCGATAATTACATTGATTCTATGAGTAAAACTAACAAAACTAGAAAAACATTCAGAAAGTGCAGACCTCCACAGAGCAGTTCAGTTCCATCCAAAAATTGTGATTTCCACCCAACATTAATTATTATTATTATTATTATTATTATTATTATTATTATTATATATCCACATTGTGGAATGAAAAATATCAGTCTGCAAGAAAATGTGATTATTGTTGATATAAATATCATCCAGTATTGTGACCTAGTCAGTGCTGGATCTTTTAACTTGTTGACTGAACCACTGTGCTTGTACAGATGTTGGTGTTGTGCTGTAGTGCTTCCAGTGGGCGATGTCGCCAGCCTGTCATTCAGAGCAAATCAATGGCACTTTGATGCATGGCCCGTTTGCTCGATCTGGAGTTTGGGGGTTAGGTTTTATACACACAGACACACACACAGACTTCTGCTATGATGGACTATTTCTGTATTGATATTATCAGCAGCCTTGTTTCGAGAGATTAACAGGCACATCTGGATTTAGCAGAGCTGTCGCATTTGTTTCTATAACATTGATGGGTTCAAAACAATGTTGCTAGTAGTTGTGAGTTGTAGAGGACTGGCATGTTTATTGCAGTTTTGGGAGATTACTGCCTTAAGTTTTCAAAAAAAACAAACAAAAAAACAAAAAAATGCTGCAGGAAAAGCACCGGGCTTCCTCCATTGGCAAAACGTCCTCTTCTCTGCTGTGACTGTGAGCAGAGCTGTGCATGTACAGATTTCAGTTCTGATTCACTGTTTGACATGTCCTGAGTCTGGAAGACAGAGTAGAGACAGCAGACGGAGTAGTGTGGAGAACTCCACTCCTTGCATTGCAAGGAAAGCTGGGAAATGTAGTGACATAGGCTTGAAAAGCCAGACGTCAGTTTGCATATAAACTACAACTCTCATAATGCCATAAATGAATGGGATTTGTCATTATAAACTTAAATGTTTGCTCGTGATATCAGTCTGGATCAGATCAGCACCAAAATGTACAAAATGTAATGGCTTCTTTCTTGGACCAAACCACACTGGTAAAATGTTCCTGCAAATCCATCCAGTAGTTTCTGTGTAATCTTGCTAACAGACAAGATGAACACACAGACAGACAGATCCTGGCAAAAACATAACCTCCTTGGCAGAAGTAACTAGAGCACAAACCTCAGCACAGGCATTTCTAACATTGCCCAGGGAGTCATTATAAAATGTGTGGGAAACTATCTTATGCTGTTAACACATCATTTGAGAACATCATGGATCCACATCCAGATTCAGATCCCCAACAAAATCTATTGATTTCTCTCTTGCGACTTCAACAACATTCTTTCATCAAAATATGTCATTAGCAAAAATGTGAACAACTGCTCTATCTCCCAATGCTAACAGATCTTTAAGAAATACCAGATCCTTATCTGGAACATCCCCCAGATCTAATGGACTGTTCCAGGGTTCATTTTTTACCTTTTCCTTAATACTCAAATTCTGTTTATAACTTGATGAGTTATCTTGTAAAGAAACTAACACTTGCCTACAAAAATATAATCCCTGGGTGGTATTAAACACCCATGACCTATGCCATTATCAGAATTGTGTTGGTAGCTGATGACTACTGGTCAGCCATTATCATCAGAACCAGCATCACTTCCTTACACAAATATTTTGTTTAATGTGCTTATACATTTTGTAGTTAGAGCTCCTGCAAAAACAGAGGGTGTACTTGATGATGCTTCACTGTCAAACATTGTTTATCACTGCATCAAGACCACTAATCAGTTCTTAATATGTCAGAAAATACAGCAATAGAAGCTAAGATTACACAAACAGACCCACAGAGGGAGGTTGTGTATACTGCAGCTCGTGTCTGCATATATTCTATGGTATACAAAACCAACAATATAAATCAACACAGGGGACATGTGGCGGCCATCATGCATCCGCATCTGCACAGTTACAACCCTCATGCTGTGGCTCTAGTCATGTGGATCTCTGAGGCATTCATTGTGCCTTTTACATCAGTATAGTCATGCAATTATTTCTGGATGTTATGTGACACTGATACCATATCTGAGCTACATCAACCCACATAAAGGCGCAACACTCCAAACTTATAGTTCGCTTCATAGTTGTAACCTGTTGGCTCACCCACTGATTTACACATGTCCATTCTCATCTCCTACGCGGAGCAGGAAATAGGCAACACAGCCTGCAGTCATCACATATCAGCACAGTTTCGTTTTCCGTCTGTGGCTCATCAGACAGCATAACAAGGTTAACAATATATACATAATTTACTGGCATATATCATCTCCCTAAATGTGTCACAGGAAATATAGCAAATATGTGCCTGCATACTGAGTGCAGCATAAATAGGATAAGTCACTCTATTTGTCCCTTTCAGCATAGTTTTGTTTGACTTAGACAGGAGCCTCAGGTTTCTTTAATGCACTGAAGTTTTTACAATCAGAACTTGAGACTTTTTTCAGTTTGTTAGACAGACACTAAAATAGCTCAAAACCATTTTAATTAATTTGTGTAAAATGTGAATAAAGTGGCTTTCCCCCAGGGGCTTCTATGAGTTTGTCATGTAATACGTATCCTGCTTACTGTTGGATGAGAATTGAAATGTGGTTGTAATCACAACCTCCACAAGATGCAATAGCATTGAAGCTTTATTGTACTTTTCTGTTTCTAATACACAAGAACAGTCCTGCTACACAGGTAAGCATCTGAACGACCCCAAGTCATCTGGACCTTACATCTGGTACAAAGTGTGCAGCAGAGATGTCTTTCCGATTTTCCACCAAAGACAGCTGAAGAAAATATACAAATGCTCCCTTCAGCACACATTGTGTATTGTCTTCAAATGAGTCAGGCGCAAAGCCTGCTTGTTATTATCTCAAGAACACAGAAAATGAATGTGCTTTAACCAGTATGCAAGGTAAACATTGATTTTCA
This sequence comes from Scarus forsteni, assembly GCA_036419115.1. Lineage (NCBI taxonomy): Eukaryota > Metazoa > Chordata > Actinopteri > Labriformes > Labridae > Scarus > Scarus forsteni. Next base: position 35,869,390 of record JAZDUH010000098.1, read on the forward strand.
AAGTTTTCTTTCCAAAAGAGAAAGGTTCAGATTTGATGAGAAAGTTGACACAAAGATAGGAAGGACTCAGCAAGCAGCGTTCACAAAAAGCAGTTTTAAAAAGCTCAGAAGTAGTTGTGTTGGGAGTAGGGATCAAACCCGGGATCTCAGGACCTGAAGCCAATGACGCCGTCCTCTTGGCCACACACACACTTCAACAGCCGATCAGGGTCTTTAAAGAGAAGCCAACTCAGACTCACTCGTTTGTCAGAAGTAGGAAGTATCAGCCACCACTGATAAGAAATTTCAGGCAGGTATTCGGCGTCAGAAACAGGGAACAGGGTCGTATGTCGGAGATCAGGAATCACGGACAGGTACTCAAGGTCAGCAACCAGGGATCAGGCGAGCAGGTAAGTACAGGACAGAAACTGGTTGATACCTTGTGGTCAAGCCAAGGATCAGACGAGAAGGGCAGAAACAGGAACAAAGCAGGTTGGCAACGGGTGATCAGTCCGGTTTGAAGGTCTGGATTGCACGGCATGAGAGCGAAGACGATCTGATAACTGGTGATCGTGGAGCTGGGGTTTAACAGGGTTGATTGCAGAGGATGAGGTGCAGGTGTGTTCAGGAACGCAGGTGAATGGAGTTGGGCTGATTAAGTTGAGGCTGCAGAGTGACATTTTGAGTCTGTGGCTGTGCCAAAAGTTCATGTTTTTGGTGAGGCTGCCAGAATTTTCTATTTCCCTACTATTTTCTCTAGTCAAATTACATCATTAAAAAAGAGTCATATAACATGACTTCGATCATGATCTATGTACATTTGTAGGTTTGGGAGAGTCTGATAACCTGTTTCGCTTCATATTTGCAATGTCTTAATAGTTTTATTCTTCATTATACTTCTTGGTAAGCTGGGTCAATAGCCTGCTCATGTTAGTTTCATAAATCACAGGGTTAAGTCAATTCTCCAACTTGAAATAGAAATGTGTTTCTTCAGAGTGGATTATATCTCCTTCTGACATATAACGCTGGATGTCTACCTGTTGAAGCAAAGTCAAGGCAGATGACAAACATATTATATCTCCTTAAGGTCACGTCTTAATGTGTACAACAGTTTTTAAGTCAACTAGCTTAAAAGGGAACCAGGATGTTTACAGCAGCAGAAACTTAACCAAACTTATCACAGCAGTGTTGAGTTATGAGCAGAGGGTGGAGGCTCACAGCTCATCAGTGACTCAGCAGTAAGAGCTGAAACTCTCAGAGAAGCTCACTAACAGAGAGGAAATCATCTTCCTCTGGTCTGATGAACTTTAACAAACTGGGACTTTCAAAGGCATCTGCTCCCATAGACTCTGTGTTAATTGCTTTAGACTTGTGAGGAATAGGTTCAGAGTGTGGTAAGTTGTGATGGGTGAATACTATATGAAAAACAGTTTTCGGAGGATCCTGTCCTGTGATGACTCTGTGCTTTACTTTGACATGAATTTAAAACATGTCAGGTAAAAATGCAATACTCTTGAGCATGAATACATTGTCAGAGATGAGTATACATGCTCCACTCACTGACCCATGCTCCGATCTCTGCTGGTTCACATCAAAACAAAACTCCTCTTATGTCCTTATTTCTCTCCACCTTTCACCCACTCAGCAGCACAGTGACTACTATTCACCCCTTAAATAGGCAGACTGACTGATTTTTTTTAAGACACCTGTGATGCTAATTACAGAATACACCTCAGTTTAGCATGCCCCTATGTTCATATCATTTTCATTTTTTTCTTGGGATGCCATCATTTTTGTCCAAGCCAGTTTCATTTTTTAAATGATTCTGCTGAACCACAATTCAAAAGCAATGTCTGATTTCCATTAGTGAATATTCAGTTAATTGTTATTTATAATTACTTTTGAACGTCCCTGATTTTTATTCAGCTTCAGTTTATTTCAGTGACCTTTGTTGTTTTTTTCCTTTTTTAAATGGAAGGGTACCAACAGCTTTGTCCATGTGTGTATTATGCACAAATCACAATTACACTACAAAAATCTGAAATTTTAAATGGATAAATTAATAACATGAATTAACTAGAATTATATAAAAGTCCATTGAGCAAGATTAGGTATGTGAGTTTTCTTTTATAAAAAGCTGATAATCTGCTCTGCCCTCAGGTCTGCAGATCAGCGCTGATATTTACCTCACCATGGGACTTCGTTGAGACTTTTGGCACAATTTCATGATCACTACCTAAAGCATATCAGAAAGATAACTAATAAAACACTTTAAAATTAATTTTGAAAGATACTGGTAGCCAATGTGGAGACTTCAGTGAAGTCCACATGTTGCTAAATCAGTGCAACACAGGCTGTCTTTCTGGTCTTTGTCAGCAGCCTTACTGTTGAGTTTTGTAGCAGCTGAAGCTGGGGAATATTATTTGCAACCTTTCCACCTGAATCACTTTAAAGTATTGTTTTACAGAGGGGCTCCAGAGGTTTAAAATCCTAAAACCATCTGAGATTTATTTCCCTTACTAAACAAGAGTGTGAGAGTGGGATACAACAAGAAAAGAAAGCAGGTGCTAAAGCTGTTATAATGATGTCATGACTTTTATGTAGCTTTTGAAAACAAAATGGGAAATAGAGAAAAAGTGGAATAAAATGTTTATTAAAACTTACCTGGACACCTGCTAAGCAGATTTTTCTTTTCAACTGAACAATCCTGATTTTTATTTGAAAAGCTATTTTAAACACAATATACCATGTTTTAAGGACGTATGTAACACATGAGTCACCATTCTTTACAGGTATTATTTTCTGCGTGTGCTTGTAAACAGATATTTTGAGAAACATCTCCTGAAGTTGCATGCCAGTTATGGAGGGGTAGTCTAGGGTACTGGCATCGGAATTTTAGAGTTAATTCTCGGTATAAGTGCTGCTATTTGATTTTAGAAATGCAGCTCACCCAGAAAAAGTCTCTGACATGTTAAGTATTTTCTGCCTTGGGTGGATTGCAGGGTTTTTACATATTTGTCTTCCCTTTACAGATTTATTAGGTTTTGCAACTTTTGTGAGGTCTGACTTATTTTTTTTCTTTGTTTTTCAAACTATACTGTTAAGATATAACTTGCTTGAGTTATTTTCATCTTTCATATTAATTGATTATTTGATATGTAAATGGATGTTGTGTGGGGACAGGTTGCTGGTGATGGCCTTTCCCTAAATCTCCTTGTTTTTCCACATCCAAATGCTGGCAGGCATGAACCCGTGAGCTAAATGTGAAGTCCAGTGAGGAGAAGGTTAAATGCTTTTTGGCAGCATTTTATGCTTACTGCGAGATGGACTCTGAGTGTGCCTTAAAAAGACATCATATGTTGATTCGTGTCCACTTTAGCACATTTGGATACATGGGCTGTCTGTTTATGATTTGTCTATTTATCTGCCATAAGTGCCGAATGTTTTTTTTGTGTGATGTAACTAAAGTAAATGTATATTTCTGGTGGTCATAAAAGAAAAACTCATTCAAGAAAAGCACATTAAATAATATCAAACAACAAAAACTGTAGACTAAAATACTGAACCCTCAAACTACAAAAAAATGTAACACAACATTGTTCGATCTACTGGTACTAGCCCTTTTTTACTTCTCACTGATGGCCACACATCTGTTATTTTTGTTGCTGTGATTTTTTTAATTGTATATTTGTTTCAGTCTCTTTCGGTCTGCATGTCTCTTTAATTTAACTCCACAGAGATTATGACAAACCTAAGTGCTTTTCATCTGTAACAAATAAACCCATCTGTTTATAAGTGTGTTTTTCTTTAACAGGAAAGGTTGACAAAAACAATAATCTGGCAGCAATTTAGTGACTGCATGATGCTTTAAATGAGGAATAAACTCAACTTTATTCATAGATGAGAGAAAATATTCACATCAGAGAGATAAGAGAAAAAGAGAGTAAGGCTGAACAGAAACCATGAGGAAAACTGAACAGACAAAGCCTTTTGAAAACACATGAAAATATTTTATTAAATGACCTTTAGAAAGAAAACAACAAAAGCAGTCTGATTGACTGTGGTTTCAATCACATACGCGATTCCAAAAAATATCAGAACATCATGTTGTTGTTGTGCTTTTAAATGAAATAATGAAAAGGCCAAAGCTGCTCCAACAGCAGGATATTACTTTTTAAAAATGAATCCAAGGAGCTCATGTTACATTACTATTATACCTCAACCACTGCTGATTCAATTTGGTCCTTCTGCTCGTACACACATTTTGGAGCAAACACAAAAGAGGAAGATTTTAAAAGATTTTGATTATGAAATATCATCAGTAAAAGTAACTTGGGCTTACATCTCTTTTTTTTCAACAGAACAATTGCAATCCCATTCATGCAATCCCAAGGCACTTGGACATGCTTGTGAGATAAAGAAGAGAGTTTAAAGTGGCCTGAGTTTAATGTGGTTGGCCGCTCATACCTTTTATTTACACTTATGCGATTTACTTGCAACTTGTTCCATCCAACGGTCTGACTCAAGCTCCCCGTGACCTCTAATGGGAAAGCAGTATAGGTAATGGTTGTTTGGTTGGATGGATCCCTCACATAAAAAAATCATAAATCCTCCAAATAAAGTCTCCTTCAAAATGCAGTCCAACTACATTCTGTGTCCTTGAGCTCTAGTGGTTCTACAGAATGACTTTCTCTCTCATATATCATTTGTAAGAAATGCAGTTCATTAGATTTTTAAAAAACAAATAACTAGATCTATTCCTTTTGCATCTATTAGTCTATTTTTTCTCTAACTTTGTCATAGTATTATTGCATCAGTTTATGAATCAATGAAAACAATTTGCTTCATCAGCTTGTATGAGTCAAAGGACCAGAAAGAGACACAACCTTCAGTGTATCAAAGTTGAAAATGTTGCAATGGCCAATCAGATTCAGCTGGCCTGGTTGGCCTTTGCTACCACATGGTCGACCCCTGGTCAGAATGAGAGCAATGTTTCATCCAGCAGAGAGAGAGAAGATGACTCAACAACATCCAGTTTTGAACCTTGTGGTAAGCCCTTTGACAAAGGCAAATGCTCAGCAGTAGTCGACCATAATATCCTTTTATGTATCCTTGAGGATATCAATAAAAAACAAACACAAAATCAACACACAGAACACTTAAATTTTGCATAACACTGATCACTGTAGAGAGATGCGGAACTGAGAGAGAGCGAAGTAAGCATCTCTCTTTCCTGTGAAGATGCAAAGCCACTTGAAACAAAACAACCAATTAGTGGCTGAGACAAAAAATACCGACACCCTGATTGCCTGAATCGGTACATTAGGACATTATAATGTGACGCACAAGATTTGAACTCCTAAACCATGCTGCAGAATGCTGTGAAATGGCAAAAACTTACAGGATATCTAAATTAATAGGTTCCAAAAAATATATATCAAGGGGTTTACTGTACTGCTGCCTCTGTGATAGGTTGTCCTTAGACCACACACAGGATGCAGACACAAAGCCAGTCTCACTTGGCCTACAGAGGAGCAGAGAATGGTCAGCAGGACCAAATGCTTTTGATCATTCATAATTAAATTGCCAATCAAAACTGATTGAGGATAGTGTGATTTTCTGCCATGTCCCTTTGTTTTTATTTATCTGTCAAGCAATTGTCCAATGTACAAATGCTGCCATGATTACTTATGCTCTAAGGAGTAAGGCTGATTGAAAATGATTCCCAGGTCACATTGGGCCCCCTGGTCATAGTTTAGAGACCCCTGACATACTTTAGATAGATAGATAGATGGATGGATGGATAGATGGATAGATGGATAGATAGATAGATAGATAGATAGATAGATAGATAGATAGATAGATAGATAGATAGATAGATAGATAGATAGATAGATAGATAGATAGATAGATAGAAGGATGAATAGGTGATGGTTGGATAGGTGCATAGAGAAATGTGTAATCAAATGGGAAAGAAGATGGACAGAGTGTGCAATGGATAACTGGATGCATGATGATGACCTGGACTTTATTATTATTATTTTTTTTAATTATTGAACCTCTTCTCTGATTCTCTTAAAGGTTAAATGATCTGTATTCTGCATCTCTGCTCATTCATGTACCATCATTACACTTTGACTAAAAAAATTAGACAATCTGTCCCTTACCTGACATTTAACTACGACCCAATTACAGACGTGACTGTCTAAAGTCTGCTTTTATCATTCCATGTTTGTGTCAGCTCTGCAAGAAGTGCTAACCAGACAGCTGACTGAGTCTTCATAAAGAGATAACGTATTCACTTTTAATGCTTGATGGTGTACATTAAAGCAATATAGCAACTTTTTGTTGTTTGTGTCTTTCCTTGCTTCCGAGTCCTTGACAAGCAGGTAGACACCAATCTTTCAAGTCTGGTCCAGTAACAAGACAGAACAGCCAAAGCTCGCTCCCCCCTAGTTAGCTTAGTTCAAACACTGAGAGTAAATGGTAATAGGTGGCCTGCCACTGCCTACCGTCATCAGATAAACTCTTTAACAACTCTAAATGAATCATTTTTTAGCATGTTATGCTGTGTTCAACTATAGTCATATCATCTTCCACTCATAAACAGAGTTCTGTTGACCTACTTCCACAGTGGTTTACGCTAGAGATGTGACGCTCATGAATGAGTCAAGGCTTTTGAGCAGCTCTTTTAAGTGAACGATGAGAACCAATTTGCACTGTGAGTGAGCCATTCGTTTGTGAGCTATTCTTAAATTTGCGGGCAATTTAAGAATGCTAAGACCCTAAAACATGCACAGAAGCAACACCTATAAATTGATGGATGAAGGGATTGTTGCATGGAAGCATGTATGAATCGTTCTATACATTAGTTGGATGGTTGATGGATGGATGGAGGTACAAATGGATGGATACATAGGTAGAGGCAAAGGTCTATGGATGATTGAATTGATCATTATGTAGTTAAATGTGGGTAAAAAATCAGTTAGATGGATGAAGAAGCGGTGCCATTCTTTGCTATTTTCAACATAAAATGAAACGTTTCATCACTAACTTTTCCAAACTTAAGTTTAAAAGTTGAGCATTGGCAGAAAGTTGATTAAGACTCTTGTGGGCAAATTAATTTGAAAGTTGAAATGAAAAGTTGCTCAAGTCTGAAATAATTTTATGTTAATCTTCAAATCATATTTTGAGTCCTCCCTTGGTTCTCTGAAATCCCAAATGTGCCATGACAAAGGAGGTATAATCTGCCAGCACAGACTGGGATTCCAGCTGTTCATGTGCAAAAAGATGATGTACGCTTTACTGAAAAGTCCAAACCATAAAAGATACATCCCGATCCTTCAAAAGAACCGATATCAGTTTCAAAGGTAAGATCAAATGTAAAACAATTCATGATAAATCACACAATTATGCAACAACACTGCAGCAGGTAGAAGTAGCCCTCATACAGCTGTGCCATTTGTTTCTGTGATTTTCATTATCCAACTCTTTGAGTGCAGTCCAGCTGTCACACTTCCTGGCCAGCCAGGTTGTCTGGTTTGAGAGAGGGGGCAGAGGGAGGGAGCTGTGGAGTACCAGAGAAAAGCACATATGGGATTGAATCCCTGCAAAACTGCATCCCACTGGGAAAAAGGAAGAGGTGTTCATATTCGTATCATTCATTTGTGATGTTTCACCATAAATCGGAATGAAATAAAACTATTTTACCTTGGGAACTGAATTTTCATAACCTTGCACAGCAGCTGGACTGGCCCTATTCAATGTCTGTAATCAGACTGCTCTGCTTGCCGAGCTCCAACGACTGCAAGTGGCCCAAAGTGGGATGGCCCAGCCAGCGACCTCAAGAGCAGGAAAAAGTGGAGCTATAAGAGGGATATCAGCAGAAAATGACAGCATGTACAGAGATTAACATAGATGCTAACATCTACTGAAGCTATTTTTTTTTCAGATCTGGACCACATTTCTCTATTAAATGAAAGACAATTAACAACACATTTAACTCCTCTATACTACCGGTCCCTAATAGGATGGTACCCGAACACCATTAAGAATCTGGAAAAACGGTATCGGTACTTAAACATCTCTTCAACTGTCACGTAGTTATGACACTACCCCCATCCGGCTCAAGCATGTCGGTCAGGGCTAAGCGCTAGAAGGTTTGAGCTCACTTTAGCACAACTAATGAAAACTCGGCCTGATGCAATATTTGTCAGAGAGAAGTTGCGTCCAAGGGGGAAATACTAGCAACATCACCAAACACTTGGAGCGCGCGCATAGTATAAAGCTAAAGGAGTGCGAGCCGTTTGATTGCTTTGCAACACGAGTAGAGTTAGCAGCCCAGCTAACACAAAAGACTGCAGCACCGACAGAGACTCTATTATCCGCCCCTTCGGTAAAAACCCTGCCGAAAACAACACAGTCACACGGGGTTAAACTCTTGACGAAGCGCTGCTACACTCGGCCGTATAACTTGGATGAAAAGCCGACGGCACAGCTCTCTTCACATGAATCAGAGCTATTAATACCCGCTAGGAGGGGAAACTCTTTGTTTGCTTAGGCCAAGCAGCAGATGCGACTGATGGTCAAGCTGCACTCACAGCACCCTCTGTTGAATGAAACGGTCCACTGCTCCAGGCGCCCTGATGTGCTGCTACACTCAGCGCCCTACACTCAATATTTTACATTGGAATATTCATTTACAATTTGGTTCCGGGTATTTATCCCCATATTCGAACGATTATACGACTAATATAAAATGAAAGCCCTAGTAGTCATCATTACAGCATCGATTTTAGCACCACAAGATATTTGGGTCTGCCTGTACATGCAGTCTGTTGGGTGGCATGAAGGGGTTTTGCCATCTCCTTAGCTTTCTTTTTGCCTCTGAGAAGCATTTGTAATGCATTATTTCTATTCTGTTGAAGCTTTATTATTACCTTGTGGTAATAAAAAAAAGGCTGAATCTTTTAATATCTTGTAAAGTCTTTATTTTTACACAAAACTATGTGTTGTAGTATCAATAAGTGTATCGATAAGTATCGAGACCGATAAGGAGTATCGGTATCTGTATCGGTATCGATAAAATCATAACGATATACATCCCTAGTGGTGACCATATTCTTGAAACCCAAAGAGCGGACCCTAAGCAGCATGTGTTGCATCCTCTGATTTGCCAGGCTATACAAAGAAGTCAATCAGTTTGGAGGAGTTTTCACCTTGCACACTGAAGCCTTGTGCTTATCGGTAGCAATTTGGTTTTCCAAGTCTCCAGAACCTTCATACATAAGCGCCAACTTTGCAGACAGAATGCAGTGCTTCCCCCTGGTCAAGACCTACAGTTCATCTGTAAAAGTACATTTCTCTTTGTCATTTTCTGACTAAGAGTGGGCAGTATCAGCACCTTTTCTGCTCCAGTCACAGATGCCACTCCTTGGGGCTGGCTCTTCTTAAAAGGAATCTCAAAAGAGGGATTTCCCTCTCCCTGGCTGATCTCCTTGACACATCTCTTTCCAATATTTGCAAAATTACTATTTCTGAAATACGGTGGCCTTCAAGGCAAACGGCGTGAAAGTTTCCCTAATTCTCATTTACAACCACTGAATATCAATCATAGATGTTTTTTACCGTGTCTGTCTCAAGTAAATGACAGAGAGAAGTAGCACCCAAACAAAAGGCTTACAAATGGAAAAAGAAGTTGCTGTTAACCGATCATAAACTGTCTATAAACACTCCACGCTGTTTGGTGGCTTATTTCATCTGTTACCTTAGGAATCCTATAAACTTTTTTGGTTTTAATCACAGAATTGTCTTCTCTACCCTCTGTGATGTTTTTTTCTGTACAAGAATAGGTGATCACAGTGACTTTTGACATGTATTCCATCTATAGTTTAGTGGCATGACATCTTCCATACTGAATTGGAATGTTTTCTTTTGTAAAACAAAAAATTAGATCAAGGATTGATTCATCTTTATCATCATATCGACCGTTAATTAGAAACGTCAAAATAAACATAAAAAATAACCCACAAGGGCCACTTTAATTAGATTAGTTTTGTTTTATCCTCTAAGTGTCCTTTCTGGAGAAGAGCTCAACCAGCAAGGCTACAAGGGAAAAAAAATGGCCCTGGAGGTGCTGAGATCAAGTGTGCCAGATAACATTGAATGATTTCCCATGGCTGGTTAATGTCTGGTCTTATTTCAGAGCCGAAGTTGGCTCATGAGCAGTAAACTGGAGTGGACTGTGCAGACCAAAGCTGCCAATGACCACACAGCCATAATCTTTCCAAATTTGGTCTGGCTGACCAATACAGGGCATGTACCATCTTATACTCATGATCTGAGTCTCCCTAAATGTTAAATCTTTATTGATTTGACTCAGCAGGTAATTCTGGATCAGGAAAAAGAAATGGAGTTAACAATTAATTATCAAAAACGTCTAAGTATAAAATAGGAAAAGTAGATAATAAATTACTAAACTGGGCTATGTTACTTTGGACTGAAACATTAAATTATTCAGAGGGATATGACAGGGTCATGTGACCTTGGACTACAGACATGAATACATTTATAATTTAACTGGAGTACAAATCCATTCTGGCTGTCAAGTTTTAACTGATATTCATACATCTTTTTGAGCATGGGGGTAAAAATCTGCCCTCAAACTGTAAATAAACATTCAAAACATACAAAATAAACAGCTCAACAGTACTGCCCTACAAAGGCAAAGAGCAGTAACTACACAAACACTGAAACTGAGAAAAATGCCTTTAAAGTTTTTGAGTCAGCCAGATAAATCTGTTGTTGGTAGATCAATGTAAATGTATACATTTGATGCCTTTTCCTAAGGATAATTTTTAAGTACAAGAACTGTCCCTATAATGTGACTCATGACCCCGAAAATGCAGATACTGCTTTCTACCGTTGGAACACCTGTAGCAGCTCTATAGCTTCTACAAAGCCAAAGTGCAGTATCTACCATGCAAATATGTGATTTTTTTTTACTCTGTCTTCTATTCTTTTAGAACAAAACTGCTTTCACCCAATTTTAATATTGTTGATGGTTTTAAAGCCTCTGTCACATTGCCTCTTTTGTTTTTACAATGAGTTTTCTTATTTACAAATTGATATAAGATGATAAAGAAACAATTGTAAAGATAACCATCATTTTTTATCACAGACAATGCACTAGAATGTCTGCTTTTATGTGTGTGTAGATAGATACATAGATAGATAGATAGATAGATAGATAGATAGATAGATAGATAGATAGATAGATAGATAGATAGATAGATAGATAGATACCTTTAAAGGAGTACTCCGACTATTTTGGACCCACGCCCTTTCCCTATCATTGACAGAGTGAGACAAGCTCAAAAATACCTTTTTTGTGTCTCTGCGTCCAGTGGCTGGCTCCCAGCTGTTAGCTGCACGTAGCTTAGCTCAATGGCTGGAAGTCAATAGGAGTCAAAGCCGGACTGACAAAAGTGGACAAAATACTCCTTGCAGTGGACCAGTGGAGGGCGTATTAGCAGGTGAAGTAAATCCAAATGGTTATAAAACATTTCAAAAAAGATGTGTTTTCTTTCTTAAATCCGTTAAAATAACGTTTTGATAAACACAGAACTGCGCATGCGCAGAGCTCCGCGGACCGGAAGTAGGAGCGGGACTGAGTACTGTGCAGTATCAAAACGTTATTTTAATGGATTTAAAAAAGAAAACACGTCTTTTAAAATGTTTTATAACCATCCTGATTTACTTTAGGTGCTAATAAGCCAACTCGTTTTCTTTCTTAAATCCTTGTAAAAAACATTTTGATAGACACAGACCTGCGCATGCGCAGTGCTCCGCGGACCGGAAGTAGCAGCCGGACTGACGAAAGTGGACAAAATACTCCTTACAATGGTCCAGAGGATGTCTTATTAGCACTTAAAGTAAATCAGGATGGTTATAAAACATTTTAAAAGACGCGTTTTCTTTTTTAATCCGTTAAAATAACTTTTTGATACACACACGGACCTGCGCATGCGCAGTGCTCCGTGGACCGGAAGTAGCAGCCGGACTGACGAAAGTGGACAAAATACTCCTTACAATGCTCCAGAGGATGGCTTATTAGCACCTAAAGTAAATCTGAATGGTTATAAAGCATTTTAAAGGACGCGTTTTCTTTTTTAAATCCATTAAAATAACGTTTTGATACACACGGCCCTGCGCATGCGCAGTACTCAGTGCGACTCCTACTTCCGTCCGCGGAGCTCTGCGCATGCGCAGTTCTGTGTTTATCAAAACGTTATTTTAACGGATTTAAGAAAGAAAACACGTCTTTTAAAATGTTTTATAACCATTTGGATTTACTTCACCTGCTAATACGCCTCCACTGGTCCACTGCAAGGAGTATTTTGTCCACTTTTGTCAGTCCGCTTGACTTATTGACTTCCAGCCATTGAGCTAAGCTACGTACGGAGCTAACAGCTGGGAGCCAGCCACTGGACGCAGAGACACAAAAAAGGTATTTTTGAGCTTGTCTCACTCTGTCAATGATAGGGAAAGGGCGTGGGTCCAAAATAGTCGGAGTACTCCTTTAAAAGTGGGTTTTCTATCTGACCTGGCAACCTATCACTGCCGCTACCATAAGGTCTGCTGTAACTTTGTTTGGAGATCAGACTGGACCAATGATTTTCTAATCTTTGTGGCTACACCAAGGACTTATCCATATGGATGCATTTTATTTACCACTTCGGAATAATACTAATTCCTCGGTATGGGGCTAATGGAGAGATATCACAATACAGAAACTGCAAACAGACTAAAGGAATTAACAATACTAAATGGGCTGGATATTGACTTCAAGGAAGCAGGTAGGCTGAAATCATGAATGAATGTCTGTCTGACTGACTGTGATTTACGTATGTTAGCGGCTTTGAAGCTAATCGGAGGCTAATTGTTGACGAAGTTACGGTGCTGCTCACATGTTTGGCTTGCCCTCTTTCTTACCGATCTCAGGATATTTGCGTTTCAACGCGAGCTCAACCATCCGCTTCCCCTTAAATTGTGCCATGAGTGATAGTTGATCGAATATTGTCCTCAAAAGATTGTAATAACACAATACAAAGCCTCGAATATTGTCCTCAAAAGATTGTAATAACATAATACAAAGCCAGAAGTGGCATAAATGGACAAACTGAAAAAAAGTCGTAGTGCAGCAAATGCAGTTACTGCTGTTTGGCTTTGTACAGTAGTGTGCTACGGTGTTGCTGTTCAAAGCCAGAGTGTAGTATGTGAAGTTACTGCACTCTGGCTTTGTAATGCAGTATCGTAGCTTACTTGTCATACAAAGCCAGAGTGCAGTATGTAAAGTTACTGCACTCTGGCTTTGTAATGCAGTATCGTAGCTGACTTGTCATACAAAGCCAGAGCGCAGTATGTTAAGTTACTGCACTCTGGCTTTGTTTTTGTCTGAATTTTGTCGTCATTGCAATTTTTATATCCGTTTATTTCTGAAACGGTATATGGTTAAACCAGGAAAGTTTGTCAGAAGATAAAGGGAATGTCACAGATTACATTTTACGTCTTAACTCAATTTTGACCAAATGTGCAGTTACTGCTCTTTGCCTTTTGTAGGGCAGAGTACATTAGGGCACCTGGAGTAGTGCACACTTGATCCAACAGAGGGCTATCCTAGCACAACCCCTTTGGCCGGTGTTCTATTGGCCTTAACAGCAGCTGCACGTTTTCTGCCAGATACCAACAGAAGAGGAAGACAGTTGAAGGAAATGGAGGACCAGCAAATCACTCCGAATGGACAATAACTACACCGAAACATGTGAGGAGCACTGTGTGGAAGCACTTTGGGATTCTCTGTGTGTTGATAATGTGCTAAGCAGCTGGCCCATGAACCATTGCAAGATTAATATGTGAAGACATGCAGCTTCAGGGTTGGTAAATAGTAAAATGTTCTATAGGAAATGTGTGTGTGTTTATGTGTGTCTTGTAGCTGTGGGTTGTGAGGTTAATGAGCATAAAGACTAATAACAAAATATATTTAGTTATAAGCGAGTATGCGCACAACCTGATTAGTTAAAGACATACTTTTAGGACAACCTTGACTACCATAATGTTTATGCTGTAATAATATCAGATTTATGTATTACAGGTTGCATGACCTTGAGATTGAGAACAAATAAACTTAAAATTACTGAACTTTGTTTAAATCACACACAGCCACTAAACCTTTTTTATTTCTAAATATGGTGCTGTTAAGCTTATGCAACTCTGAATAAAACTAACAATATGAAAATAAATCTACAGCCAATAGCATTGACATGTTTGCACTTATCCCTCCAGGATGTTTTATTCTTTTGCTGCATATTGTCATATACAGTTGTGCCCAAAAGTTTACACCCCCCAGCAGAATTTCTGATTTTTTGGCCTTTTCTCAGAAAATATGAATGGTAACACAAAAACCTTTCTGTCACTCATGGTTAGTGGTTGGGTGAAGACATTTATTGAAAAAAAAATAGTTTACTCTTTTTAAATCATAATGACAACAGAAACTTCAAAAATGACCCTATTCAAAAGTTTACACCCCCTGGCAGTTTTGGCCTGATAACATGCACAAAATTTGACACAAATGGGTTTGAATGTCTGCTAAAGGTAACCATCTTCACCTGTGATCTATTAGCTTGTAATCTGTGTGTGTGTATGAAAGCTCAATGAGTTTCTGAGCTCCTGACAGACATGTGCATCTTTCACTCAGTGCTATGTTGAAGTTTCTGGTTTCTGCGTCATGGGTAAAGCAAAAGAATTGTCAAAAGATCTGCGAGAAAAGGTAATCCAACTGTATAAAACAGGAAAAGGATTTTAAAAGATATCTAAGGAACTGAGGATGCCAAGAAGCACTGTTAAAACTCTAATTAAGAAGAGGAGAGAGAGGGATTCTGTTGAAATCAAACCACTGTCAGGCAGACCAACAAAAATTTCAGCTCCAACTGTAAGGAAAATTGTTAGAGATGCAAAGAAAAACCCTCAAATAACTTTTGCTGAAATACAGGACTCTGAAAAAAATTGGGGTGGATGTTTCAAGATCCACAATAAGGAGACTCTTGAAGAAACATGGGCTGCATGGTCGGGTCACCAGAAGAAAGCCATTTCTACGCAAATGCCACAAAATATCCCGCTTACAATACACCAAACAGCACAGACAAGCCTCAAAACTTCTGGAACAAAGTCATTTGGAGTGATGAGACCAAAATTGAACTTTTTGGCCACAACCATAAACGTTACATTTGGAGAGGAGTCAACAAGGCCCATGATGAAAGGTACACCATTCCTACTGTGAAACACGGAGGTGGATCACTGATGTTTTGGGGATGCGTGAGCTACAAAGGCACAGGAAAATTGGTCAAAATTGATGTAAGGATGAATGCAGCATGTTACCAAAAAATACTGAAGGAAAATTTACACTCATCGGCTCAGAAGCTGCGCATGGGACGTTCTTGTACGTTCCAACATGACAATGATCCAAAACACAAGGCCAAATCAACCTGCTATTGGCTACAACAGAATAAAGTGAAGGTTTGAAAGTGCCCATCTCAGTCTCCTGACCTCAATATCATTGAGCCACTCTGGGGAGATCTCAAACGTGCAGTTCATGCAAGACAGACCAAGAATTTACTTTTTGTCAAGAGGAATGGGCAGTTTTACCATCTGAGAAAATAAAGACCCTCATCCAGAACTACCACAAAAGACTTCAAGCTGTTATTGATGTTAAAGGGGGAAATACAAGGTATTAAAAACTGGGGGATGTAAACTTTTGAACAGGGTCAATTTTGAAGTTTCTGTTGTCATTATGATTTAAAAAGAGTAAACTAATCTTTTTTTCAATAAATGTCTTCACTCAACCACTAACCATGAATGACAGAAAGGTTTTTGTGTTACCATTCATATTTTCTGAGAAAAGGCCAAAAAATCAGAAATTCTGCTGGGGGGTGTAAACTTTTAGGCACAACTGTATATCATTTTTGGATCGTCCCCATGTCCGATGTTACAGAGGACAACACTAATTTAAGGCATGCAGAATCAGAAACATCAAATCTCTTCTTATAACTCATTTCTGTGAACTAGCTTTTACCTTATTTCAGATTTTATTCACATTATTTCTCACTTTTTATCTGGATATTGTGGTTTTATTTAATCTCAGCTGTTTTTCTTCATTTTACTCATTTGTCACCTCTAATTGCTTCATTAGAATCTTACAATTCTACTCGTCCACTCACTTGTTTTTCCATTATCTTTTAGGCTTGCTGATCTCAACTTATGTGATGTCTTTTGACCTCTCCTTTGTTACCTTCGTTTACATGTGACCAGACAAACTCAATAAAGACACACAAGGTCTCAAAAAAAACCTATTGGGCTAGGAAATGACCCCTTCTCCCACTGTGTCAACACAAAACAATTTACAGGTTCAAGGAGAAGAAGGAGATGTTCATTTGATTCACAAATAAGATTCTTTATCTAAAGCTGTTTGGATTCAGAATTAAAATACCTACAGGGAAGAGGAAATAAAATTGATGAGAATCATTTATTTCCACAGGTTTATTGAAAAACTACTACCCAGTGATCACCCAACGAACTCCAACACTGCAAAGGTTACACTAGAGCTAGTCACTACTAAGCTGCACTGCAAATTTGAAACTGCAAATGTATACTGCAAATGATCACTGCAAATCTATATAATCTAAATAGTCACAGCAAATCTACACATTTAAGTGACCACCACCAAACCTACCACACCACATGCACTGGTGGACCCCAAGAGTACTCCCCATAGCTTGTGCCTCCGTAAAGGAAGAAAAAAAACATAATGTGTATCTCCGTTAGTCTCAGTTTAACAAGGAAATAAAAGACAAATGCAATGCAGGTCATAAATACACGAAATCACAGCAAAATATTCTGTATCTTCCTAAGATGGAATCCTGATATTAACTGGGCTAGAAGCAAGGAGTCCAGTCTTGTTTAAACAGCATGAACCAGCACAATGAAACAGTCCAAGGACTAGCTCAGGCTAAAACCAGACCAGGTTAGGCGAACCCAAGCCAGACAAAGCAGCAATGCAAGGTGAAGACAAAACAGCAGTCTGGCAATAAAATCTGGAATAAAAAAAATCTGCACATCATCCATACGAAGACGGCGTTTTGGGGGTCTGTAAATGATCCTTTTTGAAACCAGGTTCCAGAGTGGGAAGATTCTGAAATGCTGTATACGCAGCTCTGTAATTACTGGCTCTCCAAAAGTTTTCAGATACGCTTACGTCATAGTTTCATATCTTCATTGACACGCATGCGCCACACGCAGCAACGACAACAACAATGGCGGCGTACGGTGTAGCATATGTGCTGATGAAGCTAGTGACCCTACTATCCCTGTTTCAGCAAAATCTCCTTCTTCTCAATCACCACCGAGTTGAACGAACAATTATCGAGGACACATTGCAGCACTTTATGATCACTTTATCACAATCTGTTTACAACTTTTGCCGCTTGTCTGCATGCCCACTGTTTTTTGTTTCAGCTTGTTTCCGTCATATCATTACAGCGCCCCTAGAGGTCTGGCATGTGTTTTACAGCGTTTTCATTTGTATCATGTGGACTCATATAGACGCACACATTTTCTGAGATGCCTTCGTCTTTATGACGATCATTTTTGAAACTGTTAAGCGTTTTGTCTTCGTGTGGATGTGGCTCAAGCTACAAAGACAATCCAGCCAGGAACATGAGGGAAAGTAGGGTTTAAATACACACACAAGGTAATCTTACACAGGGGACAAAGGAGTGGACACAAGTGAAGGTAATTAGTGATCAAGGAGACACTGAGAGGGGAGGGCAGGAAACAAGACCTGAAACGACAGACAGGGCTGAGTGATGTTAAAGTAAATGACGCATGCATGACGAGGCAACAGAAAGGGAACTTAACCAGCGGATGTGACAACATAACATATTATTTTCTGACTATCTCAGAAGATATGCCTGTAATCACCTTCATTTCATTTGTTTGCTTTAGTCTTCATTCTTGTCAATTCACTGTTTTATTTTTTTTTACTTTCTTTTGAATTTCCTGGTAACTTTGCTCCTGACCTAATTGTTAATGTTAATTTTATGAAAACTGAACTGTTTAAGCACTTTGTACACATTTGTGTCAAAAGGTGCTAAATAAAAGAAGCTACTATTTTTATTACTAACATTTTATCCTTGATTCTTGAGAACTGGCAGGCATCTATTTTGTCTCTTGCTGACTTATGACCTGAATGAAGACATTTAACAGATTGAATAAATCTTAAATGGTCTCAAATGAGGCCCAATTTTAAACTGTATTGTTGTTCTATGTACATCATTGAAAATGAGGAAACATCCTCAGTGATTTTTGAGATTAAATAAAGGTTGAAAGAATGAATTAATTAATTGATAACAAAACTGCATAAATAACTAACAATATCCTTTGCCTTGTAAAGTGAGACCATTATTGTTTATCAGAACATTATTAGAAAATATGAAAAATGAAGTGGAAGTTTCAGCAGATGCAGGTATTTTCTTTGAAAAACAACAGTCTCCATGTCACTGTTGTTGAGGTAATTCCAGTCCACATAGGGAACAATTAGAGGAGGGACAAGATATTGAGTTTTTAATTTGCTATACCTTGAGAATAGAGTGACCTACAACGCTAGAAGTTATTGGAAGTAATTCCAGTCCCATTAAGAATTATCTTGGTATGTTAATGGAGGTAGATGAAGTGACCAAAAATCCATAGTCATTTAGAGCAAAAGTGTGGAGGAGCAACAAAAATATCCACTGACAGTGTCCCCACTGAGCACAGAGGAGGGCCAGCTATTTAAAGAGACACACATGTGACAATACCGAGCCGGTTATAAATCAAAGATATTCCAAAAGGAACTTGATAAATGTCTCTATTCCCATCAGTGCAGTGAAGCGGCATCAAAGCCTGGGCTCTGTTTAGCAGTCTACAGGTAACCACGCTTACAAATTATTGCACCAAACTGCTTTTCTCAAGTGTTGTCTCCCCCATGATGCAGCTAAAACAGCTCCGGAAGTTTTATGTTTATCTCAGCTGTTCATCTTGATATGCGCCTGCAGGTGTTTTGAAGTGGGTACTTACCTCCTGAAAGCTGCAGCCCATTCTCATCTTAATGAACAAATCACCTGGTGAAATATGTGTGGCACCCTATTGATGGAATGGAAATGGGAACGCTGACCCAGCAGCATCGTTCAAGTAGTGACATAAATTACCAATTCAGATCCCCTGTTTTTCTTATCAGTGTAGCCACACTGATAACTCGGAAGACTAATTAATTTTCATTTAAGGCTTTTTTTTCCCCCCTCGCTGTTATATTGCTTCCATCATTCTATCTCTGTGGTGTTTAGAGCAGTGTGTTTATGGGGAGGTGGATGCTGTACTGAATAGTGAAAGGCACTTAATGCACTGTTCCACGAGAGCCACTGGAGGGCTCTCAGTCTAAACAACAACCAAAGATGAACTAAAGGAAAGCTTCTACTCCACAAAAGGAAAGCAAACAACTGACACTGTTGTTTGTCAAAACTGACAAGAAGTGAAACTGTATGATTACAGAATATGAGTCAACCCACTTAGGGCCTAACGGGGGCTAAATTGCAAGTGCAAAACTAAAAAATTACACATGCTATTAGTGGGCGTGTTGTGGGTGATCTATATCACTGCGTGCACTACTGATAACAGGAGCAAAAATGGTGAGGACTGCTCTATTGAAAGGAAAATTTTGTGTTTGCTATCAGCCGTCACTGCAGAGAGTTTGGGAGAGCAGAGTGGCTGTAAATGGCAAATGAAGTTTGCAGCCATGGAGTTTGAGGCAAACACACTTGCAGTAATTTTTGGATTTTGTCAGACAAGATCGTCACTATTAGTCACTATTTCTGTCCGCCATCTTCTGTTTTCCTTTTCTGATTGCAGTGAACATAATCTAAGTGGCAGCATTAACATAGTTGCACAGCTTTATCAACAACCTCTCATGTGAAGAGCAGTCTTACAGTTACGCACACAGACCGCACAGGTAACCGTTGCCTTTTATGCACTGACAGCTCCTAAACTTGCTGTCAGTGCGTGGAGAGTGTGATGCAGTCAGCTCTGTGTGACAAACGGAGTGATTATGGCTATGAAAGTTTTTTTTTAATTAATGTTTTTAACAGAGATTAAATGAACTCCTCCGTGATGTAGAGCGCAAAGCAGAGAGGATTTACTTTACCCGTGCATCTTCATGGCACACTGGATTGTCTCTCTTTTTCCAGTCCTTCATAATGACAGACAGCCTCCAAGTCTTTCTGCTTTTCATCAAAAAATTCAGTCAGTGATGGAATATATTTGGTTAATGTGACCCCTGTTTGCCGCCATGATCACAGCCTCCCATTTTTTGCACCTGCTTTTCAAACGTACTAAATTCAGATACAAAAACACAGTGTGCAATAACTTGCAGGTGCTAAATGATTACATTCTCCTCCTCCCAGTATTTTGCGTGTTCTGATGATCTGCATGTACTCTGCATATTCATGAGGGAAATTACGCTAAATGGACTGCGAGTGCTATTTTGCTCAGCTGACAGACACAATCCTCGGTGCACCCTGTTAGTAGATTAGATTTGCTCCCACTATCAAGTTTGCACATGTTTTAATACATGCAAACCTTTAGTAGACCGGGCCCTCAGTGTTAGCTACCAGCAGAATTGGATTATGTTGTGATAGTTCAGGCAGACATTTGAGGTGCATTGCTTTCAAGGACTCTTGACTATGTTTCATAGTCCCACTATGTAAGATTCCAGCTTTCAGCTCTCTTAGGCTCGCTATGGTCATTTAGTGTAACTGCATTGTCGTATACCAACATGCATTTGTTAACATACAGAGGGAGGAGAAATGAGCTGACAGGACATCCCAAGAGACAAATAAACCATGTGGACTGATAAGGTACAGTCTGATCATTTTTTTTTAATACATCGTCATGTACTTACAGGTCCAACAATAGCAGGTCAAAATCAGCATTGGTTGGACATTCCTCCTCTTCTTTCTGCTCACACTGGGCCAATGTTTATCTGTGTCCAGGCATTTAGCTTGTTGCTCTTGCACTTTCTCTTTTTCGTCTCCTCCTCCTAAAACTTTTCTTTTCTTTAGGTTTCTTCTGCTTCTGTCATGATAACAGCTCTAGGTTTAGCTTTTTTCTTTTTCTTCTTGTTTAACGGCAGGTGGCATTCAACATTAGAGGACCATTACCGCCTCCTACTATGCAGTGTGAGCCAGAGGTCCCTATTTCCATAACTGAATTAAGTGCATATTTACTTTCAACAATTCAAAAATTGCTTTATATTCTCATTTTTCCAACATTTAGCTTTCCCCTCGAGGGGGAAGTGATGTATCAAGCAGTAAAAGAAGTAAAAATTTGTCGTTTTTTTAGTGTGGAAGTGTTCCTACCATGCACATTGAAGTTAAATTGTGCCAGTGAAGGTGATTCAGGCATTACAGCTACTTGCTACTGCGACTCCAAACTACATTAATGGCAGTGACTCACAGATAAAAACCTATTTGACGTCTGGTATATCTTTAATAGTCACAGTGTAGTTGTAAATCTTATCTATTCATGAATGTTTGCTCTTACGTATTTATCTTTCATGATTCCCCTATTGTTTCCTGTTGATTTTATGTGTGGACACAAGTTGGCATGTAAGCAACAATATTCAAAAATAAGACTCCTCATTCAGTTCTCTCCTGCATATACAAATGCTTTGGCAGGTTGCTGGTGTTTCCACTTATAGTTGTACAGTCTGTGCCTTTATGTCGAAAACTGAGTGATAATTTTATCCACGTCTGATCCACGTGAGTGGAAGGAATTGATAAGAGAATTAATGAGCAAGAAGATTGCTTATATTGACTTTTTTGAGGGGGTTGATTGATTCCCATCCCAAAATGGCATTCGATTCCCATCCCCAAGGCATACACAGTCACAGTGCACTCAAATGCAGAGTAGTAGGCCATGTTTGCTGTGCTAACTTGAAGCAATCTTTATTAGATGTAATGTTTTATCACAGCTTACAGTTCAAACATGAATATTCTGCAAGGCATTATTTTGTGTAGTGTAATTGTAACATCGCAGGTAATGTCTCTTTTTTCACTTTGGAGGATTTCTCATGACTTTGAAATTGTAAATCTCTGATGGTGAGGATTTCAACAGATATAGTGCCAGTATAGGTTCCCTTATTTTTAACATCATTCACATCTTTCAGTCTTTGGAAGATTTGTGAGGGAAAGTAAGTATTGTCATCATTATTGTTTTGATGAAGTGGTTGAAGTTCCACTTAAGATACAATACACACAATTTAATACGATGTCTCTAATAGGGTTTGACCACTGACTTGACTGAAATAAAAGACACTTCTTTGTCTCTTTTAGTTGTAATGAACTGAAGCAGAGATACGCCCTCTGCAGGTACTGACATGTTGAGCAGGTTATGTAATTTGGGCCGAAGAAGGAACCTTTGCTAATCAACCAGGGAATGATGCCAGGGAAACATTAATTAGCAGATAATCAGATACATGAGTCTGCAAACGTTAATGTTAGATTTTGTTTTTATTTTTTTCTGCCATTTTTATAAAATAGTCTATGTTTTGCTCCTTAACACCGATAACCTTCTCAATGGTGCCACACGAAATCCTAAACCATTCTTCTTGCACCCAATTACTAATGCTAGATGTCTTCCAATGAAAAAAAAACACTTGGACAAAAAAATCAACTTGATAACAAAACACCATAACATTACATTCCTATTTCTTTTTCTCTTTACTTTCAAGTAGCAGGGATGGCACTTTCCCCCAAAATGGTACTTAATCGTTTTTCAAGCAGACACACTAAGAACCAAGGGTATTTGAAACCCCCCACCCTGCACCAGGTGTACTAAAGGGCCTTACCTAATAATACTGCGTTCCAGGCAACCCATAACTCGTGTTTTTCTCACCTGTAGCTCGTGAAAATGCACTGGAATGGCAGTCGAACTCGTAACTTCCAACCCGAGAACTCGTACCAGATCGATGTACTCCAAGTTACGACTTGTGACATCACATCACTGCCTAACCAATAAGGCAGCCTCTTAATATGACAAACACTGTAAAGTATACACTTCTGTGACATTATGCGCCTTTTCTCTGCTTCTGTTTCACTCAAATGAGTTAGTTGATAAAGCATAAATCTTATAATGCCTGCCATGTTGGTTAATTTACATACTTGAATTCCTTGCGCTCAAACCAAAGTTGTATTTTGCCTGGAACGCTTTCAGGGCGGAACTCGGAGATTTTAACTGGGAAATATCCAAGATATGGGCCTCCTGGAACGCAGCATTAATCTTGCAGTGCTGTTCAGCCTGGTCTTTTTCCATGCCTCTGATGGGAACCTGCTGAGGAAGGCGGTCACATGGGGCTGAGCACTTGATAAGTTGACCTCAGTGGGTGGAAGGCAGACAAACGGGCCCATAGACTTGTCATAGATGGGGAGTAAGCTAGCTACTTTGCACAGCCCAGTCTTTTTGTGTTTACTATTTTGCAGAGTAATTTACAGTCTGACAGTCTTTGCCTGTCCATCATTTCTCAAAGTGTACTTCCTGCAGAGGTCAAGAGAACAATGGTCACAGCCCATTTGTGCGATTGAAGTCTTTCTGTCTTAAATAATCTCTGAAATTTTGTCACAATTTTGAACGTGGGCCAGTTTTATAGTCTTCTCACTTTCTGTGCTAAGTTCACATTGTTTTCTTTTTTTCACTACAGCAGCCTGCTGTTTCTCTCAGTAAAGGGAGTCCTGGTGAACTTGGTAGAACATTAAGCAGCTGTGAGCCAGATTTCCTGAGGGAGAGGGTACAGACCAAAGCAGAGTGTTCCCTGAAAGTATTTAAAACTTACTATCCTCATTGGAAGTGGCAGTAGTTCGGTCTGTGGGGGCCAGGGGCCTCATTTATAAAGATTGCTTACTCACTAAAGAAAGCATACACCACTTGTGAGTAATGTTTGGAATGTATAAAAACAAGCTTGATGGGAGTATGTGCCCACCTCCACGGCAGCTTTGACCCTCTCGTATGCAAACAGTCTGAATGGGAAACTGCAAAACAAACAGTAGAAAGATGAAATTAAAAACTGCTATCTGAAATTGATGTATATATGAAACAATTTAATATGACACATTTCAGAAAATATATCCTATATGAAGGCTATATTTGCATACTTACATGTTATTTTATGAAATCAATTCACATAAACTAGAGGGTGGACAGTATCTGTCTTCCCAAATGTGCCATACAAATAAAGTTTATGTCAACAATAATTGGAATTAAAATGACATGATCGTTGTACAAAACTACTGATCAACTGCACTACAATATCTGTAGCTGTTCAGGAAACTAAGTTATGGTTGGACACTCACAATGCATAAAGATGCATAATGGTTTATCTGGTGCTGTTGACGTGGCGCACATTAGACTGCTGCACATTTCGTGCATCTGTGTTCCTCTCTGCCTCCATCACCACACCACTCAGGAGGGCTTCCCCGATGATACTTAATAGCTTTTCGTCTGTGGGGGTGAGCTCCGGTGAGCCCTTTCCCCCACCTGTCCCACAGACACTCTTTCTATGCAGAGGGATATGCCTTTTTGCCTCCATTTTTATGTCAGACCATTTCTTTTTTACTTCAGCCACAGTTTAACTTTCTGAGGCAGCAGTATTTACAGCATCAACTACATGCTTCCACTCTTTTGCAGTTTCAGTATAGTTAACACATTTTAAACATCCAATAAATTACTTGAATTATATAATGCAAATGTTATACTAAAGATATTTTGAATATGGTTATCATTTAAATTTATTTGTGCATGGTTCATTTAGGAGTTTGAAATTGTTTTTTTCTAATGCCTTTAAAATAATTAATCTGTCTTTTTTCCAATTCCTGAAAAGTATTTGAATACATTTAAAAATATGAAGACCAGCGTAGTCACTTTTTTGCATTACATTTATTCTTTACTAAAACCAGCATGTTGATCATGTGTTTTTTTTGTGACATTGGTACACTAGAACACGTTAGACGATATCAACATTTGGATGTATTTTCTATTGTCATGCTTTAAGACATTCAGCGATTGCAAGTAGCCTCATAAGTAAAGTGGGTCGAGAGATGTTTTGTCCTCCATGGAGCTCATGTTTTAGATTTATTAATGGTGCCCAGTGTTGCTGGGAATGGGTGAATTAGTAATGCCTTGCTCTAATATGACCACTTTTTTAGTAGCGAATAACCTAATGCGTTACTATTTCCAAACCAGAAATTAGTTTAAATTACTTATTCAAGTCACTGTACGTTACCTTTTTGTGTAATCTTCCTTAGTAAAATGTTCTGTATTTGCTGTCTTCTTGTGTCTCACGAGTGATGTCACATATGTGACAAGCCACGTTTTCAGCATGAGACTGACAAAAATGTAAACAATTGAGGGAGGAGAGAGATGCACATTTTTCTTTTTTTACAGGAAATACAATCACTATTTCGAGTTTGTGTCACCTAAAGATGACAATCTTAAGGTTTATTGACAAGATTGTTTCAACGGAAGGACAATAGTCGATAATCCCAACAATTCCTGTCTTAACTTTTTACTGAAAGAATAAGGAAGTAAAGGGGAGTATCGTAGCAGATACTTTAAGCCTCTGAGCTCAGGGAGGTGCTATGGAGTTCTTCTGGCAACCAAAACTGTCCCAAAAGCTTTAAACATCCTTAAATTACTTAATGCCTTGAGATCCAAACCAATATTAACAGTTTTTATTATTTCAGTGTGTACCATTAGCTGCGCTGTATGTCTGTTTTTAATGATGGCATGAATGCAATATGCATTATTTGTTTACAGCGATCCATAGATACATTTTTGAAAATGATATGGCATCTCAACTGTCAAATTTTGACCACCTTAAAGCACACAAAAAACACTGGATTACACATATATACTCGAAAAGCACTCAGAGAGTCCATTTGGAAAGCCGAGACTCCGCTCATGCCTGTTCATGTGAAAAATGCTGCATTATCCGCATTCAAGTTACAAAGTCATAAAAACGTGCTGATCCACCAGACTATTGTTAGCTGTTGTGTTAGCAGTACTCCTCTGCCGGCCTTGCAAGGGAAACTGGAAAATGTAGTGACATAGACTTAAAAAACGTTGACGTCAGTCACCAATAAACTACAATTCCCATAATAACATAAATGAATGGGATTTGCAATTATAAACTTTAATGTTTTTTGTGACGTCAATGTAATGGCTTCTTCCTTGGACCAAACCTCACCTCTGGTACAATTTTCATTTAGATTCATCCTGTAGTTTTGTGTAATCTTGCTAACAAACAGACAGACCCTGGCAAAACATAACCTCCTTGGTGGAGGTAATTAAAATGAAGCAAAACAACACTTTCAATCAACAATATCAAAATCACACAGTCACCTATTAATTGAAGTCACTTCCAATCACTGGTTCAGGGACTACACCTCATATCCACCAAAAACAGAATATATAAAACAAGAGGGCTTACTAGATTTGACAATATGTAGCATAAACAAAACATGGCATCTTATTCTCTTACATGGGACCCCTTCAGTCTTTTTCTGTTCTGTTCTTCTGTCTTGCCTTGATTTCATCTTGTGTCTCTCTGCTTTCTGCACAAGTTTTATGACCAATTTCCAATTCTCTCATTCATTGATTTGATTAATTACATAAATGCAAAAAAAAGGAAAATAACTCTTTTCATATAACAAACAGGCTTTACTAAAAAAAAAATAAGCATTTCGAATCAGGCCTACAGAACATGTGCAACAGATATGGAAATATAACTATAGGCTATATATATATGTGTGTGTGTGTGTGTGTGTGTGTGTGTGTGTGTGTGTGTGTGTATATATATATATATATATATATATATATATATATATATATATATATATATATATATATATATATATGTGTGTAAAAATGGGAGCAACACTTTTGTTTTTGCTCCCATTTTTCATGAAATGGACTCAAAGATCTAAAATTCATTCCAGATAAACAATATTACCATTTCTTTCAAATGTTGTTCACAAATCTGTCTAAATGTGTGATAGTGAGCACTTCTGCTTTGCTGAGATAATCCATCCCACCTCACAGGTGTGCCACATCAAGATGCTGATCTGACATCATGATTAGTGCACAGGTGTACCTTAGACTGTCCACAATAAAAGGCCACTCTGAAATGTGCAGTTTTGTCTCACAGCAAAATGCCACAGATGTCGCAAGCATTGAGGGAGCGTGCAATTGGCATGCTGACAGCAGGAATGTCAACCAGATCTGTTGCTTGTGCATTGAATGTTCATTTCTCCTCCATAAGCCGTCTCCAAAGGCGTTTCAGAGAATACGGCAGTACATCCAACCGGCCTGACAACCGCAGACCACGTGTAACCACACCAGCCCAAGACCTCCACATCCAGCAGGTTCACCTCCAAGATTGTCTGAGACCAGCCACTCAGACAGCTGCTGAAACAATTGGTTTGCATAACCAAAGAATTTCTGCACAAACTGTCAGAACACAATTCTTGGAAGCTGAAAATGTCCCAGTTCTTGCATGGCCAGCATACTCACTGGACATGTCACCCATTGAGCATGTTTGGGATGTGCTTGACTGGCGTATACGACGGCGTGTACCAGTTCCCACTAATGTCCAGCAACTTCGCACAGCCATTGAAGAGGAGTGGACCAACATTCCACAGGCCACAATTGACAATCTGATAAACTCTATGGGAAGAAGATGTGTTGCACTGCATGAGGCAAGTGGTGGTCACACCAGATACTGACTGGTTCTGAGTCCCCAGACCCCCAATAAAGCAATAAAAATGCACATTTCAGGGTGGCCTTTTATTGTGGACAGTCTAAGGCACACCTGTGCACTAATCATGGTGTCTGATGAGCATCTTGATGTGGCACACCTGTGAGGTGGGATGGATTATCTCAGCAAAGCAGAAGTGCTCACTATCACACATTTAGACAGATTTGTGAACAATGTTTGAGAGAAATTGTAATATTGTGTATCTGGAATGAATTTTAGATCTTTAAGTCCATCTCATGAAAAATGGGAGCAAAAACAAAAGTGTTGCGTTTATATTTTTGTTGACAAAACAGTTTTTTTATTCCTGCTTGAACAGTCCCAAGACTTTGTTCACTTTCCTCACAGCAACTCCTTTTCAACTCCTATGTCCCCACACCTCAACCCCATTGCCATCTTTTTTCATCTACTTTTCTTGTTGTGGTGGCAAAATAAGGTAGTGCCAACGAGGCTTTAATAAAAAACATAATCTGTTGATAATTTAGTCAGAGGTTATGACATCTAGGGTGTCCTTCCAGTTGACCTGATTGCCAGGTCATTTAGCCTGTCTTGGCCCATGGTGCTCCTGAACAGTGTGTGCAGACAGCGTAAAACACTGAAGGAGCGTTCACAGCTACAGCTGCTTACTGGAATTGTGACGGCAACTTGGAGGACAGCGTTCAGGGTGGGAAACGTGTCTCTTTCAAGAATTGTGAACGCAGTGGCGATTTTTAGTCCTAGCTCTTTTTCAGTAGCTGTTTTTTGCTTTCTGTTTTCAGCCATGTCTTAAAGATTTTTTTTCCCACTAAGAGTTCTTCTGGCTTTAGTTTGATTCAAAATGGTTAGCAAGGCTTTAGCCTAAGTCCAAACTTTCCCCCTGCAGGTACCGGTGAAAACCTACAGAACCGAGGAGTTTGGCAAACATTGCCAAAATGTCCATTGTCCTTGGCTTGCAGATATTTGACAGGATCCCTTGGGCTGTCTTCGTGGTCCTGAGACATGCAAGAATGGCAGGAAGCTTGTTCATGGCAACTTTTACATACCTCACCTGGCTTGCCCTTCTTGCATTAGAGATATGAAAAAGGTCAAATTTCTTTAATCCAGGTTGTTTCTGGATTTCAATGGACATGTAAAGGTTAATGAGTGAGTTGCTGAAAACGTGTACATATTTTCAAGCAAGTCAAAGAATGCAGTGGCTTCAGGTATGGCTTAGCATGTGTGGCACAGAACAAGGTTAAGCTCATGTGCATAACAGTATAAATTGTTTTCAAGTGCAATACAAATAAAAAGTATTATGCATCATTATTATAATTGATCCTCCATCATAGGTTTGTTCAACACACTTAGATCCCCTAAGTTACGAGACTGCCTCTATTCCATCTGCAATAGATTTCGCATCAAATGTCTCAAGCTTGTGAAGCCTATGAAAAGCCTCTCTTGGGGAACCTTCCATTGTGACATCGTGAACACATAGCTGCTAGCTGTATGGTGGTCTCTGGCTTCATCTGCCATCACAGAGTACATTGTGGAGAATCTAATTTTTTTTGTGATACTTTCAGTTATTTCTTGTTTAATGTGCCAATCATTTCATTTTGGGATGAATGGGATATATAGGTGGCATTTTAGGAGGTGTGTAATATTGGATAAATATAGGAAATATTTTCCAGGAGTTTCACCCATTCAAGGATGTTGACTTGATTCTGGCTGGTCTCCTGCTCATCATGCTCAAGAAATGGGATACCTTGCTTTACTAGGAATGTGGTCACACCCACAATGGGCTGAAGGTATTGGTGCCTCTCTGATATTTCTTCTTTGCGGTATGTAGCTGCTCAACAACATCCCTGTGCTTTTTAAGCTCTTCTAAAATAACATGCTTGACTTTTGAGGATCACTTTGGTCATGCCATCTAAGGGAATCTAAAGCCCTTTTCCAGTTCCAGAATTACCGAGAAGAGCATCTTTATTTGTGTGAATTTTCTGCCTTCCAAAGTGCAGACATGGAAAGAAAAATGCAGAGTTTCTGGCCACAGTGTACTCCAGCCTTTTAAACTGCTCAAACCAGCTCTTAGTTAAAGCTCTCTGCTGGTTACCAATTTGGCTTAAGGGGTACTGGGGAAGCACACCTGCTTAGGGCCACTTACTTTTGTCCCTCCATCAATACTTGACAATCCACCTGCTGTCCCTTTTGGCTCTGTTGTCCCTTGCTGTTCTTTCCTACATGTAGCTGACTCATCTGTGTGACATAAACAAAGTCCTCAGGCCTCACAGTCAAACTAACTGATTAGCTGACCATCACCTTACCAATCACAACTACGTCTAGTTATTCATGATATCTATCATGTAAATTACATTACATCTGTGGATTCACAAACCTAAAACGTCCCATCTTCGAGAACAAGGTAATACAGCTGTACTGGGTAGCACCTTACCTATATTAAAAAAGTAGACGAACACACACACACATCAGTCAACATTATTTATATTTGTCTTAAACTACATAATTGATGATCTGGGGCTATTCAAGTTATGTATCGGCAGAGCAGATTCTTTACAGTTTTCTTCCTGTTAAGTGTAATATGATAATGTAATTAATATATTGTTTAGCTTGTACACAGTACTGTGAAAACAAATCCTCTCTGGGACATTTCATTCAGATGGATTCGAGCCATGTTTTATATATACAGACGTGTGCAAAATTGTTGGTACCCTTCTGTTAAAGAAAGAAAAACCCTGATGGTCTATGAAATAAGTTGTAACTGGTAAAAGTAATGATAAATAAAAATGTACGGGAAATCAACGAATGAAAATCAGACAATGGTTTTGAATTGTGGTTCAAAACCAGTGGTTTTGAATTATTTAAGAAGACAATATAATGAAATTGGCTTGATCAAAAATGATGATACCCTTACCTAAATATGTAGTTTCACAACCTTTTGAGGCAATCACTGCAATCAGGTGATTTCTGTAACTCAGTGAGACTTCTGCACTTGTCCACAGGTATTTTGGCCCACTTCTCGTGAATAATTAGTTTCGGCTGTCTTAGGTTTCAAGGGTGCCTTCTCCACCCTGCACGTTTCAGCTCCTTCAACATATGTTCAATAGGATTTAGATCAGGGCTCATGAAGGCCACTTCAGAACAGTCCAATATTTTGTTTTTGGTTGTTTTAAATTATAATTGAGTGAAATAAGTCATTGCTTCTTAAATGTAATTGAAAAGAATCATTTTAAAAAACAAACAAAACTGTCCAGGGCGTATTAGAGTGCTTTGCTGACTAGCAGTAGGCCAAAATACCTTTCAACAGGTGCAGAACTACCACTAAAAATTCAAGACAATATTAGTTTACCGATCCAATCATGCTTGTTTGCTGTGTTTGCATATGTGTGTGTGTACATATATCTATCTATCTATCTATCTCTCTCTCTCTCTCTCTCTATATATATATATATATATATATATATATATATATACATATATGTATATATACTTATAAATATACATATATATATATATATATATATATATATATGTATATATATATATATATATATATATATATATATATTTATATAAATATATATATATATATATATATATATATATATATATATATATATATATATATATATATATATATATATATATATAGCTAGATAGATACAGTTGTGCCCAAAAGTTTACACCCCCCAGCGTAATTTCTGATTTAGTGGCCTTTTCTCAGAAAATATGAATGATAACACAAAAACCTTTCTGTCACTCATGGTTAGTGGTTGGGTGAAGACATTTATTGAAAAAAAGATTAGTTTACTCTTTTTAAATCATAATGACAACAGAAACTTCAAAAATGACCCTGTTCAAAAGTTTACACCCCCTGGCAGTTTTGGCCTGATAACATGCTCAAAATTTGACACAAATGGGTTTGAATGTCTACTAAAGGTAACCATCTTCACCTGTGATCTATTAGCTTGTAATCAGTGTTTGTGTATAAAAGCTCAGTGAGTTTCTGAGCTCCTGACGGACACGTGCATCTTTCACTGCGATGAAATTTCAGGTTTCTGCGTCATAGGTAAAGCAAAAGAATTGTCAAAGGATCTGCGAGAAAAGGTATTTCAACTGTATAAAACAGGAAAAGGATTTAAAAAGTTATCCAAGGAATTGAGGATGCCAAGAAGCACTGTTAAAACTCTCATTAAGAAGGGGAGAGAAAGGGATTCTGTTGAAACCAAACCACGGTTAGGCAGACCAACAAAAATTTCAGCTCCAACTGCCAGGAAAATTGTTCGAGATGCAAAGAAAAAAACTCAAATAACCAGCTGAAATACAGGACTCTCTGAAAAAAATTGGGGCGGATGTTTCAAGATCCACAATAAGGAGACACTTGAAGGAACATGGGCTGCATGGTCGGGTCGCCAGAAGAAAGCCATTTCTACGCAAATGCCACAAAATATCCGGCTTACAATCCAAACAGCACAGAGACAAGCCTCAAAACTTCTGGAACAAAGTCATTTGGAGTGATGAGACCAAATTTGAACTTTTTGGCCACAACCATAAACGTTACATTTGGAGAGGAGTCAACAAGGCCCATGATGAAAGGTACACCATTCCTACTGTGAAACACGGAGGTGGATCACTGATGTTTTGGGGATGCGTGAGCTACAAAGGCACAGGAAAATTGGTCAGAATTGATGGAAGGATGAATGCAGCATGTTATCAGAAAATACTGGTGGAAAATTTACACTCATCTGTCCAGAAGCTGCGCATGGGACGTTCTTGGACATTCCAACATGACAATGATCCAAAACACAAAGCCAAATCAACCTGCCACTGGCTACAGCAGAATAAAGTGAAGGTTTTAAAGTGGCCATCTCAGTCTCCTGACCTCAATATCATTGAGCCACTCTTGGGAGATCTCAAACGTACAGTTTGTGTAAGACAGCCCAAGAATTTACAGGAGCTGGAGGCTTTTTGAGAAGAGGAATGGGAAGTTTTGCCATCTGAGAAAATAAAGACCCTCATCCACAACAACCACAAAAGACTTAAAGCTGTTATTGATGTTAAAGGGGGAAATACACGGTATTAAAAACTGGGGGGTGAAAACTTTTGAACAGGGTAATTTTTGAAGTTTCTGTTGTCATTATGATTTAAAAAGAGTAAACTTATAATTTTTTCAATAAATGTCTTCACCCAACCACTAACCATGAGTGACAGAAAGGTTTTTGTGTTATCATTCATATTTTCTGAGAAAAGGCCAAAAAAATCAGAAATTATGCTGGGGGGTGTAAACTTTTGGGCACAACTGTATATATATGTAAATATATCTTCCATGTTCAGTAGCTGTGTTTACTAGCCATAACACTACTCTAGAGAGCATCAGCTTCTCTCTTTTTGCTTTCTTTTCCTGATTACTACCCAAGCATGTGTGAATTCTTTTCATGTAACCACATAACATTATCTTGCAAATCATTCACTTTCTTTGTACCATAACATTACTGATAGTAAGGTAATATTTAGCAAACAACAGGGCAATGTTAAATACTTTTCAAATAAGATTCACAAAACTGAATCATCACACGTTTCATCAAAGCTAGTGTTTTCATTCTGTTGAGGTACTTTTAAAAAAGAAAGAAAAAAAAAACTTCCTGCTATCTGCTTTTTCCAACAGTCTTCCCATGCAAGCTGCACAGTCAGGCACTGTATGCGGGCTGCTTTACACAGCTGCTGCCCCTCTGTTGAACTCAAGTACTGCACGTACTTGCTAGAGATCCCCCCACCCTTTCCCCCCTCAGCTTTGGGGTTTTTTTTAGAAAACATCCGGGGCTTGGCCCAAGAAGCCACCCCATAACCTTGCCCAAAGTCTGAGTTTTTACCAGTGTAAAGTTGTATACCAATGGTCACCTGTGCCCCTAATAAAAGCTAACACAGAACATTTATCAAAAACCAAATGTCCAGTAGTTCTAGTACACAAAATTGTCTACTAGCAGGGAATTTTGTGTTAATATTAAAGTCCGCTCTGCACCAAAAAACCTTTACTCGTACAAACAAAATGTTTGTTTATTAGCACTACTAGTAAACTCATAATATCTCACCAGTTGTACTCATAGATTGTTTTTAATCGGCTAATAGTACTAGTAAAGTCAAAAAGATTCAGCTCTACTACACCTGATGCAATGAAGTGGGAGGGACTGTAACCAAGCATAGATACATATATACATATAAAGATACAAATACATACATACAAATATATATATACAGTATATAACATGAATCCATACATGAATCAATATCGTCAATCATGAATTCCTCCATCATGGTGGCAAGAAAAACCTTCTGTTAAACAGCAGGACATTCTGAATGTGGATCCCAGCCTCATGATGAACAGCAAATCCACACAATGCTGTGTTGGGTGTGTGGGCAAAGGAAGGGAGGTAAGAGAAGACAAGTGGACTAAGAAAGAACTAAAGTGTTTGACAGATCCATGAACCATAGACCTGTCGTCATCATATTTGTTTCTGCTGAAAACAAATTTATGAGAGGTTAGCCTTTTGGATATGGTTGCAATGGTGTGTTGTTGTTA
The DNA here is from genome assembly GCA_036419115.1 of Scarus forsteni. NCBI lineage: Eukaryota > Metazoa > Chordata > Actinopteri > Labriformes > Labridae > Scarus > Scarus forsteni. The sequence goes on from JAZDUH010000098.1 coordinate 35,903,865, forward strand.
AAGGCATAATAAATCTTGTAGAATAGGAGGAGCAGAGGGTTTAAGTGGCTGTTTGGTGTCAACAGTGTATTCTCTGGGATACATTTTCATACATTTTTACATTTTCTTCAGATATTTTCAACTACTTCTTTGCTCTTGCTTATTCTTGCATGTTTTTCATCAGCAGGGATAAATTTAAATACTTAGCAAAAAGTACTATTTAATTTTCTCTTGTTTGCTGTTTTTGTTTATGCAATGTCACTGCATGTTATCACTGCTTGCTATTTTGTCAGTGTTTCTGCTTCATAGAAAATCTTTGCATAATGAGAGAGAAAAACATTGGAAAAAGGACTTTTTGGTTTTTCCTGCCAGCGACTCGCAAAGAATTCAGGGATTGTCCTTCGAGTAGGGATGGGTACCAAATTCGGTACTGTAAGAGGTACCAACCGAATTCTGTAGGTACTACCGAGTGCCAATTCACATAAAATCAAACGGTGCCATGTTTAGGTACCTAAACGCATCCTTGTGACTGTGAGGGAGTGGAAGAAGCAGGCATACTATTGGGTAGAGTAGGTGAATTTCCACACCGGACTTGAAGGCAGCAAAGCAATAGCGTAATGACGTCAGCAGCCGCGGGCTCAGTCAACAAAGCAAGCATGGCTGAGAGAAAGCGCTCGAAAGTATGGCTCTACTTTATTAAATGTGGTGGAGATCTTACTTTGCAGCGTTAATGTAAATGCTTTTTTATTTACAGCTCTGTCGGACCCATTGTTAAACTGCCCTAAAGTTAAAGTGAGGGCTGCAGTTAATTTATTAAGTTGTGGTTCATTTTAGTTACTAGTTTTCATGTTGAAGAAATTTTTGGAACAACTACAATGTTACAATACAAACAGTTGAATGTTGTTTGATATATATCTGTTAAATTTTATGTATTGAGAAATAAATTTACATTTACATTTCAAATTTTACAAAAATTTGAGATCTTAATATTAAACAAATTAATGTTTATTACCCCGTAAACACACACAAAAGTATTGAAAATTGGTACCGTCGAGTACCGATACCGATTCCCAGGTACCGGGCATCGGTATGGTATCGGTTCAAATGTGAAAGGTACCCATCCCTACCTCAAGTGCATCAGGAAGTCCACATTCAGGGGCCTCTTTTTCTCGTTTTGTGCATTCTATATGTTAAACAGAAACAGTAGATTGCTTTGAGGTCAAGAAAGCTAATGGAGTGCTTTTTTGTTGATCAGAGACTTTATCAGAAACTTGCAAAGAGATATAACACTAAAGGTGGACAAAAAACACTGTCTCCATTCTACTTGTCCTGCTTACTTGTCCAGTGGCTTGTCATGCACTGCTTTATGTTCCCTTGAACTAGTCCATCTGGGAAAGTGTTTATAGAAGTGTTTGGGAAAAAGACATCCAATGAAAAGCATATCCAGCAGGTGACTGGATAATCTTGCTGTCAGTCGCATTCATTGCTGGTCATTCAGATAATGTAGTAGGTAGCCGCTACTGCTGCAGTGTGAAGGACAAAAGGTAAGTCCTTTTGTTGAAAAAAAATCTTGGCAAAATGTCAAAGGTGGAGTGAAAATTTTCATTATATAATGAAGTTAGTTGTATTTTTCAATTTATTTAATAAAGAAATGAAGTCCAGATCTGATAAAACTGCCACTGAAGTTGATTAGCATTTATGCTAATCAATGTATGAGCTGCTGCTGATGTCTCAATCCCAAATCCCACCTCTTCAAGCTCAACACACTGACTAGACCCTGCCTTTTTGGGATGCTCGCAAACATTGATTTGAGCTTGGCAAGATGGATCAGTCTGATCATCGACACTGAATTAAGCTGTTATGCATTGCAAGGTTAGCTCTCTACAATTGATGAACCTAAAATTGCAGTGGTGCTTCACCCCTAAAAAGAAGGAAAACAATAAACCTAAAACTAAACTCAAGTGACAGCTAAACCAGTTTGACATAGGGTGTGATGTGGACTTGACACAATAAAAGATGAAACTTGTCCGTTGATGGTGCAAAAGGCCACAGGAGGGCCAACATTAGTATGAACGATCAACTTAGGCCCCATCCACACGAAGCCAAACCGAGGTCTAAACGCATACTTTTTTTGCCGAATCTGCGTATCATCCATACGAAGACGGCGTTTTGGGGGTCTGTAAACGATCATTTCTGAAACCAGGTTCCAGAGTGGAAAGATTTTGAAACGCCGTATACACAGCTCCGTGTTTACTGGCTCTCCGTAACTTTTCAGATGCGCTTACGTCATAGTTTCATATCGTCATTGACACGCATGCGCCACACGCGGCAACAACAACAACAACAATGGCGACGTACGGTGTAGCATATGTGCTAATGAAGCTCGTGACCCTACTATCCCTGTTGCAGCAAAATCTCCTTCTCAATCACCACCAAGTTGAACAAACAATTATCGAGGACACATTACGGCACTTTATGAACACTTTATCACAATCTCTGTTTTCAAGTTTTTCCGCAAGTGCGCATGCCCACTGCTTTTTCGTCTGCTTCAGCTTGTTTCCGTCATATCGTTACAGCGCCCCTAGAGATCTGGCATGTGTTTTTACGGCGTTTTGATGCGTATCGAGTGCATTCATGTGGACGCACACATTTTCTGAAACGCCTTCGTCTTTATGACGATCGTTTTGGAAACTGTTCAGCGTTTTGTCTTCGTGTGGATGGGGCCTTAGTTACAGTCAAGATCAGTTTTGCTATTTTATTTTTTATGGAGAAAGAAACTTTTCTCCTGTTAGCAGAGCAGTTCACCAGGGTTTTTATGAGCTGATTTTGGCGGATCATTTAAGGGAACTTTCATCTGAAGAGGAGTTTCATCTGCAGGACCTTTTCAGTAATTAATTCAACTGCCTACTTAGCTCCTGTGAGACATGTTTTGTTCTTTGTCTGAGTGAAAATCAAACTTAATTGACCTTTAAACTGATATTTCCTCTGTGCCAGGTTGCGGCAAAAGGCGTTTGAGGGGCTCTAACCCTGTTGGTTACTGTCAGTTTGAGTCACCATAAATCACCAACACAGGCTATAAACCTGGCAGTCATGAGTTTTGGACAATTGTTGTTGCCTCTTCTAAGACAGCCAGCTGTAAAAGTGCCAATCTCACTGTTTGTCTCCCAGTCTCTGCATGGAGTAAAGTCTTTGCCAGCATATTTTATGATGAAATCTAAGTCAAAGTGGCTGCATCTGTTCTGCCTGTGCCTAGTGAGTTTTCTCGACTTGAAGTAATAGAAAATTTCAAAACTTAAGAAAAAAGCATCACAAAAAGAGAACAAAGGAAAATTGAAATCTTATTTGGCTACCAGATCACAGCTTCTATTCTTTCACAAGGCACGGAGCATCAAGGACAGGCAGCGATTTCCCAGGGAGTGGAGGAATACACCAGGTTGCCTTTTTATATGCAATTCCAGATGTCTCATTAGGACCCGATGTCTTTCATCATTATTCTTTCATGTAATTCTACAGCACACAGCATCTGCACTCCTCACACAGTGTTTGTTATTTATGTAAATCTTTTTCATCAGAAAGCAAATAAACATCCTTTTAAAAAATGAAATTGGAAAACACAAGGTGAGCAGACAGCATCGGCCCCATCCTTCAGAGTTTATAACTTACACAATCAAGAAACGGAAACACCAGCTGTCTTTTCCAATTTACTGACTCAAGTAGGTGTCTAGCACAAGTTTCCATTTTTTCATACCGGATTTTCAGCCTTCTGTAAGCACAATTTGTTCAGTTTCAGGTCCCTTTTTGTCAAGTTTCTGACCTCTTAAAGGAAAGAGTGACACCTTTAGAAAATAATTCCTACTGGCCCTGAGTCAAAAAAAAATAAGATGGTGTAAGATATTACCATAGACTCTTGTCTCTTGGCCTGTTATTTCGAAGGAATTAGGATGCATTTGATCAAGTGAACCATGAAATTATGATAACAAAAATGGGATCTGCAGAATAAAGTATAAATTACTAATTAGTTTGGACTGATATTTACAGCAGATAATTTACTGTACAAATTGGCCATGAATATCCCATATATTGTCTTATATGTTGGCTGAATCTACAAATTACCATGATTGTTTATCTCATCATCACTGAATGCCCACTTTTATAAATCAAGAGTATGGTTTAATGAATAAAATGTTTTTTTTTTCTTACATCACTTCTTATTCGGACACATTACACTCTACGCATGCAAGGAACTTGTCAATTCAAGTTTACTGGAGGCTTTGTGCTCTTGAAAAGAAATATTGGTAACAACATCTGCAGTAAGTCTGGAAATATTTGCATAATGGAGATCAAAAATCTGGTGTGGGGTGTGTTTGAGATGTATTAAACATGCTCAAAATTTATGATAGGAGGTCCTTCTGTGAGTGGATAAGTTTCGTGAGGAAACTTGTCAGAGGCATGCATATTGGCACTTTAGGTCAGCACTGAAGGCCATATTGGAGCATATCTAATGGGCTGTTTTGATGTGTGCTATTTTGCCACTACTGGGAAGCATAAAGGTGCCTACACACCGAATGCGACTATAGCAACGTCGGCAACCACTCTCCGTGCAAAGTTAATATACAGCTGAGATTGGGTGGGAGTTAACCCTCCCATGATGATACATTCAAGAGGACCACAATGCTCGTTGCTAAACTTGATGTTTTTAGGTGATGTTGTGTGTGGCGGCAACAGCCAATCAGCATTGTGTGCGTGTGTGATGGTACCTGTGAAAGACAGTTTTTATTCCAGACTGCAGAGCAACAATCTATGTCCGGGTGGGAAACATTAGTCAGTGAGGACATTTATTCTGCCTGGACAGACCACAGAAAACTCACAGACGATGCTGCTGCGGGGCCATCAGCTGCACTGTTTTGTGTTTGGTAGGTGAGTGAAAAGAATACAGTTGGAAGAATGTTAGCTTATACATCCTATTATATGATATATTACATGACTGTGGTGAAACTCGAGCGGACGAGACATCATCAAGCCACGGTGACGGGGCGACGGTTACCAAACTGAAGTATTTATGGACATGCGACATGACTTGCGTGGGCAACTGGATTTTGATCGCAGGGTCACGTTAGGTCTGAATGCAGCTTAATGCAGACAAAGACAATAATGGCCTTCACACAGCAGTTTGAAGGAAAGTGGCCAAAGTTTTGACTTTCTATAGTTTTAATCTTGAGTTTTCAGCATTTTACGTGCAATTTGAGGCATTTAAAGTTCTTATGTTGACTTGGCAGTTGCCTTTATACTTTTTACCCTGTTAAAATACTCATTAGTGTTTGATATGTATTTCAGTTACAATCCCACATTTCTACTGAATTCTTAAAGCTTACTAGCAACACTTGGGAACACACAGCAGTTAAAGGTGCCACTGAAAGCCTCATAATTATCCCATTTTTCAGTTAAAACTACCAAAAATCTATGTTAGCTCAACCAGAAGCTTCAGCTTGATTTTTACAGCACTTCACTTTTTCACAACAAAGCCACTGTGTTTGGATCTATTTGGTGATGCCACGTCAAGCAATGCCTCATTAAATGTTTAGAACAGATTTCATAGCAGGGTCAGGTAGAGGTCACTGGAGCACAAACTGATATGCAAAGATGAGTGTAACCTGTACTCCTGTATCCCAGCTGTATAAACAGGCAAAAGAAATTACCAAAACTCTGATGTAACTGCATTCTGTTACGTGACACGAGCCTTCGCCAACCTTGGACTGTTGTTCTTGATATGGTAATTCTTATCATGATTTCCCCCTCTGTGACGACGACACATTGTGTTTGCAGTGTAAATCTTACCAATCAGGACTATGACACACAACAGCAGCTCAAAGGCTTACCTTAACTAAAGAGACAATCTAACCCCCAAATTCTCTGCATGCAAAAGCACCGGGCCATGCAGCACAACACCCTATCAGGCAAATCCCACTGCAAGCATTGCAAGCACTGCAGCGTGTCAGCGCCGCGTTGGTGAAGCGCCAGGGCACGCCAAGGCACTTGAGTTTCGCTTCAGGTCTATTTTCTGCACGGCCGCTTCTAAACCTCATAAATTCCCCATTGTTAAGAAAGCACCAGACAGGAAATCAACATGTGGAGTATCCGGAAGTTTCAAAATAAAACACAATGCATGGTCTCTCAAACGTAAATTTCCTTAACTTTTCGTCGTTATTTCAAAGCCAGAGGCACGAGTATCAGGTCAGCAGTCGGTCAGAGGGTCCCAGAGGAAACAAGGCACTATGGACGAAGAAAAGTGAAACGCAGAGGTACAGAAATATATAACATTGTATACATGACAACAGACATCTTTTCTGTGAGGATAGGCAGATAGTAGTTGTATAAATCTTGAAGCTGTGTGGTTGGGACCAGCAAAGGGACCTTAGAGAAATGAGGTGAGGTGTTGTTTATTTCTTTTCTCAGTCTATAACATGCTTTATGTGATATCGCTATTCTCATGAGAGCCTGTTGCTCTCTGGGGATTAGCCCTCCCTTTACAGGGCTGCGTACCGCGTCGCTGCCCGGCACGCCGCTTACAGTGGGGTTTGTCTGTTGGAGCAAGACCACTGCGTCCGATGCCTTCGCGTGCAGTGGAACCTGGGGGTAAGTAGTCCAGAAGATGTCGTGTTGCTAAGTCTCGTGACAACAATGGGCCTCCTAGTTTGTGGACATGGGCTCACAGTTTGTGCATTTGCACCACCAGGTGACTTGAGCTGTCCTTATTCCTATGTCTCTATTCCACTCCATTATCTCCTTTTGTTCAAATAGAAGCCCAAGACTAAAAGCATGTTGTTATCACTTGGAGTATTGTTTTTGTAAAGTTAGTGTTTGGTCTTTTCTCTGAAGACCTGACCAGCTGAGGAAAGAGAGATTAAAAGCCCCTATCACAACTTACAGAACTTCCAAACACAGGAGCTTTGTTGAGGAAAAGTGAAAACTTTGAAGTATCTACTGTAGCGTCTTATACTGCCAAAGTTGCTTTTTTGTTTAGTTTGAATCTTAAAGTTAAATTATGGGGCTTTTGGTGGCACCATTGGCTGCTTTATATCACATAGCATCAATACCTTGATATTTTTAATCACAATCATATTTACCGGTGCCTTTTCCTTTAAAAACAGAGAAGGCTTGAAAGATGCGGATAGCATAATATGGTCCCCTAAAAATAACCCACTTCTCTGATTTAGTTGACCAATATCTTTTCAGCCAATTGAGATTTGAAGGTAAAAACCTCTCTGGTAGTTTCTTATTTGACACAAAAACTGATACCAATAGCACTTAAATCACAATTCAAGCAATTTTTTAAGTCAAATTAACCCTCAGCTTTATTTCTCATTGGTCCACTGCTACCAAAAATAAAGATTATTTTATATGCAGAAGAAATTAAGATGAGCTGTAAAGTGTCAGTTTGCTCATCCATAAATTAACATATCATACCTTTAAATATAACATTACAAGCTTGAGATGTATTGTGTAAAAAGATCCACTGGGTGATATTTAAATGTTTATCACACACATTGTTACACATTGAACCAGGTCTCTCTCCTCTGTATTGCTATGCAGGGTGCACACCGGTGGGTGTAACCTCATTTCAAGGTTTTTCACTCTGCAGAGGTGCTCACTCCCAAAGAAGCCAGACTCCACTTTGACTTGATTGTTGTTGCTACCTCCAAACTCAAAGTTTATAGGGGAATAAATAAACCTCAAGGCACGTCTTGGAGTGTTTATTTTCGAAGGCCTTACTGAATGGGATTACAGTGTATTTCCCATTAAAAATCCGCCCTTGTTGCACTGTCTGGGATCTTGTCGACTTCACAAATTCAAGGTACATCCAATCTCTTTAATCGTTTTTGATTCAGAATTCAAAGATAAACCACTAATGCATCTGCATCCAAGCAACAGGGTGCAGGGATGAAACCCAAGCAGCAGTGTCGAGAGCCAAAAGATCTGCATACAAAGTAACACAATAGCTTCAGACAGGCTCCATATGGGCCTTTGGAGCTGGTAAAATTGAAAATGAAAGCACAGATGCTGTCGCAATACATCTGGGGATCACAATTCAACAAAGAGTCTTAGAACTGTCAGGATGTGGCAACAGGACTCTGACTAATGTTTCTGCGATGAGGTGCCTTCTGACAGCTTCACTTAAGTGCATCATCCCTGTTTTTAGGGGGGGCCGAATTATCATATTTCACATGTCAGTCACCAGTAAAAAGATGTCTGTTATCTGTTGGCTGAAGAACACAGTTAAGTGTTGTTTTTTTCACTCTTAGATATAAAATCTGCCTTATGAAGTACTTTTTGATTAAAGACTTTAATAAGTTTCAATCCATTTAGCCCTCTTAAAAGTAATCAAACTCAGCCAATGCCTCACTCTTCCTTTAAACTTATCTTTTAATGGGTTATTTTAATGGGGAACGTTAATCCTAATATCTAAATTATTATCAAGATAGAGCAGCAGTGCTGATGTTACATGCTGTATCTGATCTATCTGCCTCATCTATCTCTTCAGCCATGCTGAACCCTTTAATTGGCCTCGGTGACCTCCCTTCACAGCACAGAATCCTGCTCTGGGGCTCTGAAACTCATCATCTCAAATACCACAAGTGACAGCTTCGGCCTGCTGGTATTTACAGCTCTCCTTTGTCTTTTAATCTTGGTCTCACATTTATACATTTATTGTGGTGTTTAAAAGAAGTAAATGGGATAGCTGATGCTGTTAATGAAGCAGTTGCATAAGAATATGAGAGAACTGAATATTTTGACAATACTACACTTTGATTTTGGTGTACATTCAAGTTACATAAACATTTTGCATATCTGATAATGTCTCAGTTGCCAAAAATTACCTTTAAAATCATAAAAAATAATATACATTTACATAAAACATATGTAAATATGACTTTTGGAGAATGCAGCATTAGATGTGCATGTGGCTAGTATGCCATTGCAGTAAAAAGGAAAGTAAGTACTGTTGTTGTTTTGGGTATAGATGCCAGCCATCTTCATAAAAAATTGCAATAACCATACTGAGCCAAAAACAAAGGTACACGGTAGTACTGTGAATATTTGATTCATAACTGAAGGAAACTTAAACATGTAACGAGCAGGAAAAGGACACAGTAACAGAGACATGTCTCTGAACCAAACAGCAGAGTGCAGTGCACACATGCTAGGTCATACACACACCAAGCAGCACAGGCTCCATCCCATGAACAGCACTGTGCATTTCTCTGTGTTCCCTTCGCTGAAAATTTGATGTCTGTAAATAAAAAGAACATTGAACCATTGTTTGTTCTGCCGAGCATCGTAGTCTGTGTATAGCTCTAACGCTGGCTATGGACTGGGATATATCAACATGGATTAGCTTGATCCAGGACTGCAGTGATTATATCTCTGCTGTAACTATAACAACATTAGCTTAGACATGAGTTTGGAATGGTTTCTTCTTTAAGTCTAAAATGATCCAAAGAAGTTGTAAGAAACACTATAAGTCTGATTGCTTACCAGTTGACAGAACTGCCAGATGTTTCCAGTGAAATAAGCAAAAAACAAGCCCAAACAAACAACTTCCAGATAAACACACATACATAATCACTTAGAGCTTATATAGGGTCCATGACTTTGTTCTGTCAATGTGTGCTTTTTTAAGTGGTTTTATTGTGTTTTTAATTCTGTTTTATTGTCACAGAACACAGCATAATTTTAAGATATCACAGTTTTTACAGGTTTTTATTAGAATTTGGGTCCATTATTTCTTTGGTGATCTGGACAAACCTATTTTCACTTGCCAGCTCATTCTCAGTCAAAAACTCAAGCACTGCTGCAATAATAAGGGCTACAGCAGAGATTTTCCAACCTGAAATAACTTTAACATCTAAAGGCTGTTCTGGAAAACACTTAAATCAGAATAGGAATAAAAAAGGCTTAGAGCTCTCCGCTTACATAGTTAAGAACTCTCAAAGTATTTCAGACTAATCAGCTCAGCTGAATTTATGTAATGAGCACTTCATTGCATCTGGATCCTGTTCAACACACTAAAGTATGTTATAAATCATCTGTCCATTCTGTTCTGATGTAACTGTGCCCAGCCTTTTAATTCCAGACCAGTCACTGTCAATGAGGTGCACAAAGTCCTCAGGTTTTTGACATAAGGAAACCATCATGTCCTGATCTTTTAGAGCCTTATTTTTTTAAATTGGCCATTGACTTAATGATAACTCCTTAACCCACCTTTTAAACCTGTCTTTGGTCTTGATGGAATTCTGCTTTTGTCCTGCCTTTGTTAGGAATGGGAGAACCCACCCTGTTCAACAATTGCAGGCCTACTTTGAAATAGTGTGTTTTAACGAAGATGATGGAATCACTTGTAGATGATCAGCCCAAATAGATTTTAGTATCCAACAATGTTTTAGCAGAATATTAGTCAGGGTTTAGGGAAAAAAAAACACAGCACAACCACAGCTGCTCTAAAAGTGGTCAGTGGTTTTATTAAGTATTTGGATTTTTTATAGTTATTTTTCTGTTTCAAATTTTTAAAGCCATTATATTATCTGAAGAATTCAGATTTGTAAAACTGCATTAATCGTCCAAAAACTCATAAGTTTCACCAATGTTTCATCATGGTCCGCTCACGATACTCCTCCAAGACAGTCTGGGGTCGCTCCACCCATGTTTTCGTGACTGTGCTGACCTCTGAACTGATAAAGAAGGTTTGCCTCCGCGCATGCACAGTACGGCTCATTGTTTCAGGGGAACTCCGCCGGCTACACGACTTTCTTCTTCCAGTTTTGTGCAAAATGGACGAATATCTATCAGATGAAGATGTTGTGGAGGAGGACTTTGAATATGATGGGTGTCCTTACAGTTTCGAGCCAGTGTTTACAGATGAGGAGCTCATCGAAAGGAGGACGCGGAGGCAAAGAGAAGAACAGCTCTCCAGAGAGTACTGCGCATGCGCGGATGCAAACATTCTTCTTCTTCAGTTCAGAGGTCAGCACAGTCACAAAACATGTCTGGAGCGACACAGACTGTAATGGAGGAGTAGCGTGAGCGGACCATGATGGAATATTGGTGATACTAATGAGTTTTTGGATGATTAATGCAGTTTTAGGAGCGGCACTATACATGCCCTATGTGCTACCATTAAACGGATGTCCGCCGCTCGATTTTGGATCTAAATATCTCCTGAAGCACTGTTTGGATCAGGAAAGCCTTCTGGGTGAGTATATTGTTCTACTTCATTCTATAAATAATGTGAAAGCTGTAGAAACCAAACTTATCCTTTAAGGCCATATCAAAAATGAGACCCAGTGTCAAATCACTGGGTCTCATTTAATGTGTTGTTAAAAAGCTTACACAAGGAAATAGAACCGTGAGAGCTCTCGTTTCTGTCCACTTCATGTGTTGCATTCAGGTGTCGAGGACGGAGTAGAAGTAGCAGGAGGAGGATGAGGACACAAGTGCCATTATTTGATTCATAGTATGAGAACACTCTCTGACAGGAAGACAGTCACATAAGCAAGTATGGGTTAAATAATACAATACGAGGTGAAAGAAAAAGTAATGTGTATGAAAGCACACTGCAGGTGCATGAGGTATTCTCCAAACACTGTGGTAAAATGGCTGAGAGCAACGCCCAAGGGCAGGGTAGCTGTGAAGAGAAACTGTGTGCATGTGGTCTAAAACTAATGTTAAAAAAGTTCTTACATTGAAAGTTCACCTGAATACCTCTTTGAATTCAAACATGAACAAAATATGTTGAGAAAAATATTTCATTCAAGCTGTTGGAGCTGGTAAACTAACATATTTTATTTTACATAAAGGATTGCATTAAATGGAGCATCAAAATTTCACTTAGATTTTGGACACCAATACAAAATCATGTATTGCTTTTGAGCACAATGAGCAGAAAGTGACCTCAGATACAGCCACAAAATCAGCCAACCAAGAAAAAATAATAAATTGAAGTAACAGCTCTGTGATTGCCATGAGCACAGAGCACCAAGAGTGCCGTCATCTGTTAGCCATGTGAACCCAAGTACATTATTTTGACTCTTTTGGCTCACCTCTGCTGCACAAGCACAGATAAAGGAGGAGGGTTGGAATTGTGACATAAAAACATGATGATCTTATGATGTTTTTCTTCATTTTTTGTATCTTCCAATGTCATTCCTCACTCTTACAGCATCTATTACAAATAAATGTACACTGACAATCAATCCCAATAGATGAGCTACTTCTCCTTCTGAGAATTTGGCACCACTGCTTGGGATTGAGACACTGTTCTGAATATCTGCACAGCTGTGATGATGACCAAAGCAACATCACTCCTACTGCAGTTATATGGATTTAGTGCAATAGATACCGAATGCATGTCTGCATGAATGTATGCATGTTACTTAGAATGCACACACAAGACATAAATCAACAGGTTTTAGGGCATTTGGAGGAAGAAGACATTTATAAGTGGGCAGTTATCCAAACTAATGCTCATACTAAAGCTATGGAAGTATTACTAATAATTATGCTCAGTGATTTAAGTGTCTCCTTAAATGCCTGCTTTCATTTTCATGCCGATTTTTTTTGGCAGTTTCTCCCTAAATAAAATAATGATGAATATTCTGGCCCTGAATTAGTGACAGATCGCCTCAGGCCTGCAGATCTAACCCATCAAAACTGCCGGCCGCTGTTACAGCTCTGACATAAGGTATCGGATGCATATTTATGATGTTCATCAGAAAGTTTAAAATGATAAGATTAAAAGAGTGGGTTGATTGTGCATGTTTTGTGAAAATCTTAATCATTATGTAGGATTTAGAGATCTCCATCAACACTGATTGTATCCTTCTAACTGTTGTAATTAATTATCTCTAAACTGGATGAAGAAGCCAAAGAGGGCTGTGATATGTTTGGCAGTAATCATTGCTCATAAGTTATGCATATGCCAAAAGGATTCAGCTAAAGACTGGATCAGTATGGTTGGGTTAAGATATTAAATTGATTTTGATTAGCTTTTTTTTTTTAACTGTCAGCATTATGAAAGTCAGTTCCCCTTTGGTCCGTCTCACAGTCAAAGTCTAGGGGTTCTTGATTATGGGAAAACACTTAGATTTTACTAAGTGCAATATTATTATTTAAGTCATATTATTACTTCTCTTGCCTGACACATGGACTATGGATGAGGACAGTTTACATGCTGCTGAAATGATGGGGCTGCTCAAACTGGGTCATATTAACAAAACTCAAAACAGGGGAACATATAAATCCATGAACTTGCAGATTCAAAATGTGCCCTGCCATCAAGAGGTAGTGCAACAGGCACAACTTTTCACTGCTGTGACTTGACATTTCATTGTGTAATTCACACGTCAGAGCTTGTCATGGAAATCCATCTTTTCAAAAAAGCAAATCGAAACTGATAATTGAGTAAAGAAAGTTCAGGAAATTATTATTTTTTTCAAGCGTTATGTGCTTCAGTGCTCGAAACAGGCTGTAATGAGTTCAAGGAAAGAAATCTCAGTGCTCTTTGTATATCTGTTAATCCATGAGTCTCAAAGGAAAAAAAAATATATAAAGGCTCACTGATGAGATCAAATCAGTACCGTTAATTTTCAAAGAAAATAAGCCTCTATGTGGATATTTTGGCTCATGAAACAAACAAAAATGTCCTTAAGTTGTCGGAGAAAACACCATGGTACAATAGTCCCTCAAGGTCTGTCTGTGTTTTGCCTCCTGCACTCCAAAAAGACTTTGTTATTTATTCTACTAAGGTTAAGTTAATGTGAACCCTTTTTTTGGCTTTTAGTTTTTATTGTTATAATTATTTCAGAGGTTATGTTGCATTATTACCACAGGCAGAAATGAGAACTGCCTGAAGTAGGCAATGATGGTATAATAATTTGTTTGTGGTTACTCAGGCATTTGATTTATTTAAGACAGAAAATGACTGCTTAATATTATGATGAAATCAGTTAACTTTTTCATCGCCTGCAGCACTTAGATTGTTGGTGAAATATGCAGAGTGATCACATCAACCTCCATTGCTAATACATATAAACTTTAACTTGAAATATTGAAATAAAAGGACAAGCAGTAATGAAAGTGGAAACTCTTCCCATTATGTCTCATAGTTATGCAGTTCTTCTGTCATGTTTCATGTTCAGTATGGGAGGACGGCAGACCTCTTTGTCTTAAGCAGCTTTGGTTAATCAGATGTGCACTGATCGGACTTGTTACTTGTAAAAAAAAAACTCACTCTCTGTCTCGCTGGTGTGAAGGCATGGAATGGCAGAAGGAGATGTCAGCTGGTACTGTGAGGTGTTCATGTATGTCTGATACTGATCATCAAAATTTTGTTTAAATATGAGTGAATACATATATAAATGACATTCCCCAGATCATGGTGAGTGCCAGAAATTATTACTGATAGGCCAGTTTTGGCCCCCATTTACCAACCCCTGTACTAGACCATGACTCATTAAACCCAAAATGTAGAGACCCCAACCCATTCAAGGAAGGAAATTGTGTTGTGATTCATTGTCTGTTCCAGTGGTCACTGTGTCAGATTTACATATGGGAATTGATGTGGTTGATACCAATCATTTAAGAGTTTTGCTCACCAATCTAATAATTTCACTATTCCCTTACCGATTCCTGCTGATTTTCTGTGTGGGCGTTGACTTTCTGTTTGGGCTTATTCAATGTTGTGCTCAAATGTTTCCACAAGTTGCTTGTGTTTCCACTAACCAGAGAAGAGAGACTTGGCAGGACGGATTAAACAACACCATCAAGTGTCCGGGCATTTGAAGGTGTTGTTTGCGCTGCACATTCATCGAAGTTCCGCAGATCATCTGCTTTAAAACACCCATTACCAGGTCTCTCAGGCAACCAAAGAGCCTTGTTGTGCTACTGTTGGCTAAAACTCTTTAGTTTTCTCTCTCCGATGTAATCATCATGCTAGTATCGACACTGCTTCAAATTCACTCCTACATGCTACAGACCTACTTTCAACTCTCTTTGATGCTGTTGATAATTTTTTTTTTTTTTAACATGGATCAAAAAAGTAAGGAACAATGACTTTTGCCGCCTATTTTTGAGATCATGACCATCCCTGCAGACCAAGAGCAGGTGTGAACGACCATGCCAGGGAATTATCCTGCTAATATCAGGGTTGCATGTGTGAAAAGGGCTTTAGAGTGTCACAGCTGGATCTGTGATGGGCTGGACTGCTGTTAGCCAAGAAATGTGGCTGCCAGCCACACCAAAACCAATGAAAAAATAAAGGTGGTCATTGTTAAGGTTTTTGGTCAGAAAAACTGGCACCAACGACTGTAGTAACCATATCTCAACCTGCCAAGGGAAGGTACGACACACATTTTTATCACAACATGTAGAACTGTGATACGTGTGACTCAACTGTTGAGATTTGGACCCTTGATGATCAGAAATACTGCAAACTAATCATAAAGAATCAATGTTGTTGGATTTAGTTGATGTCAAAAACATCAGATGCAAAATCTGGAAGCCATGATGAGTCCCAGATGTGGTCTTGATAGACATTAAGGACAAAACAACCTATTTTTCATGCTGATGGTTCCAGAATATGTGTCTACATGTTCTTATGACATGAAGTCTGACCTCAGACCTCATGTTTGTTTGTTTGATTCTCCGTATTCCCCCTTTCTTTTAGCTCAACTTGAAACGCATGACACCCACTGTTGAAAACAACTGGCAAGGGCAGAAATACTAAAAGAAATCTTGCTGCACAGTTGCATTTGAAAACAATCCAACATGAGTCTGACCTCTTTCATGACCTTTGTGTACAGGTCAGGCTGCTGAAATGTGGTTAAGAATAAGGATGCAGTTGTGATTGAGAGCACAAACAGATACCATACAACACACAGGTTATCCCTTCACCTGAAGTGTCCATTGTTGCCTGATTTAAAACAGAAAGGGTCAGCAGCTCATTGTAAAATTACCTGTTTGTTTTTGTTGTCTTTCCCTCATTTTGTTGGCCATCTTATCCACCATTTTTAAATACACTGTTCTATCTTTTCCACTATTGAGCAGAGAAAGTTAACTTCAAATAATTACACTTTGCCTTTTTTTACAACTTGCCCATTTGTCTTCATGTCAGTGTAAAATGTTGAGCAGAAATCTTTTTAGTCATACTTTTCTATACTCTCTTCTCGTTTCTTATCAACAGAGGCAATCACAAAAATTCTTAAAACTGTAGTCGTCAAGCCCAAATGTACGGTGTTGTTTCCAGTGCAGGTGGCTCGGGTTTAAATTCAATCTTTGTCTCCTTTCCTTAAAGCTATGGTCTACGATTTGGAAGCTTTGTACATATTAATAACACCGTTTATAAGGCTGTTATGGTCCTATGGTCCTATCTACACAGTATAAAGACCAAAAAGAACAAAAAAAATCCATTCAGTATATCCGCTGAAAAGCTGCATACTAGCTGACCGATCAAACCTAAGAACCTGCGACTATTAATTGGTCCATGAGTTGGTCCGTGAGTCCATCCAATCCCCTGTCTCTCTCACTACGCAGCGTCATGCGTAGTGCATCATGGTCCCGTCTCCTCCCCTCTACCTCCGGTGAGCAGCTAGCAGCGTTAGCTACTGAACGATCATGGAGCCGGAAAAGCCTAGCGCCGAGACCGAAGCCGCCTCCCTCTCCCGCGGGGCCCAACGGAGCTCTGCCCGCGGGTTGAGGCCTGTTAGCGGGCTAACGGCTAACGGCTAACGAATAGCCTCAGCCGGCCGTCAGACCTTCAGCATCGACCGTTTCGCCCCTGGTTGATCAGGTAATGGCTTTGTTTACTACAGTGGGAGATGTCTGCTGAATAACTCTGGTTAGTTTGTGCCTGCACGGGCTAATAACTTGTAGGGGAGCGGGTTAGCCTGTTAGCCGCTGATCGTTTGCACTGTAAGCTGAGCTGGGGAGGACAGGCTGAGAAAGATAAATCCTCCCCCACACTCGCTCCGCTCTGGTGGCGCCAGACCCGCATTGCCGCCGTCCAATTGAAATTTGTGGCTACTGCTGTGTGTTACAAGGGGGATGTCTGTCGTGTTTGATACTTTCAGTTGAGCTGAGCTGTTTTTGATTGAGTTTGCTGCTGATATATTGTGCTAGTCGTCGCTCGTAGCTCTGTCCGAGGGGGCTTTATGAGGCGACACGAGCTGGGGGCGGGATCTTGGAACACGGGGGGGAGAGGTGAGGGAAGGGGGGGCAGGCTGCGGTTTCAAATCGTAGACCACAGCTTTAATACAATGTCTTCTTTGGCCTTTTTCTTTATCCACTGCTCTGTCTCTGCATAAAAACAGGGATCCTGAAACAAGAATCATGTGAATCTCAGGACACTGTCATTGCTCTGATTCATGTCAGTTGAAAACACTAAAACTAAAACACACAGGAACTGACAGTTAATATTCAGTATTTGATTACATAATGACTGAAGGTGCTTGTTTTTACCATATCATGACCATATTTTGGCTAAAGAAGAAAATTAAGGACATTAATAATAAATGTTATATTGTCCTAAAACAAAGCAAAAGAAAATACAAATAAGGCATCAACACTAATGTTTAGGTTTATCATTAACAAGTTAGTCCTTCAGAGCAGACGGACCTGCCTTATTCTGAAACCATGCATATTTGTCTTGCCAGCCTCCATTGTCCAATGGTTTCACTCAGCTAAATGCTTAAAGGCTCAATCAGGGAAGAGAGGCGGGAGCAGCGGGAGCTGCAGACGCAACCACAACAACCTGTTGAACGGATATTGTCTGCTAATTTCCGTTAGCCTGTGGTCATTATGGTTACTCAGTGATACTTGGCGAAATATGCTCTCCTCACAAGTTTACTTTGTAGGGATTATCTTTGACGAGGTTCATGCCACTTTTAAGTGTTAAATGATACATCTGTTTGGTATCATTTAATGTGAAACGATCGTCTTAAGGTAGTTAAGCTAACAAACTATATATATATCTATACATACTGTATTGTATATATATATATATATATATATATATATATCTATATCTATATCTATATATATATATATATATATATATATATGTATATATATATATATATGTGTGTGTGTGTGTGTGTGTGTGTGTGTGTGTGTGTATTTTTAGTTGTTTTACTGGGTATCGATATGATCCATGCTTTTCATTCCTTTATGTTCCTTTGTTTTATTTTGAAAGTTTTCACTCTTTATTTCCATAGGTTTTGCTTCCTCTTCAATGTTGTCACACATGAATCCTAATTGTGCTTCCCCAGCTGTGTCTCATCTCCTCCAGTCACGTCATGTATTTAGCCCTTGTGTCTTCCCCTGGCTTGTTGCCAGGTTGTTCATACCTTTGTGCTGCATTCCAGCATTCATAGTTATAGTCATAGTCATAGTTAATCTTGACCTGTTTTGTTTAGACCTTGCTTTTATTGCCAGCTGATTTTAGATACATCAGAAAAGATGTGATTTTTTTGGTACTAATTGATTCCTGCTGATTTTCTGTGTAGGCAAGCTTTCTTGGTGTATTCCTTGAATGGCACTCCTGATTCAGTGTTGTGCTCAAATGCTTCCACATGCTGCTGGTGTTTCACTATCCAGAGGAGAGACTTGACAGGATGGATTAAAAACAACACCTGTTTCAGGATAAATTTCTGTGGTTGTAAGAAGAATAAAACAAACTAAAATATATGTCTGGAAATTTTAAAGGTGTTCTTTTCACTGCACATCATTGGAATTTGTAGATCATCTGCTCTAAAACAATCCTTGTCGGGTCTCTCGAGCATCCAAAGAGCCTTCTTTAGCTACTGTTGGATACAGACGCCTGATTCTGCCTGCTTTTGTTTACTGAACCCTGGACCGAAAGTAAACCTTGCCTTTTGCCTCACAGACTTGCTTGTCTGCTTTTCTGAGTTCTTTTTGTGCATGATAAGTTGAAGACATGACCATGCTGGCTTTTACGGGATTAGTTTTTATTATTGTATTAAAGTTAAGTAAACAAAATCTGATTGGAAAAGGTATAGATACAATATTTTACATCTAAAACAGCAACATATAAGGTCCTTTTACAGTTTTGTGGTTATAAGGAGGTAAAAAGGATATTCATTTTTACATGGGCTAATTCTATCAGGCGATATAAAGCTACATATTTAGCCACTGGTGTCTATCTGAATACTTTCCTGTTGAAAAGCTTTGATAACTTGGAAGTGAGGAGGAAAGATCAAAAGCCTCTGTATCAGAGGTAATTTTAATATATTTATTTGATATGTTATTTGCCATTATATTCGGCTCAATGTCAAAAATGAATTTTCAATATCTACTACCTCCAGTTTCACATCAAAACTGTACTTATAGAATCAAAAATTAGCATTTTTTTTTTCTACATTCTAAAAAGACAAAAAACATTGGTTAATTATCTGATAATGTTTCAGGTCTTCACGCTGAGCAGATATCAGAGTAAAAAGACCACTCTGTAAGTTGAGGGATAACTAACAATGTAAGGGATGCTTCATAATTGAAAGTATTTTAAATGTTTAAACATGTTTCATGGATCATAGGTTGATGGCACTGAAGATATTTAACAATAAGCATGTGTTGTTCTGATGACACTTGGATTGGGAATGAATGAATATACTGTTTAAAATCAAAGTGTGTTCTTTTAAAGTTCAGCTTCACAGGACAGATATGAATTCATATTTTGTCTCTCCTGGCTGGACATGGTTTCAGCTGGTACGTAATTAAATGCAATATCAGTCAAGAAAGAGTAACATTAAAGCTGTGAGGCCAAGCTTCTACCTGTTTTTTTGTCCTCCACTTGAAGTATACCCCGCCTCATTGTTCTGTGCTCCTGTCCACTTACTGACATGCAAGTCCATCAGTAAGCTGCACCAGGGGTTAGAGTATGTGTTCAGGATTATAAGAGGCTTGTAACACATTGTGTCAGGCTCCCAAGGTGAAAGGGAGAGACAGGGGCCCAAGATTAATTCAAGCCACAGTATAATGAGGCTGCTCTCAGACTTCCCTGCTGAATAATGACAAATGGATTTTGTTTGTGCTAGCTTTGCTATCGTGCATTGATAACTACAATAATTTCGTTTCATGTCTCATTTTTCACAAACTGGAATAACAGCAAGAAAGTTAAACATTCGGCAATGAGGAAGTCTTTTGTTTTCAGCAGTTTATTTTAATACTCATGAAGATGGGCTCCCAAAAGGGGTTTGGGGGCTGATGTAGCAGAAGATGGATCTAAGATGGCAGAGTTGGCCTTCTCTGGAGAGAAAGTCTTTTATTGAACACAACAAATAACTCACTTCCAATCATGTTCCTCTCCGCTGAATGGGCATTTGCATGCAAGATTCCTTCATGGGGGCTGTCAAATCAAAGACTTCACTCTTCAGGGTCAAGAGAATGTGGCATAGGTCTGACTGTGAAGCCACCATCTCTGTTGTGATAATTAAGGTCCCAATCCATACTCTCTGTGTTGACTGTCATATCACACAGTCTGCAGGGTCAAAGTTATCACACGCAGGCTGGACCAATCATGTCTAAAAGTGATCCCGGGCCTGGTCCTTGACCTCAAAGATGCAGGGTCACTCCTCCCTCTACAAAGGACAGCAGATATAACTAAACAAGCGTATTATTACCAGTCTTTAACGACACTTCTCAGTTTTGCTCATCAGCAGGTTCTCACAATGGAGATTTTGGGGGAGGTTAAGCAAAAAATTACCTTCTAAAGAAAGATTTCATACTGTTTCAATACTTTAGTGATCACTAATGTCTAAGAATGTTAGCATTAATACCTTCATACATGTGGGTCCAAGAACAATGAGCGAGGGGACAGCAGGACGTCACTGCTACTACAGAGATTAGCATAGCTGCTAACAACTTCAATAGCAGTTTTATCAGATTTTGACTAGGCCTACATTTTTTTAATCAAATCAAAAACAAATAACACTGAATGCACTTCTTCAACGATACTTTTGATGTTTTGACCTTAGTTTGTTCTATAAAGTGGCTCACAGTAACTTTTGGATTTTTCACTTCAACAGGAGTGCCCACCTACTATATTATCCATGCTTATGAAATGTTCTGCCCATTCACAGAAAAAAAAAAACTTTCAATGCACAAATGGACCAGTGAATTATATTGAATGGCCATCAACAACATTCCAAAAAAAGCTGGCTGTGATTATACGGGGTTATTGCTGCCCATGGCATGGGTAACTCATATCTGTGAAGGCAGCAGTAACTCTTTAAGGTAAATACAGATTTTGGAGCAAGTTTTGCTGCTATCCAAGCAATATCTTTTTCAGGGGCGCCCCTGCTTATTTCAGTAACAATGTGTAGTCACATTCTGCATAGCATTGTAGTAAATGAGTGCAGTGCAGGTACTAGACTGGCCTTTTGGATCTCCCACTGAAGATGGGCTGTGCATTATGAAGCAGAAAATGTGAAAACAAAGACAGTGGACTGTAATGCATCTAAAACCATACATGAAAAATGGCAAAGAATTTTCCGTAAAAAGTACCAACAATTAGAGTCTCTAGTTCCCAAACACTTTTTAGTGTTGTTAAACGGAAAGGGGATGCAACACAATGAAAAACATAACTCTATTTTGTGTTTTAGGCATCAAATCCAAAATGACAAAATTTTTGCCAAAGCCAATAAAGTTTATCAGTCTGAACGCTAAATATCTTGTCCTTTTAGTGCATTTGATTATATATTGGCAAAAAAGCATTGGGAAATTCTTCTGCCTTCAATTGTTTTACACTGTGACCCAACTTAACAAGAATTGGAGCCTGTATTTTGGTAGGAGGATTTGTTTACCTTCTATCATTGAAACCATTCCTGAAACTGATGATGTCATTAAATCACCAGTTCCCAGTTTCCAACCCCTCCATGTCTTATCAAGCAGAGTTATTGAAAACACCTGCTTGAGTGTCCGAGGCCTTTAAAATAAAGCATGTGTCAGGCCTCAGCACAGGAGCAGGTGTTTGATGCAGGTAATCAGCATCTAACTGACTAATCAGATCTCTGATTTCAGACCTCCATTTTAGAGAAGTCATTCTACACCAAAAACGAAATTAACAGCCAGATTTTGAAGATACTTATGCAAATTGAAGAGTACTTACTGCTTTTTGTCAGTTCGTTGAGTTTAAGCCCTGTACCCAGGGACAAGCCATCAATACTACCGAAAATGTTAAAGGTCTCATGTCCTACATTATCATTTTTCTTTGCTTTTAATGATGCTGGTGGAGGTTTGGGGAACAGAAGAACATGACACCTTTTACCAAACTCTCAGTCCACAGAGGGTTGTGCTTTGCCTCCCCCAAAATTCCCTCTACCTGTAAGTGAAATAGGCAGATGCCATAGCTGTTTCCAAAGCCCAGTCCACGGTCTGTAACCCCTCCTTCCTCTTTCCATTAGACATCATTTGGGCATTCAATGAGCGCAGAGCTCATAGCTCAATATCATAGCCTCCTGTAGCCTACCCTCAGGTTTCAGCATTTCCAAAGGGAAGGGAAAAGTGCCGCAACTGATCCCTCACAAAAGCCCTTTTCACCCATGCAACCCTGAAATTATCAAGATAATGTCTGGGCACCTTGCTCATGTAATTCACTGATATGCACTTGCTCTACTCAGCAGGTAGTCATTCCTGGAGGGTGAATATGGAGCAGCGTCACTATCAGCACAATGATTGCACCAGAGAATGAAAGCTGCAAAGTTTTGGCTCTGTATCCAACAGCAGCATGAGAAGGCTCTTTGCATTCATTTGGGACTGGCTGGTAATAATTTTTGAGCAGATTTAAGAAAAAACTTTGATGATGTGCAGTAGAAACAACACCTTCGAATGACCAGACACACATTTGAGTTTGTTTTAGTCATGCTATCAAATAAACTCCTCCAGCATATGCATAATGCAACCCCACCTAAAAAAGTGAAGTGCAATAGACTACTTTCTACTACCTTTTTTTTCAATGTATGGAAGCCGATGAGGTTGATAAAAGAGGAAGTTTTTTGTTTTCAACTTGGACTGAAAATATAATTAATAGCTCTAAAGTCAAAATGTCAGGGACAAAGGTCAAGAGGTTGTGAAAACTATTAAAGAACTTCAATGGCTTTAGTGTAATAACGTAAGATTTGGATAATTTCAAGGTTTTTCTCAAAGTTTGTTTTTGACAAACAGTTTCTGATTACTCAAATTTTTATGACATTAGTACAAGATGAATGTAAAAAAAATCCTTTTATTGGCACACTCTGTTGCTCAAAATGAAATCAAAGAGCAACTGATTTGACCTGTGTCCCTCTTTCAGATGGCCAGAATCTGATTTGTAAAGATCAGACTCCACCTGATGCCTTATGGCTGAGTTAAAATAATTGGAGGAATCACAGAAAACAGTAAGACAGTTCAGTGGTGCTAATACACTCACCTCAGGGTGCAACAAGGGGACACAGAGAACCTCTCACGATCTTAGATGCTGAGACAATGAGCCAGCATAGAGCTATGCAGTCCAGGAGTACTTACAAAGTGTCAACACTACATGCTCCACAATTTCAGACATTTAATCCAACAGGCTTTTTAACGTTAGCAACAGTTGACCGACACTTACCTTTGATACCCTCAGTTACAGCTGTGTTCATCTCTGTTGGCTGCATGTGCCTCCTCCTTAGGCCTGGACTCCTGTTGTAGGTTTTGTGTTGTCACTCTGGGGAGAGCTGTCTTTTGTCCTCTTGGCCTGTTGTTAGAATACTTGGACCACCTGCAGCTTAAAAGGTATTTACCTCCACTTTATCTACTGAATCAGTGTACGTTCTTGCATTTTAAGAGCTAAAGGTAAAAAGTGGTTCGAATATATTAATATTAAAGGTTTTCAAAATTCATGTCTTCCCAGTTTTGTGGTACCCCCTGGATGCAGTGGAACACCCACTCCGAAAATACAGTCCTGCTCATCATTATTGGCACCCATGAAGTTTAAGTGCACAATGTGACAGTACAAACAGTTTCTTTACAAACCTCTCTAACTTTGCTCTGCATCACTTTATCAGACTCAAACTTGGCAGCAGTAATGTTCACATATTAAGGTTTGTAAATTATACTTTATTAGCTACCATGATCATGCAGTCATATTTAGAATGGGCAGTATTAATTGCAACCATTCGAAGCCTAAAAAACACCATACCAAACATCAAGCATGGTGGAGATTCCATAATGCTTTGGGGCTGCTTTGCTGCATCGGGTACTGGAGGCCTTGACTTTATCACAGGAATCATGAAATCAGAGAATTACCAAGAAATTTTAGAGCCAAATGTCCGACCCAGTGTAAGAAAAACTTGGTTTGAGTCGGAGATTGTGGGCCCTCCAGCAAGACAAATACCCAAAGCACACATCCAAAAGCATGCAGGAATTGTTAAAATGGAAAAATGGCCTGTTTTAAAATGGCCAGCAGTGAGTCCTGATCTCAGTCCAATTGAAAATCTTTGGTATGGCTGATATCTGCCATTGGGGAAAATAAACCTGCAAATGTTCAAGAGCTTGAACAATTTGCATCGAGAGTGGGAGAAAATACCAGCTGAGAAGTGCAAGAAGCTTATAGATGGCTACAAGAAACATTTGGAGGCTGTCATCACTGCCTAAGGGTGTGCAACAAAATACTGAAGAAGGGTGCCATTATTGCTGCACATGCTTTTTTCAGTTACCTCTTTAAAATTACAATATGTAACTTGTAAAAATGTTTTTTTTTTTTTTTTTTGTTAAAGTATTTTGGACCTTCAATTAAAAGATCCTGATGATATGAATTTGGAACATTTCGATTTATTTCTGAAGATATTGTTAAAGTAATGAAAATAATGAAGGGGTGCCAATAATACTGAGCAGGACTGTACCAAGAAGCTACTTGAGGGGTGGGAACATTAAAGTATTTTTTCTTTATATTTGAGAAGATAAGTCACTTCATTTGTACAAACCCATGTTTTGCTGACAACTTAAAAATCTGTGGAATAAAGTGCCTTCTTCTCTGTAGTCATCTGAGCTTTGGGGTATCACTCTGTCTGTCCTTACCCAGTACTGCCAACTGTTAACTCCACCTCCCATCCCCCCACCCAAAAAAAAAACAAAAACAAAAAATTCAAATATTACACTCAATTCAATGGAAGGTGGGATTGCTTGGGAAAAAAATGCTTCTGGTTGTCTTTTAACTACAGAATGTGTGCATCTTGTGCCATAAAATTGAGGGATCTGTTACTGTTGTAAGATGCATTTTACTCACTGTCCACTCAAGAGTCATTTCATTTGGCACTTTTTAAGTTGAGAGGCTACAGAAAGTTAGCTATTCTACCGGTTTTACATATTGGATCATTGTTTTGATTGCTATTGCAATGGCTTCTGTAAAAGGTAATGGGTGCATTAATCAGTCCTCCATCTCTCATTGTTCCTGGTTTTGCCCACATAACAG
Source organism: Scarus forsteni (assembly GCA_036419115.1). Lineage (NCBI taxonomy): Eukaryota > Metazoa > Chordata > Actinopteri > Labriformes > Labridae > Scarus > Scarus forsteni. Next base: position 35,929,339 of record JAZDUH010000098.1, read on the forward strand.
CAGCACCTACACTTATTGTGTTTCAAGCTCTTTTCTTGGCGATCCGACATCTTACTGACATGACGGCAGAAATCACTCCTACTCCAAAAGAGAAACATGACCTCAAAAATCTGAATCACAAAGGCCAGACACTGAATAGCCTTGTCAGAATACAAGGGTCTCTGAGTACATCCAGATAATGTTGTCAGTTCCATAGGAAGCAACAGAGATCAAAACCTTTTCAGTCGACGTCGAGATTTTTTATCCAGTGAAATGAATTTATTTTTTACCCTTACGTTTGGTTTTTTGCCTTTATTTAGATTGGACAGTGAATTGAGTTAGACATAAGGGAAAGAAGCCTTTGCTCAGATTCTTTACTTCAGACACCAGTCTGTCTGTATGGAGCGCTCAACCAGCCAATCAGTGCCCAATATTTATATTTTACAGGAGACAAAGTACTCTGCATTAGGGGTATTGGGTCAGACATCAAAGCATTGTTAAGCAGTTGTCAGTGTCCCCAGAACTTACTCAAAAGTAGATATTGTCATACTTGTGAACCCCTCTGTTTCAGCCCTGATCAGGACAGGCTGTTTTAGTGTAAATCCTCATGAGCCGACTCTGACCTGGATGTGGCTTCAGTTTAACAGCATTGTGCTCTAATGTTTACTGTGCATGCACTTAAATGCCTAGACATTGTCCTTTCACTGCGTGTTGAACATGGTCTCCACTGATGTCAAAGGGGCGGTTTGAACAGACTCTTTCAGAACACATTTTCTGGAAGGAATAGTAAGTGACAGAGCTGACTGTTGTATACGGTATACATGCCATAGACACATTTCATATGGAACAATTTAAAGTGTATTTTCATTTACTAAAGTAGAAATACACCAAGACAGTTTTGTCCCACTTAAGGAAACTTAGGGTAGTCATGATGAATCTACAATTACTTAAAAAAATGTAAATCATAATTTAAATGCTAAATGAGATGCTTTACATTTTGAAAAATACAAGTTACAAGTGATGGTGACTTATATTACCTTGAGAGAGCTCTCTTGTGGACTTTCTTGGCTTGAGCTAACAAGTACACTACCATGAGGAGTAAACATGTTTAACACTGTAAAAGGGGTATTTGAATCCCCAAAGTTGTCCAACATTGCTCTTTCCTTGTTAATCTGACTTGTACTTCCCTATCCCAGGTGTACTTTAAAGGATAAGTTCGGTTTCTACAGCTTTCACATTGTTTATAGAATGAAGTAAAACAATATACTCACCCAGAAGGCTTTCCTGATCCAAACAGTGCTTCAGGAGATATTTAGATCCAAGCAGCGCTGCTTAGATCGAGCAGCGGACACCCGTATAATGGTAGCACACGGGGCATGTATAGCGCTGCTCCTGAAACTGCATTAATCGTCCAAAAGCTCATTTGTTTCACCAATATTTCATCATGGTCCGCTCGTGCTACTCCTCCAAGACAGTCCGGGGTCGCTCCACCCATCTTTTCGTGGCTGTGCTGACCTCTGAACTGAAAACTTTCTTTATGGCTGCTGTGCATGCGCAGTGCAGCTTCCTCCTTATGATGAGCTCCTCATCTGTAAACTCTGGCTCGAAACTGTAAGGACACCCATCATATTCAAAGCTCTCCTCCACAACATCTTCATCCGATAGATATTCGTCCATTTTGCACAAAACTGGAAGAAGACAGTTATTGAGTAGCCGGCGGTCGCCCCTGAAACAATGAGCTGTACTGCACATGCGCGGCAGCCGTAAAGAAAGTTTTCAGTTCAGAGGTAAGCACAGTCACAAAAACATGGGTGGAGCGACCCTGGACTATCTTGGAGGAGTAGCGCGAGCTGACCATGGTGAAATACTGGTGAAACTAATGAGTTTTTGGACTATTAATGAAGTTTTAGGAGCGGCGCTATACATGCCCCGTGTGCTATCATTATACGAATGTCCACCGCTCAATTTTGGATCTAAATATCTCCCGAAGCACTGTTTGGATCAGGAAAGCCTTCTGGGTGAGTATATTGTTCTACTTCATTCTATAAACAATGTGAAAGCTGTAGAAACCGAACTTATCCTTTAACACTGATCAGATTTAGTCATCAAATATTTAAGGCATAACCAGAAAATTTGGTTGTCAAATCAAAATGGTATAAAACTTTTTTTTTTCGCAGATATGGTCTCACCATGCCTAAATTTTACCTTCCATCTGTGAGTCCAGGAGCAGCAGGATGACAGAGAGTGCTGTTACATTATAACCTCTTTGTGTGCTTTGACTGCAGATCAGTATTGGTACATTGAGTCATCATTGCAGTGTAATTTTCAGCGAACATCATCTTCTTTCCCCTTCAGTTCACAGGAATTTCATCAGCCAGTGAACAAATGCACTGATGTACAAAAATACATTTATTTGAAACAATTTCAAAATGACAGTTTCCTTTACCGTAGAAATATTGAAATAAAGATGAAACAGACCATTACTGATGATGCATGCATTGTAGGTTTTTTGTGCACTGAAGAACATTACAATGCTTCTGCCTTCTGTTATATCACCAAAGGAAGAATCCCTTCATTTCAAGTATGGATTCTCCTGGAGATGTTACAGCATAATGTGGCATTGAAAATGTCAGATGAGGATGCATTTTCCAGTGATCAAAGTGTGATTGAATGCACAGTAAAGAGATAAACACTATGAAATAGCACAAAGTGTATGAGCTTTTTCTGAGGATGGTTTCAATTATTCTACGCAGATATGGAGCTGTGTTGGTAGACTTTACTTTTCTTAACAGACTTTTACAATTGCTGATACTGACCCACCAACCTTAACATGAACCATGGTTGTCAAAGTTGTTTCTTTACTATTTAAAGAGAAAAGAGGGATCATCAAGGAGGAGGGAGAATGGGTGGGCTGGTGGAGGGTAGTAGGTAAGCTCGATCATAGTTGCTCTCAGTAGAAACTTTTTGATATTTATTTTTCCGTTTCCCCTAATCCTGTTTTGCTAATAAGAATCTGAACAAAGTGACACCATCAAAGCTCCCATCCAAACAAACTCCAGCCCAGCAAACAAGCTTTTTGCTCGTGACGTGAGCTGCATTCAACAAAGCTATAAAACAATCTTTGTTGGATGTGTATTCTCTCCGCAGTAACGAGGCTAGGCTCGGCTGTTTGGTTCAAGATGAGAACGCTCTGTTCGAAGTAATGCATATGTGATCTGACAGACTATATCTCTGAGCAGTATGCTTCCTGCCCCTCTCAATTCAACTGCAAGTGCTGTTTACTTCAGCTTAGCATTGTGGGAATGCTCTGCGTGGAGGGAGGGGGTGTTTACTGCTCAGCTGTGCGGCTCTCTCTGATTATGCTGGATAGCAGGTGGCCAATGGGAGCAACCTGAGGCAAACCTTGTTTTTTTTTTGAGGGACTGAAGAACACAAAGAGACTGAGGAAGAAAGTGCATGGCCTCTGAATCTGTTATTTGGAGGCAATGTACAATCACCTCGGATATACATTCTCTCTTAAGGCCAGCAGGGGGCGACTGACTAGGTTTAATGGAAACAGTATCATAAAACTGACTTTATTTAGAGCCTCTCTGACATGTCCAAACTGATTTTGATATTTTAAGCTGCTAGTTGTAAGTATCCGGCAATACAGATAAATATCTATTCTATAAATAATGATCATTTAAAATAAATCTGCAATGGTGCTGGGTTTGTTTCGAGGTGTGGCTACCATTAACCTTGCAGTGCAGCTGGATTCACAGTAACAATGCCTGTAATCATGCTAATCCATCCTGTAAAGCTATTATCTGGAACAACTGGGCCCTGTCTGTAGAGTCATCTACTATTCAGTGCCGTCTTAGGAGAAAGAGGCTGGAGCTACCAGCATGACCACAGCATGAAGCCACTGTAGGCCTGTAAACAATACCTGCTCGTGTAGATATTCACATACAAAATGTCTCCTATGGTAGATATTACATCAAAACTTGACAACATATTTTGACGTTATGTATCCAACTCCTCTGTAGCATCTACTGCATCATTTGATTGGTTTGTGATTGACATTATAATCATCCAATTAACGTCCGAGTAAGTTTCTGAAAGGTTTTACCCATCTCTTATGATGGACTTGGACATGTTTTTGCTGAAGATATAGAAACATGCTCGGTAAAGGTACCATAATATTGACCTTCCACTATTACTGTAATTATAGAATGGCAATTTTCAGCATTTATTCTTACTTGCCAAAAAAGAAAGTGAGGTTATTGTGTTTGAAATGGGCATCATTTTATATCAACTACATACTATCAAGCATTAGATATGCATTAGAAGTAACATATCATGAATTAATACCTAAAAGTTGGACATCTAATTTCCCCCCATGAAGACAGTTATAAATGCTTTATTATAACACTTAAGAGTAAAGAATTAGTCCAGGGATGGTAAGGGTTCATTTTAACTACACATTATTAAGAATTAGTAAGGCATTGGTAGGAACTAAACTAACCATGTAAAAAATGTGTTAGTCTGTATTGATTGTTCATACACACAGTTAGAAATGCTTTACAGGTGCATTAGAAAATCACTGGCAAATATTGTCATCATTGTATCTGAAGTATTAATTTGTATAATACCTGATTTACACCATAACACATACTTTAATGATACATTCATAAACCATCAGTTTAAGGTCAGGTTTGGGGGAGGGTAAGGTTTAAAGTTTTGATTATCATAAAGCAGTCACAATTGTGTTAATAAATTAAACAGAAAATCTTTAATGCCTTTAAATGTCATTTAATGGACATGTTTACTCATGGCATATGAATAAATAAATGAGTACATTTGATTAATTAGGTATTTACCAGTACTTCTGTGATGCTTTACAAAAAGCTTAAGACTGCATATGTAACTAAATCAGAGATAATTTAAACATTCCTCACATGTCCATTAAGTAATAATTTATGCTGACTATTTTCTGATTCAAGTTTAACTAATACTTTAAAGGTTTTGTCAAATGTAGCTATCATAAATAAAGGATCAGACTGTTCTTGGTTTGTGATTTTACTATTAACGCTTACAGAATGATGGATTTGTTGTTTATAAATGCTTCACTCGGGCTATAGACGCTTGACCGACACATTTTTAAAGCATTTGTCGATTTTTTTCTTAAAAATGTTATAAGAATTATAAATGTTGCTCCATAAACAATGAGTTAAATTCTTACAAACACCCTACTGATGCATTAACACATCATTGTTAGGTAAGTATTTATCATTTAATTGCAATTAATATCAAGTGAGTAACCAAAAGTAACCCAAAATAAGAAATGTTTTGATGATCTTTATATTTCCCTGCTAAATTCAGTAGCAGTTTAATCATTTTAGGGCTTTGTGTCATCTTGAAAAATTGAGCAAACACTTCCTGTCAAGACTGTACATTATTGGGAGTCATGTCCTAACAGGTGCACTATTGTTGTTCATAATTCCATACTTGCTAAATGGCATAACCAGCTGACCTTCTCTCTAAAATCACCCTGAAACTGGTGGATCATGGCAAAAGTCAGCTTCAAGCTGTGATGGCCCGCTATGTCTCCAAAGAGGCTCGTTGTAAGACAAATCTCAGTTTTGCATTGCGCTTGGAAGATTAACATCTACATCAATTCTGTGCAACATAAATCCCAACTGAATCCAAACTGGAGAAAGCCATCCAAACCATCACTAAGCTCAGAGGCACTATAGAGGACTATCTTTTCCTGACACATAACTTTTGATGGAAGAAGATATTTTTCCATCACATTGTGCACAATATCAATTTGATCACTGGGAGCAAAATAGAGTGGTGCAGGAATGAGATAAAATTGTTGGTCTACCTGGAAGTGAGCACTGTGCATATTCCCTCAACAAAGAATTCTTTTATTACTTTAAATTAGTTCAGGGAAAAAAAATCTCTGTGGAGAAACAAACACACTTCCCTTACAATTTTTTAATTAAAAATTTGTTTGGAAAATATTTAGCTAATATTAGGCAATGAAGGAACTACAATATTGTTGACAAAGTTTAATGTTAAATCACTAAGCCTTAAACTTTCATTCCACATTCTTACCTCTTCAGTAAAGGACTATGTTCTTCTCGGTGAAGCCAAATCAAGCCAAGGTTAAAAGTTAATACATGGTACCTTTGACAAACTCTGCAGTCCTAGTTGGCAGCTTTTCATAAGACATGAAAAAGCTTCAAAAGAACAAGTGAGGCAGTGAGGAGTGTTAAAAACATTGACATAGTTAATTATGTCTGTAGGCCGCAGACTTTATTTTCAACACTTAACCAAAAACCAATTCAAAAATTCGATGGACTGTAAAAATGGTTTGACCGAATGGGCTAAATGCTAGTAAATTATTCATTGCTGCACCACCCTGTACTCACTGTTAACATATTTCATTTGTATTTTTTTCTGAGGCAGAATCTTAAAGGCTGTAACACAGGCATGAATTCAATATTGACATTGGCAAGAAATCTTTATATCAGATAGAATAAGGACTCTAGTTTGATGTAAAAATGTCTAAATATCTATTGTATATGTTTAATGAAAATATAAACATATTGAACATGATCACGCTCATGTTGATCCTTTTCTACAAGATACATATTGCCCAACAGTTACTGAAAAAAAACAAAAGCGAAATAAAATTCTGGGCAGAATCAATTGGGCTCTTTTGATGAATGATTAGAAAATAACTATATACAACACTTGCTTATCTACAACACAGAGATCGTCCTTAATAAGAACATGCACAAGTCAAGGACCTTAGCAAAACAAAGTTGATTTTTTAAAGAAATGTTTGACTTTAAACACACTTCCAAAAACAGACCATTGTCAGATCCTCTGTCGCTGCCATGGTACTTTGACTACAAGCATGTAGAAAGTAATAATATATATACAGTTAAACAGAACAGATGATAAGTTTGTACATTTTAATAATATTCCCTGTTTGACTGAAGACTCAGACATTATAGTCTATATATAGGCAGAAATGATTTTCAAAGCAAACTTCTTAGGAAATTTACAGAACTTTCCATATGTTTTGACAAAGATAGTTCACTCTGCAAATGAAGGTCGTTATGTAGCTTATACATCCACAAACTGAATATGTTTCTCCAGTACTTACAATGAGCTCATCGAGTAAATTGACGTCTGCGGCATGGATGTTGTTGGACGAGGCATCCGTGCAAGTCTGTATAAATGAGGTCCCTTAGAAAACTATTAACATCAGTTGTGTTGAGAATTACAAAACAGAAAAAGAGAACCCTCGACACAGTAATGCTTCACTTTGTACATGAACCGTCGCTCTCCGGTTTTACACGCTAGTACAGTTTGGAATCTCCCTTGTGCTCTCGCAGGCATTTCCAACTCCCCCTGCGCAGAAATACATGAAAAAAAGAAGGACAAAAGCGAAAACAACATAATTAGTTTGATAATTAGTTCTGCCTCTGCACTTTGATTAATGCAAAACAAATAACTTTCTTGACATTGACACATCAGTGTAATAATGAAACTTTCCCTGTTTATTTTTTCAAACGCTCAGAGGATTTTAATTATGCAGAGATAAGGAAATGACCCAAAGAGAGAATGTGTCTTTATTATTATGCCTAAGGTTAGTGGCTTTCTTTTTTTACAGTACATCTTAGATTAAGGCACAATTCCCAAATTTCATGCCACATCATGTAGATAAATATCTAAAAAAACATCCTTTACATGTATTAGAACAGTGATCATCAACTGGTGCCCCTGGGGCTGCATCAGGCCTCGCACAGCTTCCCATCCAGCCCCCAGAATATGTTTCATGTAGTTTTAAGGCTATGTTTTTCTTGGTATATACCTTTTATTGAATGGACCACCCATAATAATTGGAATTGAATACTTATTTTAAGAATGACTTCAAGCTTGATCTGATCTGATGCAAAACATGACAGCTCCAAAAAGAAGAAAGCAAAATATCTTAATTGCCCAATGTCACTGGCAGATGCAAAGGTAACAGGGACTGATCTCACTTCCAAAGGCTAAGATACAGATACAACTTGGGAATATGAAAATATTAAACCAATAATACTGTATGTTGGTTACACTCTTCTTTTTTCCATAAACTACCCCCCCATGACATCAAACATATAAAGGCCCTTTTACAACTGTACTTAAGTCTCTGTACAACAATATCTCCACAAAGCTTTGCAAATTCATAAAACAACATGCCTAAATCACACAAATTTGAACCTCAGTGGTATTGTATTCCTTTGCAGACTGCGCCAACTTAAATGGGACCAAGTCAATGATTCATTATACTTCATTAAGTTGAACCTGCTCAAATACTCAGAGTAAACTCACCTGGTTTCCTCATATCACATCATTAGCAGCTCAGGACAGTCATCCCTTGAGCCTTGCACTAATGCAATTGATCCCTCCATCTCTACCGGAACCTGGATCACACCATCTATCTCTGTCCCATTTCCTTTTCCCCCCAAAAAACTCAGAACTGCCTCACAGTATGTTTTTTTTTTTTAATTTTATTTTAAAGCACACTCACTTGAGTGACAGTAGGTCATTGTTGCCATAGTCTTGCAATATTTCCCTCATCCCTCTATCCTAACCCTCATCCCACCCCTATATCTTTTGACACTTAATTTGTTTTTTTGACCTTACCCTTACCATTTTGATCAATCCTATCTGTATACTCATTTTGATCAACCAAACTGATTACAAGAAAATATTGTAGCTTCTGTGTATTATGCTGTAAATGCAATGTAATGTAACTCAAGTACTAATCGAGTAAATTAGATATAATAATAATAATAGTAATAAACTTTATTTGTAAAGCACCTTTAAAAACATCTGTTTACAAAGTGCTTTGACAGCATCAGGAACATGAGAAACAAAGCACATGACATTAAACACAAGGAAAAAGAACAACCGGAAAAGATTCAAAGAACAATTAGGACATAATCAGACAGCAAAATGATGTTGAGAAAGTTCCACAACACATAAATCAGTTTAACCCCGAAAGTAGGCGTAATGATGTCACTAAACACAGACACAGAGGAGGCCCCGACCCCATGGGGCCGGAGACACAGCACACCAGGACACAGCACACGCAAGAGGCTGAAGACACAAGTGTGAACACCCGCCCATGTTACACCGAACCACCCTGATGGTTCAGTGCAACACAAACAAGTGCCTAGTCCAGTGACTCCAGCCCCATGACTCAAAAGGCCCCCTCCATGTGTCATGGGAACCCAGACAATGCAGGAACACTGCTGCTAAAATGAGACCATGAGGACCAAATACAAAAACAAAGCAATATAAAAAGACAATATAAAAAAGTAGAGATGAAAAAGAGAGAGAACAATAACACAATGACCTTAAAAGATTTCTATGGAGATTAAAAGTATGATGCAAGATAAAACAATCTGAATTAAAAGTAAATGAAGGCACCAGTCTGTTAAAATAACAAATAAGACATCAATAAAGGATGGAGCTAAAATGATAAGAAAAATACCAACAAATAAAAGGATAAAAAAGGCTGAGACACAGATAAAAGGAAAAGAGACTAAAACACAGAGAAAGAAGGAAAATCAAAGACTAAAAAGATATAGATATCTTAGATATATTTTTGTTGTTTTGTGAAGTGAATGTTTCAATTTGTTATGGTTGTACAAATATTTGCCTTAAGACACACTTATGTGCAACAGCACACCATTTCGGAACCTTTGCCCGAGGTCCTGGGCACTAAAACCTTGACAGTGAAAACTGTTTTTCATTGCTCTCAATTCAAAAAAGTTCAACTTTTGGAGCAACGACACACTCTTAAAATACTTGAGAAAAAACTTGGCACTACCTTTGTCATCCTCTTAGGGGAAGAGATTTTTACTATATGCAGCTAGAAAAATGAAACTGACAACCATACTGATATTCTCTCACAACCCGGGTTCTTATTAGTATCGTAATCAATACCTCTTCTGTTTTGTACTGCATTCGACTGCAAAATATTTTTCATAGAAGTTGTATGGATTGAGTAATGCTTCTGTTAATAGTTCAATGGTTTTCCTAAGATTGTCATTCAATCTTTATCTTTATTTTCAATTTTTTTTTCAATAATTATTGATTTATTTAATTTCATGACCTTTTAAATGGATAGAAAATGAACTCTATTTTGTTTAATGGTATTTTTATTCTTTGAGCAGATCTTGAAAACATTGTGACTGTTATCCTTTTGGTTTCCTTTCAGATTTCAGCTTTGAATACATTTCTCAACAAACTAATAAAACAAAACTTGGGGGCACTTTTCAAGGTCGCTTTGAGTTGATGAGTAGGATGTCTGTGCCAGTGTGTGTGCCTGAAGCGACAGGCAAAACTTTTTAAGCATCTTTTTTCCAAGGCTGGTGACTGAAAGGCAGGGTATGGCCTTCTGGTTTAAGCTAGTGCACAATGTGTGCCAAGATCCCCCACCCCCCTCCCCCACCCAACAAAATCCAATGAATGTTGGGCCCCAAATATGATAACATGACCCAAATATGAAAAAGATCACATGAGACTCAATTGCAGTTTTGGTAGGGTCGATGTTTGTCTTCAAAATGCAGAACAGGGTCAAAACAGACCTGAATTTTAGTCTCCATGCTCATCTCCTGCTAGGACAGGATTATGAATTACTGTTTTCCAGATTTCTGGTGATATTTTCTTGAACTAAAGGGGGAAAGACATATTGTCACATGTGCCTAAATAGATAACAAAAGTACTCAAAAGAATCCTTTTTCATTTTCACAGTATTCATCATTCAGGGAAGGGTTATCATTGTAGTCCTTTTAGATCCTGCTGAGTTATCTGCACCTGATAGCCACAGCAGCAGAGATAAACACTGTACTTTCCTTTCAGTATTACATTCTGGTCAGTTTTTCTCAGATTTTTTCTTATTCAGTATGAGCTATAGCCACCATCAAGTTGGGCTCCTACATGATTTTGTGCTTGGCAGAATCGTCTCTGTGGAGGATTACAGGTTCTGCGCAAAAGATAACAATGGATGCTGAGCTGAATGAAAATATTTAGCAGGGCATAAAAGAGAATACTGATTACTCTGGTGCTCGAGGAGGTCCACTGCTTTGTAAAACTTAAAAGTTTCAGCTCTCCACAGTTATCCTGAAAATTGAAGACCTAGGTCGGCATCAGAAAGCTCTCTATCACTGTGAAACTACAGGAGCTTCATCCATCTGGTAAACTATGTGAGTGCCTTAAGAATCCACAAACAGCACTCGTCAGTTAACCTGCATTTCCTCCCTGTTGGTAAAGCTGCAAAACTGACAGAGGTCAGAGGAAGTAGCTTCAGACGATTTGTTTTGAAGGCCTGCTGCTTTTGTACCAGATTAAGATATTCTTTTTATACAAGTCATATTGTGAGCGAACAGTAAACTGATTAAAGTCTCTGTCTCTGCCCTCCTGCTGGCCTATTGAATCTGGAGGCTGCATGCCTAAACATGTTATCTATTATTCATTGTTCTCAGGGCTGCAGGCATTGCTCAAATCTATTCTTTACTATATTAAAACCCCTCCTGGACCATCCTTACGCTGTGGGTCCCACTGCCTTTCTCTTCAATAAATAATTAAAATCTGAAAGAAAATTAAGCTGCCAATTGTCTGTTTAAAATATAATTCAAATTAAGCAGCAAGAGGGAGCCTGGGGCGATAATTAGGCATCCTTTTATTCTATGGATTACTGTGTCAAACACCTCCTTCAGACAAGTTAATCAGGTGTCTTCAGGAGGCCAACATGTGTCTCATGGAGCCACCCTTTAGATTTACAGTGACATAGGAACTCATTTACATAAATGAATTTCATAAATGTTTTATGTTGTGGTGATCTGAAAGGGCATTTGTAAGAATAAATAAATTGCAATTTGACAGTATGACACTACAACTCCCTTAAGAACTGATACTAGGTGTAAAGCACATGGAATTTATTATTGTATGATCTTCCTTTTGCTAAGTGTCTCCCTCTCATCTGCAGGCAGCTGTTTTTGCAGCTGCTTGTTGGTAGAACATCAGATTAAATATGGAAATAGAGCCACTTTTTAAACAGCCACTCCCAACACATTAGAAGTAACATTAGAAGTAGTGCCATTCATGTCTGGTGGTTAAAAAGACATGTTTTCTTTTTGTGCATAAGTTAAGAATTCAGCTCTCTGCTGTTTACTGTTTACTCTTGATGGTATTGCTCAAACAAGAAACTTGATAGGTAATGATATAGTGATACCCACATACAATCTTGTTGCACTTTAGTTTTACTAATAGGGCAGCAAACTCGTTGTGTATCTGTCATTTTACAGATGGTCACACATTTTACACTTCCGTCTATTTTACTCAAGGGACCAGGATGCATAGACCAGTAGTTGTTTCTTATGAAAGGTCACACAAAAGCATTTTCTAATGTTCATTTTACTGCCTTACAGTCATTCCTAAGGCAGCAACATAGATGCACAACCTAAGAGAAATTTTACCAAAAGAACTGTGAATGCTGTGCTTGGCTGTCTTTGCACTGACCTCCCCCTTAAATGTATTTTACAAAAGTCATTTCTTTTTAATGGGACCACGGATACACAGTCCTTCAGATGTTACACCTCAGGGATGGAAAATACATTGCCCTGGGTCCACTTTGCCAACAGCACAATAAATTCATTGTTGAGGATATTAGCAAATACTTGTTTTACCAAAAGGAATGTAAATGCATTGCCTTAAAGTAAAAAAAATAAAATAAAAAATAAATCAATCAATCAATCAGTGCATTTGACATTTTATAGGAAAATATCTAAAACAATAAATGCACTGTTTGTTTGTTTTTTTTAAACCCAGGACTAGAGTTGTATTGTATTTTGGTCATATTAAGTATAGCATCAAGCATGTCCAGTCTGACTATAATTTTACAGACCTGTCTAACGGTCATTTACCCATGGGACTTGACATTTATAGCAATTCTACCTGACAAAAATGCAAAATTATGTAATGTTACACTGCTCCAAAACAGATTTTGTCATTGGACTACCATTTTCACTAACTGGACAGTAAATAAAGTTGAGGGTGTGATCTCAAACTTTGCATTTGAAAATGCTGATGTTCACTGTCAATTTGCTGCAGTTATGACTGATAATGAGATGTGATTGCATTGTTATCTGATGATATCGTCCCTTTCAATAAGCATTGTCCATTGGCAAATGAATATAAGATGACAGATATCTAGTTGTTGTCCCATACTAATTCAATGCAGATATCTGACGTCCCTAACTAACCCCAATTTAGAGAAGATCCTTTATTTGGCAGTAAATTACTTGTTGGTCAAACTGTGATCTGTTTCCATAACCACAAATGAGAAAATGATTGTTATTATAGGAGATTTACATCAAAAGAAATCAGAAAAACATCAGTACCAACCCTGATTTTTCCCAATCAGTCCATCACAATTGAATTTTTAAGTTCAAGTATTAGAGTAGTCATATTCTGCCATAACTCAGGTTCATATATTTGATTTTGATTACTGATCGACAACGGTCACAATCAGTAATGTAAAAAGAAAAACATCCGGCTTGAATTTACTGAGTAACTCCAATCCACCTCTATTCTCAGCCTGTCTGAGATGCTCTTGTTGCAGCCAGTGTAACTTTTGGGCCCTCTTCCCCATGCAGGCCCAGTTTGTTCTTATTGAATGCGCAGTTTACTCTGTGCTAATTGTTTAATTCAGATAGTTTTGGTACATGTTTTTAACAACTCTATATTCTTTCAACAGCCTATGCTCTGCACTGGACTTGCTGCCTGGAACCAATGGGCTTTAAATGTTGGTGAACCAATGGAACAACAGTAGGATGTCACACTGGTAGGTCCATATGGGGTCGGGGATGTCGGGTATTTAAGGCAGCAGTTGATGCTGTTTACAAGTGCCCAGAATACTCAACCATGTAGCATAGATACACAAAAATGGCTTAAAATGTAGGAGTAAAAATGTCAGGGCATGTGGAAGCTCTTTACTCACTTTTGACCCTGGCCTCCAGTTCCTTCTCCATGAGCTCCTTGGATGTGGCAAACTCACTGAGAGTGATTTTGGGCGTGCTGTCCCCCTGGCCCACTGAGCTGATCATCTCCTGCTCTTTCTCCTGGTTCACCTCAGCGTATATGTTGATCCAAGGTATTTTTCTAAGGTTTTGTACAGGAAAAGATTTGCAAAGAGACATGTATCATACAACCATAAAAATATCATCATTTCTCGTGTAAAAGCAAAATGTTTTATTCTAAACTCTGAAAGTTTTAAGGGTAGACTTCCTTTTATACCCTTCTCACTGACCTAAAAAAACTAGTTCTGTTTGTGCTATAAGCTTTCAAAGTTATTAAGGCTTTAATTGTATCTCTGTAACTAATTTATAGGCAAATTACAGTAACACTGGTATCTTTTCCTATCTGCATTTATAATGCGTAATATACATCTTTATTTAGTCACTATCTAATTTATTTGCAATTACTGTTCATTTTGGTTATTAATTGCTCTGTTTTGTCAACTGTGAGATTTCTTGAAAAATGCATCCCCCTTAGAGTAATGGGAAAAATTTCATATCCATAATTAATGACAGCTTTTCCATTTCCCTCTGACTTTTCAAGAGAATCATTTTGAGAATGAATAATTTATTCAGCAAATAACAGCCACGGCACAGCAAGTGCATATTAAACCTCTTAATGGCCGTTTTCTCCGCATTTTATCACTGATTTGTGCTCGTGCCTCATGCATGGGGACCCTGCTAGAAGTTTGTCTTCAATCCCTCCAAGGGAACATGTCGAATTAAGCTTCCAAATGTGGCGGTGATGGATTGGTTTAGGCTTTGCTAATCTGGCATCATCAATAATGAATAAAATGGTAATAGAGCTCCACTAAACTGGGGTTTCATGTGGACATGCTGTGAGTGCTGCAGGAGGAAGTAATCACAAAGGTGAGCACCTCTTGAATTTGTAGATGAGGAAGACGGCGAGGCCAAGGAACACCACTGATAGGAGCATCAGCATGGCTGAGCTGCTGTGTCGGGGGTTTGAGTCTACCAAGGGTGCTGTGGAAGAAGAAGAAAACAGAAGAAAAACTATGAAAAACATTTCTATTTTTGCCCTTTTTTTGTCCATCTGATAAATAAAGTACAACTTTGGCCCAAAGAGCTTTACATGGCTCTGTTTTACTCATACAAAACTGCCTAAAGTTCAAAAGTTTAAAAAGAAATACAAGCTTAAGTCATGTTAATATTTTTATACACTGACTCTAAAACTTAAGACCATGATTATCTGCAGATAGTTGTGGACTGCTGTTCTTGTTCCCTCTGTTTCCCTGTCAAAAATCATATTTTAAACACCATAATCTCCCCATTCGGTGAACTGGAATGATAAACCAGAAACAAAATTCCGAAGTTTTTCCTCACAGCTCACAGCTTGGGAGAAAATCTGAACTACAAAGATGTATTCCTGCTCTTTCACAAGTGTTGGTAAAAAAAGATCATCAATACATGTACAAGAGTCATGCCAAATAAGTTACTGAACAGGACAAATCTACCAGCACATCGCTGATGTAGCCTTGGCCTTTGGCTTTGAAGATAATGGCTAGTGTGAAACGAAGCAGATGCCTTTCAGACAACTCTGGTAAAAGTTCATACATCAGAGTTACTACTGACCTTAAAACTAGCAACTTCAATAAAGTAGTAGGTATTTCAATTTACCCACAAAGACCAGCACTCTGTGAGGAATGACATATCTGTAATGTGGTAGTAAACAGTGAAGCTCTGATACGCCTTAACTTGACTAACTTAACTTTGTCCAAGTCTGAACACAAAAGTTAAAATAAGGATACTGTACTTACAGCTGAGCTCAGTTCACACAAAAACAGTGTACTGTTAGGTCCCTCTCTCTAAAAACAACCAAGCTGTGATCAATAAAGCCACCCTGATCTCAGAGGACCCCCCTCTATTGCATATTGACCAATATCTGTTTTTTGATAATATGTTGCCTCTAACAATTTCCTTTTAATGTCTGTACTTTGTGTTGGAATACATTTTAATGTAAGTCATATTTTAGGCAAGTTTGAACCTTGTTAGAGTAGAATTACTGTCAATTGGACAGGCTATGAAGTTCATCCAGCCATGATACAAGGCTATCCTTTATATTAATAGCACTGATTGGGAAAGTGTATTTGTCTCGCTAAAAATAATGTGTGCTGTACAATGAGAATTTTACAAATTAGTTATTCAATTTAAAAAAAAAAACATGACATATTTGCCTTCTTTTAGTATTGCTCTTGGGTGATGATCTCCAGTTGGTCACATCATGGTAAGGATTCTTATCTCCAGGGTAATGTTGGATGACATTGTACACACTTAAGCACAGTTGTTTTTGCAGTAAGAACAAGCAGAGGGTCTCACAGAGCACAAAGTTCAGCCAAGGCATTTTTGAAATTGTTAGCTGAATTATGAACAAAAAAAGTGCCTTATTGTGCAATGTTTACAAATCTTTAAAAAAGCTGGATCCCCAAATGGATTTGATGCACCTCCATTACTTATTTAGTGCCATGATCAATATTGTCTTAAAAAAAATCAAATAAACAACAAACAAACAAAAAAATAAGTGCCAAAAATGCAACCTCCTTGGGTAGAGGAAATGAGACATTTTGGCTGAATTGCATCTTTAATACAGTCTTATTAAGAGAGCTACAGCTCATGGTGCAACAACAAAAACATATTCAGTGCACCCATGGAGACCTGATTGTTTGAATTTTTATATACACGTTTAGAAAATAAACATCACTACTGTACAGGTAAAAAATAAAAGCAAATTTATTTATTTTTTATTCATGGAGGTTAAATATATGTTAGCTCAAAGGGGTTATAAAGGGAGGGAATATCCTGACCATCTTTGAACTGTTAGGCACTATTCAGCTGTTGCTATTTGCTTTTAAACAAAGCTGTGTCCTGGTGACAGTTTCAGTTGATGCTTTTACCCTCAATCATTCTGGTTGGATAACTCATTGTCAAAGGGATATATTCATATACATCAATATACTGTCACACCTCTGTTATATCACAATGTAGTGAAACCCTTGTATCACAGATTCCTGCCAATCCACGGCTAAAGAACACAGTTATAATAAGCTCTCAGTAATGACTCAAAAGCAGCCAGTATGTTATTAATAGATAATATGCACATGACATCACAGTCAGCGGAAGTGAGTGGGAACGAGCACAGACTGACAACAGCAAACAGTGGAAAGTAAGCATTTGAAAGAAACATTTGGAGCTGTGTCATCAGGTTCATAAGAAAAGCAAGGCAGTGATGCTACACCAACTGGTATCAAATCACTAAGCATACACTTCTATTATACTTAGGGAACGATGCATGTGAGCTTGCTAGTTGCGAGTTTTTCTGCTTGTGTTTTCAGAAAATCAAACATCAATGTCTTAAATAGAAAGGCATGGAGGGCAGCAGAACATATTTTGATGACCAATTTGTGTATCACCTTGAAAATGAGGAGGAAAAAACTGATGCTTAGGCTGTACACTCAGGTAAAGTCTCAGTACATTGATATCATATTGAATAAACACAAAATCAAACAGATTTGGAGTAATAGTCACCACAGGACTTCCTCATTATCTAAGGCAACTAAATAATGAATTTAAACATAGTTTTTTGTCTTGAAAAGTTGTATTTGTTCATTTTTTTTCACGTTAATCAGACAAACATGTATATGCACCACAATGAACATTGTCAAAATTAATCAGGTCTACTGAAAATAACTAAAACACAGCATTTTTCTGGTGAGCTGAAGCGCTTCATTATGATTTTTACTGCTGATAGCATATACTAGACGTTGTTGTTTACCACTCAGCAAGTGGAACTGCCAGTCTGTCATACAAATTGTGGCCCCAGTGCACTCCCACTATTAGCATGCTGGTAAGAAGCTAGTTCATGGTTAAAAAAAAAGTCATTCTACTTAAGTACTTTAACAACTTAAACAAGCACAATATCTGTTAATATATTTAGAACTCCATGACTGCTTTTGCAGTACGAGGACAGATCGGTCACAATGCTGAAAGCTTTGTTGTCATTATTGCAATTTAGCAAAATTTCCATGCTGTCCTGTTGTATCAGCAAGTCTGCTTTTATCCTGACATTAAACCCACAGATATTTGCCCATAAATGAATTCCTTTGCCAACTATGGTTTCTGGATAGGCAGCAGACAAGAGGCAACAATGAAAGTGATGGGTTAGCATGAAATGGCTGTTCCGATGTGGGCTGAGAAGACAACACCGGGATAATTCATATATTTCTGGCACACTCCAAGAAGTCGACTGCAGATGCATTTGTCTCAGACAAGAAGCCAACCAAACAAGCACTTAGTATGATTAATGTCACACTTGGTCTCATTAGTCTGAAGAGTGCATTAATGCCCCCTTTGTGAGCAAATCACACTGCAGTTCTCAACGTGACTGTGCTACTGCAGGGCCCATCAGCACAGAGGTGGCGATGCATACACTGTTGACCTTTCTCAAGGAGCTTGAAGGCTTTTTAGACCTTTTCTTAGGGGGTGGAACAAAAGGGGGGATCCAGCTGTGTACACCTGCGATGTCATTAGAGTGCAGCACAGCAGCAAACGTCATGGAGCAGCACATGCCAGGCTGTTAAACCTGGCAGTCTGAGCTGGTGCCTCCAGAGACTGTGCACCTAATGAAACCAGCCAAGTAATGAATACAACGAAAGATCTGTCCAGCGCTGGAACATGGGAGCTGCCGAGGCCAGAGCCAAGAAAAAAGTAATTTTTCAGGCAAACAACCATATTGATAAACAATGTGCCTCAATGAGTGTAGAATTTATGTCATATTTGAAACAACTACCAGATTTTTTTTGGCAGCAACATATTTTTCTTCTCTATATTTTTTTCCAAACAAAGCTGAACAGTGTTGCTGATTCTTCCAAAAATGGGGAAATCTGCTTCTGCCCTTAAATTGTACAGTGCTTCTTCTCAAGGACTAAATAATCAACATAATTATACTCAGTGTAACACTCATTTTGTGGTTGGATGGCTATAAAAGGGATTGAACAGATGTTCAGTTTTTGATGGCAGGCATAAACAGATCCCTTGTCTCAAGGAGCTCCACTTAAAATCAAACCTCAGCTGATATTCCCCCGAGTTCTCACGCCTGGAATGGAGGCATTCTGACAGGAATTTTAATAAGTGGACCTGCGAAAAGTCCTTGTTGACAAAACAGAGTTGTTATGTGAAATTTCTCAACGCTTCTAAATGAAAACAGGGAATCTCAGGGCACGTTTAAATTACCAGGCGAAGTTAATGAAAAGGTTTATCTCCAGGGCAATTATGGAACATGTGAGAGCAAATGATTCTTACCCAGCGTTAACTGTGTGTTGTACACAATCACCCTCACTCCAGGCTTCAGCTCGAACTCCACCAAGTTTTGGTTCAGTGCACTCACAATGATATCAGAAGCCTGTAGAGACAAAAAAAGAGGGACTTACTCTCACAGGTCATTTCAGTCAGGCACACTCTGCCTGTAAAAGGTTCGACCCCCTTTTATCTTAAAGTCAGTTCATTGTATAAAGACATGCCATGAAATGCAGAATCTTGTATTTATCTTTACATTTAAGCTGCAGTTTTGACAATGTGCACTGTGTTTTTGATCAATGGAATTGTTTCATATTGTCATTTATTTATTGATTTATGTATATAATTAGAAAAATCCTGGTCTATGGGCATCTGAGAAGCTTTCTCTGTGATTGTCAGTACATTTATCTTGTTTTCCAGTCTGCTGCTTTAACTTACATTGTGTTAAAATTACTGTTGTTTTCTTAATTCTTGCTTATTTTATTGTATTTTCCTTCATAACATGTTGGATTTTCCTGATGTATTGTGTGGCTTATGTTTTAATGTGTGGAGTAGTTGGTACTTGGGAAATAGCTAATGGGGATTTAATTAAATCAATAAATTAAAAAATAAAATCTTCAGATTTGCACAACATCCTCGTGGCACAGGTTCAACAGGGTGCTTGAAACAATCCTCAAATGTTTTGGTCTTGACTGACAAGATAGCATCATGCATTTGCTGCAGATTTGTTGTCAGTACATTCATGATGGGTTGATGCCGCTAACTATGTCGCAAAGTTACTTTGTTCATATTATCCCATATTTAAGCAACTGGCATAAACTAGCAAGAGTTCCCTATTTTCATTTCAAAGATGAAAGCATTTTTTAAGCAAAATTTTAGCTTATGACAACAGCAAAGGGACAAAATAACAGCAGTTTATGTATGTTAGCATTTTTGGAAACACAGTCTGCCTTATTAACACAAGGAGAGCAACTTGAGTTGAACTCTTAAAAAATGCAAATGCTGTCAGATAATTCAGGGATCTCTGGACTTCAGTGAGTCAATCTGTACAAGCACATTTGAACATCTCTTAATAAAATAAAAATGTTGAATAATGTATTTCCAAGAACAGTTTGTAAGCTGGCTCCAAATTCAAAGTCAAAGCAATACAAAGAAAAGATAAAAACAAAAGACTAAGTAATATCATACACATCTTTGGTCTAGTTTAAACTAAAACTGTAAAAAAAATGCTCCACATTGCTCTAATAAACCCCTTGAATTGCAGAATGGTTGCATTTAATAAACATGTAATCAATCAGCACAAAGCAATGCATCACTATAAGGGTTTGACATCTTTGCATTTTGAGTAAATTACATAATCCATGGCATCTACCTTTTAATAAAATTCTATCTCAGCTGTACAAACCTGCTCGAGCTCCTCCTCTTTCTTTTTCTTGCCCTCTGATTGGTTCTTGTGAGGTAACAAGAAAAGCTCAGCAGCTGTAGGAACACCAGGGAACACGGCCACCAAGAGCTGCTCCTCTGGAAAATCAGATACCTGGAACAAATAAAGTGTTCACTTTTTTAGTAACTTTAATGTAATCAATTGAAACCATGAAGTATCTAAAACAGACATATTTATTGTGATGTCAATCACTGGTTGAGGAAACATTATTATGATCTCAGCTATTTCTGTTGCCATGTTGAAAATGCTATTTCAACTTAAATGTATAGACACTTGGCAAAATAACATGTCCATGTCATGCACCACGGTCTTGTTTCTCTAACATTCATTTGATTTCTGATTTAAATCTCTATCCTTTCTACTGTCATTTTATTTCAAATTTAAATTTAGTTTCATTTTCATATAGGCCTGCATTGCAACACAGAACAAAATGCAGAGTAAGCTTTATTGCAAAAGCTTATTAGAACAGTTTCTATTGACTCATTTATTGACCTAATGTATGTTCCAGTGAAAAGAGTGGGAGTGTGACCTCTCCCACAGACTTTGTCTTATCCATTCAATAAGGTATTTGACTTTACCCTTGAGCAATTTCATTGTTTTGCTTACTGTAACATATTTTCAAAAGTTACGTTTTGCAGAAGGAAACACTTTTCATCCGATAAATGATGTTAAAGTATTCAAAGTAAAAGACTGCTTGAAATCACACATAAATGTAGCACATTGTGCAGTTGGACCATGCTATGATCAGTAAGCTACACTTTAACTCAAATATCTTCTTCATCTTTATGTGAACGGCACCCAGAACCAAGCAGAGGGTGTTGATATGTTTATCGGCA
This sequence comes from Scarus forsteni, assembly GCA_036419115.1. Taxonomy (NCBI): domain Eukaryota; kingdom Metazoa; phylum Chordata; class Actinopteri; order Labriformes; family Labridae; genus Scarus; species Scarus forsteni. Next base: position 35,951,037 of record JAZDUH010000098.1, read on the forward strand.
AATGTTAATGCACTTAAAAACACTCATATGTAGCGTACTCTTAAACTGTGGTATTACATTTTGATTTAAGTTCTTGTAGGCGGAGAAAATACCTTTTGTGTTTGGTACGGTACTTTCCTGTTAGCATCTATTTTTTCATGACCGACTCTTACAGACAGTGGCTTACTAAGGGAGAGGATAGAACTTTCTACTGCATCTAATGTACTATGGCCATATGGAGCTCATACAACCCCACTTAAAAAAAACTGGACTATCCCTTTAAGAAAAATGACTAATCACATTAATTTCTTTTAGCTTTGTTTATTGATTCTTAACTGGACATGGATTATTTTTTGATTCCCATTGCCACCTTGGTGTCACAGTACTTTTGCATTGCCAGATTCTTGCCAATACACACCTCTATAAGCCATTAAATCATAAGCACGAAACACTAACCCAAGCCAACTGATAAAAACTACATTGTATGGTCCTGGAGTTACCTTAGCTTTGTGTATTTTAAACCTTGTTTTCAGAAAAACATGGTGAATTTATGGTTTTATTGGAACGACTCTACTCACTTGTCTCAAAAATATCCACATATGTCTTGTATACTACTGAGGTCAACGTTTATAGAAAAAGTAAACAGTCACTTTTGAGCTCTGTAGCAACAAAAGCTAGCACCCCATGTGCCTGTCAATAGGTAAGCCAGAGATCAGATTTCAGTCTGTGCACTTTTTAAGTGATATACCTTTTCATGAAATGTTCCCATTTGGACCCTAATGTACAAGGAATGGGCAATTTCAGATACTCAGAGGGCCACATTAATGTTCTCACTCCATTTGAGGGCAAAGGAACTATACAATATGGCTTTTTAAAATAATGAACAAAAACAAACATTTACGACATGAAAATTCTAAATGATATTGCAAATAGTAAGACTTTATTAGAGAAGCAAAACAGAAAAAATGAAGCTATTTGAAACTACTACTGCTTTGACTTATTAAAGATAACTAAATATATTCCAATAATGAAAGATTTTAGTGGGGCTATTTAGACTTGTGATACTGTAATTTATTTTTTTTTTCTTTTGTTACCATGTTTATAATTAATGGATATTTGAAATTCACTTAGGTCACTTTAACTGTGTGGGAGGATGATGCATGTTGCTCATCCATTGTTAACAAAAATAAACAACACAGGATGTATATAACAATCAGAAAGGGATGGATTTTGATGCATTTAGGTGAGCTGAGATCAGACATCTTTGTTTATACATTCATACACACAAATTATGCTCAAACACAAAATGTACCCTATATTTCAACACAGCATTCATATCCATGCCTCTTCAGAAAGCTGCAAAATGTTCAATCAGGATTTATTTTTTATCTTGAAATTGTGCTCTGAAACTCCATGATTTCATTTTTAATTGCTCCAGTCCACGAGTGCCCACAGATGAGTCAATTCTGAAAGTTGAGAGGTTGTTTATCACAGAAAAGCAGCAGCAGTCCACATGCTGGTGCGCATCTGTGCTCACTCTTCATTAACTTGAAGCATGTTTACAGAAAAAAAAGAGTCAAAAGAAAAATGTCAAAAATGACTGCTTGGATATTACTTTTTAGTGTGACAAAGTTGGAATCATAGTGAGGGGTAGATAACATGACTTTCAGACGGCAGCAGAGACAGTCTTCATTTCAGTCGCCTGTAAGGCTGGGTGAAGACCTGCATTTTTTGTCTCATTTGAATCCGTCCGGAAAATGCAACAGTTCACCACGAGTTCACATGCCAGTATTGATGCAAACAAAGAGAGAATCACAGAAATAGAGATGAAGAAGGGGAGAGATGAAAAGAGAAGAAGAAGCGCACAAATAACATCGAAGTGAGAAATAAAAGGAGACAGTGTTCTCAAAGGTGATCTAAGGCAAAGAACAGGCAACAGGTTTTGTGTCCTTTTTCTTCTTGAGACACTTTTAAACATTCCTGCAGATGTAACCACCCAACCCTTTAAAAGAACTGAAAATAGCAAATAATCATAAATACGAGACATGGTGTAGTCTGCTTTGGAATAGGTCAAATGTTATCGGTTCAACTGAATACTGATATCCATTGTGAGGGTCAAGAAAGGTTAAAACAAAATTTTAGAAAAATCCTCGCTTAGTCACTAATTCTAGTCTAACGTTTGGTTGAGGTGTTCTTCAGGCCAAACGATAGCACCTGCTGCTTTTCTTGCTTGTTTATCAAAACTGTATTGCAAATTCTGGTCATCAACCACAGTAGACATGGTAGAACATGTTGTCTACTGTAAAACTTGGCATTCAAGACACATCTAAGAAACCCATAATATCATCCCAGAAGTTGGCTGTAGCTTTTAAGCCAGTTTGACTATGTGTCAGTATAAGATACTGAGAAATTCACTGTCATCACCTTAAATGCATCCTCCAAAATCATGTCAGAAACAAAAAATAAAGTTGTTAAAGTGTTGTCCTTCTTATTGTTAACCTGACAAGCCAGATGGACAGCTCCATATATCTGCCACAGAAATATTTCACTCGTCCATCTGGGTAGGAGCCCTTTGAATTTGTTTTCAGGGGCAGAATGTTAAAAAACAACAAACACAAGCTTGTGATTGGACAACCCTTTGGCTCACCACAGACCAATCCACATCAAGCAGGGTTACCTCCTATAATGTAGCATACATAGCAGCTAATGTAGCGGCTAATGGCTAACAACAGTTAACAACAGTTCATGGATGTTAGCCATAGTGGCTAACTTAGCCACTGACAGCTAACAACAGTAAATGACCGTTAGCCACTAACTTAGCTGCTAACAGCTAAGGGTCTTCTACTATCGTCCTACACTAAATTGTACCACAACAATGATTCATTTAACACTTCTATGTGACTTGAACCTCATCAAAGACAATCCGTACAAGTAAACTTCGAAGGAGGGCAGATTTTGCCATGTTTCACTAGGTTGCCGTGAGGACAATAGGCTAATCGGCATGTTCGTTCTCAACTTCTGGTTCTCAACTTCCAGTGGTCGTTACGTCCGCATTCTGTAGCTCCCGCGTCTCTTCCCTGATTGGGCCGTTAAGAATTCAGCCGAATGAATTCGTTGGACAACGGGGGCTGGCAAGACGGACCTGCAGGATTTCAGATCAGGCAGGTCTGTCTGCTCTGCAAGGTTATCTAATTGTATTCCAAAGCAAAACATGCAGAGAAACAGCCATAAAGACAGTTGGCGAGGGCTAGTGACACTTTCTGTCAGCATTTACTCCCCATTTTGTCAAATGCTGCACTTAAACAAAACACTTTTGAATTGTGTGGTAAATATACTATGTGTGATGCTAATTTGTGTTAAAAGACTCTTCAGTTAAAGACGATAAATGGTACTGGAGCCAGAGATGTCAAGGTTGTTTTGGAAGTTTGAAGGTGAAAACTCAGAGACTATGAAAAAGAAAGCAGTAGTGCCAGCCAACAAGACAAGCATGTTGACACAATTGCAGAAAAACTTCATTTCCTGGATGTCAATCACCACACTTGAATGCAAATATAAGCCATTTTACCTTTTCTTTATTATATTATGGGCATTTGTGTATTTATTTATGGGAGAGCGAGAGAGAGTGGATAGGCTTGTGAAAGGGGGTGAGAGAGAGTGGGAGAGAACACTGTAAGCTGGCCACAGGCTGGATACAAACCCGGGCTCACAGAAGCATGTATCTGGGTCGTGCCTGGTTGCTTACCACTCTGCCAAACCAGCACCCCAAAATGTTTTCAATGTTTTAAGACTCTTGAAAAATGCCATACCAATAAATCTCACTTGATATAATTTATGATCAGTGGATAAAGGCTTCTGAGTAACATTATCCCCCGATTGCCTCTGTTCCCAACTCCACATTTACTGATAAGTCAGAAGCGCTGTGTGGATGTTAGCAACCTATTCAGAAGTGAAAAATGAAAACTACTTATATATATATAGACTCCTCATAGAAAGTTTGGAAATTTTCTTCAGTTGTTTATTCCTCCCCATAAATAAACTAATTGGTATATAGCTGGGCATCATCTAAAATCCTTTTATTGTCAATCAAAATATGCACAACAGGTGCACGCATGAACAAAATTTAGTTGCAAATTGGTTCAAATAGCAACACTTAAGGCACCAGTACTTTGAGTAAAACAAATGTTTATTTTTAAAAAGTATAAATAAATCTGAAACGGTCAGTAAACATCTTAAAGTAATATGGTTATGATCAGGAAAGTTAGTCATCTGGACAACGAGTTACAACTTCTAGCATACCCTCTTCCCCAGGAAGAAAGATTAGAGTTCCACAGAAAAGACTTCCTCGCATTATACTTGTTACCTGAATGATATTTGGACTGATGCAGTTAAGTTTTAAACATTACTGCTGCTCCCCTGAAGTTTTCTGAAATTACAGGCTGTATATTTTTGTGGATTCATTGTTATAATTATCTTTCATTACTTTTTTTATGCCAGTTCTGACACATAACAAAAAAGGTCAATGTCCTCTCCAGCAACAAAACTTATTTCTGTTGGCAAGTGGCGCACATTTATTGAATCCGTACCGATGACTCCTCTGTGGGGTAAATAAAAATCACTATATTCCTCTTTTTCTTGAAGGAAATCACCGTCACGACGAATTAGATATGAGCAAAAAGTTTTGAAAACAAAACAAAAAAAATGACAAACTTATAAAAGGCTTCTGAATTCATCTCGGCAGCCAAGCATGTCAAAGTCTTCTTTTACCTTGAGATGAAAAAGGTAAAGCTTAACAAATTCGTCTGTTTATGTTTCAAGGGAAATGAAAAAATAATGTGTCCCTTGCTTTTATCCACTTTAAAGGCAAAAAAGAGGCCAGGCTGGGGTGGTAATCACTCTTCATTTTAGAGCCTGAGATGTTTTTATGTTTTCTCTGTGGCCTGGGCAGACAATGGAGTGGGCACAGGCAAAGAGCATCAATTATATAGAGCAGAGAAACCACTATTTGAGTACCAAAGAAGTGGACAAATGATGGCCATGGGCATACGTTGCATTAGGAGCAGCATGGCAGAGGGAGTGATAAAGCGAATAGGATAACGGAAGATGCAATAGGCCCTGAAAAGAAAATCGATACTCTTTGACCATGCTAGTTCTCATTGTGATTAGTTGTTTGTTTGAAAAAACCTGGCTGGTTGATACTGAGGGCTCGAATACAAAAACATTTGGTTGGACCTGAGAGAAGAGGTGAGACTCTCAGTGAAGACGAGGTTACGTGCTGCAGGGGAGCATGGCTCAATTTGGTTAGATACAAACATTCCGCACCGTGCAATATTTCGCAGAGTCTATTTGAAGGAATACTATTTGAAGGAGATAAGCTCTGGAGGGACTCGGCACAGAAATGAAATCATATGCATGCAAACTGAAAGTTATTACGCTCTGAGATGCTGTTCATATTCTACTGTGCTCAACTCAGTCCTGCTTTCATATGTTGTGTTTTAGATTTAATATGTATAAACCTCTTGAGATGATACATCTATTTTTTTGATCATTCAGTTTGATCTAAAGGCTGCACTTGATAACCAATCATATGCATAGTAACAGCTCAAACCATCTTGTACCTTTGAAGGGGGGTAGTGTGGAGAGTATATTAATTCCTTGGTTGTATATGTAATTAAGGAGCTTCCTTATACGCTGGTTTCTTCTTTAAAATTAGGTACTTTGACTTTGCTTGAATAAAGTAAGAAACTGGTAGCAAATTTGGGCATAAGTCTCCTGGAGTTTGATTTTCTAGCCTATGTAACAAAACAAACTGCAGTGCTGTGACTGGATTGTTGTCATGTCAGAGGTGGCATTTATGTAACAATCAATGCATAACAACACATTTCTGGCCATTTTTTTAGTTAACGTTGTTGAATGTGGAAGATTTTGCTGTGTCAAATCTTTGAATAGTCACTCTGGACTTGAAACTTTTGAGTTTTGAAATAAATGTTTGAGTTGCCACTTAGTTGTTATTGTTCTTTTAAGATAGAATGAGGGTTAAAAATATCGAAATTATAATTAACGTGTGGCTACAAGGGCTTATATATATTATTGATTTCTGTGTTGATAAAGTAAACCTCAATTTAGATTACTATTCACATGTCTGGGTGCATGTCATAAATGATCAACTTCATCCTTTACACCACTTCATTGGTGGTGGTATAGGAAGAATCGAATCCATGTAATGCCTCAGGCTTCCATACAAATGAGTAAATAAACCGTCTAAGTTAGTTGTTTTTCTGTGTCAATTTTCAAATAAGCTTGACCAGTTTAAACCTTAAAACTTGCTCCCAACCAGCATGTAATGAATTATCCTCTTAAATGTATTCATTTAGTCATCAACTGGAGACATTCTGCCAACAGCTAAAAGCATAAACACATATTTCACATGCAAACTGCTAAAAAAACAAACAGGCTGCAGTCTTATTTTCTAAAATATATCTCATTATATTACTACACCTAACCAGTTCTCTGTTTTTTCAGCCTTTTTACAGACTCCACTGCCCTCAGGTTGCAATGCGGTCTATGAGGGGTGATAATAGTACTCTTTGTGTTTTACTGAGGCACTGCTGCACCCAGAGACTTTTATTAGGACCTAAAGTGCACCAACATGAAATTCTAACATAGTATTGTTTTATTGAGAGCTTAGAGAGAGCATTCATGCCAGCTTGTTTTTTTTTTCTTCTTAGAATTAGCTGGTACATCGAGCCAACAGCCCTTTTTGTAAAGCAGTGTAAACTAGCCTCCGACAGTTTCTAGCAAAATGGACCATGCTAACAAACATATCCTATTATTAATATATTTAGTATTGTTGATTTATTATAGTAAGGGAGACGACTGTCCAGTACTCATATCCGTGTAGCCCATGTCGTCCTTGACATGGATGATTCTAGGTTTATGTCCTGTTTCCCCTTTCGTCTGTATATCTGCAAATATTAATATGATGCCCCACAGTGCCCACGCAAGGCAGTGCATGTCTTTATGAATTAATGAAGCCTGCATGACTTCTGGTGTCTGTGTAGTAATTGAGCCTGTTTTTCCTGGAATATGTATCTTGGGTATTAAACAAAAAACAATAGGACTAATGTTGCTTGCAGCTTTTTATCAAGACGTGACCTGCCAGGAATAATGTATATTATGTAAATTATTTCTTTAATAAAGACATATGACTGGCATCCTTACATTGTTGCATTGTTTGTCAACTTCTCTATTTAGCTATAAATGCAGAGATAAGATAAAAATGTTTCTAATATAGAACCATATTTTAGCAGACTAGTGTGACTCAGACTCACCACTGAATAAAAATAAGATTAAGCCAGTTTTATCCATCCAAACCTCTGTATAAATCAACATAATAGGTTACTGTTATTTGATAAATATAGCATTGTAGTTTAGTTGGCGCACTGCCTTATGATCTTTCCAAACTCACATCCAAACTTTAACTATTTTATTCTACTTGAGTCTTTTCTGGAGGTAAACATTCAGGTTGGATGGGGCTTCACAGGAACAATGGGTATCTCAGAGATTTTGTGGAAATAAACTGAATTACTGCTGTCACATCTGTAAATATTTCTAAGTGGAAACTCAGTGTTAAATCTAGCCTGTTTTGACTTTACAGCATCAAATTCTCCACTCTTTTTCTTTCCAGATTAACCTTGCACAACTGCTGTATCTGGCTTACTGAATATCTGTAATAAAACAGATTAATCTTTTTAAGCTCCAATCTACAATCTAAGCGACATCTAGCGTTCAGATTCTAGAATGAACCTAACCGTAGCCAAAACGTCACGTCGTTGAGCAACAGAATCCTGTGAAGACCAAAAAGGATCCTGAACACAGCACACAATTTATGTTGTGTGTGTGTGTTTATACACACAGTTTGAATCCCTAGGACAGAGTAACAACTTTCTATGCATCCGCTGCCATCCTCTCCTCTTCTTCGCATTCGAAGTAGATTTCAGAACTGGCGGACAGATTCGCGTTTCGTTCTTTTTATCCCTAAAAACCACCAGTAGACAACACGGCGGATCGATATGTCGGCCTACACGAAACAGTGGCCCGCGGTAATGTAATTTTTTTTGTATAGATTTTTCTAACTAAAAAAAATAAAACAAACGTTTTATGGGGATGATTGTACTCCTATTTTGACTGACCTTACATACAAACAGAAACATATATCTCCAATATTTACCGTTTCTGTTTGGCGAAATGTGATGGATGAATAAAATGCCACATTCTACACTCTGCACCTTTAAAGCAGGAAGAAGTGGGAGCATCAAGCTTGTTTTGTCAGATCAGCATCTCATTTCTGTCTTAAATGAACAAACAACAACCACAATGAAGCATTTCAGGCTATAAAAGACACTTCTGCTCCACTTTCAACATGTTTTGGCGATTGTTTGCTTAAAGAATTGGCTTATATTTTGTAATTTATATGGCGGTAGTAGCCCTCGCGAGCTAACTATATTATCTGATTGGCCTGTTATGAATGTGACCAATGGAACGATTGTCCAATCACTTGCCAGACATGTTTCTGAAAGGTTTTGCACAGCCCCAAGCACTTTCTATGGACTGTTGTCCAGACTGACAAGTGAAATTTATCTAACATGTGTTAAGTTACGTAAATAGTTGCAACAAATTTTGATTTATCTGATCTAAAAATTGTAAGAATATTCTTATTTCTTTAAGAGTTATAGTAAAAACAGAAGAGAAAAACAGGGCTTAAAACAATTAAATGCACCAATAACATGTATTCAGAAGTTTTAAATGCAAAGATATATCCCAGCAGCTCCTTGCACTTTTATAGTTCTGCTAATTCAGCTTGGTAGTAAGTAAGGCCTAAAATTTGGCTTATTTATACATATAAGTACAAAAATTATCAATAAAAAGCTGTGAAGAAAATGCCTAAAATTAAGTATATGTTGTCACTACCTCAAACAAGTTTATCAACAATCCAGATGTTCAAGTGACAAGCTGATAGTTATAGTTATATACGCCAATCCTGAAAGAGAGTGTTCCTGTGCTTTTGGACATTGAATAGGGAGAGAGAAGAAAAAAAGCTAGCATTAGACTTCAAGGAAAGCTTTTGGTTGAGTAGGAACATAAAGTGAATGAGTTTGAGCTGGGTAACATTAAGGGAAGTGAGAGAGGGGTGGGTGAGTGAAGACAGATTGAGTGAAAATAAAATAACCTCCATTACTGAATGTGCATTCAGGAGTGGTTTGCAGCCACACCAAAACAAGCCCGGGTGAGGAGTGCAGAGTCATGACTTAAAAGATTCAGCAGCAGCGCCGGGCTGTCCCTCAGTTAAATAGACCTTGACTTTGATTGCAAGTTGTTCCCTCTCTCATCTCCTGGTTTATTGTTGCAGAGTTGTTTACTATCTTGAAAGCCATCATTTGTTGCTCTGGCCTCTGTCCTTAGCAAGTTTTCTCTACCCTGACAAAATTTGAGAAAAATACTGAAAATAAATAACCTTTCTGACTTGGGTGGTATGTTGATCTGAAAATGAACCTTGTGCCAGCCCCATGCTTGTACTAGCAATAGCTAATGCCAGAATCCAACAGAACTGAGCAAAATATTTCATTTAATTCCAAACATTAACGAGAGTGCCAGTGCTAACATATTAACTACAACTAGAGGTCCAAAATTTCTGCATGACTTTAAAACCACATTCATCATCTACTATTTTGTTGTTTTAGGCACACCCTTGTAAAGCACAACCTTTCACAGCAGCTGGATCTGCATTTATTCAATGTCAGATCCATCTTGCATGGCTTCAGTCTAGTACGAGTTAGCTTGGACTGCAGAGGTACTTAACAACCGCGGCCTTCGAAGGGAAAAGAGGAGGGAGCTACAAGTGTGATGAAAGTGAGAAGCGACTGCGAGTCTGCTGGTATAGAGATTAGCATGAGTGCTACCTGCTTCAGAGGTTTTATCTGCATTGGACAAGAATGTTTCATTAAATAGAGAAAAAAGAACAAGAGTGAAAACAGTTATTGATGGAGAAACACACATTCATGCTCCATCTCTCCACAGGTTTCAACAAGAGTTAGATTCACAAACTGGTTCACTTTGTGTACTGCTCTCCTTAGCAGCAGCCTACAACACTATCTGATGGGCCCGTAATTAGAGACGCACATTGGTTCATCATTGGTATCTGCTCACAATGGCCCTTAAAAAATTAAAAAAGCATCAGCTGTCTGCAAATCAATGGGCTGAACACAGTTTCAGACATTAATGCGCTGTATAAAGCCAATGTAATCCTTATATCTGCCACACTAACTGCTGATAAGAGATGATTGTTAACAAGGAAGTAAAAAATGACTTGTTTGACAAACTGTGATCTGTTTTTATGACCAAGAAAGAAAAACAATGTATTGGCAATATGGGCCAGTTATGCCAAAAGACATAATAGCAAAAACATTAGTATCAACATCTGCACTGGCTAAAGTTACTCCTTTAAAAATCTATACCTCTTTCTTAGTTTTTTTGCAATTGGTGCACCATGATGATGGATGACACTGACAGAACAACACTTTCTGTTACCCAGATGAACTTGTGACCATCCCAGCAGGTCAGTAAATGAATATCACTTACTGTAGCATCCTCCTGCCCTTGACTGAGATTTGAGATACTGTTCAGGGTGGCTATTGCAGAGAGGATAAAAGATTTTCAAAGATGTTTGTGGAACCTTATAACACCTGCCTAGGGCAGCATCTGAAAGCAGTGGTGGAGTGGTTGGGAAAGGTCCCTTGGCTGTCTCTTTACTCTAAGTTGTGGTTTCAGTCCACACAGGCAAAACCCTCCTGCACTATTTCAAAAATATAAGTCCAAGAGCTAAGATCATGAAATATATTTGGTTGATATGCATTCTTTTAAAATCCAAGACACCACGAAGAATTACATCTTGTAAAAAGAGCATCATATAGAATGCTTTTAAAGGCAAAACAAATTCATATTAGACATGGGAACTGAAAATGTGATTAATTAGGAAAGACTAAAAACAAGCAGGAATGAAAGGCTGGTTTTCTAAAATAATAATAACACAACCATAAGGTCATCGTATGTCAATGGCAATATGAATAAAAGGCACAAACTTCTGTCTGTTTCAGAGAGGTTTTTGTCTTCCTAATTACATTTAAAGTAACCCCCATCAGCACATTTTTGTAGTGCAATATTTTTGAAATATAGAGCCAAAGCAGATTGAACAACAAGATGATTCAACAGCCCTTACCTTCATCTTAATTTTTATTTAAAAATGTAATTCCTTGCGATTTTTGCCTTCTGTTTGTACATGTATATACACTCTGTGTGTATCTAGTTTGAGAATAACGTCAACCAGCATCAAACTACCTCATAAGTCTAAAATATCGAAGCTGTTCTGATTCTGATTCTGAAGTGGCAGGGACCTAGGGCTGATTTTAATTGAACAGAAACTAAATGGGAACATCTGATCCTGTAAAAGCGAGGAGGTTAATTCAGGAGCAAAAGCTGTACCACAGCTCTCTCAGGAAAAAGCTCCACACAATGGTAGCTGTCTAAATGTGTATAATCATCATCCAATACGATCCTCCCCTATGCGTTATATTTAAATATTTATCCTTGTCGTTTTGATGACTTTGGCCAAATAAAACAAGCATCTGCGATGCAAATACAGCATTGTACAGGCAGCCCTTTTTCATGTTTTGACTTATTGTAACATATGTGCCAAGAGCAAGGACTTTCGTTGGTCAGATGTGAGTTTACTGGACATGACACTTAAGAAAGGATTCAAGGCTTTAGTTTGAAATACTTCACTTATCCAAAGTATCTGTAAGTATTTATCAACAGAAAATAGAGTCATCAACCCTGTTTTTGTGTTTAAAACTGCATATACTTTGATTCAAAAACTTTAGTTACAGTCTTTACTCAATTCAAGACTCAATTCAAGTCCAAAAGGTTTACTGGAATGACATGTATGTATGAAACACTGTCATGTTTGAATAGCAAAAGAATATCCGGGTGAGAATGTGGCCTCCAGTCATTACTATACTCAGTCCATTTCTGTATCACCTCACCTTTCAAGCCTTTTCTCAGTGTTAAACATCTAAACACTGAACACTATAATGCAGTGCAGGAGAGAAGTTGTTGAACTCGACAGCTTGTTTATCCAGCAGGAACTTGACATGACTCACAATGTGCGTTGTACTGGATGTTATTTTCTAACTCATACTGGAGAGCACACATTAAGCTCATACAGGAAGGATTTACTAGACCTGTGGGCGAAGACTGATCCTTCATATTTTTTTCGGTGTCTGTATGCTTTTTAAGAGATGCTTTCATTAGGAACTATTCATTTGGCTCTGCTGTTAGGTTCCCTGTTCATGAATCCATCTTTGAGGGAAGCTCTTTATTTAGAACAGCTTATAAAATGAAAACAGACAGAATTGATCTCAGAAAAATATCTGTCCTTGTGCCGAGGGAATTACTTCCTGATTTATTCTGTTGGTGACAAGATCTAGTGTCCTGTGAAACATAACAGAAAGGATTGACTCAAGGGTTGTCAGTGCTATAGGTTGTTAGCTTAAGGACCACAGTGAAGGTATTGATACTGTAAAGGATGTTTTCACACCTGACATGTTTAGTCTAGAAAAAAACAACCTCTGGTTTTGAAAGTTCTTTGAAAGTTTGGTTCCTTTGGGCTGTTGTTAAAGCTCACACAAACCCTGATGCAATCCAGAGTGTGGTTTGCTGTGGGTGTGAAAGTAATATAAACCAAACAAGGACAGAACATGGCAAGAGGACCAAGATGCAGTGAATTCTGGCTTGACTTTTGCCAGATATCTCCCAACTATTGCCAGGAAGCTAGATTACACAACATATGGCATGCTTTTGTCCACCTGAGTGCAGTGTAAAAGCAAACCATTCATTCATTTTATATATTGCTTATCCCTTCCAGGATCGCGGGGTTGCTGGAGCCTATCCCAGCTGTCACTGGGCGAGAGGCGGGGTACACCCTGAACCGGTCGCCAGTCAATGGAATTCAGGAGCATGAATGGACAGACAATGATTCCAATCACACTCATACCACCAATTAACCTTATGAGCATGTTTTTTGGTCTGTGGGAGGAAGCCTGGGTGCCCAGAGGGAACCCATGCATGCACAGAACTTGCCATCTTCACAAAAAGAGGCCCTGTGAGCACTACCTGCTGCGCCACCCTGCTGCGCCACTGTGCTGCCCTGACAGCAAACCAAATTTGGTGATATATAAAGGATGTTGCAATTTCCCCCCCAGACTGAATCAAGTCCGCCAAACTTTAGCCGTTAAAGTGTCCTTAAATTGCTTTATAATTGCTTTTCTTTTTTAAAGGTTTTAGGTGCACCTTAGCAGGACAGCAGATGTATACTACTCATCTTATCATTTTCCTTTTACACAGCAATATAAATAAGGAAATTGTTCACATTTAATTGCTTATTTTATTTTATATTAAAGGAAAAAAGAAAAAAAATACACCCGATTAAAATGTTTGTGAGCTTGTACCTTAAGGAGTGTCTAGGGTTTATAGGCAGTAGGATGTTGCTTTTTGATTTGAATGATAAATTAAATTAAACCTCTTTAATCAAACTAAGCCAAAGGCAATGTCTTGTGATTATTTTTTCATGCAAGGTTACAATTAGTTTTACTTCAGAGTCCCTATCTATTACACAGGCTGAGAAATAAATATCAAACTAACTGTTTTTAAGAACACCTGTTGAGTTAGTTTAGAGGATGTTGTTTTTTGGCACCCATGGGTAAGTCTATTAATATTTCGAAAAGAGAAAAATCCAGCTCAGTAATATCAGTCAGTATAAATTAATTGTGATTTATAATCACAATCTCTCAACAACAGTCCTGCATTTGCCATAATGCAGTAGCCCTGGCATCAAACTAACATTACATTTAGGGTAGTGGTTAGAAAGGCTAACAATTACACTTCTACAATGAAACTAATTTTGACTTCCATGTTCCATGTCCCCCCTTGTCCAGCCAACATGCCCAGCTGGGCCCCATGGTGGGTAGATGTGAGCTTCCTGGGTACCAAGTGGGCATGCGCTAGAAGTGGACACATGTTAAATTTTAAATTGTAGCCATGTGTGCGCCACCTATGTTTGCCTGTGTATATGGGCTTGAACTGGGATCTGAATGGACCCACCAATACCACTTGGAATCCTAAATGGACTGACACAAGTGTGGCCTACATAGGTCGCATATAATTCGCCCAGCTGGAACCCGCATAAGGACCATTCAGATCTCAGTTTAAGCCCATATAGGCAAAAACAGGTAGGGCAAATGTGGTTCTGACATAAAATTGTCCATTTGGAACCCACCTAAGACTCAGTCAAAAACCCACAGGTGGTCCTCTGGTGGAAACCATAAGCAAAACCAAATGGAACTCATGCCCATATGCCCATTTGGAAATGCTGGATGGGTGGCTTGGTGTAATCATGTCTATTACTCATGTAGCTGATTACAGCCATGTAGTCCACATGCCTGACAGTCAAGTCATTACACAATTGTATGGCTTTAAAAACACCCAATCTAATAACTAGTGACCGCTGTGACAGGAATATCGTTTAGTCTGACCTCAGAAATAGTTAATATACCAATAATTCAAATAATAAACGTACATGGGTCAACATCTTCAAACTTGTTAGAGCAGGCGAATTGAACTGCACTGATTTCGCATCCGAAAGACGTCATTCCTCTGTCATCTGACAAGGACCCCACTGGTTAGTGTCCTGATCATACTGTGATGCTTCTACCAGCATCAGTTCTGTGCTCTTGATTTGACCCAGGGTAGAGCTGCAGGCTCCGACTCATTTTTAAGATGCGTTCTCCTCACTCTTAAAATTTTGCATGTGAAGCAGTTCGGGAAGATGTAATAAACTCAAACTACTTACTGCTGCTACAATATCTTTTAAATCTTGAGTGGAACTTTTTTATGGATACTGACAAGAATTACAGCAATTTTCAATACAGACTTAAAAATCTGTTGTGAAATGCAAAGTCATTTCCTTTTAATCATGTATAAGGAGAAGTCTAAGTGCAAACAATGATTAGAATTTGGTAATAAAACATTTTTTTAAATCAATGTTTGGCAACCCTTATTCAAATCAGTCTGAGTCCCTCGGTGTTACAAGCTGTTCTGTGAGACAGAAAAGAAGAATTTCAACTAAAAAGTGTGTTTGTTTGGAAAATATTCTCTTGATCTAGCTAAAACTGTGAAGCATCATTTAAAGTCTAAATAAACATGAGGATATTTTTTTCAGGACTGGAGTAGAACTGTTGATGTTTCTTTAATCTATCAGTAAAATTCAAAGCGTAATAATCAGGAATTCATTGAAAAGAGATCCTGCTGTTTTTAAACCAGACCCCTGTTTGGAAGTCCAGACAGGGTGCAGAAAGTTTTGGAACTACTCTATTAGTTCAGTTTGTCAGTCAGCTGGGTACAGACTGGAACAGCTTCATCCAAATGCTGGGGGACAAATATTATCACTAAAGTGTGTCTGTTTCTACCAAAGTGCTTGTTTTCACTCCTGATGGGATCACTCTGTTATGCATTATTGTTTCTTACAAAACAGACTGGTTGATGTCTAACAGAAAAGGAAAAGTCTTTTTCAGCTACATAAGCTTTGTGAGGCGTCATTATGCCAGAGCAATGCAGGGGAAAAATCTTTCTGTCATGTTTTTAACATAAAAAACATCTCATATAAGCAGTATTCTTATTTGTATCTTTAAAAAGTAAAGCTGAATAATTATATTTCGGTTATTTTGATATGAAGTCAATTTTGTTGTTGGATCTATGTCTTTTTTTATGTACAACAACCACTGCAGTCTCACAGGCATTGGGGCACACATACGCACACACATACAAATGAAGCAACCAGTGACTTAAGAAAATGTTGGACAAAGCCTGAGTGACATCAGCCAATTGTTTACTGAGGTGGGGTACACTTGGTAGTCAGTGTAGCAGCCATGGTCTCAAACTAACTTTAGATCTTAACCTGAGAACACAAAGTTTAAAGTGTGCATGATCTGGCAGTACTGCATATAATCAAGCCTTTGTCAGTGCTTAAACAAGAGCTTAGCACTCTTCCACATTAATT
Organism: Scarus forsteni; assembly: GCA_036419115.1. NCBI lineage: Eukaryota > Metazoa > Chordata > Actinopteri > Labriformes > Labridae > Scarus > Scarus forsteni. The sequence continues at coordinate 35,967,181 of JAZDUH010000098.1, forward strand.
TATCAACATACCAAGCTGTGGCTAACAGAATGCTTGCCATCTCCCATGCCAAGCTCACCAATTACCAAAGATAGCCAAGCAATTTCCCCGACGATCCATTTTCTGCTTGAAATTTCCAGTTTCTATTGACCATTTGCACGTGATATCACAATCCATTTCATCTTGGTTGGATGGCAAAAACGATGCCTCCAGCACAGCACCACACCTCCCAGAAAACAGATGAATAGGGCCCACCATCCATGGGGGGCCCATTTTGCTCTAGGGGCGCATCCTGTTCAAATTCTAACACAAAGCGTGTAGAGCACTAAGGGCCGGATCTACTAAAGGTTTGGGTGTATTAAAACACATGCAAACGTGATAGCGCGCGCAAAACTGATCTACTGGTTTTGGTCAGATCTACAGGCTGCACCAAGGATTGCTTCTATCAAATAAGCAAACTAACAGTCCATTTAGCGTGTTTGCCCTCATGAATATGCAGAATACATGCAGATGATCAGAGCGTGCAAAATTCTAGGAGGAGATACAAATGTAATCTTTTAGCATAATCATAGGATGCTATACTGGTGGGTCTATTTAAGGGGGACAAGCCATTTCAGGGAGGGTACTGGCAGTGTTAACCAGGATTGGGAGTAGTCCTGATGCTGCAGACTATTTGTGTATTGCATAAAATAACTCTATCAAGGAAGGGGATATGTAAAACACCCAAAAGGGCAAAAATAAGTCATAAAAACACAATATGGGCTCTTGACAATATATGCAATCCATGTTTATAACCCCATGATTAATATTTACAAGGCTAAAGTTGATTTGGGCTTCTAAAATGTGCATTTGGCATTCAGGAAAACACATCAGCCCTCTCAGTGGCACAGACCCAAGTCCGGGTTATCCAGGTTATAAATGAGATTCTTTTCACTCATTTAAATAATCCACCAGCAGCGCCCACCTGCAGCTCAAACGCTCAATATGTTGTGGAGACGGCCAAGAGCACATTACAACCAAATGCAGTCGGCTATTCATGAGCTGTGAATGGGGAGATGAGTAGCACTTAACAATGATGGGTTAGCTTCCCACACACAGCGAGAGCACTTGCACCCCTCCTACAATCAAGTGAGTTAACACACAGACACACATTAGACATGATGACAGCTACAGGTCGCCAACAAGCCCCTGTACTTCAAGTTCTGAGATCATTTAAATGGTGACTTTTAGAATTAAAGAATGGGCACCGATGAAGCTATCACGGGGGAGAGAGAGAAAGCAGAGGCGGTGTCACACCAGTCTTATGATGAATCACAGGGTGCCCCAGGGGGCGTTCTCGCGCCGCACCAATGAACACAGAGTATTGGGCAGCAGAGGTAACAGGGGCATTGGAAATAATTGAGAAATATCAGGGTTGGAGAGAAAGCAGAAGATAAAAAGATGTATAGAAAGATGGAGAGAAGAGAAGGGGAAGGACAGAGAAAATGAAAATCACTCACTTGGAGCAGAGCCTTCTTAATTACTCTCCCCACATCCTGTCTCCACTCGGGTATGTCAGGGTTGAACTCGTCCAGATTAGGGGAGAAAGATAAAAGTAGAGATTTGAAGAATTCTGTCGAGGAGAGTCAAGGGAAAATCAGCCATTAATTCAGGAGGATCCGGGGGCATTATTCTCAGAGAGCAGTGCCAACTGTCATTTTGCTGGAGCTGAGTTTCAGGTAGTTAACACTTGATGAAAAGAAGAGGCTTTCTCATATCCCCCGCACTTCCCTTTGGCTAAATGTACCAGATGCACTTCTAGATAATTAGAAAATGTCACAGCTTTACACTTCCCATTCTGCTGGTAATAAATCACTGCAATCTTTAAGATACTTGCTGCTGCATTACTTCATTTCAAATGAAGACATATTCTCTAAAGGTTCTAACAGAAGTGTGATATATTCTACTCGGGTAGGAACAGTTTTATTTCTTAGATAGCACAGTCAGAAGATGATGCATTCAGAAGTATCTGATGCACATAAAACTGTGTTCTCAAACACATTGTGGAAGCTGTTTATAGTAAGCATTAGAAAAGCATTTTCTTCAGACAGTAATCTTCAGCACATTTCACATACTTAAATGCTATTTATAAAAACAATTATGAATGCATTTTTTCAGAATAAAAGAAGAACAAAGTTAGTTAATACTTAACCTGTCATCAATAAGGCATCATTATTCACTAACTCTAATCATCACAACTTTAAATGCATTATTGGTGCATAGAAAGACTTTTATATTGATGTGGTGGGTGCCACAGTAGCCGCAAGCAGTAAAGTGTAGAGCAGGGGAGTGATTGACATGCCCAGGTCCTTTCCATGGGAGCAAGTTTCAGGGCAACCATAAGGATACATAGATAGGAAGTAATAGCAATAGTTGGGTATTTCTTGCATGTTTTTGGATGCACTCACGAGAAGAAAGTTCTTGCATTTCATTTGCTTATGAAAAGAAAAGCAGCAAAAAAGAAGAAGGTGGGGGGGTCAGAGAAATTCTCCAAGCATGCCAGGATTTATAAGAGTTCAAATTTGTCAAAAAGCCTCTTCTCTACTGTAACAGCTTTGGGAATAAAAAAAAATCTGATATTTCTGCGGCTTTTTGAAATCACCTGGCAAGTCCAAATTGTTGACTTTTTTTCAGAATCAAAGCTCTCTTTTCGAGGTCACAGTAGGTCTTAACACTTACATAAAAGAGCTCATGAAAGTGGAAGATCACCAAAATAACTAACTCGTCCATCTTCTTTGCAATGATTTGATCTCTCCTCTTTTCTGTTCTGCTATCCCTTTGGATTTGCCAAGGTGTTTTTAGAGACCCAAGCCCAAACTGTATCATTTTAAACTCGAATGGAATTGAAAATACATCATACATGAGTATTCAAACTACATAAATGGCTTTGACAGTGGGGCACATTGCCCACAACATCACACATCCTGTTTAAAAGTTCCTAAAAGAATGGGAAGGGGAATGAATGACTAAACTATGACTTCAACAGTTCTCAAGAAATATTTAACTGTACCATACAACATCTATGATTTATAAGTTTGGACTGCTGCATTTGTGCCGAAGAGTCAGTGGGCAAGGATGATGAAACCAATTTCTGCCGCAATTGGTGGAAACGCATTTAATTTGGGCCAAGACATCACCTTAAACTTCTTGAGGACAGACCACAACATGTTGGAGCAACACTCCTTTATCTACTGTACAAGCACAGGATTCAACGTTTGAAAATCCTAAATATCAATAACATTTGGGCTTATCAATACAACCGTTGAGTCCTGTGGGTCTTGAGATGTAACATCATTTTATCATACCGCTGATGCACAAAAGGGGACATTAACCCTGAGCTCATCAGCACTCTGCATTGTATTAAGTCAAATAATGTTTTGATCATGGCTTCGGATGAGTCTTACTCATAAGATACCAGATTCTGTGGTGAGAAAAAAATCTCTTTATCTGCTTAAAATAGATGTGAAAAGCAGACTTTGCCAAAAATTATGTGATGTTATGAGCATTTACTTACAGTGCATCAATAAAGTAGTAGTTTGTGGTTATTTGTATCCCACACAGTGAATCTATAAAGAAACTATCTGCGCAGATTTGTTGAGAGTTGCTTGTAGCTGGTGGACACAGTAAGAAAACACACACTGACCTTTGACTGCTATGGTCTTGGTATCCTGTAGTATGGTGTTGGCTGCAGCCACTTGGACTGTGATGGTGTGCATTCCCTCACTGGGAAAGGTGTATGAGATACTTCCATCCAGTGTCACTACTGGCTGCAAACACAAAATACAGAGTATTATTACAATGTGTCTTCCTTGGATTTTATCTTTTTTACCCCCAGACAAACACCTTTCCCTTCTTCTGCAGTCCTTCAGTTACCTGACCTTTCTCCCTCCCATGTTTCCACTTCCATCATCAGCCTCACAACATGGATAGTGCTCCAATTCCTTTGTTTTGCTGCCAGGCTATACTTGTTGCTATGTGCTTTGATTGTGTCCTGCCTTTTTGTTTTGCCCTTGGATTTTCTTTTTCTCCACCTGAACCTGTTGCTGGTTTCTTCCTGCATAACTGCCTTTATACAAGTGACTGCCTGCAAGCAATCTCTCCCAAAATAAGTCTCCGAAGCCCAGTTTTGACCCCCCCAAAAATCCTGACAGGATCAGCTGAAACTTGCAAGTGCCTGCACTGGGCTGCTCTATGATGATTTGAAAGCCTAACAGGTCAAACCCCTGCAACTGAAAAAGATAAAACATGCTATGCTGCTTTTATTACAAACCAAAAATTCAAAATAATGAGAGGCTCCACCCTTTTGAGCGATCTGAAGGTGAATAAAATGAAGGGGCTGTGTAATATATGCTGTGGGCTTAATGCTGGAGTCTCAACTTTTATAAATATTTCAGTCATTCCTGGAGCAATTATGAGGAACCAATGTCACCTCTAATAAGCAGAGCTAACTCTAAATTTCAAGGCTGAATTTTCAGAGTGAATGACTTTTGATGGCTTGATGACAGGTGAGCTCTAACTGTTAATTTCCTTCTTGAGCTCTGAGGCACAGATCTGCTACTGATGCATGTGACCTCCCTTGCAAGCTTGAACCAGCTGTAAGTAGGCAGGAAACTGGAACTGCTGGCTATGTCATAACCAGGGATTATTTCTGTTACGACTGTCCCTTGCAACATAATGAAATCAAACCATAGTTTTGCCATAGAAAGAACCTACACATGAGAAAAATGGGCAAGCTCTACAAAGACAGGAAGCCAAACCAGCAACCTCCTTAAGCGACGTTCACACTGTACATGACTCTGCGATCATAATTGCCTTGCCCACTGAAGTTTGTGTCTCGTGTCCATAAATACCACATTTTGGTCACTGTCACCCTTCGCCGTGGCTCGGTGTCGTCACGTCCGCTCGAGTTTCACCGCTATCATAACAAACAATATGTCATATAATAGGATGTATGAGCGGACATTATTCCAACTGTATCCTCTTCACTCACCTATCAACCACAAAACACTGCAGCTGATGGCCCTGCAGCAGCATCGTCTGTGAGTTTTAGGCTTAACTAATGTACTTACTGACTCATGTTTCCCACATGGACATAGATTGTTACTCTGTAGTCCAGAAGAAAAACTGTCTGTCACAGGTAACTTCACATAAGCACACACAGCTGAATGGCTGTTGCTGCACAGCCACACACGACATCCCCTGAAAAGATAAACTTTTCAACTTTGGCTATGTTCGACAAGTGAATAATCGCCTTGAATGCTGCAGTCGCATCATGGTAGGGTTAGCCCTGCCCCATCGCTGCTGTACATTGACTTTGCATGGAGAGTGATCGGATGTTCAAGCCGCGTTTGGTGTATAGGTACCTTAACTGTGACGCATGAGCAACACTGCAGTCCTCGTTATTATAACAGTTGTTTTAAGGGTTTTGTAAATTGGCAGACAATCTGTGGACCCTGATCCAATCTACATTATTGGCCTGCCATGGCATGAGCTGGAGACAAAACCTAAGAAGCCAATACAAGCTATCAGGTAACACAGTAGTCCAACCAGGTATATTTCATATAGTTTCACAGATTAACAAGAGTCAAACCTCAACTGGTAACAACTGATAGTGTCTACTGTGGTCCTTCATGAAGTAAAAAGTACATTTTTTACTGTTTCAAACTTTGGCATCTCTAGTAGTGAAAGGAATTACAACCTTTTTTTTAGAGTGATTCATATCATTTGGGAGCTGAATATAAGGCTTTGAGAAAACTCTACATTGTTACATTTTTTTTTTCACTTTTTTTTAATGTTTCCTCATTAACAACAAAAATTACAAAACATGAAAAATGATCTGTCAAACAGAAGCCAGCACAAGGCCTTCACATAAAATTGGCTCCTTAAAGTAGCATGCTAATCAAAACATCACTGCTCACTCATCACTTAACATATTGACTGAGCTGACATTCTAATCAATCAGCACTCAAAAAATTTTTTTCTAAATCCTAAATCTCAGATTTAATTGATAGTGTGAGAAAGCCGATTAGAAAAAGTGCCCTAGTTCGTAGATACTCAAAAAAACAGAGGCTAGAGGGCATTGCCATCTTGTGAGTAAGGAGATGCAAATTGCTACGCAGTGATTGGTTGAAGACATTGCCATGTTGATAGCTGCTCTCTAATTGGCCGGTACAGTGACTGAGCATGCCTGAGGGAGAAAATCAATTACTGTATTAAGTTGTAAAAAATCTAAAATTTTGCTGATTAAATCTTTGAATAAAGGTAATTTTTGAGTTGTCTGAGGGAGTGAAGTTTGGGCAAAATCTGGATGCGTGTTATATTTGAGTACAGTATTTTTCAAGGCAAAAATCATGGAAATATGGTTAGTGAGTTATAATTGAGTGTGCTATAATCAAAAAAATATGGTATATCCCTAAACATGCACATACCCATAAATATATATATGAATACATACACATACACATGGACACATTTACAATTTTGTCACATTTCATGTCCAGAAAGGAGCAGGACAAAGGAAAAACTTCTATAACCGCCCCTTCCTCAGTCACCAGTCCAAAATATATGATCTGCCCAATGAAAACCTGAGTTACATTTGTGCCTTTCATTTACATGAGAATGGTGCCCAAAGTTCTTGAATCTTTAGACCTGAAATCAGGGTCCGTAGTGGAAGTTTTTGAAAACATTTAAATTTTTGTCTCTGTGTAAACAGGGATCCCATTGTCAGGGAACATTGACACGTGTTGCATGTCCATTACTCTTTCAGATATAGGTTGTGTGCACACCAAAGAAAAACAACAGCTACGGCCTAGAATTTCCGATTGTTCGTTTCAATAATAAAGCTGAAGATCACCTGTAGGACAACCAGATGAAATTAAAGAATCCCAAATGTACCAGTGCCTGTTTGGAAACTGAAGACTTTAACTGAAGAAAGTCAGCATTACTGACGTTAGGATAAGTTGTAAATTGTAGAAGCAATACATGGAATACATTTAAACAAAATGCTTGCATATCATACCTTTATTTCTTTCCTTTATTTATCTTCTTCATTCTTCTTTGCAATGATTTGATCTCTCCTCTTTTCTGTTCTGCTATCCCTTTGGATTTGCAAAGGTGTTTTTAGAGACCCAAGCTCAAACTGTATCATTTTAAACTCGAATGGAATTGAAAATACATCATACATGAGTATTCAAACTACATAAATGGCTTTGACAGTGGGGCACATTGCCCACAACACCACACAGTCTGTTTAAAAGGTTCTAAAAAGTTCCATGTTCTGGTGTGTTTTTCCAGTTACATCTTGTTTTGAGCATCTATTAAGCAAGGAATGCATTTAGGTTGAACACACATACACACACATATTTTTGTGTGTACATATATTTTAATTCACATTAGTTGACAGCCGATTAATTGATGTGAATCTATCATTTGTTTGGCATGAAAAAGAATGACTAAACTATAACTTCAACAGTTCTCAATAAATATTTAACTGTACCATACAACATCTATAATTTATAAGTTTGGACTGCTGCATTTGTGCCGAAGAGTCAGTGGGCAAGGATGATGAAACCAGCTTCTGCCGCAATTGGTGGAAACGCATTTAAGTTGGGCCAAGACATCACCTTAAAATTCTTGAGGACAGACCACAACATGTTTGAGCACCACTCCTTTATCTACTGTAGGAGCAGAGGATTCAACATTTGAAAATGCAAAATATCAATAACATTTAGGTTTATGAATACAACCATTGAGTCCTGGGTCCTGGAATACATTTAAACAAAATGCTTGCCTATCATACCTTTATTTCTTTCCTTTATTTGTCTACAAAGCGTCTTTGAGTCTTTTTGAAAAGCACTATACAAATTTGATGCATTATTATCTTGTTATTATTGATTTCTTTTAATGTTTTAACAGGATGCCCCTGGTTTCCCTGACCACACAAAGTTATGACACACAATTAGGAGTACAAGCAGTTTCTAAGCCTCACAGCACTGCAGGCTGACTGCAAACTTGTGTTACTGTCAGACAGGGAGCAGATGCTGCAGCCGCCTCTGGTGCTTTAATGTAAACATGACAGCAGACATGTCAGCAAGGTCTGCTGCAATGTCAGACGGGGAGAGGGTGACTGCCGCTCTCATGGATGTCTACAGCTCAATGCTGCTGTAGTCAGAGTTCAACTTTCCTCTGAGCTCTTTCCTGCTACAGAAACTTCTGTGTGAGAGAGTGATTTCACTGACGTCTGACTTCCCTGAGCAGAATATTCCTCCAGCTGCTGAGGACAAGGTAATCATGAGGAAATGGAAGCAGCAACAGCTTCAAAAACTGATCATCCAGTCTGGGAAAGTAATCAATATTTATGATACTTCAGGTCCTATATTTCATCATTGTAGGTACTCTTAAGTGAGGATTTGGAGAAGAGATCACATTCCTCCTGTATTAGCCTCTCTGCTTCAGCTTCCCATAAAATGTAGAAGAGAATTCAAGACTCTTCTTCTCACTTATAAATCTCTCAGAGGGCAGGAACCAATTTATCTAAAGAGCTTGTAGTGCTCTACAACTTCTCTAAAACATTATGCTCCCAAAATGCTGGCCTGCTCGTGGTACCTTCAGTCTCTAAAAGTAGCGTGGTAGGTAGAGTCTTCAGTTTCCAGGCCCCTCTTTACTGGAACCACACCGACCATTGTTCAGGAGGCAGACACCCTCTCTACCTTTAAGCTTAAAAAACCCCTTTTCGAAAAAGCTTTTAACTAGGAGCCAGCTCAGGCCTGGACCAGCTCATAGCTCATTGTTTAGGGAGGGTAAGGAGAGTTGCAAGGGTCAAATATTTTGATTTTACAGAATTGTTTTTCTTCATGGGTATACATATTGACATTTTTGTTGCTTTCACACAAATTCAAACCCTAGAAAAATTAGCAAAGTTGTCTCTACAAAGGTACAGGCCTTATAAATTGCTGCTGGTTGCCATAGAAGGTCATAAAGGTGAACCTTGTTATGAGGCAGATTCGACTTCACACAAAAATTACAACCTACACAAAAGTTCTCAAGCTATTTGTGGACTTGCAACTGAGTGAATCGGGTATCATCATCGACACCTTATCAAAGAAAAATATATACTCTGATATTTTCAGAACATGTAATGTGTGCAAGATACAGTAAGGGTCAAATTTTGACCAAAACTGTGCCACTTTTGTTCAACTTCAGTGTGAGGTTAGAGTAAGGATGAGAATTGATAAGATTTTATCGATACCAATGCTATTAGCGATTCCTGCTAATTGATCCAATTCGTTAACAATTCTCTTACTGATTCCTGGAGATTTTCGATGCGTGGAAATGTTGGACAGTAATGTGGCAACAATGTCAAACACACGTCAAAGCTTAGATAACTGCTTCAGGAAGTTGTTGGTGTTTCCACTCACTTAGAGTTGTGCAGCAGGCGCTTTTTGTAAAAAAATTAACCCACAATTCTGAAGCTTTTGAACCCGTCAGTGAATTGATTAGCATAAAGACCCATGATATTGATTCTTTGATGGAGTTATTAACGATTTTTGACAAGAATTGGTTTTCAATTCCCATCCCTAGGTTAGAGTGAGCCAATGAGTGAATGCAGCAGGTAGTTTTTAAAATCACAGTGAGTGAGCAGTTGTTACAGATGTTACTTAGTGGGAAGTTTAGCAGTCTTTGTGTATGGAGTGTTGTTGCTTTAATCTGACATAAGGTTTTTGTGGACCACCCACAGTCAGTGCCAAAGTTCAACTCCCATAAGGTTGTCATGGCTTTGCTACTTCTAAGAGTAACTGCTCTTCCTTATATCTTGCAGCACAGGATGATCCGAAGTGACTGGATGCAGTTTTTAAGTTCATGTAGAAATATGGTAGGCAGGCTTGTCCAATACAAAAACGGAAGCTGCACTTTTTCTACAATATATTAACATGGAACTTTATTATCAGTATTAAATCCTAAAAACTCAAGCCTTGACATGTGCCACTGCAAAAAAACTGCATTATTATACCAACAAATTCATGTATTTCTACCTTTAAACATTGCTACAACTTAAAAATGGTTGTGTTGTTGTCGTTAGTTAACATGGGGGAAGGTTTTTAATCCATCAGTCCGAGGAAAATTGTGCTATTTTTTATTTATAAATTTTTTTATGTTGCCTGACGTTGTGTTGACCCTTTATATTGCTATGCCGTACTTTTAGTGGTTGACAGGCTTTGTTCAACCTGATGCAGGTGTAAGCTGGTCAGTCAAAAACAGACTCTGACTTTGTACTAGCTCCGACTGAAGACAGGCTAAAGCACTTGTTGTATCAGACAGAGAAAGTCCCCTGCTTTAAGGGAATGTACTAGGATTCTGTGTAGTTAAAGTGAAATTAAAGGTCTAGGAAAAGGTCCAATTTAGGCCTCACATTGGTTAAAGGCAGCCTGCTTTGTAATTAAACGAACATGAAACACAAAAAATAATACAATGAAATAAAACCAGTGAGATAATTCCAAGTCTAACATGTTTCTCTTTCGTGCTGTTAGATATCTCACTTTGAATGGGGTGCGCTGATGAAGCATGATTGAACTTTCAAAACATTTCCTGGAGTTTATGTTTGTAAAAAAAAAGCTTTTTGAACTGTTCTCTAACTGTGTTCCTGTTGTTCAGTAAAGTTTGCCTTTTGACACATTCAGTAATTGGCTTTGGTGTTTCTGCAGTACCTCCATTACATGAACCTCAGTTACACATATAAAGGGCATATACAGCTCCAGGATACTAACTGAGCCTTGTCGTTAAAGAATTACCTCCGTATTGTTGCCTAGCCACCAGAAGTAGGTCACAGTGCGTGAGTGGCTGGGTAGGACCACCGCCGATATATTCACCTCCTTGTTCCTTATGACCACAAAGGGGGCAAGAAGCTGGACATGCTCCACTGGACCTGAGAGAGAAACACAACAAAGAAGATAAAATCAAACAGGTTACATCTAATGAGCCTCTCATGACACCAGGCCTTTTGTTTAAGTAGAGAAAAGCCAGCTGGCAGAACAACAGACCTTAGACACATGCTGTGTAAAGGTTGTCTCAGGTGGAGAAGAACTCCAAACACCATCACTTTTATATGACACAAAGTGTGCTAGGACATTCTCCCACAGACAGAGAAGACCTGCACCTCAGGTAAAATGATAAATTCCCCCAAGTTGTGCATGAAAGCGTGACTGTGTTTCTCTGTGTGATAAATTATCACAATTTCCAGTGTGTTCCAGATCATCTGAGTACTCTCTGGGAGAGCACCCGCCAAACCAGCAAAGAGGTAAACAGATAATGAGTTAATGAGATGGTTGGATAAGAAGCTTGAGCCGGGCAGTTCTTACTTACTGCCTTCTACAATTATGAAAACAGAGAAATCAAGGTTAAAAGACTATTGTTGAACTTTTTTATTTCCATTAAATAGCATTAGTATTTTAAGAATTTGTATTTTTACAAGTATATTTCTGTGTTGCATGTTCTTTAATGTTAAAAATTATGGTGGCGAATACATTTATGATTGACAGCATGTGGTGGATGTTTAAAAGTCACTGAGTAATCTTATTTTATACTCATAATCTCAATATCTATTTCAATAATTGGGATCAACATTTTTGCCGTCACGAACAGCCCTGTTTGAAGCACCTTTGGACAATTCTAAAGACACGGAAGTACTTTGTTTCCAAGTACACAGTTATATAACATAATGGGTGTAAACTCATTTACTTTTACAAATGTATAATTTTCCAACAGATCTTTTTTTAATTATCAAATATACAAAATTTGGTGCTCACTTCCTGATTTACTAAAAGTAGAGTTACTCACTAAATCAATCCCTTTGAACTTTTTATGGTTGACACTTTGCAATTAGGTTTATCAATATTTATAGGTTCTGCAAAACAAATGTGCTACTTAGTCTAACTGTAAATGATAACTAGGTAACTGATAAGGCAATGATCAACCAAACTTAATTTGTTACTTAGGAAAATCTCACCCTCAAACAAACAGTTATATATTATTTTATTATCTAGTACTGATGTCGACATGAGTGGGTTCATGGAATATTAAAAGCTTATTTGACTTATTATAACTTGAGGTTAGTTACTCATTTGACATCAGTAACTATTCTCTTTTTCATGGGTAGACTAGCAGTCAGCTAATCATTAGTTCATAGGTAGCCAAACCACTTTGTTGTAGGTCAACTAAGAGGTCATGAATTTCTTATCTTTGGTTACTAGTAGTAAGTTCCTAATTAGACACCTAACTATTTGAAGTTGCTCATTTAGTAAGCAGTGGTAACCCCGTTGCTTACCCGTCAGTAGAGTTGGGTCCGCTGTTCAAACTCCAGTCAGACCACAACAGGAAGTTGCCTGAAAGTTTTAAGCTTTTTGTGTCACGCATATTTGACAAATAATACGAGCTAAATACTGGAATGTCCTCATAAGAGTCAAAGTAGAGTACACTTCACCTACCTAGTGTTGGTTTGCATGTGTTCACCTTTGCCCTGACATGCTAGCAGAAAAGTAATTCATTTGTTCCCTTGTTTGCTAGCAGCGGACAGCTCTCTCCTTCCTTGGTAATCTAACAGTAATAAAAAACTAACTTGTTCCATGGTAGCATTGCAGTGATTTAATCATTTGTTCCCAGGTTGGTTAGCAATGTGTCAGTCCTGAACTCCACGGTTACCCATCAGAAAGTAGTCATTTGTTCCCTGTTAAATGGCAGTGAATAATTCATTTAGTTCTTCGCTTACAATCAAGTATTCACTATTGTTGCTTGAAAATTAGCTGATATTTTAATTTTCTGGTTAAGTAGCCATGATTTGCACCTTTTAGAAGGAACAAATATTTATGGACTTATTTTGTTTATTTCATGAGAATGCTATTAAAAATTATTTTCCAGTTTCACTTGCTCCGCTCTGTGCTTAGTTTTGTTTTCTGGTACTTTTTCTGGGAATTATCTTTTGCCTTTTCTATCAGTCTGTTTGCATTAAGTGATTTTGTTTTTCTATTTAAGATGTAAGAATAAAGAAAGATAAAACTTTGGCATTGTACTGTCATTTTATTCCTATTTACTGTACGCATATTAAAAATAATGCTGACAAACAAACACACCATTATTTGATGCCATTGCTCTTTAGTTTGGGGTCTGATTACTTGTACTGGAATAAAGTGAGTCAGGCAGACTTACCAATTAGAGAGTCACACTGACAGGTGTGCTTAGACTGCCTGGTAAGTGAGACATAAATAGAGAGCCATTTTAACAATGTGCACAATGTGGTGGCAGGATACGAAGACTCTTATTCTTTATACCTATTTCATTTCAAGGTTTTTGATTCCTAACTATTCAACTCTGTGAAGTTGTGACAGTGAAGTTCCTTTTCAAAAGCAATTGCTGGATGATGGCACCATAGGTTTTAAAACTTAATGTGTTGAGAGAAAATATTGATAATAATAAAAAACAGTTTCCCTTATATTTCATTCTGTTTACTCTTTTTTAATGATAAAAGCTGTTACTTGCTCCAAGAGAAACAAGACTTTAAAAAGATAAGGTTTTAATGCGTACTTTGGTATGATTAATTGATAATGAATAATATTTAATGTGAATTAAAATGTTGCATATAAAGAGGCATATAAAATTTAGAAGTCCTTAGAGTTCTGAATCTCCCAGAAGTATACAAAAATAATAATTTCACAACATCTTAAGACTCATTTATGCATCTGCATTAGATCTATGTAGCATAGCTTTGGGCATTTGAATGGTGTGCATCTCGTCCTGCAGTATCTCTCTCAAAATCCTGCAGTTTGAGCCTAGTCCTGACAATGTTAAGGAAATCAGGACCATAGAAACGGAGTAAAGATGTTGGTGCAAAGAGCCAAAAAACTATGAGAAGCAATCAAATGTAGTGCAATTGTTGCAAAACGGAAAAGAGAGGAGACATCACAGGAATGGCAACTAATGACTGTGATCAGTTGAGGCAGAGGATGAGGGTTAGAGCTTGTTTGGTCACTGAGTTAGACATGATTGAAAAAATACACTTTTTTTATATTTATTTATATATTGGCAATCCCTGAGACCTGTTTGGGAACTGGCAGTCCCCTGATGCCGTGCAGCAGACCACTCAGGCCTTGTTGTCCCAGTTGTTTCACTGTTACATTTTCAGACATGTTGTATTCAAGGCTCGTACAAGTACAGCCCTCAGTGTCAGTTCAGGAGAACTCACACATTGTTGTTTATATGCAAAAGAACAAGTCAGCCTTTCCTACCAGTCCATGCTTCCCAATTATCTGCCAAACTCTTTGTATCAGGGACCTGCAAGGCAGCACAATCATCCAATCAAAAGGTGACTTAAGCTACTAAAAATGTGAGATTAATATCACATGATCACTAAAAGTATTTAGAGGTGATGAAAACAGATATTCTTGTGTATGTTCTTGTAAGTTTGAGGTTTTAGCTTCTTTATAAATGCCCTTGTAAACCCTGATAAATCATGCTGTTGTGTATTCTGTCATCATGCTGCAAACTTTTCCACCAAGAACAAAATAAGACCTGACAGCTGCAGGTTGCTTTACACAGCAGAGGGCTGCTTTACATTTATCTGAGGTAAGAAGTTTCTAGCTGTGGACGGATGTAATGTACCACTTTAGTTGACAGAAAAAAAAAAAAAAAAACCCTCTAAAGGATGTGTACCGCTGCTGTCTGAGGTGTTTCCTCTTGCCGCGGCTCCTGTTAGCTCTCATCCTGTTTAACCAAAACTAATCTTTATCCCCACTTTCAGGCGCTCTCTGTGTATGTGTAAGTGTGTGTATGTGGGAATAAGAAAAGGGGAGGAAGTCATTTGGTTCTAAATACGCGCAGCTTGGAAATCACTGTGGTAGTTTTTAGCTTTCCCCCTGAAAGCATCACCTACGCTGGGAATAAATCTTCCAGAATTATTCAGAAATCATGAATGTTTAAATAAAGATCGCAGTGGCAGACATATCGGGTTGTTGAGAGGTGAAATTAAAATGATTAAAATAAATGTATGAAAAAATGGTGCTGCATTTTATAAGAAGAGCTTACGATTCTCATTAAGGATGGGCATCTGGAGGGCTGGAGACACATCTTACCCCTCTTCTCAATCAATGTGAGATGCAAGTCAGTTCTAGGTATCTGTGATTTGTAAACGTGAAGATACCAGGACAAAATCGGTCTTTTTAAGCTGAAAAATATTGTTCTTAGAAATGAGTCGCTGACTAACTGCTAGTTAGCTGTAGTGGCCTTAAAGGTTCAATTTTACCTCTCTGTGTTTTCCCACATTGTAACTTGCATAAGCAAGTTTGTCATGACCTTCCTCCTAAAGTTGTTCATCACAGCTGCTGTGTTACATAACAGGTCAGTGCAGTTCACTTCAGATGAGCTGCACACGGATCAACAGTGTGGCTGTCATTCAGATGAACATATTTCAGCACCTGGAGCGAAGCAACTGAAAACATACAGCTCAGAAGTTCACATTGCTGTTTGGCTCTCTGACAAAATTGGTAAGCACATAAAACAAAAAAAGATGCAGATAGTACATGTATTTTGAAACTGCATAGGGCAGAGGTGTAAGAGTTCGTATTCAAACATCTCCACTCTCAACTGTAAGTGTGATTGAAATACCTAAACTCAAACAAACAATGCAACAGTTATGCAATGATCTGTCCTTTGTGATATTAGTTTAAATCCCCGTAACACAAAAACTTTAAAGGTTTATGTATACCTTTAGGACTGCAAGACACTGCTAGATTAACAATCACACATTGGGCAATAAATGATGAATTTGAGGCTGCTAAAAGGCTGCACCTTATTAAAAAATAAAACAAAATTCATCAAGATGAAAAAGTATCTTCTTCAAGTCATTCATATTTTTTCTCAGTTTGACAAGTGATCCAGGATGAAGAATTTTTCTTCACAAATGATACCTGATAATATTTTGGAACAGTTTTTTCTTGATTCCCTTCAAGTGAAATACCTTTTTCCTGGATGCAATAATATGTAAAGTTGATGTTGATTACAATTATTGTGAAAACAAAATACCTGACCTTTCTAAATGTATTGTGTAGTGGCAGCTTTATGAATAGAAAAAAAAAATGTGCCAAACCCTCATAAGATTTGTTGTCCTCAGCTCTGTGTTAACACTGATGGTATGACACATTGCATTACCTGGTTATGCACCTCACCTCCAATTTTGAAGCCCAATAGTGAGCACCAGTTCTAATAGTAAAACTCCCTGTGATCCAATGGACATAAAACAAAAGGGCAAACATTAAAACAAACACAAATCTCAAAAATCATGCTGTAGGAAAAAAAATTAACATTAGCCCTGTTAGCTTGGAATACTAATCCAAAAGGAGATTATATCTCCAATCTCTGTAAATCTGCATATTATCCATCACTACATACAGTATCTGTAAAACCACAGTTCATACAAAGACTCTATTTCAGAATATTTACTTTCCATAAACAAGACAAGATGAGTTAAAGATTAAAAGGAGAAGGCTGCCAGACATCTTCATTTTTCTTAGTTGAGTCTTTACCAAAATGTAGTTTTAGATTGATTTCTGGACTGATAATTTGTTAAGAGAACTGTTATACTGTTTATTTTCATTTATTATTGGACTTATGAAGGTTGTTGAGAAAACATTTGACAGAAAGTCATCACTTATTTGAACTCAAAGTGGGTTCAAATGTTCTTGAGTTCTTGGTTCACTATAACTAGCTAACAACTTTAGAAACAAACAACATAAAAATAGCAAACAGAACAACAAGTCTTTTTAAGTCTAGATATACACTAAGGGCCTTATTTTACACCTGGTGTGAAGTGTTTCAACCTGACACAGGTGTCATTTGCACACCCAGTGCTCATGCTGTTCAAATAGTCAATAATTCTGGCTCCTTATTGTGCCCAGGAGTGTGTGTTCCTTACTTTAGGATGTAGAAATTGACTTTACTTTTAATTCCTTAAATCTGGTCCAAATTCTGTGGTTCAGAGTACATTTGCTGTTTTGAAGACCTCTACCGTTGCATAGGATTTGTTAAAAAAAATCAGTTTAAAGTCCATAAACTGATGGAGACTTGGGAGACAGGCTGACTTTGTTGCAATGCTGCTTGACACAGGTTTCCTGTGCGCTCTTGTGCTCCCAGTGCAGCTAATAAACCAAGACACAAGAAAAAACACAAGTAGGATTAAACATTTTCTGGAAACACACAGCTATATTTTTGATCTTGTAAACCTCCCAATGTATCCATCTGATGACAGTTATTTGATGTACGGTAAACAAGTCTACCAAAAACATAAACCTGCCGGCCTCAGTTTTAACTGGATATTAAATAATTGACAAAGTTCCACTTTTACATTCATGGACTCGACTTTGCCATTATGCTCCAACTAAAAAAAAAGCATTCCAATCTAAGCATTTAGTTACAATATACAGTACTGAGTTCTAATGTGTTTTTTATTATAGTGGCACAATAAAAAATAATAAATTAATGAATTAATTAACCATTAGAAATTTAGACCTTACAATTAAAGCTGCTGTTTTAAAGCAAAGGCCAGCTGTCCTGAACATACCCAATCAAGGCACATAATCCATCCTTTCTGCGCCCTGCACTTGGCTTTGTGTCAAGAAAGTGTGCCCTAAAACTGGCAAAATATAAACAGATATACTTTAGTCAAAAGCAAGTTATCAAAATTGGGCCTGAAGGCTTAATCTAAAATGTCTGCCAAAACTAATATTGGTGTGTGAGTATAGTGCAGAGATGTTTGCAGTTAGCCAGTTAGATATTTGAAGTTAGATTCATATACTAGGTTTAAAAAAAGATATTCAATGAATGCTGTGAAACAAATCTGAAGCTTCTCAAAATAACGGCACAGTTTTGCAGCCTTTTGATAAAAAAAGGGATCAAGCTGTTGTGTGCTGGAACTGCAAACATTCACACTGCACTTACCTGCTACCTCTGTTATATGATTTTAATTTGTGATTGGCTGAATCATAAATTAACTGTATTGCACTGTATTGAGTTCTTTTGGTTTTGTTTTTCTTTATTGTCTCATTGATATATTTCTTTAAATTCATGATGGTTTCTGTGGGTTTGTGAGGGATTTGTGGTAAATAATGAGAAATTAACTCTAACAAAAAAAAAAACACTACGAATGATTATGCTGGGGATGACAGTGAGGGGATGGGGGAGGAAAGTAATGTGAATGTGAACTGAAAGTCTCATTCTAATCATGTGTGTTTGTGCTCCTGTAAAAGAAACACCAAAGGTCAGCATGTGGACATTTTTCAGAGTGCAGCACTTACATGTGACATGAAGGAAGAGTGTAGTGCTGTCATAACCCAGCGTGTTCTCCGCCAGTGCTGTGACACGGAATATTCCAGCAGACTTGTAGACATGTTTGATCCCCTCCTCGATCCAGCTCAGGTTAGAGTAGGACACAGCTGTGCCGTCGCCAAAATCTAACTGAATGTTGGTCCGCAAAGAGTCACCCTGAAACACACACAGCAGGAGAGATTCAGTCAGATGAACATAATGCACTGACATCACATTTCTACACGAAACCATCCATCAGAGGGACAAAAATCATCTAATGGCTGCTTTTACAGACAAGTACCATTATGCAGCAGAGAAAAGGCAGAAATATTGTGGCCAGTGGTAATTATGACATACTTCATGAAAAACATTACAGTGAGAAGTCTGATGACGCTGACATGCGGTATGATAATAAAAAGAGCTTCCTGACGTCTATGGAGCTTTGGTGCATAACACCTGCTCGATTAAAAATACTGTTTTTGAGACAATAACTTCAGAGTGGGCTTCACAATAATGTCCCAGCAGAAATCATAGTGGTGGCAGAAAAACAGTGGGAGCAAGTTATGACAAACAGGGAGACATAAGCCAGATACATGTAATAAAAACAAAAAAGGATTTTTTTTTACATTTAATGTAAAATAGGAACAGTGTGACTTCCATTGTCTTTAGTGTCTCATCCATATTCTTGCAGCCTCATTTCCAAGATATACTGATGACATGTAGCAATTGTATTTGTCAGTCCCCCCTCCTCTAAAGCAGGCGTGGGCAACTGGCAGCCCGGGGGCCACATACAGCCCTTCACCTCACTCAATGTGGCCCACCAATCATTTCCAAAAAAACAGAAAAAAAATGGAAATATAAAGAAAACATAACAACTGCTAAATATATTTCATGAGTAACTGGTACTATATAATGGACAATTTAGAATAGATGAAAAAGTATTTTCTTTAAAATACTTTTATTTATTTTAAATATTTTGTTTTAGGTCATGAAAGAACTTACTTTGCTTGATTGTGTCTCTAAATATCCTTGAAGAGGCATTAACACATAATACATTAATAAAAACTATATTTGGAAACAAGAGGTAATGGTTGTACTTAAAAAAGTAGCAAGCATTCATTTTTTATTGCATTGAAAAGAAGCTTAAATTGGCTATAATTTTGTGTCATGCTCTTTAAATCACGATTATTTTTTATGGTATTTGAGTTAAAATATGTAGGAGTTCATAATCCTTTACTGAAGCCTTATAGTTCCTATGCTCTTGTTTGTTTATGTATTTTTTCCTTATTAAGAGTGCCCGATAAATTGTAACTGCGGCCCTCTAGCATTGAAAATGAATTTTTGCGGAACCTATTGGTAATTAGTGTTGCCCACCCCTGCTCTAAAGGATGTCAATTCAGTTGAACAGTCAGCTCACTGAACAGAAAGTAAGTATGGCTTAGAAAAAAACTCTGCTAATTGCTGAATATTTAAACAAATTTCGTTTTTCATTGTCATGTTTGTTGGCCAGGTTTAACCTCTTACAACAGGGTTTTCTGTTCAAGTCTGTCAAGTTCAAAGTAGACTCCTTTTTGTGTGGAAAAACATTGCTTTTTCAAAGGCAGAGCATGGCTGGGCACAAATTTACAGCAAACCAAATAATAATAAGC
This sequence comes from Scarus forsteni, assembly GCA_036419115.1. Classification (NCBI taxonomy): domain Eukaryota; kingdom Metazoa; phylum Chordata; class Actinopteri; order Labriformes; family Labridae; genus Scarus; species Scarus forsteni. The sequence goes on from JAZDUH010000098.1 coordinate 35,987,190, forward strand.
CGCAAAGCAAATATTAATACATGAAACCCATGAACTTCAGTGTGCCTTGGCAAAATATTAATATACAGACCTAAAAATATGCTTGTGAGGGCATACAGCTGGCATGCTTGGCATTTTATAAATGAAATGAAAATCAATTTAATTTTTTTAATGAGAATATTACTATGGAAACATTGGAAAGTGAGTATCTTTAGTTGTATATGTTTGCAGAGCTGGAGGGGGAGAAAAAAAGCAGAAAACATCAGTATATGAAACAGAAAAAATCAGAATAATGTAAGTGGGTGAATAAATGTTGCACAGAATAAGTTTGTTTGGTCCTTGCAACTTGACACCTGACTTGGACTCTGCCCCAAAGACTTAAGACTTGACTTAAGACTTTAAACAAGTGACCTGTGCCAACTTTCCCGCTTTAACGTGTCAGAATAGCAACTACCATATCATGTAAATCTTAGTAATATAAATCTCTTACTTAGAGCAGAATAAAGGAGAAAAATGACCCCACCCCCCCTCTGTGCCAATTTTAGAAGTAACACGGGGGGCAACACTGCACTTTGCTGCACGAGAAGTCACTTCCTGCTGTCAAGTGTTGTGGATTGGAGCTTGACAAGATGGGTATGCCAGATTAGAGACACTTAAGCAAGCACGTCCAACTGCACTGCAAAAATATGGAGCTCCCACTGTGCAGTGCTCTTTCATACCTCTGAAGCACATCAATCAACAGACAAGGGACATCAGTAACATGCATTGTTATATGAATGTCCTGAAGTGTGATGATGGTGTGTGCCTGCATGAAAAAATTACTGTGGTACCTCAGTTAGTGTAACTCTTTTATTTATATATATTTTTAAAAAATTCAAGTTTAGAAGAAAAAAAAAAGGATAACTAATGACAATTCGTTTCAATCAGTTTTATTTTTTTGCATCACTGTTTTGTGTTTTGCAACACTTCAGGTTTTGTAAGCAGTGAACCCAGTTTGACAAACAATAAATATGATGCTGCTTTCACATGATGAATGTATGTTTATTATCATCATATAATAGTCAGGCTGTAAAATCTCAGCACTCAAACATAATAACACCATGTTCTTAATCTACTTTTCCAGCCTTTAAAAATGCATTATTTTGTATTAGCAAGAATATTGGTGATTTTAAAAGCTTTGTTTGACTAGTTAAGCAACAAAACAGATTGTTTCATGAGAGACTTTATTCTCAAACTAATTTGCAAAAAACAAACTGTTAAGCAAACAGAAATAAATTACAAAGTGGAAAACCATGAAAGTTTGTTCAATTAGTCTTCATAGAGGCCCAGCTGTTTGGATTTAATCCACAAGTTAATATTATTATGAGAGTCAGCTCTGACTTCTAATGTCCCGCTCTTCTGTAAATATTTTGACAGAGGAGGGGTGGACAACTTGAGGTCTCTGAGCAACATTTGCCCCCTCCTCCTCTCTTAGTGATGTCTGTGAGTCAATTTCAAGCATCAGTAAGTAGGAGCAGGAAAATGTTAACAGGAAAACAACATGTCAAAACATGTCAAAGGATTTCATAACTCCATTTCCGAAGATTAAATACAATATAAACAAGAAATGCTCAGAGAGCACAGACCTCTGCCAAGGCCTATCTTACATGTTTAGCTGAATTACTGTCAAAAATGTAAAATACTGCCCTATGCCAAGTCCTTTAAAAAGAAATTCTGGATCCTTATTTGGATCACCACACAATTCAAAGCACTCAATGAGAGCCATGACTAGTGTTTCCTGCATATGTAACCAAGATATCATAAGAACATTTTAAATTATCTGTCTCAAAAACAAAGAAACCCAAACAAACAATGGTGGAAAAAACAGAACCTCCTGTGCAGAGGTAAAAATATAAGTAGTTCTAAAAAATTTTTTTAATTTCTGTTCTTTAGAAGAATAAAGATATGACTGTCAGTGACTGCCTCTATGGAGCATTTCTGAATACATATGTAAGAATAATACAAAATCCAAAAACAGTGAAGTTGGCACGTTGTGTAAATCGTAAATAAAAACAGAATACAATGATTTGCAAATCCCTTTCAACCTATATTCAATTGAATACACAGCAAAGACAAGATATTTAATGTTCGAACTGGTAAACTTTATTTTTTGCAAATATTAGCTCATTTGGAATTTGATGCCTGCAACATGTTTCAAAAAAGCTGGCACAAGTGGCAAAAAAAGACTGAGAAAGTTGAGGAATGTTCATCAAACACTTATTTGGAACATCCCACAGGTGAACAGGCACATTGGGAACAGGTGGGTGCCATGATTGGGTATAAAAGCAGCTTCCCTGAAATGCTCAGTCATTCACAAACAAGGATGGGGCGAGGGTCACCACTTTGTGAACAAATGCGTGAGCAAATTGTCCAACAGATTAAGAACAACAACTAGCTATTGCAAGGAATTTAGGGATTTCATCATCTACAGTCCGTAATATCATCAAAAGGTTCAGAGAATCTGGAGAAATTACTGCACGTAAGCGGCAAGTCCGAAAACCAACATTGAATGCCCGTGACCTTTGATCCCTCAGATGGTACTGCATCAAAAACCGGCATTACTGTGTAAAGGACATCACCACATGGGCTCAGGAACACTTCAGAAAACCACTGTCAGCAACTACAGTTCGTCTACATCTGTAAGTGCAAGTTAAAACTCTACTATGCAAATAGGTGCAAAGTTCAAAAGCTGTGATGGTATGGGGGTGTATTAGTGCCCAAGGCATGGGTAACTTACACATCTGTGAAGGCACCAGTAATGCTGAAAGGTACAAACAGGTTTTAGAGCAACATATGTCGCCATCCAAGCAACGTCTTTTTCATGGACGCCCCTGCTTATTTCAGCAAGACAATGCCAAGCCACATTCTGCACGTGTTACAACAGCGTGGCTTCGTAGTAAAAGAGTGCGGGTACTAGACTGGCCTGCCTGTAGTCCAGACCTGCCCCCCATTGAAAATGTGTGGCGCATTATGAAGCGTAAAATACAACAACGGAGACCCCAACTGTTGAACAACTTAAGCTGTACATCAAGCAAGAATGGGAAAGAATTCCACCTGAAAAGCTTCAAAAATTGGTCTCCTCAGTTCCCAAACGTTTACTGAGTGTTGTTAAAAGGAAAGGCGATGTAACACAGTGGTAAAAATGCCCCTGTACCAACCTTTTTGCAATGTGTTGCTGCCATTAAATTCTAAGTTGATGGTTATTTGCAGGAGAAAATAAAGTTTCTTAGTTCGAACATTAAATATCTTGTCTTTGCAGTGTGTTAAATTGAATATAAGTTGAAAAAGATTTGCAAATCATTGTATTCTGTTTTTATTTATGATTTACACAACGTGCCAACTTCACTGGTTTTGGGTTTTGTACTTCAACAACCATTTAATAGACTATATTCATTACACTGCAATTGAAGTTTAGCCTCCATGGTCATATGTTTACCAAAGGTTTTAGATTGCTTCTATTATTGCAATGTGATTGATTCTACCAAACTAAGATCTCCTGGCCTCACAACCTTGTGGTCACAAAAGAACATTTTAGGGATCAGTGCACATTTAAGGTAACTGCCATCTTTTAAATGCTGTAAAACCAATCTCAATAGAAAATGTTCTTAAGTGCAAAATCTTGACAGATTGTAAGACTGGAACTTGTTAATATACACACATTTCTGTGTGGCTTCGAAACTGACAAATTTTTTAGAAGATGTACTGATTGGTTCAATGTTTTATTGAGAATTATTTTGTCACTACTGCTTACTGACCGAAACAAAACCTACCTTCACAATTGACGCAATATCTTTACCGCTGAAGCACAAAAGAAAGTAGTTGGAAACTACTTCCCATTAAAATACAATGCAATCAAACAAAAGATTACTTTGTTACAGAGGAGCTTTACCACTTTAAACAGCCTAAATAAATGAGCCTAAATGTCCTAAATGAATTCAATGTGAGGCAGGAACCAGCAACAAATCAGGCCAATTACACTTAATCTTATGTAAGTGACCAAAGTTTTTGCCTGGATCCTCTGTCTCTTTTTTTCTTTGCCATCAAGCACATTAACGCAGAAAAGAAAGCAATGGCAGAGGGATTTTGGCATGGTACTGGAGGGATTTCTTTCTTTCTTTCTTTCTTTCTTTCTTTTACCTTCTCATTCAGTAGAGCTTGTTAATATGTTTAACACAGTGGAAATAGTGGAGCATTCATCTATTTTGGTAAGGGAAATGGTATACTTTTACTTTCAAAAGTAAGAATCTTTCTTTAGCTCAGAGAGCTCTGTAGTTATGAGCGTTTGAGCTGTACAGTTAAAGTATTTAAAGTACCTGATGTAGCACCTTCAATAGGAAACTTTGGGCATGGAATTACATTTTTTACAGATGCAGTGGACAGCAGACGTGCAATGCTGCGTGGTGCAATGCAACATCTAATGTTCATTTTCAGTTCGGACTTGTGTCAGATGACCTTTTTTATATGAGGACAAACAGTATTTTCTTAAACTGCTTCCTGTTAAAAGATAACACTTAGATTTAATAGTTTTCAGGTTATATAAACAACTAAAAGGTGGTTATGATTAAACATGTTAAAGCTCAGGTCTCAGAAGGAAAAGCTGGCTCTGATGCAATGCTTGCACCCTTAAATTTAGTTTTACTAACTTTTGTATTTGAGTTTTAAACCAATGGAAGTTTTGTGTTTGTATCTATCATTTCATATATTAGATACATAAAGGTAAGGGGGTCCTACATTTTGGCCCTGGCGTATTTTGCAATTTGTTAACATAATTTGTTCTGAAAAGATTTCTGTTCCTGCCCTCATTTTATGTCAAAATCATTGTGTTTCCTGATATAATATCTGCAGATACATACACTAACTATGTCTGCCTCGGAGCGTACGGAGAGAATTTTGAATGTGTGTCAGTCAGTTTTGCACATGTGTGTCTGTGCAGCCTACATGTGGCCCTACCCACCATGTTTGCCTTTGCATGGTGTGTGAGTCTTTAGCTGCTTGCACGGTGTCCTCTGGGAATCACATCTGGCATTATCCAAGGATCAGCACACAGCACGAGTGTTGGTGGCTCCAGCTGCCACAGCGACTGAATCTGCTCTCATCCCGCAGGCCCAGGAAGGCAAACTCCCAGGCTCCCCCTAGCACATTGTAGCGCGACGCTACAGGGATCTTCATTTGTAATACTGCATTAGCATGCAAGCCATGCCAAAACATACAATAAAACGAAATACATACAACCATTGTTCTGTCTCTTCCATGCTCCTTTACTCTCTTTCTCTTCCTTGCTCCCTGACTCCCCTCTTTGTGTGCTTCCAAGTGTGAAAACATGGAAGGTTTTACTGAGGCTTCTGGGGATATTTTGTGTCACTTTGCCTGGAAAATGATATCTTGGATAAGTAGCTGGAGAGAATAGAGAACAGGGAAGAGCAGGATTTGACAGTGCAGGCATTGTTAAGAGCTGTAATGAGCTGGCGTGCTAACAGGACTCTGGCTTGGTGACACCAATGTCACTCAGCTTTCCTCAGTGTCTGCTGTCCATTCTGTGCTCATGCTCGCCCTCTGTATCAGCCACAATGGGATTGACTAATCTGCATGAGACTGATGCTGGCCCGGCACTCTAAATGTCACTCTTTGTGTGCGTGTATCTCCCAGGGCGAGGCAGATCCAAACACATCGTGGCGGGAGCCTTGGGGCTAGGACGTCAGTGCTGGTTCACAATGAAAGCGCTGTTGTAGAGGTTGACAAGAGTTTGGAAACACAGGGCTGCCATGTGTTCAGGTGTGTCAAACCTCAAACCACAGTGTCACTGTGATGTGCAACAAGTAAAGACCACTCCAGAGAGTGCTACAGAGAACTTCAGTATTTTACAGTCTTATTTCTGCTGTGCCCACAGGAGACACAGCAAAGGACATTCTGTGTTAGTGTACAGATACAAATCTATCTACACAGCTAAGTCCACTTGCAGATTTTAATCAGTGGTTTATGTGTCCAAGGGGAAGGTAAAACTTTGTTCTCAAGAATTCAAGAATGCTATAACTCTGTAAAGTCCTGTTCAAACTATACATTGTGCATGTAACTTTAAATGTTTAATGCACCAAATACAGTGAAAGTGACTGGCTTACTAATGTTGCAATTTTGCATTACCCTTGCAAAGCATGGAGGTTTACTTTCTTCAATGTTTCTTATCAGGCAGATACATCTGGCAAAGCTTCTTGGTTAGAAAATGAACACTTTTCAATGTCCTAGTGAAGAGAGGAAGTGGTAGTTACAACCCATGTTGTCACTATGCTTGGGGATTAAAATAGTTATGTAATATTACCATTACTGACAGCATTATCGATTCTGCCTGTCAATCCAGTGAATTAAAAGTATGGCTATTGATTCATTTTGAGCATCCGTGCAAAAGTTGGCCCACACAGATTTTCAGTGGCAACAATGTCAAACACATGTCACACCTGATATTTAATGCTGTACTGCATAGATGAATGCATCTGCATCCTTCCACTCATTTATCAGTTAGTGTAATTGTGTTGAAAATTAAGTTAAAATCTTGACTATAACTGGCATTTGTCTTGCAATAAATACATTTTTACTTCTTAATTAATATTTTTTCAGACTGCCTCTGATGAGAGCATGCAAGACAAAGTGGGAAGGATTGATGAGAGAATTATAAAGCATGAGGACGAAGGATACTGATTTCTTGAGGGAGTTGCTCCGGTTCCTCAACTTGAATTGTTTTTTGATTTCCATCTGTAGTTATGCTGAGAGCAAGAATAAAGTGGCCGCAAGCCTCTGACTGGCCTGTAATCAATATGACAGGAAAAAATATTAATTCAGTCCCCTTCCAGTTTTTTCTTCGAAGTTTCTGCCCTTTCCAGTCAATTTCAATGGTTAGGGGCTGTTTACATGAGACCTAAAACGATCAAATCCAATAAGTTTTCATTGCGTTTCGGTGCCCAGTTTACATGGAAACGGTACCTATATTGCTTAAATCCACAATTTTTTTAAAAAACAGGCACCAGAGTGGAGAGTTTTCAATGAGCTCTCCATGCAGCGCCGTCTAAACCCAGATCAGAGTGTTTCAGGGTGAAACGCTGATGTCACCGCATGCGCAGTCTGCGTGCACATACCAGGAACAAATCAGCTTTGGCAGTCTATCGGGTAACGTGTGTGCCACTTACCGTGCTTGGTTTGTTATTCAGACAAAACTATCCAGTAAGTTTTTTCTTCATACGTGTATTGTAGTAGTGCTGCCTCTCTGTAAACCTGCACTGCCATCTACTAAACTGGCATGCATACTACAGTGATTTCATGTGTTTCCAGCGTCTCCGTCAGAATGGGGCTAGACTTGAATACGCAAAGGAAAAATCTTAGCGTTTCTCAGTCAGAGAGTGTCTGTGTAAACGTAGCCTTAATGTTCAGATGAAGCTAAATATATGCCGTGGCTAGCTGGCATAGGAAGAAGGAATCTGAGATACAGTTTGTCTTTGCTCAGTCAGTAGCTTCTACGCAGGAGTAGGATTCTTGTTGAACCAAACTTAAAGGGCACATCAAGAGGGTGTCAGCTTTTGCTCTGACTTAGCTTGATATATGAAACAGTAGGGATGAGAACTGGTGAGATGTTATCATTACCGATACATTTTCATTTCTGCCTTTTCAACTCTTAAATTCTGTTTTCTGTCAGCCATGACTACATCTCTGACTTTTTTGTTTCCCATGCCTGCCTCTGATGAGAGTGGATGTCCTTGATCTGCATACAGAACAAAATAAGAAAAATTGATAGAAAAATTGAGAAGCTTTAACGCAAATTATATTGATTTCTTAGGCTGTTGTTCTTGTTTTCAGTTGGTTTTCAATTCCCATCTCTTGATGTGCCAGGTTCTTTCTGTTTATGTTAAAAATGACAACATAAACTGAGCCAGGACCAAGACATTTGAGCTGTAGATGTGCTTTAACTGAAAACCCAGTGGGAAGAGTGCCAATTTATGGCATTTTTACTTCAGGCTGGAGACATAGTTGTTAGTGTCACCGTCCCCTGGTTATTTCCTAAACAGTTTCTTTTTAAGGGAATATCAGTTGCTTCTAGTACGTAAAATACAGAGACTGTATTACATTGGAAAATTGTATAATGATAGCATTTTGTGTCATGGTCACAGATAAGCCAAAATCATTATAAAACTCACACTGTGGACCATTTTTTTCTCAAACTTAAGAATGCTGTGGCCCAGTCTAAACTGCTATCTAGGGCTGACCACAGCATACATGAAATCATTGCATCAGCCTCAATTTTGTTCCCTCCCCATTATGTTTTCAGACACCAAATTCAGTGTGACAATGACTTTGCATCACAATGGTATTATACTTTAAAGATGTTTTGTTGCTGCACAATTTCTTTACCAGAAAGATTAACATCTATCCAAGCACCAGTGAGTTCTTATAATTCAAAAAGTATGAGGTAGAACATATAACAGTCACCAGTTAATTTAACCCAAGCAAACCTGTCTCTTTTCCAATATATCAGTTACCCCCTCATGAAGAAGCAGTGCTGCTGGCAATGTATGGTGTATCCCATTTCACATGTTTCCTCTTTGGGTTCTAAGATACTGATTGGCTCTTCATGCATCCATTAATGCATGAATTCTCAAGACAATAAAAAACTATTGAGTAAAAAATGTCTTCTTTAAAAAAATATATAGATAGCCCTGCTTATACTATTTCAACAGTGTGATGTATTGTCAGTCCTGAATCACCAAATTCTGCTTCTACCTGATTTTTTTCAGTCTCAATTTTGGTACAAATAATTTTGTAATCCCTTCTGAAGTTAAATTAACATAGTGACTTTAAAATGTGCATTTTTTTTACATTCATGAAAAGCTACAAAGCTATGTAAATAAAAAAAATAAGGGAAAACAAGCAGAGAATAGGGATCTCGTATTTTCTGCTCGTCTAAACAAGACACTCATTTAAAATTAATTGTCTTTACAGTATGAAGACATGTTTTGCCCTTTTTAGATATCTAAAACAAAAGCTCATGCTAAGCTATGATAGTATGTAATTTCAAGCATTATCAGAAAAAGGTGACATGTCACAGACACAGTCCTCTTTGGTCTAAATGAAATGTGTGTGCAATGCTTTGGTCAAATATTAAACTGATCCGTCACCAAAGGATTTCTTTTGACTTCTTTTGTATAAACCATTTGACCTCCTTGGTGTGAACCTTGTAGTGAAAGTGAGCCCTGTATTTATTTTACCCTGGTCTACTTATCTGGGGAAGGGTGCAAAAACAAGCTGTGTGCTTGAATGACTGCAGTTGTGGATACAGGGATTCCTGGAGTGAGAAAGGTACTTAATATGAAACATTGTGATGAATGCAGATTCTGGCCATAAGGTTTATAGACAGAGGAGGCAGCAGGAGGGCTGGGTTGTTGTTTCTGCTGATAAGTGTTGGTATATACATTTATTTACCTTGTTTTAGTTACAGCGTCACAAAGCTACAAAGATTCATGTTAATAAATGCAGAGTAATTCAGCTTCTTTCAAGCCGTGTGCAATTTGGTCTCTGTAATTCAAATCTGCCAGTCAGTGTATATTATCATCCTTTTGCATAAATTGAGCTTTAAAGATAGTTTTGCTGTATAATAAATGACATTTGAGTAAATATGAAATACTTTGGATTTAAATTGTTTGTTTGACAAGCCTTATTTGAATTTCATTGCGCACGAAATCAACCAGGTGATACAATCTCATTAAAACAAGAATTCAGTTACTGGAATAATTGTTGGAAATTGTGTGCACACAAACAAGTGAAAACTTGTGTAGCTTGTGTTTTTCCAAGACCTGAAGCAGAAAAGATTGATTACACCTAAAATGAATGAACATATCTTTCATGAGGCCATCAATAATACCAGCAATTTTCACTTTTGTACTGTGGGTAATGATTATGAAATTTTTACATTATCCCTTTTAATTTATTATTGTTTCCATGACAGCAAAGCAGCAGTTAAATTAAGGTGCTGTTGCTTACTTGATGATGTAAGCTGATCGTGACCCATCTAACCTTCGGCTTTAAGTGGGTTGTTTCTGCCTTGTGCATCATCGCACTTTGTTTTGTTTTTCTCCTTTGAAAATTCAGCTTTGTATCTCTACCATTCTGAGTTCTGAGAGTTGAAACACGTTAAAATTAATGTTTTATGTTATTCTTTTACATATAATTCAAGGAAATAGGACAGTTTTTGCTTTCTAGGTGCACCTTTTGGGATTAAACCAGGAATCTCAAAGGGTAATCTTTTTCTTTTCTGATCTACAGTTTGGTTTGTTCTGCTTCAGAGGAAGAGCCCTTAGACAAGACACTGACTCCAAGAAGCCTTGCAATCTGTTCCCTTCAGCATATGAAAGAGTGTATGTTTGTGTGTGAGAAAGTGCCAAATTAACCTGGCAAAACATATGAACCACTCAACTTCTGCAATACATAAAATATTCCATGCCAATCTAGGCAACAGCCCATTGAAAGTTTTTGGGAGGGCAGAACCATTCAAACATACCCAGCAGGTGATTGGACGATTGCTCCATGAACCACGTTCACCACAGGCCAATCAGATGTAGGCAGGCGCTTTTGCCAAAGTGTATAAAACTGAGGCACTTTATCGTACAAACTCACAGAAACTTATTGTATGTGGAGTGAAAATACCATCTCAAAAAAATGCATTGAGTGTAGGAATTTATGCGATTTCAGAAGTGCCCACAAAAGTCTTAATTTTACTGTTGCTTGTCAGGCATGAAGCAGACTGCTGTGTATGTGTGTGTGTGTGTTCCTGTTCCTGCCTGCACATTCTCCCCTCTCCCTTCTTGTTTCTCCAGGTAGGTAGCTGATTGAGCTACACCTGAGAGGCTCTGCTCTGATTGCTCTGATTGAGAGGCCAACACGGAGGAGCTGACTGCTGATAGGCTGGCATGGCTTTAAAAGGAGCAGTTTCCTGCAGCTCTTTCTCTTTTCTCCCAACACTGAGCCTGGTCGAGTTGTGTGCTCCTGTTTTGGCATGTAGTGTGTGGTGGTAGGGGGTGAAGACAAATAAATGAGTTGGGGTACATTTTTACATTCAGCACGTAGTAAGACTTTTGTTTAGAAACACTAGATTATTTGGGTTGTGTCACCCTCTGTATTTATGGATTTAATCATGTTTATTAGTTTAATCCTTAGGCTATCAGTTTGTTGATTTGAGTTTAGGATTAAATTAAAATAGGCTGAGTTTTGTTGTACTTTTGGTTTTATTTGGCACAGCCACTCTGTCCCCTCCTCCCCCACATTATGAGAACCTATGTTGTTAATTTGAGTTTCAAATTAAAAAGGGTCTTTGTTTTTTACTTTCACTCTGACCCCTGTCAATTTATTTTGCTTGTTGAGTTATCCTTTTTGTTTTACAAAAGGCATACAGATGGATTTGCCAGATTTCATGTCTATCACCAGACTGATCTGTCTTGCAAAGACTCGAACTGAGAAGATTGTTACAGTTCAGAAAAATGACCAGGCTATCAGTACTCTTTTGATGATAAAGAGGCAGTTCATGCAAGTGGAGGGAGAACCAAAGCAACATACACCATACACCACTCGGCAGAGGCCTGTATCACGAAGCAGTCTTAACGAGGTAACTTCAGGGTTAACTCTTGTTTATCGATAGCACCAAGCCGGTTCATTTGTTATCGGAGTAGATCACCATGGTGACTTACTCTGAACAGCTAACCTGCTCCGGAGCAGGATAAGTTGGAGGTTGAATCTGATCCTGCGAAATGACCCTCGCACTAGCCAACCAGCTTCTTCGAAGCAATGCCCTTCCCTCTTCTCCTGAACCCGGTAGAAGAAGGCACACAACTCTTGAGACGAGCATGAAGATGAGAAAGGCTGTCCCGATGAAGATTTGACCCAGTAGATCAACCCGACGACACGCTGTGAGACGTACTGGTTCTCGTGGCCTGGAATCATCTACCTGTGTGATATATGTTTATTATTATATATTTATATATATTCCCCGTGTGACCCGCAGGAGCGGTGCACTAACTGTCCCACTGTAATTGTGTATTGCCTGCTATAAACTTCGCTTCTATAGTACCTTTTTATACATTCAAATGCACCATAAAGTGCTTGACAAATAAAAGGGATGTAATTCTTATGTGAAACAGCACATTATTCCATCATGTCATTCCTGCACTTAATTCATGTGTTTGAGGGTTTTTTTTTCTTGTTGATTTTAAATTGTTAATTTGGGTCAGAGATCAGATCGGTAAGTTATTATGATTTATTGTGGTGACCACAAATCTTAAATGCAGCTGATATGACATGAAACAGACCAACCTACCAGACGCAGTTATGTTTTTGCATTTATTTTTTATCTGCTCCCATGCAACATGCAACACATTTTCACAGTATATTCCTTCATGAGATGAATGAGTGTCAGATTTAGCCAATGATGAGTAATTTGCACATTTTCATAGTCCGCCATGCATTTTGTCTATGATTGACAACTGCTACAGTGTTTCCTTTCTCCATTATCCTGTTTTTTTCATCCTCATATTTTAACATTATCAGACTCCGCTCTTCACATGTGCAATACGGAGCTCTGATAGTGCATTCCCGGCGCTTCTCAGCGTGTTTTCCACTCATGATTACGATTGGTCAGCTGCCTCTGGGCACTCCCCTTATACGTGCCTGTTCACAGCTCTTGATGAGACAATCCTGGGTTGAGTTACCGTGTTGATAACTTCCGTTGTGCTATCGATTATTCTGATTGTCGTTGTTGCGGTTGCTCAATCCTGGATAGATGTGTTACTGGGGATAAGTTGACCACGCTTCGTGATATAGGCCTCAGGCCAACTTCCTGTCATTTATGAGTTGATGCTGTGATGTAGTATTAAACAGTGAGTGCTCCATTTAGGCTTCTTCTGGGTGCATTCATAAGTTAGGTATGATATTGTCTGACATTTTTGTTCAGCAAGATCTGACAGTATAATTATTAGAGAGAAAAAAAATGTTATGTGTTGTGAATTCGACTCAAATATAAGATAATACAAAACCTTTATTACTCAACCTTTATCCATATGGGTTACACGTTAATTACAATCTGATTGCGTGCATTAGTTGGTTGTGACATACAGATTTACCAGTCTATTATATGTTCTTTATTGTCTTGACAGTTTGACATTAATAAGTCAAAAGTTAGAGAACATAATTAGCAAAAATCATGTAAGCTTATTAAGGATGCAGCGGAGCAGCCATATTAATTTCTCTACAGTTCATACATCTTTTTAATTGAGCATTTTACCAAAACATCCTTCATCCAAGCAGGCCCATTTTTTTGCCTCTTTGTTGCCACAGAAGTTTGGCCCTGATTTAATACTGATAATTCTCTAAAATATATTACAAAATAATAAATGCTGAAAAACTAATCAGCTAAACCCTCCCCCATGGTTCACAGTGATTTCAGTAAGTTTCCATCCATCTGTAAAGAAATTAATTTTCAAGTGTTGGACGGAAGAAACTATATTATATTTCAAGATTTTTCCCCACATCAGAAGCAGCTATAAAAACGGGGTAAAAAAACGTACTCAAATTTTTACTCACAATACACTCCTGTACTTCAGCTGTGCCATTCTGGTTTCACCATAATGACATACAGATCATCTTAGCTGTGGACCAAAACATCAAATGAGCCAAAAGGGAATAAAGAAAGTGCTATAAGCTGAAATTCGCAGAGCATACAGAAGCACTGTTATGATCATTAAAGGAGGTCTATGTGAATGTGTAGTTACAGCCTCTTAAGTGCCAATTTGCAAATCAGCACTCAATCCAGCTGCTGATCCCTCTCACATCTTTTCACTCCGACTTGTTAGTGGGGATGGTGGACTTAAACCTCGCTCGAAGAACGCCTGCTTGCCATAGCCATCTTTTTCTACAAAACTTCACTGATGTGTATTTTGAGTAATCAATAATCAGTTATTGTCATAAACAGTGACTTGGCACTTGCAGGAAATAAACACTATTTTCATCTCCGTCAGAGGACCTGTAGAAATCACTTTTGGTCCTCCCAGTTAAAATCCAAAAATGCAGTTGTTGCAGCAATTCGGCTTTTATTGCTGCTTATATACTGCAGAAGCAGTATCCTATGCTTTTGCTAGCAAATGTCTGGTTGTTTGTTTGCTTGTGTTTGACTTTAGGGAGGATAACTTAAAAAGTTCTGAATGGATTTTGATTTCATTTTAAGGGAATGTGGGATTAGGAAGAGGTCATTAGATTTTGCTGTCATTTTTCTAATTCTTTTCTGTATGTCTTTTTGTCTCTGAGCAAGACAATTCGGGACAGTCTTTATGGATTTAGAAGTAGCACAAGTAGGCTAAAAACAGTCTACTAATAAAACTTAAAAATGTTACCAGTAAAAACTCAAAGCTTAATTAACTAGCACTAGTATAAGAAAATTGTATACTAGTAGGCAATTCGTTTTACTATTAAGGTTGACTCCAGCACTAGTAGGCCAAAAAGCTTTACTATTAGAACTTTTTTTTATTACTAATACTACTAGTACAGCCAAAAGATTGACTGATCAAACTAGTAGACCCATTTTAATGAAGTAAGAGGAATTATAACCAAATCCTGCATCCTAATTGGCTGTAATATTTTCAAAAGCCAATAGAAAGCCTAAATTTGCTCAGTCCTGCCCCCTTTTAGCATATATGGCATACTAATAGTATAAGTGAATATTTGTAAATCTACTAGTTGAGCCAGTCGACCCAAAACAGAGTAAAAGTAGTAATAGAGTATTTTTTTTTGACCTACTAGATGTACTTATTGTATTCACTGGTAAAGTCTACTCACGCACTGCTTGACCAAATTTCAAGTACATGTACCCTCAATCTGAGTACTAGTAGAGCTGAACTACAGCGGACATCAACGATATCAATTTTATGTCCAAACAGCTTTCCACAGTCATTCAGAGAGATAAACACAGAACTGGTTCAAACCCAGCCAGATAAAGGAGAAGAGTTTCACCTCGACTTGGACTTGAACTCACATGTGGTGAGAGCTAGTGAGAATAAATACTGATATTTCTACAAGGATTTCTTTTTTCTACTGATTGATTACTGACTGATTTATTTGCGAGTGCTGCCGTGTTGTGTTTACAGTTGGTTCTGCCTCCATGAAGCTAAGTAAAACAAGGGGAATATCATCAACAAATTCTCTTGAAACATAATGTTTTGAAATATTCTTGGATTTTCAAAAAGACTCCCTTGACAATCATTTTTTATCTAAGTGGAACGATCCCTTGACATTACAGGAATACCTCTTCCAACAAAAAAGCCTGAGTTCAATGCCTGTGCCTCCAGGGAAATAAGACTAAAAGAGTGTTTACTTTTCATCTAATTTTTCGTTTGCTCATGGCCAGACATCTAATGAAACGGCTGCACAGGATTTGGAAACCAACGCAGCGGTAAATATTTTTGCTGGGAATCCTCAGCTGTCACACCTGTTATGTCCAATCCAAGTGTTCACCTGCTGGAGGTTTTATCTAGCTTTACTTTTGGGAAGGAAGACAGTTTTACAAAATCACAACATGAGCATGAACAGGGATGGAACATTTTCTAACAAATGTGACTGTGAGTGGTACACAGAGAAAAGCTGGTCAAATTTCAAAGGGAGCAAAACAATTGTAAAAGAGATCACATGGATTTTAAAAAAACAGTGTGAGGGATTGAGAGAACAGCACACGATTGAGAATATAAAGTCGAGCACTGACGGATGACAATTCAATAGTTATAAATAAATCAATGTAAGTTTTTATGTCTTAAGGGGACAATTAGGGAGTTGTTACAAAACCTTAAATAAAATAACGCAAAAATGTTTTAGTTAAAAGTTCAAAATCAAAACACCTTCTCACAAGTGTCTGCCCACCGAAAGCACTGAGAGGGAAAAGCTCAGTTAGAGCAACACAGTGGAGCCAAGTCAGATAAATTTAAACACTGAACACAGAAGACAACAAAGTCCAAAAACAGAGAAGTTATTTCATCGTGTGCAAGCATTTGATCTGATCCACTTAGACAAGTTGTCAGTTTAGAGATAAACTGTATGAAAGGAAAACAGTGTTGGTGCTTTTGTTTTTCAGGGTGTAAAATAAATGACCAATATAAGAATAAAAGTGTCAGAAATTTGAAAATAATGGTATGAGTCCAAGTATATCAACAAAAAAGTATGACCTTTCTTCTTTTAAATAAGGGGGGACAAATGACAAGCGATTTCAGATCCCTTTTAGGTCTCTCTAACTTACATCTAAGAACCCTTATAATTCTATAATATGATGGATGAACAGTGAGCATAAAGCCTCGTTGGAGACCTTTTGTCTGGCATAAAACATTTGCATAATGTTATTTATAATTACAACACTCATTTTTTTTTTTTTAGTTGTTAGAGATGCTCTAATGTATGTACCAATTGTGTTTACTTTGAGTGAAATCAGCTGGTACAAATACAAATCAAAATTTCTGATTTAAACAGTTGAAGTGTTTTTAAAGTCAGATACCCCCCCCCCCCAAAAAAAAAAAAAAAAAAGTTGGAAAAAATAAAGATGTATTTTTAAATGTGTTCAATTATTTACATAAATCAACACAATTATTACCAAACTGAAGGAACAGCCATCCAATCTGTTGATCATAGTACACAGTCTAATAAATAAATGGCAATAAGTTTGCATATTTGTTTTAGTCACACCACAAAATTGATGTAATTATACCCATGAAAAAATACTTTAGTAAGAATAAATAAAAACTCACCTTCAAACAACTGTACTTCAACAAATTTCCCTGTCAAAATAAAAACCTTGTTTTTTGGAATTACATTTGAGCTCATCAAGCTCTAACAGTGCACTCCATTTACCTCAGAACTTCAGTTACAAGGTGGTAAAATTGGGGAACCTGATGCTTGACTTCCAAGTAGAAAAGTTGGACCAAAGGGTGTGTTCTAACTTATGAGTTTAATTTGTATCTCAGAAAATCAGTCTCCCAAGATCAAATGTGACTACTTACGACCTTCTTCCAATAGTTACTTTAAGAGCCGACATGAACTTATTATGACGGACTGGATCTTAAACGCATCATGTTGTGCTATTGTCAGCACATTGTCAGGGCTTTACGAGCTTCAATAAAGTTGTTCTCTGCACATATTCTAACACTGGATTTATAATTTAATTTTCCAACTAAAAGGACAGAACATTTTTGGAATAGTCCATTGTCTCTCTAAGGTCGCTTTCACAGGTCAAGTTTAGCTGATTCAGCTTAGTTTGGGGGTTACAGCATCACAACATGGTTGTCACTTTCACTTGGTGTGAGTTAATCTGTCAAATACTGTGTAATAAAGCTACTCAACTCAACAATGACATATTGACCTGAGTGAAGTAACCATATTCTGAAAAAAACAAACAAACTCGCAAACATTAACCTGGTCAGACAACTGGAGGCTGGTGCAAGTAGCTAAAGTTAACTATTTTCTGCTTGGTATTGACAGGTAACAGCACAATCACTTTTTAACTGTAGTAAGCCTTGGTCAAATTCAAGCCCTGGTTTACATTTTTTGATTATTTTGCCTTGTTTAGTCCTTGTTTTGTTCAGATAGCTGTCATAGCTAGGAATCAAGACCCTCTGTTTGCAGGCAGACCAGAATTTGATATTTTGGTAAAGTCCATGTCGGCTTTCACACCAACCCAAATCGAAGGAGTTCTCCAAAAAAAGAAAACAAAAAAAGTCAGTTAGAGGTCTTTTGATCCAGACCAATCATTTTAGTTGTGGCAGCAACAGAAGTGGATAACATGGCAGCAGCAGACAAGTGAAGTTTGTTAAGTAAGAAGCATATGCAACTTAATCACTGAATACAGGCATTAATTGTTATGGGCCAATCATGTCTTTTTAATAGACAATAATCTGTATGTGATCAGTTATGGTACCTTTAAATAAGAGTAAAATATAAATAAAAAGGGCAAAAATTATATCTCTCCAAACTAATATATATGTTACATGTTGGAAGGCTATCTGGGTGTTTAGTGACATAATACTTTTGGAAGAGTGACTGAATACTTGCACGGCTGAAGGCCTTCAGTAAGCAAAGCCAAAGGAGAGGATATATGAATGTTGGCAGCATCATATTAGTTTCAGCAAGTATGGACAATTCTGCCAGTAATATACCATCTGTATATGTTAGCAGAATGTACAAATGTAATGTCTTAAATTCTAAAAGTTAAGGCCCTATGTTTGTGGAGTGTGAAACAGAACCAAAATTCCTACCTCAACTATTTTTAAAAAAATATATATTTCTTTCAGACTTCAAAGTGTGTTCTAAGGTCTGAAGCTCAAGGTCTGAACTTCAGCTATACTTAAGAGGAGTGTTTTTATTTTTTCCATGTTTTTGAAGCACTTTGTCAGGATTATCTCAATAACAATCCTTAAACCTGTTGTTCACCCCAAAGAATTTGTTTTGAATTGAAACTGTACGATCAATTAAAAAAGGATCAAATGTTTATTCCATGCACCACATGGCCTTAGTGTCAGTCAGCTGGCTGTAGCAATGCTATTTGTGTCTTTTGGGTAGTCAA
This sequence comes from Scarus forsteni, assembly GCA_036419115.1. NCBI lineage: Eukaryota > Metazoa > Chordata > Actinopteri > Labriformes > Labridae > Scarus > Scarus forsteni. The sequence continues at coordinate 36,005,821 of JAZDUH010000098.1, forward strand.
AGAGTGGTTTGTTTTCACTGCCACAGAGCAGTTTGACATTTCATTAACTGTGTTCACACCTTTGTGTACAATTTAAATGAGGACAATGTGTTCATGGAATTTGAAAATTAAATGTTCAGCAGGTTAGCTTTGTAGCATGATGACACAGAAGCACATTAAATTAGAAATATGTCATGTCATAGGAGCTAAAGCAAACCCCAGAGCTAAAGTCAGGTTTCAGGTCCTTTGTTGAGGTCTCTCAAAGTTTCTGTTTGATAATCAAACTCCATGACCTAGAGGTTCAAGAATACAAAGCAGGTGGCTCTAAGTTATACATCTAATAGCTTTACGAATGTACTCATTCATTTGTTGTCATGTAGTTATGTAGAAATATGCTCCTTGTAATTGGAGTCTAGCTTTAATGTCTCAAAGCTAGACTCCAATAACAATAAGTCATTCCCCTCCTACCTTACACTCACAGTCGAGGGTCAGGGTGAAACGACCCAAAGTGAATAAGCAAATGTCTCAGTTTTCCTATGTGGTCCTTTTCCTCCCCAAAAATACGAAGCAGCAGGTTAATTTGTATTAATAACTTGAACCTGATATCAACGAGGCTCTTGTCAATCATTTCTCTATCATTATTGTTATTGTTCAGGGTAAATCAACAAATACAAATCCCTTTTTGTCCAGTATACCATGTGGTCATGTTGATTATCATATCTCATAACTTCTCTTTTTGGGGATTATTCCATTGAGTCTTTTACCCATGAAATATTTAAGGGCTTTTGCTCTCCCTGCAAAATACAGCCATCACAGGATTCATGAATATAAATTAAAGTCTGAATTCATCTGGAGAATTTTCACAGACGGCTTATGCCACAAGGATTCTTTAAACCAGCGCTCTTTTATCACATTGTTCTGCAGCCCACCTCCCTGCCTCTGTCATCTCCGACTCTATCAGCCCCCACCCCCATGGAAAAAAACAGGCTTCGATTCCTCAACTCATCACACAGTAATATGACAAGTGGGCACAGACAGCATCATTGGGGACATACACTTACCTTGAGCTTCGGCATTGTGTGGAAAACACTCCAGTTGCTAATGCCCCAAAGCCTGTTGTTAATACCAGCGGAGGATATTCGAACCGAGAAACTTGTGAGGCATTTTCCTTGTGAAGAAGCCGCCCGACAGGACTGGCTCAAAACACAGTGTGTCTCACTCGCTAACAGGGTCTCTGGTGAGGTCTTTTACTTTTGCTTCTGGCTCAGAACTCTTGCTTTGTGTGGGCGATTTGGAGCCATTTGACTCTATTAAACTTAAGAGGGTGTTTAGAGCCAGGCTTCCCTGGGAATCACCATCACCAGACCCACTAAAACTTTAATATTCAAGCTTGAAGGCACTGTGAGCTGCTTCTGACAAGTTTTACAGACTAAGTGAAACACCTTTTAACTCTGTTTTGTTTGTGTAAGGCATTGATGGCCATATTGACTTTCTGCTTACACATAAACACACTTGTTGCAAACATAAAGATACGATGTACATCGTTTCCGTACTAATTACCACTAGATTAGATTCCAAAGCAAAGACACTTCTCATTTTCCACTCATCGTCTGATTTATCTGGGACGTTACGATCTCTCTCATTGAGGTTAATGAACAAACTGAGGGGATGAATGCCAACTGCTTTTGAAGCGAAGAAAGATAATTCAATGTTTAACAATTTAATGTCTGAGACTGGCCTTGCAAGTATTTTAGCACACAAAAATGAAAAAAAAAAATGTGATGTGGAAGTGAAGGTAATTCAGCAAACCTTTGAGGATATACAATTATACTCTGCTTTTTAAGTAAAAGGAGTAAAAATATTGGAGTAATTGTCAATTTCCAGACAACCAAGGACAAATAAAGGCTAAGTTCATGCCAAAGCCAGCTCCGTGTATGTGTAGAAAATTAAACGGTAAAAAAGAGTCAAAGTACTTTCAAGGACACGAGTGACAATTTCTTATTCATCGCACATTCACACATTGATGATGAGAGCCACTACTTCAAGTTACCACTAGTTAGAAGAGTTAGAAGAGCAAGGAAACAATGATATGCCAATACATCCTAGAGAAACAGGTGCTGGGTTTTTGTTTTTATCTGATGTGCAGCTAAGTTCAAAGCCATCAATCCCTATACTGACATCAACAGGCTTGGGAGTAATGAAATGGATATAACAGCATTACAGAATTAAGATAAAAAGGTACTTGTATTCCACTGCAGTTGCAGAGAAAGTGTTTAGTTTCTAATACGACAATGAAAAGACTGATTACAACTCCTCTTCTGATTTCTGTTTTTGTGTTAAAATGAAAAATGAGAAAAGTGAAAAACAAGAGCTTTATCTGATTTTACATTTTCATCTGGCAAAAAGATGCATGACCCAGAAGTGAACTTTACGAAGACGTTTAGAGAACCATCGCTCTTGAGCTCCTAAGGAGGCAATAGACGTTTATGTTCTCTTCAGTGGCAGTAAGAGGATAACTTTAAGGCCAGAGGACATGACCACGGATAAACTATCAATCTTCTTCCAGGTATATTCACTGACTTTTCTCATGAGCTTAAAAGTACATTTTTAGAAGCCAGTTAATAAGTTAATAAATGGTTGCTATGTGGGAAGCTTTGGCATCATTTCTGTTGCCTATAACCAGGGTGCCATTGTGACTATTCTCTAAATAACTCAGTTTGCCTGTGTCCACAATGTAAATAATCAAGTGCATAGGCCTGCATGTTTTTGATAATTCATATGGAAACACATGAAGTAACCTTGTCTATTGAAGACACAACAGCCACCCCCAACTCTGTGTCTGATGTGTGTCTTTTTCTCCTGAGCTTGTTTTGGGCACAGAACGTTCTTTCCAATATTTCAGAGCACCTTGGCACTCCTTGGGTTTTACTATCCTGAAAAATGCTTTGTGAGCTCTCCAGTCCTGACATGATGCTAAAGCCTGTTCCTTATTCCCTTGCCATGACAGCATATACAAAATGTAGTCACTTTATTTAGATTTAGATTTTTGTGGTCTTTATTAGCATATTTAGTATTGAAGCAATCCAAAAGTAATTTTAAGTAATTAAGCTACATTACTTTAATATTATGGTACTTGGATTACATTACTGACTACATTTTTTAACAGATAATTCATAACTCTCTTTCTTACACGTATCACTATTACTCCTGTCACTGGGACCTGACAGTAAAAGGCATCAGTGTTGCAGGAGCCATGCTTGATATAAATAACACTGACTGTATTTTTGTGCATACCATACTGCTGGTTGTTGATACTGTGAAAAAAAGACTTCATAGAATGAATTGTTAATCCCCTGTTTCTAGCATTGCACTACACTGTGATATATCCTATTGACATGTGTTGTGATCGCTTCCTACATTTTCATACACCGTAACATGCGGTGCAAACTGGGTTAAAGTAACTTCAACACATCGTTATGGCTGCAAGCACTGGAAATAAAAAAAAAAATGACCTGGATGACAGATGACTGAATCTACTGCTGACCAATAGCAGCAATTCTGTTTTCCAGTTTTTCTTAAACAGCTATTGTTACTATTTCATGGTGCCAAAAAATCTTCATATTTTTTCTTAAAAGTGGACAAATTATATTACGCAACACCAAACAACAAAATGTATCAGTGTGGAGAAGTCATGGAGATCTTTGCGATTAAAAAGGACCGAATTCGATTGTCTTACCTCATCCAGATGCACCAAGAAAGTGACGTTGCTGCCAAGATTGGCAGTGAGTTTCCCATCTCTTGTGGTCAGCTGAAGTCCTTTGGGAGGCCTGTTAGGACACTGCTGCTTTCTAGGTGTGTACATTTCCTTAACACCTTTCGTGCAGTTGTTCAGCACCACTTTACGGTACCTGTAGAGAGATACAAAAACAACATTTAACAGTGTTTCTGTTTTATTCTCCTCAAGCCATTAATGGTTTTGATCAGTCCTCTTGATGATTCATTTGCCTGTGGTTAAGAAATGGTGTTGTTGAACTAAACAGTGTTGCAGTAGTACAACTGTTGTGTCACCAAAAAACAAGAAAGAGACTGGATGACAACTGACAACACAAGCTGCGTTAGAGGCTGAGACCCCTTTTAAAGCTTAATCACAGCGTTAGTGTATAAAACACTCCTACTGTGATAGAGCTTTTCAAGGTGTTGCTCCAGTGGGATACCTTTGACTAGCAGAGGACACGTCTTGCTGGCACAGAAAAAAGGAAGAATTTGGAGGTTACAATTTCACTATAGAGTCAAAAATTATATACTCCAACCTGAGAAGTGCCGTAACTAATCCGGTAAACCATCAGATAATAACTTAAACAATAGGAAATAAAATATATGTTTGGATACAATACATTAAAATACAATTTAAGGCGCTGTATATAAAAAAATGTCAGCATTCCTGACGATCAGTCTTTAGTATACAGATCATGCAAATCAATAGGCAATAGAAGCAGGTGCAGTCATTCAGATGACTTCAAGTATAAAAATTACAATTATGACAGTTTTTTTGAATGGTGTTACTTTAAGGTGCTATGAGGAGAATCTATTACCGGCGACATTAGGACTCTGCTACTCATGAGCACGTGCGGCAACTGTCATAATGCTGCGTTCCAGTAACCTCGTAACTGGGAGTGACATCATCTCAGACTTATCGGTGTTCCAGTTGAAGTCGGAAAAAAACATGCCAATCTACCAGGCTATTGTTAGCTGTTGTTATCTCGGGGGTGGCGAGGTTTAACCGAGTTCCCAGTAGGAAATTCCGACTTCGGGGGACATGCCAGTTGCAGTTTCCTACTCGAAACTCGGAAATTCCTACTTCTCACTACAACTGGAACGCACCAAAAGACCCAAGCGTGCCTTTGTTGTGATGCTAATAAAGCATGCAACTCGGACCTTCCTCAGAACTCTGTATTGCTTTACAACTTCTTTTTTCAACAGCTTACAGGACGGGGTTATGTATCTCTTTCTAGTTACGTAGCGGTAGTTTTTGGTGTGTGACAACAAGCCATTTTTAGAAAACTTAGTATTGTAGTTTTGTAGCCGGCTATATATCGCTGCTTACAGCCGGTGCTCTAAGACATGTCAGAATAATACCTCTGCATTCTTTCCTCTCTGTGAACCAAACCAGCTTTCTTTGATAAAATGAATTTTGAAGCTATCTGTTTTGTTTAAGTTTTGCATTTAGTTCTTCACTTGTAGGATAGTGTCACATAAGTAAGAAGTATGAACATGAAAATATTTACAAGTTCTCACCCTGTGCTGTTGAAGTAGTTTTGACCCTGGCTGCAGCTTCGTGAGACGGTGGAAGGGTTGAACCAAAAGGCTGGCCTGCAGTTCCCATCGCCGCGCCGCTCGTACCCATAATCACTGTTGGACAACAAAGCACATCCACACAGCACCTGATCAATATCAGCATGTGAAAAGGGGAGTCATTGTCATGCAGCATGTTTCACATCTCTCCATGTTTTTAGCACTGCTGACCACAGAGCTGCTCAGCTCAGGGATGTATGATTATTATGTATCGATTAAGGTCTCTACTGACAAATACACAACAGCAGTGTCACCGTACCTGTGAATTCACACCCTGGAGGGGAGCAGGGGGTTGTTTATTTCCATACAAGGATGACTAACTCTCACTTCCCCGCCAGCATTTCCAATCACAACATGATTTACATCCAACAAAGCAAGGTAAGCAAGTGCCCGTTCTAATAAAGAGCGTGACATTGATTTGTCAATTAATCACCGGGCCCAACAAATAAACAAAACCAACAAGCCTGTGATGGACTCGTCCACTTTGATTCTGTGCTAACAACAGTGTGAATTAACAAACTGTCAAAGCAGATTGGTTACTCCGGAGCATGTGGACAGAAAGGTTAAAGGTTAGCGTGGTGGTCTTTGGGAGATGGAGATTGCTTTGAGCCTTGCTAAATGTAGCTGTGCACACAGAAAACAGATCATGACTCTGCCTTTGTAACCCATTATAAGCATGCTCTTCAACCAATTTGTGGTCTGTTTTAATAATTGGTAAAATTTTAATGTTGAAGGAAACTGATACGTTTATTATTATTATCCTTTATGTTAATTAAACTTCTATTTAAACATCTGATATAGAGGGTATACACAATCAGCACAAATGAGGGTTCAGAAGCAAAGATAAACAGTTATCAAAAGGGGAAAAGGCTGTCAAATACTCTATTCAACTAAAAAGTTTCAATTCATTTTATTCATTGTCATTTGATAATGTTCTCCAGTAAAGACCCTCAGCTGTTTCCATGGAAAAATCTGAAGCCATAATGTCAGGTTTACTACAAAGACCATACTGATCCAAAATAACTTCTATATCATCGAGCACACATGCATCCAGGTGATGAACAATATAAACCCCATTTCTTTCTGTCCTCCAGATTTTGATATTATTATTTTCATAAAGTTAAACATCAGCATCTTAAATGGTGTGGCACTGAGAACAACAAATAGTGTTTTCATGCTTGTAGCCAACATGAAACCCAGAGAAGTATGATAACAACGTCTGGTTTGACAAAAACTTTTCAAAGTTAAGTCTGCAAACTAAGCACAAAATGATTTAACTTCAGGTGGAACAGCAAGTTGTGCATGTGCCTCACAGGAAGACAATGCAATACATACTCTCTATTGTACTTTGTTAACAGAACACAAGTTCAAATTCTGTTTTTTCATCCTATTTTGAATGAGAAATTGTGTCTGTAACCTTTATTTCATCTTTGGTTTGCTAATTTGAGGAAACATAACATTCCTCTTCACCATAATGGAAGACTTAGGTCATGCTTGTATAATGTTTTCAGACAGAAACTACTGTCTTGCATTTTTGCTATTCATTTCATATGAAAGGTATTTTGGGTGACTGACAACAAAAAGTGTAATACAGGATCTAAAGTATGTAGTATCAAAAAAGGACCTCCTTTCCATTGTCATTGAACCTGACGAAACATAATTCCTGGATCTTTCCATGAATGTGCGAGACAGCTAAAAGTCAAGTGCAGCAGGTGTTTTGCGATAACAAGCAGACAACATGCCCTTGTTTTTTACTGTGATATTATTTCTGTTCTAAATGTGCTGTCAAAATAGGACTGTTCTGTATGTGGATTTCATTGGAAAAAAACTCAAATTATTCCTCAAGAATATTTGCGCAAATGGGTTAAGGGTATACCTTTCAAGCAGCGAATCCCCATGTTTGATCATCATCCATCAGCTCACACTGAGTTGTTTAAGAGACATGATGACATGACAGTTTCTACTAATTCATGGTGCACAGTCTAGTGGTCAGATCGAAATCCAGACAAAACACTGACATATACCAACAAAGTTTTATCATACTAGTGGTTCCATATGAAATGCTCAAATATGATCAACATCCTTCCTGTTGAGTTAACTTAATATTTTATAACTTTTTTCACATAGAAAAAACAAACATCTACTGTATGTTTGCAGACATCACAGATGATTGCTTTTGCTTGCACCATGAGTCATTTCCTGATGTTTTTATTCTTAAGTGGCCACAACAAGAGGTTAGTTACAAGCCAAATTCAGCATTAAACATATTAAACTTGGAAATGAAATTGGGTTTGTTCAAAACTCAGTGAAAAGTGTGTATATGTTTGTACTTAAAAAGAAAAAAAAGTAAAATCTAAATCATTAAATACTTGAAGCAAAAGACAGCAGAGCAAATGTTGGAGCTCTTTAGTGCCCCGTTTTCAGACATTATGCAACATCAGGATAGTATCTTAAATATGATTAATATGAGTTAATGTTTTCATACTTTAAATTAGTTATTATTTTAATCTCAGACATTTTATATATAAGTGGTATGTATTGTATATACTGTCTATTTAGTGACATATTTGCACTATCTTCAGAAATATCTACAAACCTAAAGAAGTGCTGTTGTTTCCCAAAATGCCTACAACTATAAATATCAAGCTTGCTTCAGACGGACTTTTCACACCTTTAATTAAGCTAAGAGGGATCAGAGCTCTTTCTCTATATTGACGTTATTAAATATTCCACATTTAAAATTTGAAGTATGCTCCAACTAATTCCCTGAAGAAAAGAGATGGAGCAAAACAGACAGAAACACCTGACTCAGACACAGGGAGAAAATAAAGCAAACTTCATACTTTTTCAATGGGACACAATTAACACTCGCTCTCTGACCTTGTACAAACACTATTTACATAACGGCTCTATGTTGGGGGTGCCTTTTTTCTGCTCTCTGTCATTACAAGATAAAAAATATAACCATTTAGGATTTGCATACAAATCGAAATATTTACCCACCCCCCCACCCCACCCCGCTTCCTCCAACACTGCCACCCACATAGTCTCAACAGAATTAAGTGGCACGCTTACAAACAGGAACCACAGAGAGAAGCAGGCCGCGCAAATCATGCACGATCTCAAAGTTATTAAATTACTGAAGGAAAATACATGCTGCAAATAGAGTAAATTAATGAGAAGCATGAATAACATGTGCAACGCATTACACTTAAATGGCTTTAAATTGGTAAACCGAGGTAAGGAGTGTTAATGCTGCTTGTAAAAAAATTGTCAAGGCTGTAAGCCCCTTTTTGCTGTGTTGTTTGGATTAATTCAACCAACCACGTTTTCTTCTTCCTCAGTCCTTTTACTATTAAACTGATATTTATTTAATTTTAGTTGAATATGAACTCTCACTTTTTCAAAACCATGTAGCAATTATTTGTTTATTTTCAATTTTGTCTTGCTTTAATTAAATAACATATTGCAATTCAATCTTGATTTTAAAAGAGGTCCTCCGCATCCTGTAATTTGTTCATATGCATACAGTTTCCTCAACTGTTGAAAAGATGAAGTGGAGACAGATAAAAGAAATGGGGATGAACAAAAACAGGATAAAGTACTGATGGCAGAATGCCTTCAATGGAGGGACTAATTTTTACATTAAGGTCCTGAAGCGTGACTTTAAAAGCATTTGTTCATGCTTTGCATTACTCTAAAGCTTCAAAAATAAAATAAAAAAAGCTTTCACGTTACAAATCTCAATGTTGACCCATGGGTTGAAAAGGGGAGAAGTGCTTGTTGAGTTGCTTTGCTGACCTGAGCGAGTGCAGAAATAAGCAGACTTTCGTGGATAGATGCATGTTACTTTTAGCCTTGTGAGTGGAGCAGTAGGCCATTAAGGGTGAAGGTGATGGGGTTGTGCTATTAGCTTTGACCTGCTAACAGCTTCACCCCAGGCTCATACAAGCAAGTCTCTGCTGTGTCTTCTTACTAAGACTAGGATTGTGGTGCAAGGGAGTCTGGCTCTTTTTGTAGGAGTGTGGCGGGTGAAAAGCTCAGAGAATTTAGGAAGTGGCCGTGCTTAACTGTCCACTGCTGATACACTGCAATTTATTTTACTATCATTTTTCGTCCCTCTTTGATGATGCTACTCCTGACAAGGAAATAGAGGAGAGTGAAATAACTCAACTGTGGCAAACTCAGCTCCAGAAGACAATTGTATGACTGCACATAGAATATGATAGCAATTGGACAACAAAAGACCAGCCAACAATTGAATTCATCATGACAGATTTGACATAGACTTTTGTTGCCAATGTTGGCAAATCTCCTGATTTTTTTTCAAGTGTGATGAAAAGTGGACTGTCTAACTGTACATACACACCAGAAGCGATCTGAGCGTCAGTGGCATCCAGCTGCCATTCACTTTCTATGATCCTGTTGTCCAGGGGACATCGAGGCAGCGGCAGCCACGAGCGTCAAGATGCAAGTGTCAGGATGCAAGCGTCACAATGCAATCACCACCATGCAAGCATCACGAGTGGCATGGAGCGGCGTGATGCAAGCGCTGCAAATGATGAGCAGCAGTGCGTCCGAAATGTCAGCCAATTAACCTCCCACTTCATTCAAATGTTTAATAAAAAGGGAGGTAAAGTCATAACAATCACAAAGGTTGCTGTTCAAAGGTCACAAGCCTGTTCTTATGTCTGTTTATTTGTCTTACTTCAGTGCAATCTTTTACACACACATACAAGTGTGAAAACAAGAGTGACAGGAGATGGTCATGCAGAACACATCTGCACAGCAGCTTGTAAGCCCCGCCCCTCACATCACGTCCCCTGCCTGTGTGCTACTGTGTGTTTTCAACTGCCAAGCAACGTGATGAAAGCGGCCAGAGCATCCACAAGCGATTTTGTCGCTTTATGTGAACGTACAGCAAAGCAACATAACTGGTCTTTGAAAAAAAACATATATTTATTTGCCAATGTTACTGTAATCTTGTGAGTGCATTCTGTGGGATATTATAACAAAATTCAAATTTTTCAACAGCAAGTTTAACAGAGTCTATAAAAGTATCAAAACTGTGTTAACGATGTACAAATTTATACATTACAGTTGGTTATAACAGATAACCTGACATACCAGATAGACTGTTCACAACATCGATCTGGGAAAGAGCCCACAGAAAGTGTTTGGGCAGGGCAGAACCTTCCAGAAGCATATCCAGCAGGTGATTGGACGATCATTCTGTCAGTCAACATTTATTACGGGCCAATCAGATAATGCAGTAAGTGGGCGCTACTGCGCTACAGAACATGAGCCACTTCTTCAAAAACAAACTGAGGTCGAAAGTGGAATGTCTGAAGTGGAAAAAAAAATATTCTAACAATAGAGAGGTTTGTAGTGCTATATCTCTGATTCATTTAATAAAGAAATGCAGTCAAAGCCTGATAAAACTGCTACTGAAGGTGTTGGCATCTGTGCTAATCTCCATAAGTGCTGTCACTCCCTGCTATCTTCTCACTCATCTCTCTCACCTCTTCCTGCTCTCAGCCATCCTAGTCTGGGTCACGTTCAGACGTTGCAGACTGGAGCTTGGCATGGGATCTGCCTGATTATAGACATTGAATCAGGCTGATCCAGCTGCTGCACAAGATTTTATATCAGACAATATGATTAATGCAAAATGTAAACAAAACAGGGCCCAGAACTGACCACTGTGGTACACCGGATGCAGAATGTCTCTTCTAGAAAGCAATGATATCTTACATCTAAATATATATGACTTATGTGACTGCAGAGATACCACTGTGCATTAACCTGAAACCAGACTGATAAGAGCTTAGGACCGAATAATGTAAGAGGAATGTTTAGTTGGTGGTTTTCCAATCATTTTAACAGACAGGTTTACTTTGATATGAAACAATGACTGTTATGCTGCGTTCACACCGCAAGCGACCCAGCTACCAAAGTCACGTCGCCCACTGACGTAGCGTCGCACGTCCATAAATACCTCACTTTGGTAACTGCTGCCGTCGGCCGGCGGTGACGTCATGTCCGCTCGAGTTTCACTGCGATCATTTCATATATCGTATAATAGGATGCATAAGCCGACATTATTCCAGCTGTGTCCTTTTCACTCACTTATCAACCACAAAACACTGCAGCTGATGCCCTGCAGCAGCAGCATTTCCCGCAGAGTTTCCCGCAGTCCGTCCAGGCGGAACTAATGTCCTCACTGACATTAGTTCCGCCGAGACGGAACTCATCCGCCCTGTAGTCCGGATGAATAACTGTCTGTCTCGAGTACCGTCACACGTTCACACACCTCTGATTGGCTGTTGCCGCACAGCCACACACGACATCGCCTGAATAGATCAACTTTTTTTAACTTTGACATCGTGCGACAAGTGAAGTGATCGTCTTGTATGCGGCTGTCGCATCGCGGGAGGGTTAGCCCCGCCCCATCGTGGCTGTACACTGACTAAGAATGGAGAGTGATCGCCGAGGTAGTACAAGTAGCCTCCGGTGTGAACGCACCATTAAAGTAACTGTTTCTTTGACTTGAAAAACACGTTTGAGTTAACTAATTTCTTAAAATATAAGCAAATATAATGAAAGCCATTCATGTACAACAAATGGTGATGATCAACGCATTGACTTCCCCCTACTGATTTTAATTTGCTTATAGGCACTAGAAAATAGTACTTACACGAAAAGAAGATGTAGGTGTTTCAGATTTTTGTACCTGACCAAACAGGAGCTTTAACTTTAACTAAATATTGTGTTTAGTCACTCTTAGGCACTTCCATTTGTTTCCAACACGCACATTTGGCAGACACCCCAGAGAAAACAATTAAAACACCAACATATAATCCTTCAAAGATTAATGAAAAAACACTTCTTCTAAAGGACAGTGTTGTTAATGACTCTCTCCTTCAGCAGACAATAGGGAGAAACCTAATCTCCCTCGACAATTATGAAGAAAGGAGCTATTGTACAAAGGGACACATCCTCTTACCATTCAAAGTCATGGGCTCGGCAAATACACGACTCAGCTGACAGGATTCTGGAGTAGTCTCTTCCCAGCATGCAGTAGTTCCCAGGCCTGCGCTTCATGTAAATTTGTTTCTGTCCCATCACGCATGGCTCACCCTGTTGAAAAAAGAAATACTGTTGGTGTTTTTCCCCCTCTCTCATTAGAATATGACATGGCCAGGGCTTGTTTTTACCTGGTTGTGCAGGTGCCACGTTTGGTAGTCTTCTTCTGTGCATTTCCTGCTGTAGATGGACTTGTAGTCTATCTTGATGAGCTGCCATTCAGAACGATGGCTGAAGTGTCCGAAAAAGCTGAAAAGGCAAAGACAAACACAGGAATGTTTCATGTGTGCCATAACAAAAGAACAAAAGGAGTTGGCAGCCTGCAAGAAAGAAAATACATTCATGGCAAACAAGAAGCACCTTTTTCTTAAGACATTGTGATTTGTGACTTTATTCACAAACGATATATTAGTTTTCACAATATTTTTTCAGTAATGTCACAGATCATTTGATAATGCCAGAGAACAATATAGAGAATTCCACACCTCTTATCCATGGATAGCTGGGATCAGCTCCATCCTTTGCTCAATGACCCAGCAAAGGATGAGCAGTGTCGTAAACCATAGATGGCTACTTATATGCATAGATAATCAACAGATGAAATATTAAGCAATATTTGGGCCTTTTATACACATAGACAAGTCAGTTTCAAAGCTGTAGTTTCATGTATGAACTTTTATTTCTTTTAAACATATATATTAATCCAAGGGGTGCTTAAAGTATCTTCATCCACAAGATAAAGTAGTGGCATCTGCTTAAGTATTTTTATAGCATGGCACCAACTCAGTAACCTGACATTCCAGAAATACAATTTCATTTATCTACAGGATATATTTAATTGGGCCATCAGGGCAATAGACCATAGAACATGTTTGGGCAGAGCCTTTAAGGTACATATTGAAGTTGATTTGAGTTGACTCTCTGTTACTCTGTTAATCATAATCATTATGTGATGATCAAATGCTGCAGGTGGGCTCTGACACTGAGGAGTATTAAACAAGCCATTCATAAATGAAACTCTTGCTGAAACCTTGCCTGGGAGAGGTAAAGGTGTTTTCATCTATAAATGTTATTACTGTTTTCCTGTGCTCTTCTGTCAATGAAGAGATGTTCAAACTCAGAGCAAAGTGCAACTATAGCAGGCAGAATCAATTCGATATATACCATGGATACAGGTGGTCATGTATGTGTGTGTGTGTGTAGATGTTCTTGTGTATATATACAGAACATCAATTGAAAAGGTTGGTTCAGTGATTCTGAGGAAAGAGTGTCCTGGAGGGTCAGTGAGAATTTGTTTTAATGCCACCCCCTGTTGTGCCTTGATATTATTCTTATTCTTATTATTTATAATTTATTTTACCTTATCACTTTAAAATGCTGAGCAAGCATGTTCACAATAATTTGATATCAAATAGCCTGTATTGCATTTGGAGATGGTGTAAGAGGGCTAACACAATAAAAAATAGATGTTAGAGGGTTTGAAGAACTTTTTCTTTTGGGGAACCAAAGACTAGTGAACAGATGAGACCCACAATAAAGTGTGTGCCCCCAAATGTTATGATGTTTGTAGTAATGACAATAGTTACAAAGGTTATCACATACTGTCTTTCTGATAACTATCCAAGGTCAAATGAAGAGAATTTATCCAACATTTCATAAATAAAGTGAAAGGATGTCAAAATGGATGGATTGAGCATTGTTTGACAGAACTTCATGCTGCTCTACGCACATAAAGCATATTTCAGCCCATCAGATTTACTTTTGCTGACAGCGATTCTGATGAATTCAAACTGTAGTTTCATGTTATTCTTAGTTTCTTGTTTGAACCAGCACCTGTGTGGGTGTGCACAAAAATGAACAACAGAGTGCAAATGGAAATAATTGTGGGTGGTTTTGGTCTCTGTCGATCAAATTTTTAAAAAGTGCACCCACACAGTCTCGATGTGAGATTTTTTTTTTCCAGAAAAGTCACAATAAATAATAGCTTAAGTTGTGTGCAGTCAGTATAAATTAATTATTTAGTCATTGCCATTAGGGTATTGGCAGTCTAAGCTCTAATGACAGCAGTCTCATTAAGAAGTGATTACTCTATGATCAAACCCATTTTTCATGTGGCCTAATATCCACAAAGGTCCCACTAACAGCCCACATAACCCTTCACCTGCCACTCAAAAATGTGGCTTAATATCAGCTAAATACCACTGAGCTTTATATGGACGCCCTCTTTAAAGGTCCTCCATCCCTCTCACCTTTCTGCTGAAAATAATGGTAATATAAGACCCTGGGGGCTGTACAAAAACCACCATTCAGCTTTCACTCAGCAAACACTCCTTCCCGTAAAGGATGGAAAAAATCATCACCCTTCACCAAAGAGGTGCCCAACCTTGTCCTACTCAGGAGCCAGGGGGATAAAATATATTTTTGCAAGAGCCACAATCCAAAAACACCACTCTCCCTGAGTACAGAATAAATTTGAGGATATAGATAACTTTAACATTTGTAGCCAAATAAAGGCATGATGATGAAAGTATTGATTGCAATTGAGTAGTTCCATTGATATTGATACCTTTATGGATACTTAGGATTTTGAGTCCTTAGTAATACAACTTTCATGGATATCCTTCATGCCTTTTGTGAAAAGACAATAATATACCACACTTTGAGATCAATAGGTACAAGCTAGGAAGAGCTTGTGCTAAAATCATTTAACCAACTTTAAAAACATCATCTTAATGTATTTTATCTGATGTTGACAGCTAGCTTGCTTAGACGAGCACTGCTTACCAAGGCTGATTTGAGTAACGAATGACTGTGAAGCAGCAGCAGCCAATACCATGAGTGCGTGCAACTCCAAACAGTAGCAGCCAAAGCCAAGTCAGTGAACATGGTTCCGTCTGTGGGTGAAGCTACAACGTTGATGTTATTTACTTGCATTTTTATTTAGTTAGCTTTTATACTGCCCGTCAGTGGACCAAAGTCATGTTTCTTGATAAAGCCACCCATCACTTGCTGGGCCTGAAGCCTCTCTTCTTTTCCTGCCATCCAGCCTGTTGTTGCAGAAAGACCCTGAAACATCCAATCCCATATTAAGGATAAATCAGTTAGCTTTACGTATTTCAGAGGATTGGTGATGCTTGTATATTGACAATATTGTGAAACCAAATTCAACACTGGTTTGTAAAAAGGGCTGGATGCACAAGGTGCAGTGCATCGGTAGCAATGCTAGCATTAGCCACACTCTCCTTATTGGCTAGCAGTGCTACATTCATTTGCTTACTGTTGTTTTTGTCAGATTCAAGGTACAATTAAACACTTTTTTGTTCAGTTTCCTTGTTTTGTCCTTATTTGGTTGGGTTGGCTTACATATAAACATCACTTGGTAGCAAACTGAGAACTCTCTTTTCAGAGTTCAGTTTTTTGTTTGGTTTGGATCAAACAGGTCTGATGTATAAGTAACCTAAGACTGAATCTAAATAAGCTTCCTCAATCAATACTGTATGAAATATTCTTCATTTTCCTCTTCGTAAAAACTATTTTGATTATTCTATCCAAAGTAAATGTACTTGTCTATTCTACTGCAGTTTGTTTGCTCAAACTTTCTTCAGCTGCATTTTATTTTAACTTTAAATCGGTGAGACCTTAAAACCGTCACAGCTATAGCCTCTAAAGAGCAGCATATGGCTCAGGTGCTGGGGGGTTGAGTACCACAGCCCTGACATGTCCCTCTTTGGGGTCTTCTTTACTTACGTCATGATCTGGTTCTCGGCTCCAGCTTCCACCAGGACTCCATCCACAAACAGAGGCACTGAGGAGAAGGTGTGCTGGGTCCACTGCCTCCCCTCGTCAAAGCTGACCCTGTGTGTGAGTGTCAGAGCACATTCCCATCACAAATTCAGCAACAGCAATGGCACAGACACTCTCAATTAGAGTGCGGTCATGGTGATGGAGGTTTAGGTGGGGATCAAGATGACTGGCTTGTCCTAACAGACGAGTCTCAGAGTCTCTGTGCAATTAGCTACTGTAGCTTTGGGAACATATAAAAAGCTGAGCATTAAAAGGGATATTTAAGAGGCAGACTGCCTGCTTATCAAAGCAAAGATGCCCAAAGCTGCTTTCAGATGTCAAAATAATAAAAAAAAGAGCGACATCTCTGGTCCTGGGTGAAGTCAACACGGGGGTGAAAAAAACAAGACCAGAATAGAACTGTTTCATGTCTCAGTGCAAACTGCAGAGCGAGGAGGAGGCAGCAAAGAAAAAAAATTGGACAGCTTTCATCATCGGGACCCGGGCTCTATTGATTCTGACAACTTATCAACATTGGTGCTGAAGTGAGAACAACCAGGAGTACCTGAGTGTGACACGGCCTGTGTGTGGAAGAAAGAAAAGCCTCCCTTGTTGACTTCAAAAACCCCCCACTGCCTTCATTTGGCTAAAAGCACTGACAACAGAGACAGCGTTGACATGCACCCATTATGAGATTCAGGCCGGGAAAGTGTTTAACTGAATGCAGGCTTAGAGAGCTACACTGATCCATGGTTTCTGTACGCCGTCTGCAGAGATACACAGGCTTCTCTCATTCTATTTTTTCTTCACTTCCTCTACCATCACACTTAAATTGGTTCAGAGACAAAAACCCAGCAGGCTACACTTCACTGACTCTAAAACTAATTTCAGAATCGTTGCAAAAGCGACTGGAGAACAGATCTGGTCTCACTTGGATTAGCCTGCACTGAGGCAAAGCAAGCCCCCCGATTTGGCAGCAGGGAGGCAACGTGTTAATGAAAACTGTAAAAGAGGTGGGGAAGGGGCTAACTCTGCAGGCTGTTAATGATAAGTGCCTTAAAAAAAAGTCTTAAACGTATCTTTGCAAAGGCCATAGCTTAAGTGCATTGCTAAATGGATCAAGTTTCACGTATAATATAAGCCCCCTGATTTTAGAACGTAAGGGCAACCTAAAAATAGCTGTGGGAAATTGAAGAAAGCAATTTAAGACAGGCAGACTGTCCAAAAGTTCCTTAAGTGGACATACCACAAGTGTCTGGTTGGCACGGATGGCTGCTTGACCGCAACAAGGGCTCCTCCTTTATCCAGAAACCACACGTTGTGCTCCTCTTCAAATATCTACACAGATAGACGCAGAGATTAAACCCAACAAGACAGAGGGACGACAGGGAGAGAAATGGATCTTGTTCTTTCAATTTTTTCAGATTTATATTTGCAATTCAATTTCAGCACTGTATTAAAGGGTTTCATATAAAATACACAGAATATGGATGGCAGTGTATTAATACAGATTCTTTTGCACCAGAAAACTGATCACAAGGGGAGAGTGGAACCAAGATTGTGCCAAGGCATAAAAAATGCATTTTAAGTTTGTCCTACATGAGAAAACAATAGCATTAACAGCAAGGTACTATTTAAGGATTGACTACATTCTAAGTTTATAAAAACAACCACAGACAATCAGTAAAAATGCTCAAGCAGTAGATTTAGGATACTGTAGGGAAGTTAGTTCAATATGCTGAAACCATGCCCTCTTACCAGAAAGCTAACCTTGAAAGTTTTACTTAACACCAGATATGCTCATGCCTCTTTTTGTAGTAGTTTCTGTATAAAATTTGGAGTTTTGTTTCTCTTCTGTGTTGGTCTAGCTAGCTATTATCTAAGTTGATGCTCTAACATAAATCCCATTTACCAACATATCTCCTTCTAAATATTATTGTATGAATAAATGTGGATAAAACTTTTATGGGTACAACTTTGTTAGCAATGGAATGTTCTATAGATACAGTCCACAAATAACTGGGGATAAAGCATCATCATAGGGGTATACCGTTCTCTCCCCCAATCTGTAGTACTGGGAAATCACTGATTTCAAAACTCTGTTAATGCTAATAAGCTGTTAAGTTCATCAAAACATCACAAAGCATGGATATAAATTTAAATAAATGGATTTTCATTTATAATTGAAAGAGAAAGGTAAATGAAAAAGAATTGGATTGTTGTAATGGTAAATCGACTTAAGCATTTATAGTTTTTCTAGTGTTTCACTACTCAAAGCAACTTTACAACCCATTCACATTTATTCATTCTCAAATTCACACACTGATGTATCGAGATTGAATGTGCCGTTTAAACGTGGATCACCCCTAAATGTCTTCAATTGGTCCTTGGCCCATTTCTGACCGATCCTCAAAATTTTGTCAAGTTCTGTTCTTAACTTTTTGAGTTCTCCTGTGAAAAATCGAATGCACAAATTAACACGTGTACTAACCAATGCTGGCAATGAAAATGTAACCAAATAAGTGCTGCTCTGCTACTCCTGTGATACCATGACTGAATAGTACCAGGTAGCTTCGAATGGCTGATTCTTTAAACAGTGTGTTTATTTCTGTTATACATTGAGAAGCAAGAAGTAAATGTACAAAATACTAACTGATGTTCAGTGATCACTTAGTATTTTGTTCAGTTCAGTGTTTGTGTGATATTAATTTCACTTAAACCGTTTTCTATGTGTAGCTATGTAACCCAGTTGAGGTTCAAAATAAAGCCTAGTGACTTTCACATTGCTTTAATGCTTTTACTTTGGAATTCAGTCTGTCTTCTGCTGGGTGCTTTACTACTTGTTTGGATTAAAATGTCTTTATTTTACTAGAAATGAGGAATGACTGGTAGATAAAACACAAGGCAATAGCTGAACAAGGACAAAAAATAACTTAACAGATGGAAAAGCTAAGTGGGAAAAGTGAAACATTTACTTTAAACTTGGCTACTTGATATTTTTCAGCTTGAGGTCACTAAGGTTGGTGGTATCCAGATGCTAAACTATAATGTCCTTTAAATGGGAAAAAGCAAGAAATTTACCAGATTTAAAAAAAAGAACAGTGATAAACAACTGTTTTGTTCTTGATCTTAGTGTGATTCATGAGTTAATGTTGACAAGCCTAATTGCATAGTGAATATGTGTATGTTATACTTTTAGTCTAAATCCCTAGTACATGTAGTAGAGACAAAAGTCTATTTATTATCATACAAATTTAAAGATCTTGTATTCCTCTTTAGTTGAAAACCTACAATTTGGATCATAAAAGACAACATCAGATTATAGTATTTAAGCCTGTAGCTGTCATGTCAATCTTTAATATAATTTAATATAAACTTGAATGTGAAGCTCACCTGTCTCCAGCTGTTACCGGCATCTGACGATACGTACATGCCAACATTGTTGTAAGACAGCTCTGCTCCAATATTTCCTAAAATGAGAAAATGACCAACAGAAAAACAGATACAGAAATACTGTGGTGAGATAACAGGTAGATGGTCATACGTGTTTCAATACATGCTGCCGATCACAACACAGCTTGTCTGGTTTTATCTTTCCTTGTTCTTCAGTCCTCCAGATCAGCTTTCTGTACCTCCCTGCTGTGGGACAATATCAACTCGGTCTTGTGTAAACTTCCAAGGCTTTCTGCGTTGTTCAACAATCAATGCAAATTTTTAAAGAACTGTTGATAAAACTGTCATCATGTCTTTGTACAGAGAAACAGAGTCAGACATGACACAAGTAAAAGAGAAAAGGTTTTTTTTTTAACCATCATGCAGAACAAGAAGAGTCTATATAACATGAACTGAACTGAAATGTCAAAGAAGTGATGCAATGCTGAGTGTCTCTGAGCTGCCTTTTATTCTTCACATTTCAGTGATTTTAAACTTTTTCTCCTGAGCATTTTTCTTATTTTCCCCAAAATCTTTCAACTCTATTCCCACCACTTTTACTTTTAGTAATACAATTCTGACTTTTAATTTATTTAATTCTGTCTGAACATTTTACTTTTCTGCTATGATTCAAATGTACTTTTCACATATATATATTTATTCTATTCAAATTTATCACTTTTCAAGTCGTTTTGGCTTTTTTCATTGTCCACCCAAGTTTGAAGTATTTTTTCTTAACTGTTTGGCTATATGATTTTTCTTTGCGCTGATTATTTAAGTCAACCTAATTTTGCGTTCATCATTTTAGCATTTATTTTCAACATTTTACCTGGTTCTGAGCATTCTCAATCAGTTATCAACAATCTATTCATCATTACTACTCTGCTACTCATCAAATCACTTCTTGATATTTTGACATTTGCTTTCTAGTCTGTTTTACATATTTTAATTGTTTTATTTCATGTTAAATATTTGAACTCTTTAACATTTAAAAAATGTTTTCTAAATATTCTTACTGTTTTCATAATTTCAACATGTTTTTAAAAAAAAAAAAAAAAAACAGAGTTTTCCTCCAGACATTTTAATTTTTCATTGTTGTATTTTCAACTTCTTTTTTAAAACCACACTCACTTGCAAAATAAATAAATAAATAAAAAACTCTGAATCAGCCTGACTCGTCAGATGAGCTTAACTTCCTCTTCTTTTTTTTTTCAAACATCCCTTTTGGCAATATTTTTCAGTTTCCAACATTTTGATTTCCTTTCCTTTTGTCTCCCAGCATTTTACCCTTTTCGATTCATCAACACATTTTGACCTTTCCTTCTCAGCATTCTACAAATTTTTCCAATAAATAATACTTTATTTGTATTTTTGTTTTTAAACCTTTTTAGCATTTTGAACCTTTTTTTCAGAATTTCATCTTAAATTTTGACATTTGCACACAAGTCTCAAAACTGTATTGTTTTGTTTTACTTTAAACATTTTCATTTCACTGAACTGTGAAAAAAAGAAGAGCTCCCCTCCCTTTTGCTTTTCCTGTCATGCCTGACCCTAATGCTGGTCTGTTGATAACACTGCTCCTCCAAAGATCTATTTTTTCTTCCCATAAGAGCAGAAAGTGAACTAGCTTCTCCTTCTGCCGAGCTTCCTTTGTGATCTTGGCCATGGCTCAGCAAATAGGCATGTGTTTGATCTGGATGGTGTTTGTCATGTTGGAGAGATGATCTGTGCACCAGCTGACGTCTTAAAAGGCGCAGCGGGCGAAGTGAATCACAGTGCCAAACCAAAGACTGGGCCGGCGATACGCACACAGACACACAAGAGTGACACACTCTGCAAGCACGGCAGCCGAGGAGAGTGTTTATTCTGCATCTCACACACCAAAGACAAAACAGATAGATCTAAAGGTAAACACGCACATGACCATGCACACACACAGCACACTGAGCAAAGGCTGATTTTTTTTTAATGCTGACACTCCTCTGACGCTCACATCTGTTTCCCTTCTTCCTCTTATCTCTTCTCTCTCTGCTTCAACTCTTCCAAAGACTCTTACATTTGCAGGAACAGTTCAACAGCATAACACCAAAGAGTCTGTTTTCTCACGCATGAAAACAGTATATAACAGGCAAAGAAACAGATGGACATGAAACCAAAAAGAAGCTCAAGAGGGAGTCTTACGTTATGTTTGATTATGCTATAAGCCTGATTTATGCTTCAGTGTCAAATGCCAAGTGCATTATGCTGTTTACTTATATGGTCTGATTTATGATTCTGCATTCGACCTACACTGTTTCCATTTTAGTGGTTCCCAACATAGCCATAAACCTTTTCATACTTGTGTGCTGGTGTGTGCCGATGCCCTGAAATAGTCTTCTGAAACACTTTCACAGGGTGTGGTTTCTTATGGCTCTGCCATCCTCTGCTCCTGTCTGTGCACAGGAAATCATAGCAATTTGAATCTGAACTCATATCATGTGTCAGAATGCTCCTGTATAGAGCTCCTTCTGTCAGTGCTTCATCCATTAAAATTGAAGGGCGACGGCCTAATGTTTCCCTTTGAAAACAGAACATCAAGTGTTTTACCTGAACAACTGGAGAAACAGAAGGGGAGTGCTTGGTATCAAATGCTCATTGATCATCATCAGCAAAAGCTTCTACGACCATGTTGCAAGTGAAAGTAAATAATTTCACTCACAGAAATATATAAATGCTATGCTATCCGTGCAGTGTTAAACAGGTTCTCAAGCCCTACAAAAGGAGATAAGCCAAAAAATAAATCAGGAAAATCTCTCCTGCATATCATTCATAGGTCCTCGACCTTGTACATTGTAGATGTAAGCAACAGAGAGGAACACTCAAGATGTTAAGTCAAAAATGTTGCATTGCATCACACTGTGTCCCTTACAGGCAGTCACATATGATCCTGTGTAATTATGGGCCCTAATTTCATGGCGCAGCGCAGGGGGTGCAAGCCTGGTGCAAATTTCGTCCGTCACACCGCCGTGCGCTGCCAATTTGACAATTTGGTAGACTGTATGCACAGAGATGGGTGACAGTGCACCAGGGGGAGGTGTTGGCAGATTCATGTTGGCGCAGTGACAATTTTATGCCAAAAACAGTGCAGAAAGTGTGCAGAAAGATCGCCAGCTCCAACCTGGTCTATTCTCGGCGCAAGCGAAGCGCACCCTCTGCAGCTGTAATGCAGAGGGTGCCCCCACTGCGCCCCCCCATGGCCAGTCCGTTCTCCCAGTTGCTGAAGTGACAATAGCTCTGACCGTCTCCGTTACCGGGTCTTTCCAGCACACTGTTTCCGCGGTGGTGGGGATCATTCAGACCAATCAGACGCAGCGCATTTAAAGGCAAGGAGAGGCGTTCATTTGATTGGTGAAGACAGCACTCGGCTGTGTTAAACCCACTCATGCCTTTTCTCCTCCCTCTCTGGCACTTGCTCTGAGGGGCAGGGACGGAGGCGTGGATGCGCTCCTCTGCGCTCCTCTGTGCCTTGAGTTCGCCTCTCTTGGCACTGCAGGAACCTTGGAAAGTGCACTGGTCACACCCTGTCGGCTTGGCGAAGGCCGGCACAGGGCAGGTGCGCCTGCGTCTGCGCCTGGTCTACGAAATTATAGCCCTATGTGTGTAATTTGTCTACAAAGCTCACACATGTTGTGTTCAGCTAGGGCACGGTGTCAGGCTGATTGTATGCTCCAACGTTTGAAAGGTTTCAAAATTGAGCCCATGTCAATGTGTCTTCGGGCAAGACGCATTCCTCAGATTTGCTCCTGCTCTTGCATCAGTGGTCTGTAAATGGGTTTTAAAGGGTGAGGAATGTTTTTAGCTAATGCTCATGCAAAGCTTAAATAGAAACTTGAAACATCAGTAAGTAAAATGGGTGTGAAAGGGTAGATGTGACCTGTGGTGTAAAACACTTAGTAGTTAGACAGAATGAGGTGAGCGCTGTGTTACCTCAAGCATCTTTAATACAAATCACTTGGTCAGCCACTCCAAGACATTTTGCAATCACACTTATTTATGTGAATTTTGCCAATACTGCACAACTTTGTTCAATCTTGTTAGCTACCACTTGTTTCTTGCCCTGCATCAACATCTGATTCCAGGCCAACTGTCTTGTAGCTTAAGGTGCTCACATTTACTGAAAAAAAAATATAATAATCTGTTCAAGTTTATTAGAAGCAGTTTTTGGTGTGTTTTATTCAAATACTGTAAAAAGACTTGATCGAAGCCAGTTGTTAGTTGTTTGCTCATCGATGGATGCTTTGGAATGGTTGTGGAGGCCAACCCATGGATGATTTCATACTGCAAACACTGTCACATCCAAACTTTAGAACAACCAACTGATAGACTGAGAAGCTGAGTTAAGGCAGGACCTAAGCCTGTCCAACCAATATTGACAATGTGCAGGCTTGTATCCATGACAGTCATGTCCCAAACTCAAGCAAACTGGAAATTCCTCATTGTTTTTGCAACATGCCTGCTTTTGTTTCATTGTTTACCACCATACAGTAAGAACATTTTAACGTATTACATCTTTCAACAAAAGCCTAGAGGTGAACCACACTGAAAAGATATTGATTTCTGCTGTAGAAACTGTTCAAATAACTTCTGGGTTTCCTACCAGCCTCAAGCGGACACTTAATTAATAGCAGTTTTTTGTCACGTCTACATTGTCTTCATATTTCACCCTTTGAGTTTGCTGCTTGGAAAGATGAAAGCATCTGTAAACTTTCTGCATCTCGTGAACTCTCATCCATCAATTTACAGGCTCCCTTCTACCGTGAAACATGAGCAAAACGAGTACAAGAGAGATCATCAACAGACTGTGCAACAAAATAATGGGATGGCCTGATGTGTTCATGTGTGTAGTCATATTTAGTTATGAGTTTCTGTCTCTTTCTATAATTTGTCAGTCTAAATGAGAAATGCTTTAGGCACATGGAACCAGAAAGTCATTCTCTCTGCAGCAGTGCCAGTCACTACATATCAGATCAATTGAGAACGGGAAAACAAGTGGGTGCTGCCTTGACGAAGTGGGTTGCAACAGTACTGTATACGAAGGTTCTTGCCTTGTGCGGGCAGTCCACATGTGATTTCTGCCCAAGGCCCATTTGTCCTGTGCCTTCCCTTCTCTCTCTCCACATGTATGAGTCTCTCCACTGACAATAAAGACCAAAAGTACCCAAAAGATTTAATGAAAAGGAAAAAAAAAAAGTTTGATTTTTGGCTGAGTAAGAAAAAAAATACTTGTTCTCTATTCACCCTCTCGGTCCATCAATAAACTTTCTGTGACTTGCTTCTGGCCAAAAAAATACTACTAATAATGAGCCTACAAGCACATTAGTTGAAAAATCAGGGGTGAATCCAAACTTAAAGACTGAATTTGTGTTTTTTTCTTAATTTTTGTTTTTACATTTTTCATGGTAGGGACACTTAAAACAGCAGCAGTTTGAAACAACATACAACTTCGCTTTCTCCTGTGATTTCTTTGATAAAATCAAAATTAAGCTTTGTGGAAGGACAATGTTTCTAAGATTAAGACATGTTATTCTATAGTTCTTTACTATGAATTATCCTTGACTTTTAAATCTTTAAGAGCATCATTATGAATCTGAATTTTCCAAGTTTGAGGAATTTTGTAAAAACATATTCATAAATATTTCTATACAAATTAAACAATATTTTATATATTTCATGTGACACCTTGGTAATATTGTTTTTCCTACATATCAATGCCAATAAAGATTTTTGAAACTGAAAAACATGAAATGCCAGAGAGGGGAGCACTAAACTGTTACAGAAAGTAATCCCCAACAGCACAAGTACTCCCAAACAACCTTGAGAAACTGTCCTAGGGAGGGTTGAGTCCTGGCCTTTCTTGCTGCCCTCTCTTTTTCAATGGACAGAGCACACTGTCCTGATACCAGGAAAAGTAATGTGTTTGCAAGTGTAGTAGTTTAACAAACAAATGTGGCCCTTTTTTCCAAAAGGATGTTAAACTAATACTCTAACTTATGCAATGACAGACAACTACATTCAAAGCTATTTATAATCGTCATCATGTCAAAATGGATACAAAGCAAAAGTAAAAATTAATCTGAAGAGTACAATCACATCACATTTAAAGGATTTTACTCTTTTTGACCACTTTATTTTAGGTCCTAACCAATATTTTTTCTACTTTATTTTCACTGTGTTTTCAATACCTATAAAAATACATGTAAAGCTTCCGTCTAACTTGTGCTTAAAGCACTATGCTGCCATTATTCTTTCTTCTACTGTAGTTTTAATGCACAGCTTGTGTTGAGTATTTGGTCTTACCTGTGGCAACAATTATCCCCGGTGCAGAGCTCTTGGTGGAGATGGTTCCTGACAGGTATGGGTTCTCTGACATTTGCAGCTGGAGGTGGAGTGAACAGAAAGGCTGTATACAAAAAAGGAGGGGGAGAAAAAGAAAGAGTTGGTTTCACTGTACATTTGCGTTCAATATGGAACACATTGGTTTGTTCTGGCCATTTTGGGAGTTTTTTTTACACTTAGAAGTAAATATTTGTGAGCCCAGAGGTATCCTTTTTGAGCATCAACATAACTCGGGGCTGAGAGTTAAAGCATGTAGCTTTATCTATGCAATCATGGATGGCTTTTGGTAGAAGCAAATTCTCAGCAGATGCACTGTCTTGATCTGATATTGTTATTGAAGGTAGTTTTTAGTGTTGTGAATTGCAGACTCTCAGAAGCCTGGGGTTAGGGCTGGGTGATATTACCTAATCTCAATATCACGATTAATTGAAGCTCTTACCTTGATTACGATTAATGAACGATTATTTAATCCTATGCTGGAACAAATTAGTGGTGAAACCAATGGTCAGCGACACGGTCTTTGTGCAGTATTTACACTTAACTTCTTTCTGCTTGATGTCCGGTGCACAGAATCCAAAATGTGCCCAAACAATTGAGACGGTATTTTTCTTGGCTACGAGGTCTTCTGATAGATTGGCGCTTGTCTCCTCCATGTTGGCAGCATGTCCGTTGCTCTTGGCGAAAGTGAATGTAGACTATATGGAGGGGGTGAGGTCACGTTACTTACACGGGGAAAATAATCAAAATAATCGTCATGAGTAATATTACTTGAATTACAGGGTCTAAATATCGATTTCAATTATTTTTCAATTAACCGCCCAGCCCTACCTGGGATCTTCTCCCATCCCAGAAAACCACCACAGGAAGGATACCAGGAGGAATTCTAATTGGATGCCTGAACCACCTTAATTGACTCCCTTCAATACGAAGAAGCAGTGGCTTTTCTTTGAGTGCCCTCCCTATGTTTGAGCCCTTCTCCTTATCTCTAAGGCTGAGCCCAGCCACCCTCTTGAGGAATCTCATGAGAGCTCATGATCGTAGGTAAGGGTTGGAAATTGGTAAACTGAGAGCTTTGCCTTCTGGTTTAACTCCCTCGTTACGAAAACAGTATGACACAAAGTCTGCTGCACTGCTTATCCATCTCTCAGTCTATTTTACCCTCACTCAAGACCCTGAGATACTTAAACAGATTCACTTTAGTCAAAGACTCACTCCCCACTTTGTGCTTAATGGTGAAAATTCTGTCTTTTATGCTTTTAGCCCATCCCTTCTTTAGCCTGCAACCATGAAGGAAATGTGGTCTGGAGGCAGGCAGATTTAACAGGAGAAGTGGGCAGATTTAATATATTTGGAATACAGAATCAAAGTTCTCAAACTCAAACCAACAGTGTTATGAGTTGTGAGTCAAACCTTGGTTTTGAAAAGTTCAAAATCTCATTGTGTTTTATGTTTTTTGAAGAGACATGAACTGTAAACTCTGTTGAAATTTAGACTTCAAATTACTTTTTTTTTGCTGTCTAGATGAAATTATCAAACCTTTAATACAAGTTTGAAGTATTCTCACAGTGATATTTTAGAATCAGCATTTCCGCATTTAGTTACATAATTGGGAAATAATCTGGTTGGACTGAAATTAAAGTGCGAAAACAAACCATCACAAACAAGCTTGATTTATTCGTCTCAAAAAGAGCACCAACTGTGCCTTCATAAGTTCCACTAATTGCTTTTAATCCGTCATTAATACAAAGAGCTGTGAAATTTGCATTAAAGTGTGACGCTAAGTCTCCAAGGCATGCACACAACAGAAGACAATTACATTTGTTCAGAGAGCAGAGAAAAAAAGTGTGTCTGCTTTCATCTTTGCCGCAGACAGCATGTCACTGGAGTGAGGACATGGAGGGCAACGGGACTGAACGGCTAATCAGAGGGAATCCACAGCAGTAATTAAAATGTCACATGAATTTGCAATCACAGAGACCCTGTAAGCCCCCCCAAATCACCTCTTAAACTGCACGGAGTCCCCCCGTATGTCTTGAACATGATTTCCTTGCCTAGTTTGAGTAGCAGGGCGGCTGTTTAATGAGGAGGGAGTCAGAGGAAACATGAAGACTTCATCTGCATCTGTCTGCTCCTTACCTGCCTTAATGAGACATACTTCTGCAGTTTATCACTTTTAAAAAACACCTTTACTTGAGCATCAGTGTTATCTAACAAAATAACTATTCCTCAATATATGGTGAAAATATCAAGTGTCGTAATATTTCATTTCACTGTATGATGTGACCCTCAGTGCTGTACTAATGGTGACAGACCACACCAGCTATTAAGAACAATATATTCATTATAACCCTGGCATGTGCAGCCCAACTATTGATACACTGGCTCCAAGTATTGATATTTTATTAAGAAATATAACGCTATTATCATACTTCTTCATTGAATTGACTCAGTGTAGCATTACATTACAAATCCTTGTGGTGGCTCCTTCAACATAACAGAGGGTACCACAGGCAAAGGTTCATGAGCCAAACAGGAAGAGGACAGCTGGCAAAAGAAGCAGGAGACAGAAGAGTACATTTCAGACAGCTTTTCCAGAACGTAAGGAGTTTCTACCTGCTTTTGATTTGAAAACTTAAAAAGTTAAAGCTTCTGTGCCACAGGAAAGCCTTCATGATGTGTCAGATTTAGTGCCACAGAGAGACCCCTCTTAATGACTTCCTGTTTCATTGATGAGTCGGTGCATCAAGACTCAAACCAGAACTTCTATGGCAGGAATTACAGCAACAAAGAAACACATATTGGCTGCCATGGTCATGCTGTTTTGTTTTAAAAATTGATAGTAGTAGCTAGGGCTGTTTAATTATGGCAAAAATAAAAATAGTAATCAGTGATTTAGCTAAAAAAAAGTTGTATAAATGTACATATAAGTGAATTAATTTAAATGTTTTCACATGTTTAAGGTAACATTCAGGTTCTATTTTTGTGTTTGTATGATGTAAACAAATGCTGACCTTCACCACTCATGACAAAAACTATAGGCAAAACAAGTACAACATGATATATTAATTGATTCATCGCAATATCTTTTTTCATAATTATAGAAAGTCATAACTCTTTGAAAGTGATGCTTAATTAATTACCTACCCTTATAAGTAACTATTGGTATTTCCTATCAATTAATACTCCCATTGCATAAGCACTTTACATCACTTCCCATTCCATTTGCACCAGAAGATTACATGTAGGGATGCATGATACTGGATTTTGGCTTAAATCTTATATGCTGATATTTCCAAACTAAATCTCAGTGATACTGACTTTGATAATGATTTTTTTGTGTGTCAAGGGCACAAAGAATTAACTAAAATTGACCTATTTCTTAAATGGGTACAGTCAATTTGGGTTAAGAATTGAAGAGAAGCAAGAAAAACTACATTTTATTGTTAAATAAAATATACTTTGATTTATAAAAGTGAAAATTATGTGATGATAAGATAAACAATTATGGTAAATTGTACATTTTGCCTAAATTACAGCCAACTTATGGAATTTTTATGGCCAATCTGTGTTGTCAAATTATCAGCAGTGATTATCTACAAAACTTAGTACACAAAGATACTAAGTGAGAGCTTTTGATAGTTAAGAGTTAGAAACTTTACACATAACGGAGTTACTGAGAGCCTATAGGGTGCAGCTATTAAAGCTAGGGTTTTAAAGTCTATTATACATTTTGTCATTTTTCATTAAAAACAAACAAAAAAAAACACATAGCTACAAAATCTACTGCGTACACTACAAATAACAGACCAACAGTGCACTGAAATGAACTTGAAGTGTGACTGAAGGGTTGCATGCAAAAATCCCAAACTGACATGTGGGCCCAGGAGTTGCCCTCAAGCAAGACTGGACAGCATCCAAAAGTGGTCGCAATTAAAAAAAAAATAAAAAGAAAGAAAAGGAAAAAACATGTTTTTCAAAAGTTTTCATACAAGGTAACTTGACATTGCACTTTAACCTTGAAAACCTTGAGCTTGTGTTCTTGGCTGTATGAAGACTTCTATCCACAAGGTCATGATGTGAAACTCAAACATCTGAAGTTTTCAATCACATAAAAAATGGACTCAGCCCAGATTGACCCCACATGTTTTGTTTTGTCTCTAAGTTCTGTATTAAGTAAAACCAAATGCAAGCTGTTCAACACTTCCTGTGTTGAAAATATTTACTGGTCAACATATTTTGTATTTTCTTTCATATAAGTGTGTGATGATCGTTTTAGCATCTTTAAATATTGCATCCTAGTGCTCTTGCTGCTGCTTGCCATTCTTACTGTCATAATGTTCCTAATGCCAATTTTCATTTCTATGCTGATGATTTTGCTGTTTTTTGCTCTCCCCCATACAGTATCCAGCTATTCTGTCTTTTGTGGGCGGACTTTGATACTGTACAGCACAATCTGAGTGAGCTAAAGTTTGGTTTTGAACCCTGACAAAGCAAAAGTCAGATTGTTTAAAATTCAGAGAAAAAGTCACTAATCCTGCCCTCATTATGTCTGAGTGATATATTCAAGTTTTTATCTTCTTATAGATACATTGAGTTATTGATTGATTCACTGCCCTTTAATCTCCATTGAGCAACTTGTATTGACACTGTTGCGACGGGACATACATTTTTTTCATGTTTTTATTGCTGCAAAAATGCCTAATGTTGCTGCTGCTTGAATTCATGGCTTGATAATGGTGATGTCTTAAATATGCATGCATCTTCTCAATGTCTTAAATCTTTGGATTCTGTTTATCATGGAAGCTAACTCATCACTGTACTTTGTATGAGCGAGCTGGTTGCCCCTCTTTGACAATCTGTAAATTGAATCATTGCCGCATCTATATTTGTGAGGCTATATATTTGGCCTGTTTCCCTGACACTTGAGTAAATGCATTCATTTGAAAAGTGTTGGAAGCTACAGTCATCGTTCTTTTACTGAGTCACAGAGCTTACTTTTGCTATCTGTCCCTACAGTTCATCTTGAAATGGGCAAAAAAAGTTTCAGATATGCTGCTCCTGCAGACTGTAATCTGCCACAGCAAAAACTGGGTCTTGGAGAGCTGGTCTCTTCACATCTTTTTAAAAGCAGATTAGACACATTGCAGGAAGATAAAGTGGGTTTTAGATGCTTTGACTGATGATGTCCTGCACTGCGACTCTGAAATGATTAGTTTATGTGCGTATCAGTGTTTGTAACTGTTCCATGTTGGTTATTTGTTAAATCCTCTGCTGCCTGTCTTAATCAGTAAATACTTCTAAATGTAGTTTTCAGTCTCAGTGAAGTTTTTCTGGTTAAAGGAAGTTTGAAAAATATGTAAAAACAATACAATTTTTCAAGCTTAAAGATTAAATTCAGTCAGTGCACTCTTCTTTTCCACAGTTAACTTTTGTTTCAAGTAACTCTTTGGAACAAGTGGCCTTGTATATCCAGAGAGACCCATATTGGCTTCCACAGTTGTCAGAAACAAAACAAAAACAAGTTGTTATCCAGCCCTGGCTAATGTCCCTGGAGAAATGCTTTGCCTTCAGCTCAGCCTGGCTCACCGAAAACATCATACGCTTTACAAAAATGAAAAGGGTCAATCAGTGTGCATGTAACACAATAAAAACATCTTCTTAAAGCTTTAAAATGTCTTCAATATATGTCAGACTATCAGAGTGTCATTAGATGGGTATCTTACCAGTATGCAGTGAATATCGTTTCCCTCCAGGTCAGCAGCCGGAGCCTGCAGGAGCCTCCAGTCCCGACCCTTATTGTAGGTGATGAATGTCTTCACTTGGTTGTCTTGTCTCTTGTTAGCGATCAGCATGCCTCTAATTCCTGCCACCTAACAGACACAGAAGACACAGCAGGTTCAAACTCTGCTTCACCCTAACAGTATTTTATAATAATTCACCCTGCAACAGTTCAGTCTCTTCATTGCAAATGATGAAGCACACCCAGACACCTCATCAGAAAGGGCATTCTGGGTATTCATGCAGTAATCGTCATGACACCAGCTCAGTTAAATGCAAATGGCGTGCTTATCCTTTCTTGCTAGGGCTGACAGTCTGGCAGACACCATCAGCAGAGTCTGCTGCATTTTACTTAGCTAAGTGCTATCTGTAATTGTATCCCCACGTCCCAGAAACCCAGACAGAACAAAATGATGACTGTTGGGAAGTGACACCTTGTCTATTTCCTCACAGCCACTGAATCTCTAGGAACACGTGAAAACCCACTCACACACACATCCCTTCTCTCCCAAAATCCTCCCTGCTAGCTGTCTCTCAGGGATTAGACAGATCCCTCAACCCAAACCAAAGTGTGATATGTAAGGGAAAGGACAGAGTCACTCCAAATGGTTGCTATCACGAGGGGCTCTAGTTGGATGTGTTCCCCTCGCTGCTGGGGCTCGTCAGTGTAAGTGGCACTAATAGGCATCGTATCCGACATTGTCACAGGAACACGGCGCTGGGGATGGATGCTGCTAACGAGGGCCCATGCATCCTTATCCAACCAGACCTGTCAATCACAGCAGTAATTATTTATTGCCTCCGCCTTCTCTATCACTCACAGTTGCACACCTGCATGCAAACAACTAAAACGTCTCCCCCCTAGCATATATTGCTTTCAATCCATCACTCACACCTCCCACACACTACTTTCCTAGAAATGACGGGTACAGACTTGGATTTGTTCTTGACAGCACAGATTACTCTCATGCATGAAAGGTAACATTGATCGCTGCGTGAAGCTGTGGCAAAGACTTTTTAGTTTTCATCTCTAATCAACAACATAGTATGTTAACATCACCTGGGAACCAAAGTACATGGACCTACATTGAAATAAACTAAGTTTTGAGCATGTTTAACAATTACATGGTATCCAGGATAGCATTTAAAGCCCTCAAAACAGCAAGTATCAGCAAGAATGACACTTCAGATATAATTGTGTGTCATACATATACTGTAAAATTGGAGAATCCTTCTCCTTGCATTGGTGCTGAGATAAAGACACATCTATTGTCAGATATGTTTAGTTTGATGAGTTTAAGAAAGCAATTCTGTTGTTTAGGAAGTTAGAAGCAAGAAGCTTTGTACATTAAAACAGTGGTTGGTTATATAAAAACTGACTTTTTAGTTATTTACTGATGTAGCAGAGATGTTGACCTTACTTAATTCTACAGATGTTTGCATGAAATGATCCTTAAAGTGTAGAGGTGCAAATTTCAGAGGCTCCAGAGGGAAAGAACGCTAACCCCTTTAGCTGCATGAAAAACAGGAGCAGGATCACTCTCAGCCATTAGTTTCAGTAAGTGTTTTAGGAGAGTTATTTTATTCAAAAGAATAAATAAAACAAATTCATAATTTATCTGCCAAGGACTATCCCACTTCTAGAAACCATTTCTCTTTAATATGCACCTTGGAAATTCAGCACAAATCACCTTTACTTAAACTCTTACTTTTGCTTGAACTCTCATTGCACAGCCTGAATACCTTCTTGTCTGTACATATTTGAAACTATTTGTTATATTGTTTAACTCTACATACATTTATGGCATTTCTACTTATTTAAATACCCAAAATTATGTTGTACTGAAGTGCGAACAAAATAGAGGCTATTCAACTCTATTCTGACTTTTTGATCAGGATTGAGATGGCCAAAAGTCACAAGTTGTTAGTCCAGGTCAGGTCTCAAGTCACAGAGGGCAAATTCAAGTCTAGCCTAAAGGTTCAACCAGATGGTTCAACTACAGGATATTAAAATGTCGATGGCAAGAAATGCTTATTCTTCTTAACTCAGACAAGACAGAAGTCATTGTGCTGGGCCCCAGACACCTTAGAGAAACCATTTTTAATATTCAACTGCCATATGGCATTAGCCTGGCACCAAGCACAACTGTTCAAAATCTTGGGGCTCTATTAAAACAGGATTTATCCTTTAACTCTCACATAAAACAAATTTCTTTTTTTCATTCTCATAAAATTGAAAAAAAATCAGGCCTGTCATGTCTCAGAGCAGTGCTGAAAAGCTAGCCCGTGTTTTTGTTACCTCTAGACTGGATTATTGTAATTCTCTTTTTTCAGTCTGTCCCAATAAGTCACTGAAGATACTTCAGCTGGTTCAAAATACTGCAGCATGGGAACTGACTAGAACTAAAAGTGATCACATTACTCCTATATTAGCTTCTCTGCAGTGGCTCCCATAAAATACAGAATGGAATTCAAGATTCTTCTTCTCAGTCACAAAGCTTTCAGTGGGCAGGAACCAATTTATCGTAAATAGTTGTAGTGCCTTGCAACCCCTCCAGAATTTTACGCTCCCATATTGCTGGCCTGCTCATGGTTCCATCAGTCTCTGGAGGCAGCATTAGAGGTCGAGGCTTTAGTTATTAGGCTCTTTTCTTTGGAATCATTTACCAACCATTTGGTTTGGGAGGCAGATACTCTCTTTACCTTTGAAGTTTGACAAATTTTTACATTTGAGCAAAGTAGCACTGTTAATGTGCAGCTTGAGGAACACCAGGAATCAACTTGTAACCCAGTCAGTAAGATGACACATTATGTAAGTCAGGCCATACGTAATCTAACAACTTTTTGATGGTAGATGTTAAAAACAGTAATTGTGCAGTTAAGGGGGCAATCTTTGTGTTAATTGAACTATTATGTAATTCTGTTAATATTATTTGTGGTTGGATGTATTGACAAATTAAGCATTGTATGTTGACCTTATGTAGGATGTTATATTCTGTGGGAACAGGTGACAAAGGTGTGTTTCCGCCCGGAAGGGATAAAAGTGACGGACTTGAAGAGCTATGGGGAGAGCGAGAGCATTGAACGATTCAGAGACAGTCTGTATTGGCAGTTAGTGGTGCACAATCCTGTGTCAGTGTTGTATCTAAAAGATTGTTAAAACAACAGTCCGTGAAAGAGTGACAACCTGCATGCAGCAGAGTGGGAAAAGAAATCGACTGAGAAGTTCAGCGACTTCCCGGTGTGCAGCGGCTACTCTCGCTAAGTGGACACCTGTGTGAACAGTTTAACTTAATCAGCGAGACTGCAGGTGTTGGTGTCCGCCGGGTTCATCCAGAGTGAACAAGGTGTTTCGGCCCGAGATGAGCTGTGGAGCTGTGGGATCTTCGGGGTGCGGGACAAGAGGACGGAGTCCGGATTGTCGGCCATTCCCTGGCGCATCAGCTGGACCGGTACCCATTAGCTGTGGAGAAGTACTTGGGAACATTCAGTAAGGCAAACTTTATTTTTTCTGTTGCTCACGGAGGAGCGAAGTGGCCATTCTGTTTCGGTCACCATGTACACAAGCGACGAACCGGGCCTGCATCGTTTATTATTTTGGGGGGTTAGCCGGCTTTAGGAGACTGGTTTATGGTGTAAGTGGGCCCACAAGTACAAATCATGAATTCCTTTTTTTAATTACAAATAAGGACAATACCTATGAAATAAGCGGGACAATTTTCGTTTGAATTTACTTCATGAATTTACAACTAAATATTATTTTTAATTTAATTCATAATTATGAACTGATCTCTAACTAAATGATTGAGACGAGAACCATGCTGAAAATCTACGTTATTGTGTAATCATTACTTTGGTTATGAACTGATTCCTAACTAAACCACTGAGAATCATGCTGAAAATCTAAGTTGTTGTGTATTAATTACCGAGAAAACATTTGGTGTGAGTTGGTATGGAGCTGAAATAGTAACTAAATAGTAACTGGAGGAAGAACTCAGGAGCCCTCCCCTCATTGGAATAATTAATAAGGGGACCGCTACAAACTTATGGTGTCAGTTTTGATTGCTTCATTATAATTCACAAGTTCTGCTCATCTCCATTACACTCGTGCAAAGCAGATAACCTTTCCCATAACTTTGTTAACTTTTAAGTTAAAATAAACAATTCTCAAGGTGAAGATTAACTTTTTTTTATTATTTTGACTCATAGTCCTAAGAGAATCGAGAAAATCTTCCTCCTACACCTTTTTAAACAAACTATATGTCAACTCTTCAATCAGAGTTCCTTTGATTCCTTTTTCAGACTAAATCATTACTTTGGACTTCTACATCTAGTGTGATTTCAAAACTATACATTTTTAATCAGGAAAGAAAATATGATCCAAAGCAACCCTGACCAGATTTGAGAGAATTAATGATATTTCTTTTTAAAACATCTGAATAATTTAGCAGTTTTCAGAACTGGAGTGATTTTCCTTTAAACTGTCTTATGCATAAGTAATCATCCTTTGGACTCTCTTTAGGTCTTTTTCAGAATCATAGAATATATCTCACTCTTTTTAGCTGAAGATCAATTTTATTCTTTCATAGCAAATTCCCTTGATGTCTTGACAATAATACATTTTCCTTACCAATTCCATTAAATAATTGGGTGGTATGACTGATTTGTAAATGGACTGGTCTTAACAAAGCACTTTCCTATGCTTCTTCCCTCTTGTTTACTTTATATCCAATTCACACAACACAAACACACAGATTGCTGTGAATGCTGCAGAACACCAATCAATATTATCAAGTCTAGGATTGAATGCCTTGCCCAAGGCACTTCAAAATGTGGACTGCAGAAGGTGGGACTTTCTCGATGACCAGACCTCTAATAACCCTATCAGACTAGCCAAAAAAAAAAACATTTAAACCTTGTAACAATCAGCTCCTATTGGCAGTCTGAATCTGCATTACCACCTTGGTCGACTGACCCTGCAAGTGACACAGGTTTTTATCGGCACAGGTTTTTATTCAGTGAGAACGTCACACCCGGGTCAACCCGCTAGTTTACAGATGATGTCGGCATACTGTGCCTACTGCTTAACATTCCACCCGTCCCCTCCATCTGTAACTTACGTGACCCTTTACCATCTCAGCAACAAATTCTATCCACCTTTGTATCATCAGCACTTAATGGTCAAGCTTGCACTGAGTTAACACATTTTTAAAGTGGGACACATTAACAAAGAACAGAAAACACTTGACCACTGGGTCCATGACTTCCTTGCTCCTTTCCATAGTTTACATGACTGAGTTTCATCAAGCTGATGATGTCATCAACGTGATGCCATCAGTTGGATGCGCCAGAGGAAACAACACTGCTATGCA
Source organism: Scarus forsteni (assembly GCA_036419115.1). Lineage (NCBI taxonomy): Eukaryota > Metazoa > Chordata > Actinopteri > Labriformes > Labridae > Scarus > Scarus forsteni. The sequence continues at coordinate 36,042,978 of JAZDUH010000098.1, forward strand.
GCTCATCGTTGACCCACAAATTTTAGTCTGAAAGCGGTACAACTGAGCCCAACTTACCTGTCTGTCTATTCAGGTCTTGAAATTTCTCAATTTTAATAATATTCAGGGTACTGGATGCTAGTCTACTTCTTTGCTATAGAAGACAGTAGACAAAATTTATGAGAAAATGACAGATTGCCCTGATTGAAGTAGAGTTATCCATGACATCATATTGTCAGTAGTACATCGCAACATATTTAATCACCAGATTCTTCTAATTAAATGTCCCCGTCAACCACAGAATTAATCCCCCTGGACAAAAACAATATAAAATGTAAAGAATGAAATAAAAATATATTTAAAACACTTTAACAACATGCAACACCATTTAATGAATTGCAATAAATTTGATTAAATAAAAAACTGTGGTGAAAATGAAAAATAAATAGATCTTGAAATATGAAGAAAATGTTGAAAAAGCATCTATTCTGACACGCACACACACCTACACACACACACCTACAGACGCACACACACGAAAAAAACAAACAAAAAACATTTCATATGTGTGTCATTTGATCCCATATGTTTGCATTTTATACTGAATGTTTTTTTTGTACATAACATGTTAACATATTAATTATAGTTTCATTTAAACGATTGATTTTATATTTCACAAATTATTTTTTCCATACATTTTCCATCATGCTCTGTAGTATTTTCTTTTTTTGTAGCTGACCCTCAGAACTACATCCGAAAACTATTTTTACTCCTGTTTGATGTGCAGCAAACAATCATTCAGCAAACATTTATATTACATGACTCATTCTAAATCACTGCTTGACAGTTTAAACATGTTACATCAAGCTGAGCACCGGCATCATCCTGATCATTCCACACCCTTCACTACCAACACTCCACTTTACCTCTCCAATCAATCATGAGAACAGTTTATAGTGAGGTGAGTGGGGGATTAATGAATTTTGATGGTATACGAGCGCGAGCCAATCAGACTGATAATTGTCTTAGAACCACCTGCTAAACCAACTCAAAGACTGATGGGAAGTTGAGCGGGTGATGCAGAGCCTCGATGTCAACAGAAAATTAGTTTGCACAACAAAGCCCCCTGATTACAGAAATTGCCCTTATTGAATCTGATTGACAATAAAATAATCCCTCTAATTCAGGAGATAATTGTGCAATTTTCAGTGTGGAAATAGCATAATTGATTTTCCAAAGGAGGAGGCGGGCGCAAAGCGAAGAGAGGCCCTGAGGGAAGAGATGAGACTTCTAAGTGGAAGAACAAAACAACTTTCACACACTTGGCTGTCTACCCTCTGGTCTGACTCGAGCTGCGTCTCCTCTCTGGAACATTAGGTCTGTGAAGTGCAGTTTGTCAGAGTCTAACAGCAATAAATGGGACGAGTTCCACAGCATATATCTTCCCTTGTGTAATGGGTTTGATACGAGAAACTGCAGAGTATCATCTATCTCTTGTTTAGGCTCTGTTCAGGAACAGAGCTGTGACCGTCTGACAAACGGAATAAAAACGCCTTATTATTTCATGCCGCTGAAAGGCAAGGAAAGTGCAGTATGTAAAAGTACTTAAATTTCACAGTCAAGGGACTCTCAACCAAGACAATAACAGAAGGTCGACGATGAAATGCACTGTCAGCTCGTCCCAACTTCACTGCTTGCTTGTTGTATTTTGAACTAAGAACTGAGAGTGCCCTTCATAGAGTTTATTTACTTAACAGTAATCCACTGTCTCTGTATCATAAGCAACCTTCACCAAATGAGGGAGAGATGCTGTTAAAAATGTATTTCTGGTTCATGTGTCAGGCTTCCTCCTAAACACTGTGTGAGCATGAGCAGCAGGAACCTGAGAGCTTCTTTACCTCAATACATTAAATTCATCTAAGACAAAAAAACAGTGATTAACAGTTTTACAGCTTATAAAAAGCAGATCTGGCAACTTTGGCTATGGAGCATGTGCCATGTGTGTGACCGTGTTTGGGGGCGTGCGCAATAACCAGGAAACCAGGAAGTGGACAAACTGCCTTCCGCAGTCGCGTTTTGCTTTATTTTAGGAGCTGGAAGGTAATCAGGGGGATAAACACAGACAGAAGAGCCCCAAGAGGCAACTTCACGTTTAGAAACAGGACCAAAAAACCACAACCCCACGGTCATGACTCACGAGATTTGCAGCCCTTAGGAGCTTATAGCGAGCTGACTTGACAACGCTCTTGTGTCTGTGTGAGCAGCTTTGGTGTCAGATCTGTCCGGGGGAAAAGTAACGTAAAAAGTAATTTAAGTGATTATTTAGTTGCCCTGCATTAAAAGAGGAACTACATTTCGTGACCAAATTTTTAGTAGTGGCACGTTACTTTACTTTTTACCCGAAAAAGTAGTTACGTTACTGTAACACGTTACTTTGTAATGTGTTACACACAACACTGGCCACCACGACAGATCCATTCCTTCACAGCCATAAAAATGAAGCTGAGACAATATAAGTGGTCCATTAAAAAAGTATAATATTAATTCTTTTTAACCAATTTAGACATTTATGTCCTCCTATTCAAACATATTTCAACCATTTCACCATCTGGTGGTATATGCTGAAATGTCTATACCATAGTTGCATGGTAATGTCGGGCTGCACAAGCACACACAGAAAGCCTCACATACTGTGCTGGAGAAGTAATGGCATTGTTAATTACCATATTGCTGCCACTGCTGCTGGCCAATATCTCACTGCTTCCACTCTTTCAGTCACACCTGCCAGTGTGGGAGTGATAAAATGGGTTCAACAGGGAGTAGAGAAGGAGTGAATTCTACTTCCCTGCTATGAATGCTAATACAAACACACACAGTGGCTATCCAGTAAGCTAACAAGGTCATTACAAGTCCAGAGGTGCAAGGCAGTGAGGCCCATTAAGCATGCTCTTCATACTGTATGTCTGCTGTCAGGAAGATGGACGACCACAGCCTGTGATGCAAACCTATGAGACAAGTTACAGCCACACAAACTACCCAGCAGAGTTGTGTATTTGTGTGTCCGTGTGTGTGTGATGGGTGGGGGCTGGGTTGGGGGCATTAACAGATCAGCTACGAAAGCTTTCTTTCATTAACTATTGCCAAGTTGTGACATGTCAAAGTTTTTTCAAGAACAGAATCAATGACTAAAAGCCTTGGTAAAAAAAAAAAGGTTGCTAATGATGTCACAAGTTAGGTTGCTGACACATGGAGAAGCTCATCAATGGCCTGAATGACCAACCTCAAAAACTACAGGATGCATGTGCACCACAAACAAACAGTGCCATAGTTTTGCTTTTTCATACAAACAGAATGTTAATCTTTCTTTATTATTATTAAACTCTGATCATTTGCTTTTTTGTTTGCAATCCTCAGTTGAAATAACTGATGGAAAATGAAACTTAGACTTGGCACATAAATTGACATATTTTTCCCTTCATTCATTCCCTTCCATTCTTTTTAAGTCTCAGTGAACACCCTGAATTTTGATTTAATGATGGGGAAATAAAAAACAACAGAATGCAAGCTGACCCTATAAGAGCTAAGTGATTTTCCGTTACTGATATTCTGTTACGGTCAGTCAGCTTTATTCAGTAAAGAAAATACAGCGATGTGGCAGCTCTCACTTGCACTGGAGTCACTTCCTGGCAAGAGCAGTTTTAAACAGAAGCATTTGCTAGAGATGGCAAGAACAGCCCCCGAGTGCAGGGACGTGATGGAACACTGGATGAGCCCTGAGGGTATCTCAGGTTGACAAATGCAAAACATTTTCAGAAACTATGAAAAATAAAAAGCATGAAAGAGAGAGCGAGAGAGAAACAAAAAACTGCCCTGTTCATCACAACATGGTCTACATTCATTGGCTGTTTTACATCTAATGGCTTATGAGCAAACTATTAAAACTGGCTAAAGATACCATAAATATGACAATAAACACACTCTATCAGCTACAGATCTGTTTGACACACAAAAGAGAAGTTATGAAAGAAGTTACGATTGATCAGTTTAGATGAAAGTCCACAGAGATTAAAGCTGGGGTTGGCAATCTGATTTAGATACAATTTTTGTAATACTGGTTAAAATGATCTTTATGACCTGATGGCAATCATTTCATGATGTGTTCTTAAAATAGAGCCAAAAATATATGCTATCTACAGCAGGACCAAATCAGGGAAAACACCAACCAATCACATCTTTGTAGCCCACATTTTAAACCCAATCAAACCCCGTCGCCATACTGCCCGCCTCCTGCATGTACATTTTGCCGGCGTGCACAGACTCTGGTTCAGTGCGTGAAGCAGAGCTGAGAGGGATCCAAGTCGGCTGGAGAATGCTTACTTGTCAATTTTTGGCTTTGCAAATAAGGGAAGCCCGCTACGAGCCGTCCCACAACCCCAACCAAGCTCCAGTATCCCTCACATTTTAAGACAGATTTACAAGAAATCTAAAATAAACACTTCATTTTTCTTGGTTTGGCTTGGCTCTAATCTTGCGATAGCTGCCATCCAGGCCACCGCAGGTGGACGTTCTCGTGAGGCTTATTCTTCTTCGGTTTCACAGCGGTTGGCATTCATCATTAGGAGCATTACTGCCCCCTACAGACAAGTGACAAAGTTCAGTTTGGAGAGGCAGAGGAATGTTTTTATTATTATATCGTCACACAGAAGATTTACTGGAGAATACTAATATGGGAGGACGTTTGGAAGGAGGATGAAATACGTAAAATACTGTAGTTTCATGGCCAAAACAGAAGACTAGACAGCTATGTGGAGAATGGCAGAGGAACTACCTATACCCTGGTCAACATCAGGTTGTGAGTACTAACTAACTTTCCATGTTTGTTTGTTTTTTAACTTTACTATGATAGTGTTTTGGTGTTTTCTTACTGCTGACTGAGACATGATGTAGTTATGAATCAGCGGCACTCGTGCATGTGAGCAGGGGGGTCGTTTTGGAGGAGGGGTGGGAGGGGCTAGGCGGAGCCCTGAGGAGATGCTACACTCAAAAAAAAATTCAAAAAAAAAGAAAATGCTGCTCAAGATAATTTAAAAGTTTATTTTTCTTATATTTGGGCTCATTAGGGGTAATTTCAATTGTAAATACATAACAATACAACACCACAATGATTTTGATAAGGTTTTACATTGTAAGGAGAAAACCTACATGAGAGCTTCCATGAAGCCTACATGGTACATTGCTGCAGATGGGGCTAAGAGTTCAAAAGTATTTTACTGAATTGTTGGTGAAAAAAATGACAAATTATAAAGAAACATGGTTCAGGTGATTTCAGTATCTGCTGTACAATCCTGGAAACGCAGCAGTGAGATGTAGCAGTGAAATAAATTGGAAAATCACTTGCACTCACACTATTGATCCAGAAACTGTATGAGCATTTTGCTGCAGTTGGACATGGAAAGTTAGACGTAGTGTACAATTTTTTTTTTGCATCAGTGTTAGTGTGCAAGTCCATACAAATGTGGATACTTTATGGCAGACCTTAAAGATGAAGGGTGAGAAAGTAATAGTCCATGCAGCTTCCCATTGATTCAATCAATGAAAGCCTCACGGTATGTTTCCCCCCAAGATGACCAGCTTCATCACTGGCCTACCTCATACAGGTCCAGCATCTGGTTTCCTCCTATTCCCCTCGTGGTCTTGACATTTTCCATGGCCAAGGTGAAGTAGATCCCTCTGGTATCAGACAGATAGAGGTTATAGGTGTCGTTCTGGTTCCACTCCTGGACTGCAGCAAACACTTGCTTCTCATCAGTGCTGACAATGTGTAAATCCTATCAGGGAGCAGAGAGAGATTAAGAGGAGTTATGACTGGAGGCAGGAAGGTGACGGATTAAAACATGCTGACCCTATGGGACTGGTCATGAGATCAATGCTGTGGTGTGAATAGAAATGGTTGATGACATACTGTATGGTGTAGCTCATCCTGGAGTCTTGTATCATAACTAAGAGTATATGGCTTCAAAAGGACAGAGTTCCAGATTTAAAGGGGAGGGGGAAGTAAAAAGAGCTTTCAGATGCCTTTGGCTTAATGCAGATTTTCAACCAATCTACATAAATTTACCGTTTTGACAGAAGTAAATTAAAACACTCCAGGGAATAGGAAAGGAGCACCAAGTTAAATCTTTTTTTAATTAACCCTGATATTTTGAAATGAGAGACATAGTAACAAGGAAAGCCCAACCAATGACAATCTACCATTTACAGAGCAAACATTGGTTCACCAAAAACACATTAATGATGACGGAGATTTCAGATGAGAGCTGATTATTTCCTCACATAGCAGATTGCATAGAAGTGTTGTCGCAGTCCAGCTAATGTTCATGTAAATGGCAGATGAGTTTTGCCAATAGAATTGTCATGTACAGATTGTACAAAAAAATGAATATGTACACAGCGGTCTGTTTTCAGCAAGTAAAGAGTTTATTCTGATAGATATACATTTCTCTACAGGGTGCTATATATTAAAATTAAAGCTGATAAAAGTAACTATGAGTAACTACAATGGACATGCTCACAGATGTGGACACAGAGGGCCTGATTTTTACAGGTGACATTTTGAGTTGTGTTGTCTAAAAGCATATGGGGCCACAGCATCGTTTATTTTGCTTACTTTGATGATCTATATTCCTGGTGCAAAGCTAGATGTGGGATGCAAAGAGAATGATTATGTGCATTGATTATACATGGGTGTGTCTTGGGTGTAACATTGATCAAAACAACCAGAGTGTCCACTCTTATTCCCATTTAACCAGTGCGTACTCACTGGAGTTTTCCTATTTACACAACAGTTTCCTATTCACACAAAGCCCCAAAGCCAGGTCTGAATTTTGTCTGATCATTTATTTCCTCTCCTTTTATTTCACCACTAGACTAATCTTCAGTTTGTTTTTTTGATGCGGCAAAACTTTCAGTGATTGAAGGTATTGTAGAGACCCATTTCCAAATTGCAGCAATCAAATAATGCAGATTGACCAAACAGGGTCCTTTTGTTCTGTGGGAACCACAGTCATTGGCTCTCCTCTCTATTATGTGCAAATAAAATATCAGCCATAATATATAACAAAGCCATAATTATCAGTGGCATTCATCAGTATACAAATACTCTAAATGTATTCCAGGGGTGTTGAACAATCTTTAACAGTGTGTGTTGGTCTGTGTTGTTCTTGTATCTGAGAGTATTATACATTCTGAAGTGTGCAAGGAAATAGGGCACTGAGGGGCAGTTCAAAAAAGCCTCCATCCCATTACTTGAAAAGAAATTATCAACAAATGCTTTAATATATAATGACAGAGATGTGCTGTTGTGCTTCCTATGAGAGTGAAACAAGCTGCAGACTGAAACAGCATGAGCACTGGACATTAATGTGAAACTGTATCTGGACGGTATAAGGCAAAAAGACTCAAAATACTGTTGCTTCATGAGAACGGTCTTTATTTATTAAAGCTTGCTCTTCCTCTGGTGCTCTCTGCTTGGCAGGTTCAGGTAGAGTATCATTCAACTATCAAATTAAGATTTCGGCCTATGAGCGTGGATTTCAGAGGGATTTTTCATGGCCCAGCACCAAAACAAACGATTTGCGTGTTTGCTGAATTTATTTAAACTCTAGATGGATTTTAGAGAAGAGAAAAATGTTTTGTGCTCATGCAGTCTTGTTTTTTTGTGAACAGGAAACAAATACCACAAAGGATTACAGCAGAGAAACAGTGAATTTATATCTATAGACTACTTGTATTCCATAAGGAGCAGAACATTGATCTGTCTGGTCCAGCTAGTTTTGTCGAGAGATTTTAATATTAATGATGATGCAGTTTTATGCTCACACAGATGTGACCAACACATCTTTTGTATCACCTCATAAGTGGTCAGAGTACAGACTACACTAATAACTTGTGTTGCCTATTTAGTGGCCTAATTAAAGAGGAGGAATCAAATAGCATGATCAAAGGTAAGACCAAATAATAAAATCTGCCACGTTGATAACCAAATGCAAGTCAGTGAGTTTATTCCTACTGTTTTGATAGGAATAAAGGCAGATGATGATTTGTTCAATTCATGTTACATTCAAAGGAACATAAACCATTCTTTATACACTCAGTACCCAGACTGTGTTGCTTGGATATAAAAGAAAATAGAACAGTAATGCTTGCCACATGCTTCTAGGCGTTTCATGCTCTTCAAAATATGGACCTCAGTTCAGACATCATACAGTTCGGCCCTTACTTGCACCACTGATAAACAAGCTCTCAGCAGTGGTGTTTTTGTGATGATTCATTTGTATCTGGAAAGCATAAGTCTGCCAACAATTGCGACCGTCAACCACACAGATTAAACATTCCTCTTTAATGCAAAAATCTGCTTGATTTTTTTTGTGGCAACTATATTTAGATTCCCTTACTTAATAAAATGGATCGAGAATGACTAATCCAACCTCTGACTTCTTTCCTTTTCCTTCAAAACTTGACATTTTACTTTTTGGATCAAATTATATAAGACTGTTATTTAAAAAAAATATACAGTATATATTGTTGTCTCTTCGTTGGAGGTAAAATTTGTCAGAATATCTTTTTCAAGGCTTACACTGCAGTCAGTGAGCCTAAGTGGAGCTGTATAACTTGTTCTATTGTTGGCCTGAGACTCAAAGGGGGACTCTGCTAATCTTTCTGGAATAGTCAAACAAATGATATTGATGTAAACTCAGTGTTTGCATAACATGATTTCCCTCCACACAACTGTCTAAAATACATAACTTGATTTAGATCAACAAAATAAGGTGACTTGTCATACTTATCAAGCTCAGACTTACCTTTGGTAAAGAGTATTTTGGGAGTTTGGTTTGTATAAATGATTCTCTCTTGTAGGACACATAATAGGTGGCACGCCCTGATGTGGGGACCTAAAACACAAAAGAAGACATTATTAGCAGTGCCGTTTAATCACCATATGTAAACAGACTTGAGCTTATCTTTGCATTTTTCTAGTCTCCTTGCTCCAAGCAGTTTGACACCACAGGCCACATCTACCCATCCATCCAGTCACTCTCACATTGACTCACTTATGGTATGAGTTTTAATCTCTGTTGTCCATCACCATCAACAAACACATTCACACTCTTTCATGCCCATTTACATGCCACTGACGCAGCAGTGGAAGTGACTTGGGTTCTTGCCCAGGGACACATCAACATGGGACAGCCGCAGCTGGGCTTGAACCTTCAACCTTATGATTCCAACTAAGTGCACTATAAGACTGTGCCACCAATTCTCCATATCAATCACATGCATAATGACTTGAGTTTCATTGTCCTATGATCAATGGATAACATATTGTATAAAGCAAAGATATAAGTCATTAGCGATGCCTTATTTTATTTCTATATGTGTTTCACTGATTATTTCAAAACATAAAAGAGATAGGGGAACAGAACAACCTAGCAGTTCCTGTTTCTTTTTGTAGCAGTCCTTGATTTAAAATGCAGGGTTTTCACAGCAACAATGCACGTCATGGTTGCCACAGTGATTACTCAGACTATGTCAAATAGGTTCATACCATGCCTGGTAGCAAGTTTAGGTATGTCCTCTTATTTGTCAGGCTATTTAAGCTGAAAAATGTTTTCCTGCATCACTGCTGCACTGACTTTGAACCATCCACCAACCTCATCCACATACAGGTTCAGATTTGTATGTAATTTCTCATGATTTTGTACTCTGCCTGTCAACAAATCTACAAGGAATGGCCAGGTCAGATCCATGATGTCAAACTCAAAACTGTGCTGTTTTGTTGTAATACATGTCACAGAAAGAAAAAAAAAACTGTTGTCCAACTGGACTTAAAGTTCAGCCTAAAAAGGCTAAAAAATGTGACAATATATAAGGTACCCTGATACAACATCTCAATAAGAAAAAATGCAACATAAAATAAGTCACCTTCAATAAATTTGATATTGCAGTGCAAATATTATGCTGGATGGAAGATGGTAAACTGGAGCTTATATAGCACTTTTCTACTCTTTGAGTGCTAAACGTAGATTTACACCACAGGCCACATCTACCCATTCACATTTCTTCACCCTCACATTAGTAGTAGTAGTTTATTTGGATCATGTAAGAGGTAAAGCTTGTTTATTATGTACATTTAAACATATGCAGCAAAATTCCAATACAAAAGTAATTAAAGGTTAATGTATTCAATTACTAAATCTCATAGAAAGTAATCAGAACATATACATACACGCATACACACACACACACACACACACACATATATAGAAATATAGAAATATATATATGTATATATATACTCAACAAAAATATAAACGCAACACTTTTGTTTTTGCTCCCATTTTTCATGAGATGGACTCAAAGATCTAAAATTCATTCCAGATAAACAATATTACCATTTCTTTCAAATGTTGTTCACAAATCTGTCTAAATGTGTGATAGTGAGCACTTCTGCTTTGCTGAGATAATCCATCCCACCTCACAGGTGTGCCACATCAAGATGCTGAACTGACATCATGATTAGTGCACAGGTGTACCTTATACTGCCCACAATAAAAGGCCACTCTGAAATGTGCAGTTTTGTCTCACAGCAAAATGCCACAGATGTCGCAAGCATTGAGGGAGCGTGCAACTGGCATGCTGACAGCAGGAATGTCAACCAGATCTGTTGCTCGTGCATTGAATGTTCATTTCTCCACCATAAGCCGTCTCCAAAGGCGTTTCAGAGAATATGGCAGTACATCTAACCGGCCTCACAACCGCGGACCACGTGTAACCACACCAGCCCAGGACCTCCACATCCAGCAGGTTCACCTCCAAGATCGTCTGAGACCAGCCACTCAGACAGCTGCTGAAACAATTGGTTTGCCTAACCAAAGAATTTCTGCACAAACTGTCAGAAACCGTCTCAGGGAAGCTCAACTGCATGCTCGTCGTCCTCATTGGGGTCTTAACCTGACTCCAGATCGTCGCCGTACCAGACTTGAGTGGGCAAATGCTCACGCACGACAGCGTGTACCAGTTCCCAATAATATCCAGCAACTTCGCACAGCCATTGAAGAGGAGTGGACCAACATTCCACAGGCCACAATTGACAATCTGATAAACTCTATGCGAAGAAGATGTGTTGCACTGCATGAGGCAAAAGGTGGCCACACCAGATACTGACTGGTTCTGAGTCCCCAGACCCCCAGTAAAGCAAAAAAAATGCACATTTCAGAGTGGCCTTTTATTGTGGACAGTCTAAGGCACACCTGTGCACTAATCATGGTGTCTGATGAGCATCTTGATGTGGCACACCTGTGAGGTGAGATGGATTATTTCAGCAAAGCAGAAGTGCTCACTATCACACATTTAGACAGATTTGTGAACAATGTTTGAGAGAAATGGTAATATTGTGTATCTGGAATGAATTTTAGATCTTTAAGTCCATCTCATGAAAAATGGGAGCAAAAACAAAAGTGTTGCGTTTATTTTTTTGTTGAGTATATATATATATATGTGAACCCACATGTACACACACACTCACACACATATATAGAAATATATATACATATATATGTATATATATATATATGTGTGTGTGTGTGTGTGTGTATATATGTGTATATCTATATATATACATATATATATATATATATATATATATAAATATATATATATATATATATATATAGATAGATAGATAGATAGATAGATAGATAGATAGATAGATAGATATATGTATGGATATACATATACATATATGCACATATCTTTCCCCAGCCTAAAAAAAATGAAGATATATTCTTATGATTCTTTTGAAATCCTATCAACAACATATATAACAAAACAGAAAACTGGAAGAGGAGTTGGAGAGCACAGACCTCCGCCAGTGCCACAGTCCTAACCCATATTGGGATTTTCACCATAAATATTTGTTCTACCTTTATTTCAACTAAATATTTAGATTCCTTGACCATGAAAACATACTATTAGCAACTGGTCTCATAATGATATCTATTTTAGTTCAGCAGTTATTCACAAAAATCACATATTTCGTCATGGTGGTTTTGGGCTGATCACTCCAAGAATAAAATTGTTTTTTCCTTGTCCCAATCTGGACATTTCCTGAAAATTTCATCAAAAGCCGTCCATAACTTGTTGAGTTATCTTGCTAACAGAGAAACAAACAACCATACAAACATACAAAACAGAAAAACAACAGATACTGGCAATAGCATAACCTCCTTGGTGGAGGTAAAAACATCAAAACAACTGATAACAAATCATATAGGTGATAAAATAAATAAAAACACAAATAAACACTGATTTCCTGGTGAAACTTGAGCCTGATTCCATCCTTTATCTTGTAAAAGTAAGTTCTTTGTACCTTTTTTTGGACTGATTGTTTGTACATCCCTTAAGCTCCACTTTCAGACAATTCCACAGTTTCACACCACAGACATAAATACAAAATAAACTTTTCCTTTATGTACACACTATTGTGACTTTAAAATTAGATTCCCCCCTTAAATTGTGTGGCCCTTCTCTTTCTGTGAATAGTTAAATCACTGATGGTTGGAGTTTTTATGTCAGTTATCCATCAGTAACGAACACATGCCCTTCCCTACCTAATTTATGCACCACTGATGCAGCAGTGAAAGCAACTTGGGGTTAAGTAAAGTGTCTTTGTGACAGTGGGAGCTGGGCTCGAGCTTGCACCTTCCCAGTCCTGACAAAGCACACTATCAGACTTCTGTATCCAAAGACATAAATAATAAATTTCCAAACAATTATCTGCTAATATGTATGTTATACTAACAATATCATGCATCTCTTCTATCCATTCAAAGCCAGGCACACAATATCCAATTTCAAGCTGTTGGCACATCAATCATGGAGGAACATCAACTCACACTGTGTGGCTAAGTCATATGATGCTTGGCCAACATGCTCACACTGTACAAATGTCAAATTAGAGATCATTTATGCACACAGAGCATTGCAAGCAAACAGGTTTAGCAGTGAAATCTTGGAAAACATTTCATGTAAGCCACGGCTCTACGTACAGTAAATCACCCTGCTAATTGATACAGTTCATTACACATTAGGATGACACAGAACACAGTAGGGCTGGGAAATATGGCCTTGTTTGTTTTTTCTGACTTTTCCCACAATACTTGATACTCAATTTTTCCTCCCCTCATAGAAAACACTCCAAGTGACGAAAAAAAATTAGATAATCCATTTTTGCCTTTATGTTGTCAAATTGTTTTCTCAAATTTTGCAGAATTTCCCTCTTAAAATTAAACTTTGTGGGGTGCTGGTTTAGCGGAGTGGTTCGCAACGAGGCACCCCATGTACTTGCTTCTGCCAGTTTGCAGAATGTCTTCCCCGACTCTCTCACCCCCTTTCACAAGCCTATCCACTGTCTCTCTCCTATCAATAAAGGCAAGAAATGCCCAAAAAATACATTTAAAAAAAAAATAAATAAACTTTGTTTCATTAAACGTCGATGACATAGCTCAAACACAGGCAGGTTTGTCTACATTAACACTTAAAGCTGAGGCATTTTCACATTAAATTAACATGGAACTCCCTAATCAGTTTTGCATCTCCTTTAAAAAAACAAAAACAAAAGTACAAGCCTTTAAAAGTTCTCTTGCAAAACCTGTCAGGGCCTACCATCATGAAAACTATACATTTTTAGTATTTATTTTTTCAAACACTGCAAAAACTTGAAATAAGTCAAGACACAAAAATCTTGATTTACAATTTTTAAACTTATGCAAAAAATACATTTTAAATTGATTACATTGATATATTGCCCAGCCCTATGACATGTGCATGCTTGCTGTTACTATAAAAATTTTTATAGAAATTTTTGATGAAAAAAAAGGAAAAGAATACAGGGGATAAGTTTGAAGTTGTTCTCAATGTGTGAATAAGTGTAGTCTTACAAAAAAGATACTAAACAGGAGAAAATCATTCAATCATGGAAGAGCAGGTAACTGAGCCATGATATGTTGCTGTGTACCCTCTGTGGTCTCCACAACAAATTGTACACTTAACTGTTAAACAAACACTTCAAGTGAGCTGCCATGTTGAATGTTCTGACAGGCTGTGAAGTACGTGCCAACAAGTGCTATCAGTGGTCATGAGGGTAAACAAAGCCTTTGTCTAACTTTAGCTCTTTTACTTTTTTCATTTTGTTGTTTTAAATCAAGTTTCTTTGTTCCCTTCTGTGCTGAAGCTCCACTAACAAACACATGCAGAGGACACCTTGCATCGAGGCCTCATGTCTAACCTCATTACTGGCACCATATCATATTTGCAGTGATCAGTTAAAGTGGTGGATGATCACACACATCAGTCCCTCTGTCTCTCTCTTTGTTCTGCTGGCTTTCAAGACGCAGAAAGACACACAGAATTAGTTTCTTATTTTTTCCCACTTAGCCAGCTTGGCTTGCATTCGGAGGATGCTGCCCTCGCTAGGTGTCAATGCACTTAGTGGTTTCAAAGTGGACTTTGGTAAATATCTCTCAGGACAATCAATAGTCTCATTATTCTTTGTCAAGAGAGGTCTTTAAGATGCCCAACAAAGACTCATCTGACAGCTTGGGGAAAAAAAGCCACCCTTAATGGTCTAGACCCTCTGCAAATACACCTAGCTGTTAGATGTTAGCTTATGCAGTGAGACAACACAAGGCTGGTGTATGTGGAGGCTCTGTCATTAGCCTCGAGGCGATGGAAGTCAAACACTTTATACGTACAAGCACACAGAGACGTTCAGAGTAAAGTGAGCCTGCAGCTTTACAACCCGCTTTCTTTCTCTGTGTCAAAAACAACATGGAATTCATCAGAGACCGACCATCGAATCAAACTTAATGCTCTCTGCTAAGGAGAGATATCAGCATTAATGTTGTATGACAGGCCTGATTCTTTCTGCTGATCTTATAAGTGCTCTGAATGGCTCAGAAGACAGAAAACAAGCTCAGAGAGGAAATATAGCAGGCTAACTGTGAGCACTACAGAACAGTCCCACATGCAATCGAGTGAAGAAGCAGAAGATCGATGGCAGGGTAACCAGAGGCAGTTTGAACTTTAAGAGGAATTGGTATGATTGATTTTCTTTTTTTTTTTCTTTTTTTTTTTTTGCCTTCCATCCCTTTCAGGATCTTTCGTCTGTGACGCACTTATGTTTAAATGTGGAGGTGCTAGAATAGAGGGGGAGGTTCAGGTTGAGTGCTTGAGAGTTTACTTTAGAGACTTTGGAGGGTCAAACAGCGTAAAGGTTCTTTGGAGAACAGCTCTGTTTTGCTTCCTCTCTCTCTCTTGTGTGAATCTGTTGCTCTGCCAAGGACGGTGAAGGTTCTGGAGCTAAGTCTCTGGAGTTGGCTCAGGTAAATCACTCACTGAATAAGTCTAATTTCTTCCCTGTATGAAACATTTAGAGTGGTTAAAGAGCTTAGAGAGTAATACTACCTCTGTACTCTACAACAAAAGGCAGCATTTGGAACCCAGGTGACCCCAAAGAGTTGAATAATCAATTATTCAAATGAAAGCCAAGCTCACACTTATAAACCTTATGTAACAAGAATCTTTTCATGCTTTTTCATGTTTCTAAAATAGCACTTGCAGTCTATCATGACATAATATAGGGGTAAGTGCAGAGAATTGGCGGAATGGTTTTATGCTCCCAGTTTGTTAAACTTCTTTCTTTTTTTTGTCCCTCTCTATGGAGAGACACAGTAGATAGAGTCTGGTGTTGGGTGTAAATGTCAGAGTGAGAAATGCTGTAAAAAGGACTAGGGGCTGGGATCAAACCTTGGACACCTATACACATGCCCATGCCTCCACTGGGTGCCTTGATAAACTCCACCTGACTGTTGATACCTTCAGTTTAAACGCATTTGTTGTAAATTTATACATTTTAGTATTGGAAACATGCCAGTGTGCTATAACCTTATTTCTGAAGCTTCAACACTCCTTTTGATGCTGTCTAATCCCTGTGAACCCACCCACAGCCTTTCACCATCACAGGAGCGTGCCTTGAAGCTTTGCATTGAACTGTAATGTCATCATTGTGACCACTGGGGTTGTGTTCTGAAAAGTAACACAGGTAACTCCTTATTCAATGCTGGATATTTTTATCTTGATAAAATCATGCAGTCAACTTTGAAAGGACAAAATATTATTTTAATGTTTGGACTTATGTAAAACCTTTTTCAGCCAATCACCCTCTGCAGGAAAGAAGCAGTAATGACACTATTGGCATCTACGGGCTCAAGAGTCTACTGCACACAGGACCAGGCAGGTACGGATTGAAAAATTGCATCAATCCAGGTTGATCATGCACTGTCTGACTTCATAGATGCATTTCAGATAAAAAGTTTTCTGTTAGGATGAGGAAAATTAGATTTTTACAGAATGCTTTTAGTGTGAATTCGTTTAAATATTGTTGTGAAAAACAAAGTTCTTTACAGCTTTTTCCTTTGCATCCTGAAAAAGTTTTACATTAAGTAAGATTTCTTATACACAGTTTTAATGACTGAAATATTTTTACATACCATAGTCACATATTAGTGGTGTGACCCCTCTCTGTCTGCCTTTCTCTGCTTAATGTTTTGTTGTGACTATAAATCAGTGAAGCACATGTTTTAAATCGTGCTGTCAGACGATTAAAAAAAATATCTAATTAATTACCGGATTTATAATTAATTAATCTAATTAATCACATTTTAATCTCATATCTGCTTAAAGTACCCAAATAAAGAATTTGAATTCTAGGACATTATAAAATTGTAGTGCATGACTAATCAAATGAATACACTAAGAAGTGAAGATTTGTAAATCCACATTTTTATTGGTGACTGAATAAAACCAAAGTCAGGGCAACTTGTCCAGAAAATTCTAAGCTCAATCAGGCAACTCAAATTACACTTTAATTGTGTTTCATAAATCAATTTCAAAATAAGAAAAAGGTCGAGGACATCCAGCAAAACAATTAGGCCTGATGCATTATTAAAGAATGTAGTACAAATATAGATAAATAAATTCAAAAATAAAATAAGACTAAGTCTTGAATATGCCATTCCTGTTGTCACCTGGGCTTTGTTTGGTTTGACTTAAGACGCATGTATGAAGTGACGTGCCACTGGCATGTACGGGTCCTTCAGCTGGCCAATATCAAAATGCTTGTGTGCTATATTTAATCCTGCGATTAATTTTTATAATGCATTAATTTGCGGTGTAATTAATTAATCTAATTAATGCACTAAAGGGACAGTCTTAGTTTTAATTGTATACCAAAATAAGCAATATTGCCCAAACGTGTATCTTATTTGAAAAAAAATATTGCTTGAAAAAAAAAAAACTCTATAGATCTCCCAACCCTGGAGTATGGTGGGTATATGTCAAGCTGATTTAAGAAAAAATGATACCTAATATTTGTCAGCTGTGACTTTCAACATTTAATTTGCCTTAAGTACATAGTAATGTGACATGCTGTATCTCTTAACTCACCACAGCATATATTCCTGCATTAGGTGTAATTACTTCAGGAATAAATCACTCAAATGTAATTTTACCACATGTCCATTTGTAAAATACTTTCAGTTGAAAAAAGGGATTCACAAAGGCAGATGTCAGCCTGGTGGATTTTGGAGAGGTGAGGAGATCAGTGTGTGGGGGATTTTATAAATGATGGTGGGTTTTTTTTTTCCAGAACAGAGACAATTTTTGAAGGACATGGGTCATCTCCTCTCCGAGTAGGAGAGTGGTGTATCAGTTTAGGAGCAGCTGTTTCTGAAAATAGTGGATTTTTTTCTGAAGATTGTTGATCTGAGAAGGGTGGCAGTAGTAAGTTTCACACCAATCTATGTGTTGATCCAACAGCTCTGAGTATTGAAATCTAACTGCACACAGTTTGTCCCAAAGCACAGGCACTAAAAACACCTTTCGCAGAAATAGAAACAGCAGCCAGTGAAAGTATATCAGAATAAATGTAGTGCTGTGGTAGACGAGCTGTGTAATTATGATGACTTCTCTATTGACTTTAAAATGTATGTAACCTCATTTGCACAATGTCAAAGAAAATGATATTCATGCTGTAGATAAAATTAAAACACTACCCTTAGATTGCATCTGCATTAGTTGAAATTCAGGATATTACCATTTCAGATTTTTCTTTCGTACAAGTCATGATTGCAGTGACACTCTGGGAATGGAAGGGATGAATATTTAAATAGTGTAGCTCACCGAGAAAAATAACATTCTCAGTTTAGGTAAAGAAGGAATGTTCTACTGTTACACTGTCGTTTATAAAAGACTCTTTGTGCCTGAATCAAAGGTTCTTGAAATTGTATTTAAATTTGAATTGTGTAAAATAATTTAAGAGTTGTAATGTGATATGTTTTCACATTTGAATTGTATTTTTTTAAGTGACTTTGAATTATATGAAATAATTAAAAGTTTACACCAAACTGTTAGTCCTGTTAAGATCTGATATAGTTTTGGTGACACATTATTTTTAAGGTCGCTACTCATCAACTATTTAACTATCACACAAAAAGCATTACAGCGTGCTTTTTGAATGTTACAAAACACTTATTTAAATCTTATTCTACATAGTTAAGTATTGTAATTTGTGAGCCTTTGACTAAGCATTTAATCCTGATATGACCTTAATTATGGCTTCTTTATTGTCACTTCCAGATTGGTTGTGTGGTCATTAGTTCTTGCCTCCACTGAAAAACTCAACAAAATTGTCGCAAACTCCATATCCGATGAATAATTTTGTAAAGTGAAAAACTAACCCCTGGCATGACAAAATGTGTTTTCTAGACCACCTAGGCACACTAAAACCTGACCACTAGGAATGTTGTAGAGAGCTCAAAACAAAGCCAATTTATTTGACTCATTGAGACCCATGAATCATACACTGACACCCCTGACCTATCTCAAACAGGAAACTGTTGGTATCAGCTTGAAACACACACAGATGACAGAGGAGGCCATGCTGATCAAAAGTTCTGAAGGCACATGTTGGTTCTCAAATGGTTTCTGAATGACGAGCCCTTAAAACTCGTCAACCTTGGAGAGGCTAATCTCTATCCTCCCATTCAAATGAATGGGGTGAACAAGATACAGATTCACAGTGGAATGTAGGCCTCTACACAAAAAAACAAAAGTCTTACAGTTTTCGTAATTACATGGGTGTATTACTGACAAGATTTACTTTAAAAATATATTTTTAGAGAGATTTGGTCAAAATTATTGCATCTGTGAGGAGGTGTTTAAAAGTTTTGGTTGCGCTGCTGCTCATGTTGGATTGATGTCACTCACTGAGTAACTACCCTTTTTTTGATGATGCTCCTGCACGTCGTGTTCAGTTAGGACAAGGTGCAAGGTGATATCTTTAGAACACAGGATTTTGATGAATTAGTTCCACTCTGATGTAAGAAGATATTAAACACATGCAAGACCACAAGGGAAGTATAACTGGGATCTAAAATCTTTCCAGGAAACATGCACCAACCTATTATATTTTGCCTGTCACACTATCACAAAAACATCCCCAGCCCTTCCTCTTGATCCACATTTGTACTTACGCTGCCCAGCAATAGTATAACTCTTCAACACATAACTGCTGTAACTAATGTACTCTGTAAATGTCCTTGGTCTTACCACTTGATAGAAAAATGAAAAATGCCAACTTTGAAAATCAGCACATATCATTATAGATAAAGCAAAGCTCATCAAATCGAAACCAACATTTCAACTAAAACAGATAAGCTACCTTTTGTTAGTCTAAGGTAGGGTTGTGTATTTAATCATTATTTTATTATTAAGACAATCTGACCTATAAAGAGAGACAGTCTGATTTTTAAAAATAAATTGCGAAAAACTTTATTTATTGTGGCCATGCAAAGTTTTATGACATAACAGCTTAGGTTTCACACTTACAATCAGAGAAGGTGAAGGTTTAAATGTACTTGTCACAGTTCAGTGGAAAAATGTTGCATAGATTTCTTTATAAATAAAGATAAATAAATGAATAAATTCAGAAATATCTATTTAGCTGCATGTGCTGCACAAAACAGGGAAAATAGCATGGGTTAAGGGACTGAGTGTACACCGCATGCTTTTCTCATGTAGTGCAGGCCTACTCCATAGACATATCATGCTTTAGGTTGATCATTCATATAAATAAAACTCACTTTTTTTTTTTTTTAAGTTAAAATGGTAGATAATTTGGTGCCCTACCTGAATGAAAATATAGTCATCTTGAACCACCAAAGAGCTGATGTCGATGTATCCAGGGAATGGGTAGTTCCTGTTAGCTTCAGTGCACATCTGTGCTCTGCATGTGACATACTGCACATCTGTCAAGTTGAAAAAGAGAAACAGAACGTATGAGATGCTTTATAAAGAGTAGAAGCAGCAGTCACAAAGAACATGCTATCTATGAAGCAGGAACCAAAGCATATTAGAGGACATTTCCTGATGGAAGTTGTCATTTTAGTAATTAATTATGTGTTGTACTTGTGTAAGACACACAGATAAAAAATAAACAAGCAAGTGCGTAAGGTTGTATTCCATATGTGTGTGTGGTCTGACATTTTCTCTGACTAATTTGCCTCTCCTTCCAGCACAGGATTTATTCTTATTATGTGTAGCACAAACAAGCATCCCCGCCTGTCAATCATGGCAGAGTAATATGCGAAACAGCAAGGCTTATATCTCACTACGACACCACTTTGACATCGCAGGCTGGCATTAGCAGTTTCACCTATGTCACCTATAGAGGACCTGTGTGGTACTGCCATTCAGAGTTATGGGCTAACATTCAACGAGGAAAAAGGAAGGAGAGGAAGAAAGGCCGTATTAAGCAGGAATCATGCATCGGGTTTATTGGTGGGGCGAGCCTGTGCTGTTTCCCTGGGGACGTTGTCTTCTCTCCCAGTGGAATTCATGCCTATAGAGACCTGTTCATTACTCATCTTTGATGTCTGTGTGTGTGTCTCAATGTGTGTGAGAGGGCATGCGTGTGTGTGTATGTCAGAAACACTCACTTCCATCTGGTGTATGAGCCTCCATGTGGACCAGATCCGACTCCTTGTCGAGGCCCGAGACAGACCTTTGAAAGACCGACAGAACATGTGAGAATACATCATCGGAATGACAATGATGTGAAAGGGATGCAAAGGACAAGAACAAGAATGGAAAAAGATCAGAGAATAGTCTGCAGACAGGGATGGTGGGAAGCTGGAAAAAAGCTCAAGAATTTCTTTGGTGTTCTTCTCCATTTGTTGCTATTTCTTCAAGTTTTATTTTTAACTTAATTTCAAAATATATATACACAAATGGTCCATAGAACTGTAGCACCTAGTCATGACACATAATGCAGCCTGTAAGAGTTACATACTAACATAAATGAACCAGTGATGGTTTAGGGTGCACATCAGTGTTTCCACTGTTATTCTTTTGGGGTGGTTGCCTGCCAATAATCAACAAAGATCTCAAAAATAGTCTAAAGACACTGCAAAAACAAAACGCCCAAATTTGCAAGTAGGAAAAGTTTCTTGCAGGTCAGATTCACATAGATAGCAGAAGCATTATTCAGTCCGAGTCATCACCTTCTTTATATTGTTGAGGTACACTTTGTTAATTTCAATAACTTCTTAATTTGTATATAAAGAACAATCACTTTGGGTTTGGGGACCTGTGAGAGAAAACTTATTCTCAACGTAAAGTGACATAACTAACTCATGAGACTGGTGCTCCACAATATAGGAAGACAAAATCAAGCACAAGTTCTTCAACTGAGATGCTGTCTCTAATAATCTTCAAGTATCTGATGCCAGAGCTTGCATCAGTTTGGCAATTTCATGGTGTTTCAATTTCACAAGACATTTATTTGCTCTAATCTAATGAGATTATGATCAATCAAGTTCAAAAGGTGAAAAAAGAAGCACAATGTGTGATGTCAAAGCAAAAGCCCAATATATGTCAGAATAACAGTGCATTGTTCTAGCGCTGTATATTTCACTTGGTATATGTAAATATTTGCCTGTCGTTCTAAGGTAAGATGAAAAATAGGCCTGACTATATCAGGAGGAATACCTCTCAAAAAGAGACCACTATTGTGAAATGGTTCAGGTTTTATATATATTTTCTTTGTAAATATATTTGTGTTGATTGATAGTTTTCAGACACATGACCAGTAACTCATGACAGAATTTTCTTTCAAGAACACAAGTCCGTTTGTGGCTACTGTCTCTGTAATGGCAGCCCTAAGATCAGGTATTGTGAAACATCAAATTGATCATAGCAAAGACTGGTCATTGGTTTCAGTAATTGTTGTTTCAGAAAAACTTCAGATAGTGTAGCATAATTGCATTGATCATGTTAGACCTTATTTATTGGTTATAAGATCACTATGTTGTTGCTTTCTTTGTTGATAAATAAGTTAGAAAAATCAGGTAACATCACCATGTTATGTTCATGTTGTGATCATACTTTTCTAATATAATTCCATTGCCCTTTTTTGGCAATCATATCAGCGACTCAAGACACGTATCCTTCCAGCAAAACGCAACAATACAAAGAATCGCTAATCCCTTCTCCTCCTCATTGCCTGGGCAATGTGGGGTCACCACATTGTTTGAATGTGAATATATCTCTGGGTAAAATCTTGCTTTATTGTTCATTTCACTGCTCGTGGATTAGCCTGGATGGACGCAGCTTCCCCATTGTGGCGATACTTCACATCCCTTGGAGGCTGATGAAGCCATTGTCCAAATACAGCCAACTGGAGGCCTGCCTAGCCATTGCTAGAGGCCTCTTCGGCATTCAGATGTCCTTGAAGGGCTTTGACCATGAAGGGCAAATTCAGCGATGGATAGTGCACATTATTTACGAATCATACCACAGTGGCACAGAAGCTTGAGATTTATGCAAGTTACAGTGGTCGTAGCCAACAGCAATTCCAGGCATACTCCAGTCACCTCAGAGATGGGGTTAGAGGCACTGAGCTGGAATAGATCCGGGCCTTCATTTGTGATGAGTGTGCACTTTTAAAACATAGTAGGTACACTGCAGGGGGAGTGAGCAGCGAACATGACAGGATGAGAAGTGACAGGGACGTCCTGGATCCATTATTAGTCATGGCTCCTCATACTGTACTCAAAGCTTCTGAATCTGCATGCATGCATCTGCGAAGAATCAGACTATTTTTTCCACTAATGTGTAAATAATAATTTACAATTAATGACATCAAGCTGTTGAAAAATGTCTCACTCACTACAGTAGTAACTCAAAACTAATCTAGGATCAGGGCCTGCACCATCTCCAAGAAAAAACTGTGAGGCAAATTTCAGGAAAATAATCAGTAATTTAATTTTGTTGATACGCTCTTGTGGCACTTCATACCTGAGACGAAAGATAACATATGATAGAAGAAAACACCTGGACAAGAAATATGTTTATAGTATAGGTCTATGATGCATGGCTCACTCTAGTGTTTCAAATTAAATTGTAAAGACAAAAAGTATTCAGATCACGCACACTCCGAGTGTTCTGAGTGTGAACTTGAACTCACTCACCAAGTACTGATAACTTCCTCTACATCTTTGTGTGTTTACAGTTATTACTTACTTACTCTGTAGGCTACCTTATGGAGGAGCATGACCCTGAACTTCCTCATAGTCCCCCTGCAGAGCATCACGTCCGAACTGAGCCTTTGCTCAGGCCCATGGTGAACATGCTCACCCACAAGAAGCATATTTAAAATGCTTAAAACACAGGGCCTAGCACAAGGTCCGACAGTGAATATATCTCAGGTCTTACATTCTTGGTCATCACAAATGCAACAGAAACAGATGGTGTAAGTGGAAATTCTTAAGACGCTTAAGACGCTTCAGCTGGTCCAAAATGCTGCAGCACGTGTACTGACTAGAACTAGGAGAAGAGACCACATTACTCCTGTTTTAGCTTCTCTGCATTGGCTTCCCATTAAATATAGAATAGAATTCAAGATTCTTCTCCTCACCTATAAAGCTCTCAGTGGACAGGCACCAGTCTATCTTGAAGAGCTTGTAGTGCCGTACAACCCCTCTAGAACATTACGCTCCCAAGATGCTGGCCTACTTGTGGTGCCATCAATCTCCAAAAGTAGTATGGGAGGTAGAGCCTTCAGTTATCAGGCTCCTCTTCTCTGGAACAATTTACCAACCACAGTTCGGGAGTCTGACACTCTCTCTACCTTTAAGGTTAGACTTAAAACATTCCTCTTTGATAAAGCTTTCAGTTAGGGACCAGCTTATAGGTTATAAATAAATAAATAAATAAATTAGTTCATAAACTAGACTCATAGTTTAGATGTAATAGGCCTAGACTGCCGGGGGGGAGGGGTCTGGCACAATGGGCTCTATCACTCTCTCTCTCTCTCTCTCCACATCTGTTTTTGCCTCTTTTGTTTTGTCCTGTACTCGTCTCTGGCTCTTGTCTTGTAGGTGGCCTGGGATCCTTGGTGGAGACTGCCTGCTGCTGTGGAGTCATGAAGCCTCAAAACTACAGCTATAAACATGACACACATAGTTGGCCATTTTATTAGGAACACTCCATTCTCATTATCATTATAGCTGTTCATGTAGTTATTAGCATGATCTCCATATCCATGATCGTTACACCTACAGTATCTATTTCTTATTACCACATAGTCATGAAGTCCCTCTTGAAAATGGGATGTCACATCTCAAGAGGCCTTTAACACATTTATACTTAACGGAGACAAATATGGTTGGGATGCACTTGTGGTCTGGGCACCCATGAGTTCGTCACTACCATAAGTTCTTATTTTCAGTTTGAATATCTAAGATTATACTTCTAGAAAATGATCACCACAACCATTCAGACATGAGGACCCTCCAGAAATGAGATGTAGCATCTCAAGAGGCTAACCTCTAAGGAATCAGACGACAGGCCGATGATACATGGACCTGTCCCTAACTTTAGTTCTTACTTCGTCCACTTGTCTCCTCTTACCTCCCTTCTTTTGCCCTCACACCCATCACAGCATCGTGTGGATTTGCTGTTCATCATGAGACTGGGATCCACATTCAAGATTTCCTGCTGCTTAACATATTTTTTTATATATATGATGGAGGGATCCATGATTGGCTATATGGATCATGTTGGGTGTTGGATGTATATATTTGTATATATATGTATATGTGTATTCTATATGTATATATGTATCTATGCATATATGTGTATCCATAAAATGAAGAGCTTTATGCTCTATTGTAAAGTGTCTTGAGATAACACTTGTTATGAATTGGCGCTATACAAATAAAGATTGATTGATTGATTGATTGATTGAAATTCTGCATAGTTCCTTACTGAACCAATGGTTAGGCGAGGACCTGTTCATTCTTTCATATTAAAAACACCCTCATGTCTGTGTCATTTAATATGAGGCTATGAAATTAATCTATATTATTTGTTAACAGCCTATTAACAAATGATCCACAGCCTGGAATCAGCCCAGTGGTTGAGGACTCCTGCCTTGACCACTCATCTTTGAATAAAGTAGTATAGAATAAAGTACAGTGCCATGATACTATTTTTGACTTTCCCTCCGATGCTGAATGCAGAGCATGTTCTGAAGGAGGAGATTAATCTCTAGCCTGATTGTATCAAGGGGAAGAAAATGTGCAGGATTTCAGCGGCAGCATCACCAGTCAGTCACACACCTTGTTCTAAGCCATCAGTATCACTCGCTCAGTGGCGCAGAACACTAGCAACACTCTCTGCATACCTGAGTAAACAAAACTTTAGAGGAGGAGGATGAAAAGAAAGGCAGATAAAAGTGAAGATGTAAGAGAGAGGATGACTCACCAGTAGAATCTGTTTGGCGTGACGTGTTCGTGGATAAGCTGCCATTTTCTCCCGAAGTCCACAGAGCTGTACAGCTGTGGAGAGATTTGAGAAGACTCTTGTTAGCAGGATGAATGCTTGTTTCTACAGTGGTGGAGGACTCTCATTAAAGTGGCTGATTTAGAAGTTGTAACAGCAATGAGCGGGCCTGAGACATGGCTGAATAATTCCAGGGTGGAGGTTAGCCCGAGGCCATAAAGCATCATAGGGCGATGGGCTGACAGAGCGTTGACTACTATCATCATTACCAACTGTCCATTTAAGCTAACATATCCCTCCCTCCAGATTAGAGTTATAGGTTCCAATTAGGCACTGCATGGGAATAATTAATTAAACTGAAATAGAAATGACACTGATGTTGCTACTTTTAGCTTGATCAGCAGATAATTTGTTTCATTCAGTAGGTCATAAATACTTCTCTTCACTATGCAGTAAAACACCCACAGTCATCCAATGCTTTGTTAGATATTCTCAGAAGAATTCCTGTGCCACAAACAGCGAAGGATACATATCAAAGATTTTTGTCTTGTGCTAGAAAAAGTTAACAGACACAGAAAATATGTTTGATGAAAAAGGTTATACAGGAAATGCTTCTCTAAAGAACAAATGGAAGCGTTCAGTGATCCTGCAATTTTAAGGTTTTGTGAAAATCTTAATTTAAAACACATTTAAAACAACATTTTGTCACTGCTATGTACAAAACTACAATCTCAAGTCTATTTTATATATATATATATATATATATATATATATATATATATATATATATATATATAGATATAGATATATATATATACATATAGATAGATAGATAGATAGATATATGACAGTGCTATAGGTCAGATTCCATGTTGGTTGGTGGCTTTTTATAAACTTTGAACAAATCAAAGTACAGAAAAATCATTTGTAAGACAATAATACAGTATTCAATCTTTCAGTGTCTGTGTTTTGTTTGTTTGTTTGTTTGTTTTTCATTTCCTGAAAAGTTGCAATTTTGGACAATATGATAACCAAGTGCTTAAAGGCACAGTATGATAACAACAGAAATGATAACAGTCATGAGGCATAAACTAAACAATTAAAATGGAGCAAGAATGCCAAAACAGTAAAAGGCAAACCAGATAAAACTAAAACAATTAAATCCCACATGACAATAAATAATGAAAAAAAAAGCCAAACAGTTAAACATAAAGGCTCAGGTTTGGTTTGAATTTAAGGCCCCTGAGAAGAGATGAGTCTTTCTATTTATTTAACCTTCATTTGACCAGGAAAACCTCATTGAGATTAACAATCTCTTTCACAAGAGTGTCCTGGCCAAGACAGCAGCACATTCAACAGTTTTACACAAACACATGCAGTCATTAAACACAAAAAACAAGAACTCAATACACTGAGAAAGAGAAGTCACAATTCAGACAGCTTAATTTGCTTGGATTGTCCACAGGAGAAAGATATAGTGCATTAGTCAAAACACCAGCAGCCAGATGTGTTCGCCTCCAAGTTGCTTAATATTGTCTTAAAAGTATCTAGTGACACCAGATCTTTTAGTTTCAGGTCTTTTTGTAGTTCATTCCAAGCATGTGAAGCCGCAAACCTGAACGCCTTTTTTTCCCAACTCAGTTCTTACTTTTGGAACAGACAATAAGAAAAGATCCATGGGACCGAAGATTATAAGATGCTGTGCTCCTCTGACTGATGTAGGTCAGCAGGTAGGATGGAATTTATTGAAAGTGAATCAACACAAATGCCTGACCTCTTCTGGCTTTTGAATTTGATTTTGGGGTACCAAAAGCAGTCGTTGGATGACCTGAGAGATCTAGATTGCTTCTAGTGCTTATCTCACAAGAAGTAAAGTTGATAGAAGTCCTGATAAGCAGAAAAGTCCAGTGAACACAACCTCAGAATCTGGCCTCACTGGAAGGGAAAGCACTAGATCTTGTCTTTTTTAAGGTCACCACAATAAGATTTGCATATATTTGTAGAAGTACTATCCAGTATCAATGACAAAATTGCCATGGTTAAATGCAAAACAAAGCAAAACTTGGGACGAACACCAGTCAGCTCAAAAGAATGGCAGACAAAACAGGAGCCAATCAATCCATAGGCTGACTCAGATTGGAGCTTCACATGACTGGCCAATTCTTGGAAATGTTTGACTTTTTTAATTTGTTCAATTTCAGCCCTACCCTTTTTAAGTGCTGCTTGTAATGCATTTCTGATGACCCTGATGAAGGCCACAAGCCGAAACGCGTTGGTCAAATAAAGTTGTTTCCTGAACTGCAAGTGCTGCTGGAGCTTTTTTGACCTCTTCAAGATTCTTTCTCTCCAAGCACCTTGGAAGTTGGTGAAGTTGTGCCAGAACTTTCTGACCTTAGACAAAACAGGAGTCGACACGTTTCCTTGTTGTTTTGTTTAGAGTCCGAGTAGAAGAAATAACAATAAAAATAACAGCTAGAAGCTCAAAATCTAGCCAGTCTTCTAAAATAGTCAGTGTTAACTTTTTCAAGTAGCACTCTGGACACTGACACAGTTATCACTTTTATGCAAGCACCAAACTGTTTAAACAGTTGAATAAACATGGACGCCTATCCAGCAGTGAGTTTGTCTAAAAATGAGGGGTGGTCATGGGCTGGGCTGGCTTGTTCCTACTTTGTGAAGAGCATTTAAAACATTAAAATTCAAAATGACCAACACATCCCAAACTGCTGTGCACCATGTGGTTTTAGGTACCATGCCTCACACCATTGAAATAGGGCCATCACAATTCAAGACAAAGTGAACTTACATCCTCAGTAAGATTCCTCAGCATTTGCTGTAGTTTAAAACAGGCTGAAACAGCTTGCCTACCAACAGAAGCCAATGTTTTTTAAAATTGTTTTGCCACCTGCCAAACCCATCCCACCACAAACTGTCAAGGGTTTTAAACTGTGTCTGTTTGGAATTTTAAACCAAAACTGATCAAAATTCTTGTTCAGTTTTCTGTAAGGAACTAAAGGGGATGTCAGGCTTGACTCAAATTAAAGCAGAGGGGTCCCCGAGGAAGGAAAGTTTGGATCCACGCATCTAACCTTTACATAATCTACAAATTGAGTCTGACAAAGTAAAACAAAAGCTGATTTGCGCTGTGCAAAATGCATTTTGTTGTCCTGATGCTGAAAGGCATGTACAGAAAAGCTGTTCAAGATATGCATTCTTACAGAGAGAATTTCCTCTGCCTGCTTTGACGGGAGCTAAAATGGTCTGCAAATCTGAAATAAGATTCTTCACATTATATTAATTCAACTGTTTTTTATTAAGCTTATATTGCTATATATCATGTGGATCCTTAAGATGAAGATATCATTTCTAGATGAGTCTGAGCCAAGACACAGAACTGTGATTTATTTTGGAGGGAATTCTAAGCACCTGATTCCACCTGACAGTTTTTTTTTTTTATTAACTCTGGCAAGCTCATAAACCCTATTGTTTCAGCCCTGCTTAGAACTGGTTGTTTTAGGGTCAGCAGTTTAAATGCTCATCAACTGTGTCTTGTCTGTCTCTTTCTGGAAAAAGATATGGCTTTTCCTTCGGTAAACTGTTCTCTAATGTGTAGACTTTCTGCACAGACATGCCTAGATATGGTTCTTTCTCTGGAGCCAACCGACACTGATGATTAAAAAAACAGCTGCTTGGAAAAACAAACAACTTGTTAACAAAGGAGGAGCAAATCCCCACCTGACATCACCAGGAATATAAGTCTTGAACTGACTGTTTGAGCACTAACAAAAACATCTATTGCCTTCTTTTGATTTTTTTATTTTCATTTTTGAACTATCTCGGAAAAAACATTCCTCCAGCTTCTTTTATATGATTTCAAAATTTCACGTCCTATATCTAAAACTTGATATGAACACAGTAAGAGCCTTATTACCAAAGATACATAACAAATGAAAGGTAATGGACATCAACTTTTTGTGTCTTGTTTTGTTTCTTTGTTGCTTATATTATTGTGTTGATTTGTTTAGGTTTTATTTTATACAGTATTTGTGTGAGTGATAGTGTTTTATATGGTTGCTATGCTGCTGCTATGAGGATCCTGATGCAGAAATACAAATGAAGGAAGACCCTATGGAATGAGTGCACTATAGTTCAAGGAATGATAAACTGCGCCACTGACGTGAAGGTGTAAAGTATGTGGGCAGTGGCCCAATTTCAAGGCACTAATTACATTTTCTGGTGCTCGGGCAAACAATTAATAACCCAGGTGCATTTCCTGACGTTGTATTGATTGATTTTGTAGCAGCAGCTCCCCTGCACGCATTGTTTTCCTCCTAACAGCGCGGTGGCCCCAGTTGAGCTCTATGCTAATGTTCCTGCTTGTTGTCTTTCATCACAGCAAATCTCACACTAACTCAGATAAAAGACTACACATTTGTCACAGGATGCAAATTTATTTGTCAGGTACATGCGGGAAAATCTATCTGTGTCAGCAGGTGTGTTTTCCACTTAAAAATGACTCCACCGGCGTTCTCAAAACATGTTCAGCAAGAGTGCCCTACATTTGCAGATTGCAGCAGTTATTTGCCTCTGATTTGAAACTGGCATGATTCTTCTGCTCTCCACATGTGGCTGTCAACCTTCCATCATGTAATCAGCACTTGAAGGGCCATGTGTCTTTTTGGAGTGCTTGACAATGATCAGCGATGGCAGGAGAGCAAAGCCTCTATCTCGGTGTCCGATGTGTGCATGTATTCGGTGTGAACTTGGAACTTGGAGCAGATATGTGTCTAAACCTTTAACAAATTAAAAGCATTCTAATGTACTCTTCCCACTGGCATCTGTTCCACAGAAAATTAGATTTCTTTTTGCTAATACTTGAGTAACAAAAAAGGTCTCCCACTGGAGCCGATGGGTGGGTGTAACTGGGCGACAGACAGGCTCCCTCATCACTTAAGACAGTGACATATGACGCCAGCAGGCAGGCACAGTCTCCCCTCCCTCCATTCATCAATTCAATGACATCTTAAATTTTAAAGCTTCTGAGCTGTCACAAAGTAAGCTTCATAGTTTCCCACTCACTTCGATAAATCAAACACTCGGCCGGCCAGCTGCCCTGCCACCGAAGGAGTCCATGAAAGCAGAGGGAGCCGACACAAATAATGACAGAGGAATCACAGGGTGCAACTGCAAAAATACACTTTTCACGTTGATGCATTTGGAGAACATTTACCTTAGTTCATACAGTACTTTTCAACATTCAGTGTGTGCTGAAAACAGACTGATATCCAATACCTGAGGTGATCTGGGATGTCTGTGTCTGGACTGGGTTGGTGGTGCAGGCTTGACATATGCTGACATGCAATAAACACCATCCCATTATTGTACACAATCTACAGTAGTCCATCATCTTAACAAAGAGTGAACAGTAGTCTATTTAAAGGTGCTATGAGGAGAATCTATTTCCGGCTACATAAAGACTCTGTTACCCATGAGCACGCGCGGTGACTGTCGTAAAGACGTGACCCGAGCCAAAGCGTGCTTTGTTGTGATGCTAATAAATGCAGCTCGGACCTTCGTCAGAACTCTGTATTGCTTTACAATTTAATTTTTTTCAACAACTTACAGGATGCAATGCGACGAGGTAATGTATCTTTCTAGTTATGTAGCGGTAGTTTTTGATGTGTGACAACAAGCAATTTTTGGAAAACTTAGTATCGTAGTTTTGTAGCCGGCTATATATCGCTACTTACAGTCTGGTGCTCTAAGACGTGTTCGAATTAGGCCTGCACAATATATCGTTTGAACATCGACATCACAATGTGCGCATGCGCAATAGTCACATCGTGCATGCAATGTGTCTATCGCATTTCCCCATTTATTGGGGAAATGAAAAAAAGCAACTGCAATTGACACCTATTCTATTTTGCACAGAGACATGGCCTCCTGGATCCCTTTTACATACAGCAATCTTCATCATTCACAGATGAACCCCCTTAGCCTGGATTAAACTGTATTATACGAATACAATGGTGTCATTGTGAGTCAACCAAATTCTTCCCAAACAGAGCTATTCAAGTCATCTGGTGAAAATTCTTTTATTTTAATATCGCAAGATATATCGCAATATATCGCAAACCCCCAAAAAATCGCAATGTCATTTTTTTCCAATATTGTGCAGCCCTAGTCCGAATAATATAAATTTGCTCTAGTTTTTTAAAAATGTATATTTTTTGGGCATTTTGTGCCTTTATTGATAGGAGAGAGACAGTGGATAGGCTTGTGAAAGGGGGAGAAAGAGCAGGGGAAGACACTCTGCAAACTGGTCACAGGCGGGATTTGAACCTGGACCGGCAGAAGCATGTACATGGGGTGCTAACCACTACGCCAAACCAGCACCCCAAATTTGTTCTAGTTTTAATTGTCTTGTTCCTGAAGTTGAGTATCCAGGCCAGTCTAGCCCTGTCTGACCCAAAAGTAAGGTATAGCATTTATAGATAACCTATTGTGATGCTATAAAACTCATCTTAAAGTGTGTATTTCCATCGGGCATATATCTAAAAGTGAGACTTTTTTGTAATAACTTAGAAACTCCTCATAGCATCTTTAAGTCCAACCAGCCTCCCTTATTGTGATAGAAGCGCCATCTAATTTTAGAGATCTGGATCATTTTGATCAGCTCAGTAAAAAGAGATGATCTTCCATCATCAGACTTGAGTTGGTATGATTTATTTCTTCCAATGACTATTAATCATCAAAAATAAAGTTGACGGAGAGGAGAGTCTTTATTGCTGGAACTGGCTCCTGCAATTCGTACAAAACAGTTGGCTCTTGAAACAGTTCATCTCAGAAAACAGCATTAAACATTCATCTCCACTTATCTATAACACTTCTTCTAAAGTTGAATTTGTCTTCAATTTATACAGCACCCCAAAATGCTTATTTTAAATTGTTTATCACTATGGCATGTTTTATGATAAAATCAGGGAAGAAAAAGAAGTAAAATACTGCTGCTCGCATGTATGCAATTCTATGCATACAGCATGAAGGAAGGTAGGCAGCTGTAAAATTTGCATGGAAACGCTTGAATGAAAGCTAGTTATGTGTTCCCGTACTTGAATCTTTTCTGTTCTTAAGGCTTTCTTACTTTATTGAACTGCATTGAGTCATTGTAGGCTGTTTAACCTCATCAGCCACCGTGGCCCATAACAGGGCAGCAGTTGAAATCTATTAAAAATGTCTTTCAGCTTTCACAGAGATGGAAAAAAGTAGACCTCTGCTAACTGAAAAGTCTCATTTCACATTAAAAATGCCTTGGATTTTCTGTGTGGATGAGTCAGTGCAATCTGCACTTTGAGATATAAAAATATTTAACTTTTAACAATTCAGTCCAGATATCTTCCTTTGCCTTTTTAACTTCTCATTGTTAATCTTTTTCATCTAACAGAACTTGTTTTCTCCAAAATAAATGCAGGTAATTATTAGAATTTGAAGTGTCTTAAAGTTTGAGTTGATGATTGCTGTTTTTGTTTATTTTTTCGCTAACAATGATTACCTCCGAGGTTATGTTTTCGGGAGAGTTTGTCTGTCCGTGAACAAAATAACTCAAAAAGTTATGGATGGATTTGGATGAAATTTTCAGGAAATGTTCAGCATGGGAAAAGGAAGAACCTATTCCATTTTGGTGTTGATCGGGATCAGCGTCTGGCCGCCATGGTGAAAAATGTGATTTCTGTGAATAACTACTGAACTAAAATAGATGTCATTATGAATCCAGTTGCTAATGGTATGTTTTCATGGTCAAGGAATCTAAATATTTACATGAAATAAAGGTAGGAGTAATATTTACGGTCACAATGACAATATGGCTGAGGACTGTGGCACTGGCGGAGGTCTGCGCTCTTCGAGTGCTTTCTAGTTATAATTACTATCTAAATGATTTTATCTGCATTATTTTATCTGACAACTTTTTGTGGATGGACTCACCAAGTCCGTCAGCTACACAAGCCATTTCAGGCAGCTACTGCATATTTGCTATCTGTGCATGCTTAAATGTTTTTATTGTGGTTACATGTTAGTTGCATGAACAGACACCATGATCAAAGCATATCTTTGCAAACAGTGAAGTAGCAAATTCTTACCATAATGATTTCATTCAGACTAAACAAAAACTGCACAGGTAAACATACAGTTGCATGTGGTTTTTGTTATTGTTATGGTAGAGCCCCCTAGCACTGAATGTTTACTGACTTAACTCAGTAACTGCTTGAGTTTCAATGCT
Organism: Scarus forsteni; assembly: GCA_036419115.1. Taxonomy (NCBI): domain Eukaryota; kingdom Metazoa; phylum Chordata; class Actinopteri; order Labriformes; family Labridae; genus Scarus; species Scarus forsteni. The sequence goes on from JAZDUH010000098.1 coordinate 36,077,194, forward strand.
GCATTTTCAAGGTTTAGAAATTGCTTGAACTTTGGACAGGGTGCTTAAATGTTCATTCAATTTTGACCATCTTCTTGTCTGTTAAAAACATCAGACCGAATAAGACAACAAAAGGCCAGAAAGAGAGATGAAAAAGCCACAGCCTGTCTCTCTGAGTCTATGTGTGACTGACTGTGTGAGCCCCCCTTAACACAGTGTAGCCAAAGACTGTAGAGTGCTTGAATTCTTTTTAAATGCATCTCCAAGCATCAATTTTAATCTTCAACTAAGCGCACAAACTCTGTCTCAAGCTCTTCGAATATGTAAGGTGCTCTGTGTAGAATCATGATAGATGAAGAGCAAGTTTATTTTTTATTTTGTAGAAATATTTCGAACTTGCTCAGAGACAAGAACGCAGATTCACATACTGCTTACACATAAGGTGTGTCAAAGCTGAACAGAAAGCCTTATCACCAGAGTTTAGGTCTCTGGTAGCTACCTCTCAGTAGAAATTCATTCATGGCAGTGCTATCTCCATTACATTTAGCCATCAAACAAAGCTCGCTGCAGGCATACAGAAATAATGAGCAGGTTTGTACCACTACTCTTTGTTTAGGAGTAAATGCTTTGCTATTGGATTTCAGAGTATATGTATGAGGAATAAATCCTAAGGTTTATGTGCTGCTCATGTTGCTGCCTCCTGTGCACCACAGGAAACAAATCTACATGGGGAGGCGAGGTAAATCAAACATAGACGGAGTGTAAATGAGAAATAAATTGATTCAAAGTGTAGTTCCTCACAGGGGATCATACACATCAACCACTCAAAGATGAATTTCATGAAGCATTTTCATGACTTTTTTTTCTTCCCCTCTTAAAGGTGTGTGGAAAATGCTTGGGGAAATGTATATTATTGCATTTGCGCCCTCTATCCAACTACTTAAAGGCTTTTTGTACGTGCACTTTGGCTCAAGATGAAAAATGAATCCCTTTGAAAGATGAATGACTACTCTACAGCGGCTGTCTACCCTTGAAATCAATTAGAAAAGAGTCATGGGGTTAGTGGTGTAGCAACATGTCCCCTGTGCACCAAGTGACATGAGTTTTTATACTGCTCCCACACACACAACACAACGACTGACCCTGCTGCTTGTTTTCTGCCACAACGAGCTACTTGTTAGCTGTAATGTGCCTGCACCATCCACCAAATCTACAGATAGTCACACAGAACTGGCTAAGATGATAATGATGTCTTTCCTCCACTCTGGCTGTGAGCTGTGAGAAAAGCCTGCAGTGAGAAAGATGCTTAAAGAGAGGCAGAGACAGAGGGACAAACCATTATTCTCACAGCGGAGGATAAAATGTGGTGGACCTGTGCAACCAATTAGTGACAGGAAGCCTACGTGGGACTGTTTTTTGACCTCGCACATGCCCTGTTCCCGCAGGATTTCCAGCCATTACCCGATGCGCCATGCCTCTCTACTCGCTCCCACTGCGATTCTGATCACTTTCACCACACAATGTTCTCTATTGACAGCCTGTCTGTTTCAGTCTGCTGTAAAATAAAACAAGCCATTATGGATTTAGCTGGAGGTAGTGGGAAGAGAGTGGATACAAATGTTAAAGATTGTGTCCCTGCTTCTTGTTATTTTGTGATTTGTCTCCCATGGTAACAGCTAGAACCAGACGTTGAAATGCTGCACTTCACATTGGCAGTGATAATATAGTTGAGAATCAGACTTGAAGTGTAATTAGGTTTCATGATAACGTAATTTTGTTTCATAAAGTTTTATTGCATTAAAAAGTAATAAAGTTTTTGCCACTTATTATGAACATAGTCTTGCATTGGATTTTATTCATCAACCTTTTACAATACCACTCGATTACAGTTTAGCCTCCAGCTCATTAGAACAGAGATAAATGGGATTTCATTGGATAAACTCCATTAACCAGCTACTTAAAAAACGATTTTGAAGATGCAATTTTAAAAAGTTTTTAATCATGTAAGACATATTTAAAAGTTAATGTTGACCTAGTACCTTGAAGAAAACATTGTTCAGTGTTTTAATCAGTCTTGTTATGGTGCTTATGATTATATGATGATTTACACCAGTGCCACTCCTATTGCTCATTCTTGTCAGAAATAAGCCACTGATTTGATTGAGCCCTTAACTGCAGACATGGTATTTCAATTCAATAGAGACGAGTATGATGTGGACAAATTTGTGGTCAAGGCATCCCAAAGTTTGTTGCAATCATAAATTATTTTTTCTGTCCTTTTGTTCCTCCCCCATCACCTCCACCAAGGAGGTTAGATTTTTGCCAGAGTCTGTCTGTTTGTTTGCTTGTTAGCTAGATTCCACAAAAACTATTGGATTGATTTACTTGACAATTTTACTAGAGGTGTGGTTTGGTTCAAGGAAGAAGCCAATACATTTTGGGGGTGATCCTCATATTTGTCTGGATGCAAACAATTGAAAATCCCATAACTTAACATTGGCCATATTCTTAAAAAAAAAATCACATCTCTGACATCACTTGATGAATTTGTTCCAAAATTTACAAGATAATGTCTTTAATAAAACTCTATCAGCCAGATAAGTTTTATCTAGATCTAATTCAGATTGACATAATAAAAAAAAACATTGAAGTTGATAATGGCAAATCCCTTTAATTTCTTCTTGGATGCTGTGAGGGTTTTGCCCCCTGTATATCATCATGGGAAGTTTAGCTTATTTGCAAACTGATGTCAATGTTTCTAGAGCCTATGTCACTTTATTACCCAGCTTCTCTTTTCTAGTTTAACTTAAATTCTCATTTTAATAAAGTATTGGCAAAATTACCTCGAATAGTATCAGTATCATATAAGTTTGTTAAGTCCGGCCCATCATCTTTCTACCTTATAATTATTAAATATGATTATAAGAATGATCCTCCTGTCCATGGTTGTTATTGATTTTACCTCCATAACTATCTTTGCAATCATATAGACATCAGGGCCCTCTTGAAAACAAGATGCAACATGTCAAGGAGCTATCCTCTAATAGAGTCATAACTAACAGAGACAATTATGATGAGGTCAGATTAATGATCAGGTCCATGGATCTGTCACTATCTTCAGTTCTTACTTTAATCCCTTTGTCTATGCCCACCTCCCTTTCTCCGCCCAGACCCTCAACACAGCTTTAGTGTATGGCAGTTTAACATGAATTTGGTTCCACTAAAATTCCAACTGCTACTGTGGGCCTCCTATCGGTGTACTGCACTGTAGGTTGGCCCAGTGCTGCGCTCATGGCTGATACATGTTTAGTTTGTATTATGTGTATGGATGGAGATATATATATATATATATATATATATATATATATATATATATATATATATATATAAGAGTAGAGCTTCAGCCTGATCTTATGTAAAGTGCCTTGAGATAACATTTGGAACTTGAAAACTTAGATTGATAAATTGGGGAACAAGTATTTTCCTTTAAGTTCAGGAACTCTGATTTTTATTTCTCATGAATCAATGACTCCTCCAACTAGTAAATTATACATGCTCTTTCTTCTGAATTAATGACTCAATTAAGTGGAAAGTTTCATGTGAGGAAATCTACACAACCGGCTATTTGTCAAGTAGAAAGAAAGGGGTACATTTATCAGGTAGAGTACAATAACAAGCATTCAATAATGACTACTAAGAAGACAGTCAAATGCTACTTTAAAATAGTAAAACAGGAAAACTGAATTGAAATAGAACAAATAAGAAAAAAGTTTTGCATCCTTGAATGTACTATTACAACTTGATTGATTCAAATCTGCTAATGATATGCCAAAGACATAGTCATCACCAATAACTTTGACAAGTGACACTGGAGGAAACTGGTGATATTAAACTCTCCGAACTCCATGGGGTCACTGCTAACCCCAAGTGTTAACACTTGGTTCGTTTACCTGAATCCCTGGATTTATTCAACAAATCTTCTATGGAGACAACTGTGCTTTGAAACTTACCCTTTAGTCAGTTCATAGGGGGATCCACATCTGTTATATCTGTTTCGGTAAGTTTCAATTTTTGCTTTCAAGTTCAGGGTCTTTTCTTAAATGTTCTAATAATAGATACATTTGTAATAAGTGATTTTTGTATCACAATTTCCACAAAAAATGGAGCAGTTTGTCAGCCTACAAAATAATCAGATGTGTTAGAGTTCTTCCTCTTTTGATTTCTTAATGTTAGCATCCAATCAGAAGCATCAAAGGGTCAGAAAAAAACAAGATTGTTACCTGTCAATTAATAAAATAATTGAACAGGTAACTTGAGTGATTTGATATTTCTCTTTGAAACACTTGAGATAAGCATTGCATCCAGACTTGGCACAAATAATTGCATGGGGAAAAAAAGAAAAATAAACAACAGAAGAATGCTTGGAGATAAAGTGTAAGTCCTACATTAATGATGATTTTATTCTTTACTATAATTATCCTTTTTTCTCTTCATAGCCAATGTTTGAAGGAACAATATTTGGATACAAAAAGGCTTGTTTATCATTAATCTACATGTGGTTTGTGTGAATTTTCATGCAATTAAAGAAAAACAATGATTTTTTATTGCACCCCTTCTGATATGCAACTGTTGATACAATTGTGAGACATCACTGGAGCATAAAGATTCTGAAAGCTGACGATTTTCTGAAAAAAACATCATCTCCGACTTATCGCTGTTCCAGTTGAAGTCGTAAAAAAACATGTAGATCTACCAGGCTACTGTTCGCTGTTGTAAGCACGCCCTGCGTTGTTGTTCACAAATATCACATGAAGAATGTGATTATCACTATGGCAGCATTTTTGTAAGTCCAACAATACTATGTATACAGCTGATCTAGAGCGACACACCCCAGTCAGAAGTGCAAATAAATTGATTATTACAGGAGCTAAATAACTGTTCACACTGGGGGCATCCATCTTCCATTGTCAACTCGGGGGTGGTGGGGTTTCACCGAGTTCCCAGTTGGAAATTCAGACTTTGGGGGACGTTTCAGTTGCAGTTTCCTACTCTGAGCTCAAAATTCCTACTTCTGACAACAACTGGAATGCACCAAAAGATGTGTGCAATTCAAAGCGTGTGTTTGTTTGTTGTGATGCTAATGAATGCAGCTCAGACCTTCGTCAGAACTCTGCATTACTTTACAACTTCTTTTTTCAACAACTTACAGGATGCAAAGTGACGAGGTAATGTATCTCTTTCTAGTTACGTAGCAGTAGTTTTTGATGTGTGACAACAAGCAATTTTTGGAAAACTTAGTATCGTAGTTTTGTAGCCTGGTGCACAGCCTGGTGCTCTAAGACGTGTCCGAATAATATGAATTTGCTCTAGTTTTAAGTGTCTTGTTCCCGAAGTTGAGTATCCAGGCCAGTCCAGCCCTGTCCGACCCGACCGGAAGGCTAAGGAATAGCATTTATAGATAACCCATTTTGATGCTATAAAACTCATTGCTAAGTGCGTATTTCGATCAGGCATATATCTAAAAGTGAGACTTTTTTGTTATTATTTAGAAACTCCTCACAGTCTCTTTAAACAGACAGAAAGAAAAAAAGAAAGAAAGACACAAAATAGTAGAAAATGCCTTGTAGTTGCAAGAGTTGAATTATGACTGTGATGAAGCTCTTTCATAGCCTGACATTTTACTTCAACCAATTAAGCTGGCTTCAAAAATTACAAAAGAAGTGAACATTTGTGAACATTCTGTAGATCCATAAATATGAAACTTTCATCAAGTTATGTTGCCACAAAGTCAATTTCCAGGAATACTTCAAAAAGAATTGAGAAAACTCATCTGCTTTTTGTTAATGAACCAAATGGACCAAACCAAACAAATGGATGTCACCCCTGCAGCACTGTGTGGGCCTAATCTTATGGCCCCTCACTCAGAACTGTCCAGACGGTTGATTTGCATACACCTCTCCTATACCTCCCTCCATAGGAGCATCCTTACTGCTGTGTACTTTGCAGGCTCCATAAATTGTGGGTATTAAACCAGTCCTCTTCTGCTCTTCCATATGGAACACGCCGATGCCAACAGAAGCCTTTTTGATTGAAAGCACTGTACATAGATGCATCAAGAATTTATGAGAGACTTAATTAGAAGTTATAAAAGTGACTTACAGTAATTGTGTGGGACACTGAGGCTTATACAGCTGCAGTTATCATTTCCATTTCTCCCAAGTCTTGAATCTTTCTCTGAGAACTTTTTTATGTGTCTGTGGAGCTGGTTGATCTTTGATGTAAATTCTCTTAGCTTCTCAGGGCGGCACAGTGTTGCTGCAATGCTGAACTGTGTAAATGTAAAAAGGGTAGAAATCCTTTACCTCTCTCCCTGTTGCAAAAGTGTGTCAGGGAAAAAGATGTTTTCAAGTTAACAAGTGTTATTTTTTAACCTTAGGACAGATGGGATAATAGAACAGGAGACATATTTCCAGATGGAAACATCTTCCACACAAGAGCAACCTCTCTCCATGTATAAAGAACAGATTTAAAATAACTTATATATACCGCTGAGACCAATCTCTAACAATATTGCACCAACAGTACTGTGCATTGCTACTTAAACTGGAATACAATCCATAAAATGACAATTACCCAAATAGGCTAAATAAGATAAAAAATACATTACCCTGTTAGCAATCTTTTACCGAGCATTTCCAAATTGCACTCATCAACAGACTGATAGTTGGAAGAACTGTTCAGCATCAGATCATATAAACAAAAACTCTACTTATTTATATTGTTAAAAGATCTGCTTACACATTCTTAAATAAAACATAATGTCAACCTTGCATGACTGTCTACAGACAGAAGGATATTTTACACTGTGGTATGACCAAAAACATTTAACTTCAGCATATATAAATGAACATGTGGCAATATTATTGATGTTATGTTTCAAATCTTTACATGTCAGATAAAAGTATAGGATTCCACATGTGTTAGAATTTAACTCTAGTCACTCTTACTTTGCTATATCTAAATCTGCCTTGGGCTTAGTCATATTGACATGTAAGTTTGCTTTCATTTCCATGAATTGTAAAGTATGCAACAACTGGTCAATGGCACTTTCCAGTCTGCTTGCACTCATTGGCTCTTCTTGGTGTTTTCTTGGAGGGAGCTAAATTTGATACTGTGCTGTTTATATCAAACACATTTATACATATGATTTTAGGGTATGAGGCTCTTCCTTAAACAGGAACAGGCATATAACTGCACTGGCATGTCACCTTTTAAGATTTTGAAACAAGTGTAGCAAGCCTTGAATTGGGCCAATGCTTGTCTTGTGTGTAGATAACATAAAAATTCCTCCTTACATTCCTGTAGTTCCTGCATTTTTGTTACTCACAACACAATAAATGAAGATTAAAAGTCTTATAACCTTCTATAAAGAGTTTTCAAGACATAACCATTGAGGAGACTGCTGTTTTCACAGCCTATTTTTGAAAACCTGTCATTCACTCAGATTCCAACAAAACTCTTCTCTGAAAGAATCCATTTCTGTTTGATACCTCAAGGACAGGTACATAATCAATCAACTAGCTCAAAGGAAGGTTCTTCTTTTCTTCCATCTTTCTCTGCAAGGCAGCAAAAACACAACTGACCATTGGCCTATCATTTTAACACTGTCTCTCTTCATACAGGATGGTTTTGAATCAGTCTTCACTCAATCAGTTCACTTATCTCTTCCTCCATGCATTGTTTGTCCATAAATTCAATCATCCAATCATTTTTTTTATCCATTCAAATATCCAGCCTTTTATAGGAGTGTATTTCTTAGTGTATCCATCCATTAATCAATCAATTTTTACCATCCATCATTTTATCCATCCATTCAAAAAGCCAGCTAGCCCTCCATTCCTACATAGTTGGTCCAACAATCCAGTCAACCATCCAATATTATGTTGGTCAATCCACTCATCTGTTGTTCTGTGCATCAGTGTATCCACCTAGTCATCAATCTATTCACTTTTCCATGTCTTTATCCCTCCCTCTATCTATCTATTTTTTTTATCCAATATAGTTCTTTTCCTAACCATGTGAGCATCATTTAGTGTAATTATACATCTAAGACCCTTTGAAAGATGGAAGCTCTTAGTGGAAATGATTCCGTGTCATTTCTAATTTCATGCTTACAACACGGTGATTGAACTTAAAGTGTCATGCTGCTACACTAACAGTCACAAATGATGTAACAAGCAACATCAGGGTGTACAATATAATTATTTCTGAAGATAATAATGAATGAACAATGTGTTTTCATGACCTCAACATCTATGTGCTTCAAGTCATCACGGTGCAGTTGCGCTCCTTTATGTGCCAAGAAAAGTCTTTTGTTAAGGGGCAGTAAAGTTTGCCCTTTGGCCAATCATTCAAAGCTGATTTGTGTCAGACCAGAACATGATCAGAGGTTAATATATGTGATCATTAAAAAATGTTTGTCTGAAAATATTTTTTTGTTGATTTTGCCTGTATAAGTATTAAATAGTGTACAGAGGGGTGAGCTAGAAAGAGAGAGTGCTTTGTGTCTCCATCACACAGAATAAGAGACAAACACATGAATATTACATCTGTACACTGTTATATCAGGATATCTGGCAAACTCATCCCTTTAAGTGCCTAAATCCTTCTTTATTCCTAAATTACATTTTTCACAGTCTGATGCTTGGCTTGGCCTTCAGCTTAAACAATGACTGTAAGCCTAATTGTAATGCTTGTGGTGGTCTGACCAGCTATGGCATTGGCTGGTAAGATATTTTTGTAGTTTGAGTAATTAAACAGCAGACCCTAACAAATGACTAATTGGAACAGTTTAGAGAGCAACACCTGAGACATAGTCACTTCCTATCCTTGTGTTTGTCTTGTCTACCAATGCCATAGCACTCCTGGTTGCCCAGCATGACATTTGTCACTGGAGGACACCTCTAAAGGGCACATCTAAAGGGCATAAGGCTTATACAACCACAGTGATTTTTCTGTAAGATGTAGCTACAAAATGAACCTCAAATTTCTTCAGTTTTTGGCCATAATTGTCTGAGTGTTGGTGTTTGATAAGTGCTTGTGTTAACTGGAGACTTTCAAACAAGTTGATTAATAGATTAGCAGGTAAAGCACAGCAGTACTCTCAAAAAATGTTATTAATTTACTAAAAATGTAAAACAGTTGCATAGATAACACTATGACTTGTTGAAAGTAGAGCTTACTCTTTTTCATTTTCCATGTTGACATTGTACACCTATTATCATTAAAACAGTCTACCTCATTTAATAGTTAACTAAGTAGACATGTTATACTTCGAGTAGTACACATATTATTATTACTGTTGTAGTGAAAGCAGGGTTAAAGAGGCATACATACAGAAATATAGTATACAGATAAACTTTTAGACTTGTTTTGGCTAAAAGTTTTCAGCTCACAGGTAAACAGAACTTATGCCACCATTTACTTTGACAGGTAAGTTTGTCACAGTGCAGAGAAAAGCAAGTGAATATTGACAGGTTTGAACCAGTTAGTCTTCAAAATGTTCTCTCATTACTGTATCTGATGCTTTGTTGGCACTTTGAGTCTGACGCCATGCTTTATCTCTGCCATTCACGTTCATACTGAGGGGTGCTGCATGGAACTGCTGGACCCTGAAGAGAAATCAACCCCATCTCCATCAAAAACACATCTTTACTAACCAAACCTCCATTATGCTGAGAGAAGAATAACAAAAAATAAGTAAACATAAAAACAAACAGAATGCTGTATGCACTCTGCCTATCCTCTATAAAAGTTATGACACTTTTTTTGTCTTTTTATATAACCTGCAAGAAAGTCACTTGAAAAACAAACAATGAAAAACAGATGAGTTCATTTTATCCCTGTAAAGTGACAAATGTAATCCCATTTGACACCACAATTTCAAAATATAATGAAGAAAATTAAAAATATTTTTAAATTCTTAAGGCCTCGGTCAGTCATTAAGCTTAACTATTGTACTTATTATTCAACTCCATACTTCAACTATTGGATCTTGTTTTTAATTCTGGAGGTTATGCCCAACCAATCAGCTTAATTAGCACAGGGGGACATAATACAGTCACCACACATCTATGTAGTTAACAGCAAGTATATCTCTGACCCAAGAGGCATCTCTGCAGCAAAACCCCTTTTGAGTTTTCATCACTTGGTTCTTTGATATGTTCAGAAAATTAAATTATATCCCATATGATTACTGGTGTCAAACACTAACATGTGCCCAGCCAAGTCTAACAAATACCTCCCCTGTGCATTTGTACTCACTTCCCTAATGCACCGCCTCTTCTAGGTTCTGTCAGTAATTCCTTGTTCTGTTATCTTGTTGCCTTCTAGCAACCCAGAAAATGAAATCAGGCAGCACACCTGCCTGGAAGCATCACAGGTACTGTTTGTACTCTGATGACAGCGACATGGGTACTTCAGGTTTTTGTTTTGTTCAGATTGCCCGTCTCTGTAACAGTGTGTGTTCTGTAAGAAAACTGGCACCTGCTTATTTTAAACTTTTTGGAGTCCATTGAAAATGACCAGAACTTATGGCTGTTTAAATTTCACCTTTTATGTCATTTTTTATTTGTATTACAGCATCATAGATGAGATGTGATTAGATTAGACAGTGCTTTATTAATCCTCTTGGGAAACTGAGAAACAGTTTCAACTTTGGAGTGGGGACTGGATCAAGTCCCAATTGAAACAAACTTGGAAGTTGATTTGTTGGCTTGGGGGATGCAAATTGACTTCCTGGCACTGCAGTAGGTAACAGCAGTTTGTAACACAGCTGAAAAGGATTGGGGTCTAAAACTTGATTGCAAGTAAACATCTAAGAAGGAAGTAGAGTTATTGTTGCTGGGGTGCAGACGAGTCTTCATGAATGAACATTGACTGGGCATGTGCTACCAAACCTAACTTAACTTGAATAAAAGTCACATTTGTTCATTTGTCTTTCTTCATTAAAAATCTTAAAATGGCAAACATTACAATATTTTATTTCTTTTATTTATTTCTTTTTTTGCATAAAAAACTGTAAATGTGGTCATATTTTTGACTTTGAGATAGAGCTGTTATTTTGTGTCTAAAGCAGAATATACTCAGGCTCCCAATGTCCTAAAGAAACCTTACAGGCTTTGTCATGTAGCCTATGGTTCCAAAGTGCACAAAAACCAGGCCCTTATTATATTTGCATAATATAGAGTTGATAATTGAACATGTCTCCAAGAAATCATTTTCTTCCACTTAACCATTTTTAAGCTCCAAAATGCTAATCCCATATTCATGAGAGGCAGCCCCATTATCTACCATTGAGCAAGTGTTCTGGCTGTATTGTCCTGATCATGTGTTTCGAATTAAAGTCCATTAAAAGCACCCCAGGAGGGCGGGACCACCACAGCCCGATGGAGCACGACAGAGCTGTCGCAGTTCAGGACAAGAAGGCTGAGCACTAAAGATACCTGCCATCTGGAGAGTCATTGAGTTGAGAAATGTACTGCAGAGGCTGTGCAGCCTTTTTGGCTCGAGCTCAGCTCAACCTTTCAGACAGGAGCATGAAAGGGCTGGAAAGTGGATATGTGTAGAAAAGACCACTGAGAAGGGTTTATGGGAAGTAATTTGGTTGTGTAAAGGATTTGGATTTGCAGTTTCAAAGCAGGATTTGTTTTGATGCATTTCTATTATTTTTTTCACTTTTTATCAGCAAGAATGCCATGTGGAATATTTTTAATCCAAATAATACAGCATGGGGTGTCTGAAAGATATACCTTGAAGTGTTTGCAAAGCATCACATTAATAAATATGTTAGACAGAGGGACTGAGTCATGTAGCCTACAAATATGATCAGTTTACCCCGAAGTCACAGAGGACATGTGTGCAGTTTGACAGAAATCCCTCCAACTGTTCTCAAGATGCTATTTACAAGCAAAATACATATTCAATGCTCTCTGATGTGCCTGACCTTTGACTTATGATGCTCAAAATCTCCCCTTTCATCATGAAGTCAAGGTGGATATTTGTGTTATTTTTTCAGGAGCATCCCTCTAACTATAAGTGAGATGTTAATTTCATTAAAAAAAGATGGAAAAGACCACTGTAACGTATGACTTTCTTTGTTTGAGAATTTGTGAGAACTTGACGAATCCTTCCAAGAGTTCTTCAGACAGTGTTTACAAGTGTCAGGTGGAAAGCTTATCCGACCTACAAAGAGCCTGAAAACATAACGCATAACATAACGGGGTATGGGTGACAGAAGAGTTCATATATATATATATATATATATATATATATATATATATATATATATATACATATATATATATATATATGTATGTATATATATATATATAAACCACATAAACTGATGGAGCGGGGTCAGTGGATGCTGAGAACCATAGTGCGAAAAGGTCGTCAACTTTCTGCAGAGTCAATTAGTACAGACCTCCAAACTTCATGTGGCCTTCAGATTAGCTCAAGAACAGTGTGCAGAGAGCTTCATGAATGAGTTTCCATGACAGAGCAGCTGCATCCAAGCCTCACATCACCAAGTGCAATGCAAAGCGTCAGATGCAGTGGTGTAAAGCACGTCGCCACTGAACTCTAGAGCAGTGGAGACGCGTTCTCTGTAGTGACAAATCAACTGGCAATCTAATGGATGAGTCTTGGTTTGGCGGTTGCCTGGAGAAAGATACTTGTCGGACTGCATGCTGGGCTTGGCCCTTATTTCCAGTCAAAGAAATTCTGAATGCTTTAGCACACCAAGACATTTTGGACAATTCCATGCTCCCAACTTTGTGGGAACAGTTTAGAGCTGGCCCCTTCCTCTTCCAAAATGACTGTGCACCAATGCACAAAGCAGGTTCATAAAGACATGGATGACAGAGTCTGGTGTGGATGAACTTGACTGGCCTGCACAGAGTCTTGACCTCAACCCGATAGAACACCTTTGGGATGAATTAGAGCTGAGACTGAAAGCCAGGCCTTCTCGTCCAACATCAGTGTGTGACCTCACAAATGTGCTTCTGGAAGAATGGTCAAAAATTCCCATAAACTCTCCTAAACCTTGTGGACAGCCTTCCCAGAAGAGATAAAGCTGTTATCAGAATCAGAATCAGAATCAGGATGGCCTTTATTGTCATTATACAGAATGTACAACGAGATTGGAGAGCCTCTCCTTTCAGTGCAATAGATAGTTAAAAAAGTATACAAAAATAGTATAAGTAACAAAGACAAAGAATTAACAAGTTGCAGGGAGGCGTTAAATATGCAAGGTATATACAAGATGAGACGCAGAACTGTGCACAGCACAATTGAGGCTCAGTGTACAAAATGAGGTAGATGATAGATATTAATGAATGAGAAATAGTCCAGTTCCTAGTTCTCAGTATTTCTATGTTGTTCACATAGTATTGCACAGGAGGTGGACATGTATTGCACGCACTCCAGAAAATGTATTAATTTTTAGTGCAAATGATGGACGGTATATACAGATGAGTTAGAGTCACATAATTGTATTGCACATGAGTTGTTAAATAAATAAATTATTTAATTATGGCTGCAAAGGGTGGACCAAAGTGATATTGAACCCTATGGATTAGGAATGGGATGTCACTTAAGTTCATATGCGAGTCAAGGCAGGTAAGCGAATACTTTCAGATAGATAGATGGATTATACTGCTATCTATCTGTCTATCTTTCTTTCTTTCTGTCTGTCTATCTATCTATCTATCTATCTATCTATCTATCTATCTATCTATCTATCTATCTATCTATCTATCTATCTATCTATCTATCTATCTATCTATCTATCTATCTATCTATCTATCTATCTATCTATCTATCTATCTATGTACATATATATACACACACACACATATATATTGACACATATTGCATTAGTATTCTCCATTGCGTTAGTATATAATGCATGAACTGAAAAATGTACAAATTGTATAAAAAACTTCATCATGACAAAAAATTAATCATCGTGCTTTGTTAATTTAGAAGTATCAATTTTAAAATACGTTGTCCATACCTTGGAACAAAGTTGCCCTACTTCAAATAGCTATGACTATATTAACTCAGTGACTAAAGCAGCCACTGAATGACTCAATGGTGTAAAATTATTAAGAATGGGTCCATTCTAGAGGTTTAAGTGGTGAATGATATAAAGATGGCAGGAAGGTGTCAGTCATGGATTACACAGACGGTGAACAATGAAGCACTCAGGGCCTTACACTGACTATCTCATATTAAATAAGGTCTGAATTTAAAGAGCTTATCTAAAGAGGACTCTTCAAGAGCAGAATCCATAGACACGGACAACAACATCGCCTGTATGACGAATGTCGGAAATGGAAAATGCAAATGCTTTTTTGCGAAGCCGATGCAAATGAAAAGGAATAAAAGAAAGATGGGGAAAAGGAGTAATCCTGAACAACGTCCTCCCCCTCTCTCCCTGAACACTTTATTGAGTCTGATGTCCCCATTGCATTTCTGAAAACGTTTAGTCAGGATGCAATTCAGCTAAAAATAATTAACAGCATATATTTGCATCATTAGGGTGGATTAAGTCAAACAATGTTTGAATGTTGAAGGACTGAAGTGACTATGCAGAGCTGAAGGTTTCTTTCACATCCTAGGTGAGCTGTTAGCTTCAAATGGGGGCATAGAGCTAAGAATACTCTTTTTTTATCTGGGAAACAAATGTGCAGACACAATATTTCGGGAGTAAAGAAATGCTGGAGCAGATTTGTATGTTTGTTTATTCTGGTGTGTTCATGTTAGAGAACAGCATTGAAAAAGAATGACAATTACCAGCAGCAGGTGGAATGTTTTAGTGGTCCCCTGAGCCTCTTCCAGTCACAACCCTAGCTGCCAAAGTAACTTGCTCATTTTCCTCGACAGAGCATTTTCCATTTTTCTGGCTCTCTGTGCTGACTGCAAACAAGCTCTCTAAAATCTGAAGCCCTGACAGAGCGGGACAGCTTATCCAGACAGTGCCTTCACCTGTTTTCTCTGAATCTGCAGAGCGTTCACACATGGATCAGTTAGAAATTGTGCTTTTGTGAGATTTATATACAGATGCCCCAAGAAATATTTGTACAGTTCAGGTTTAAAAGCTTGACCTGTGTCATTCTCTTAAAGGCAAGTGTAAAAGAAATCCCCCACACTATTTCCACAGGAATAGACACTGTGGGGTGAAAATACATTTTAAAGAAAGTTGAGGGAGTTGAGAAGTGACTTATTTTTACCATTCCACAAAAATAGCTTTTGTCTGCTTGAAATGAAACTCAACTTATAAACTACTTTTTATCCATTTATTGCAAAAGAAAAAAGATAAAGACATGAATTGAATGTATTTACTACCAGGTTAGGCCCATGCTTTCCTTCAGAACTGCTTCAATTTTTTATGGTACATTTTCAGAAAGGTGTTGTAAAAATTCCATGGACATTTTGACAGGTATTGATATTATGTGTGTGCCCCACCACATCCTAAAAGTGCTCATTTAGACTGAGATCTGATGACTGTGGAGGCTACTGGACTGCAGTGAACTATTGCCATGTTCATGAAACCACTTTAAGATAACTGGAGCTCGGTGACGTTGGGTAAAGTCCTGCTGGAAGTAGCTAGAGGAGTGCTCCATGGTCATGATGGACCTCAAATACCCAATACTTAATTTGTACTTACTGTGTGATTGCTAGTAGTCTTTATGCCCCCAAGAGGGAATTTGGGTGCAGCATACCAGACAACACAAGAGACATAAATGCACAAATAAAAACACTCCAAATGCCACAGACTCTCTAAACACAGTGCACACTGCTAACACTGATCAGGTGGTGCAAAGCAACATAATTAAAAAAAGCAGAGATTAAAAATACACAAAAGAGATACAAAGAGTGCAGATAAAAACTGCTGAGTACAGGAGGAGAGAAGCAACCCATGTGTTTGTTCAGAGCTGCAATGGCTTTGGAAATAAAGGAGCACTGAGCGCTGAGCTCCTTAGCCCAGGTACCCTGTACTGCTGCCCTGACGGCAAAGGTACATCTGTTATAAGTGGGCCCCTTGCTTAATAGGAACCCACTTTTAACAAATGAAATATTGCCAGCACCAACACACCACCATCGCCAGCCTGAACTACTGATGCAAGACAGGATGGATCCATGTTCTCATGTTTTCCTCCAATTCTTACTTTGCCATCTTAATGTTACAGAAGAAATCAAGCCTGAACCAACCAGGCAACTTTTTTTAATATTGTCCATCTTGAGGGAGCCCATGTGATTTGAAGCCTTAACTTCCCATTATTAAAGAACAGGAGAAACAAACAGTGTGGTCTTCTGCTGTTGTCGCCCATCTGCCTCTTGATTTAATATGTTAGACCTCCAGAAATGGTCTTCAGCACCTTACGTAAATGAGTAGCTATTTCAGTTGCTCTTGACTGGAACCACTATCTTCCGACCTCAAGCATTCCACCTGAACCTGTTATTTTCTATTTTATGGACCATTCTCTGTGACCATGGAGATGATTTTACATGAAAACCTCTGTAGCTGAGCAGTTTCTGAAATAGTCAGACCAGCCAATGTGGCACCAATGTAAATTAAATCACCTTTCTTCTCCATACTGGCTCTTGATTTGGACTTTGGCATGTTTACACAACCACGTCTGCATGCTTAAATACACTGAGTTTGGGCCATGTGATTGGCTGATGACTTATTTGTGTTAACAAGCACTTAAATGGGTGTCCATAATGAATCAACTGGTGAGTTTGTAAAGCTTAATTTATACTAGATTATTCTTTTTTTTTTAAAGATTTCTGTTCCTACAGAGAGGTTAATTGAATATCTTCGATAGAAACGGATTGGTCATAAGAACAAATGTCAGATCTGACAAATAGTGATTATTTTATTGGTTTGATGATGTTATAGAGTGATGGGTGAAGTCATATGGTACTGACTATAAGAAATAGCTGACCCCAATTAGAAGTAGACCAATTAATGCATAGTCAATCATTTGATTGATCAAAATGAATGCTCGTGGTCACCAATAGGACCACGTGTGGCTGGTGCTCCAAACAGACCTTAAAAGGGTTGCAAAACAAATATTCCCACTCATCATGTTGCTTGTGCTGCTCTGTCATCCACTTAAATTATAGAACCCCAACATATTTACATACAGTATCTTTTCTTGGACTGATGTGTTCAAATGCCATCTTAAGAAAGGGAAATTTGTTTTATTCAGGAAGAAATGAGTGTTTGAAGGTCTAATTTGTATGTTTTATTAGCCATATTAAATGTACACACTAGTTGCCTAAAACAACATAGGCACTGAGATAACGCCTTATTGCATTTTATTTATTGTTCTATTTAGACAGCTTAGCTTCTTAGGTCATAATAATAGGCCTGGTGGTATTTATTTATTTATTTTTTGGTTAATAACAAAGTTCACCCACCCCCAAAAAAATAAACAGGTAATAAATGAATAATGACATGCTGTACTTTAGTTATATATCATATTACTCCTTCAGAGGTTTGTACTGCTACAATCATTCCTGGTATCAGATAATGTCACAGATAGGTTCTAATGACCGACACTGATGGTAAAAGGCCTGAACAGGGTATCCACTTACTTTGAAATGACCCAAAGGTTCGGTCAACTTCGGCAAGACATGGATCTGATTCTTGTTTTAAGCAAAATAATCTTCAAAACCGGCTATTGCTATTATTTATTGTGTATTTTGAAGAAGTTTTTAACTTCATGTTTCCATCTTCGAGTTTCTGAGTATTTGCAAAAGTAAATCTTTCCATTTTGTTGTGGACTGTGGATAAGAGATGCTTTCCTCTATTTTATCCAATTTCAAAAGTTTGCTATAACTACTTTTTCTGTTTTATCTCTCTGACAGCTATGAACAGCTGTTCACTTGAACTCATATCCTTCCAAGGTCAGAGTCATCCAACAAAGTCCTCCAAAGACCCCATAATTTCTTCAGGGAGTGAGTGCCTGCAACAACATCACCTGAACTGAAAATGATTCAGTCAACTTAACTCAGTCATCACCATTAGTCAAGCGGAAGAGTAATTGAACTCATCCCCATTACACGTAACACAACAATATGGCACGGGACGACATTACGAGCAGGAGGGGGGGAAAGTGATGAAGAGCTCACAGGAATGAGATTGGATTTAAACAAGTGCCGTCGCTCCTGTCCTGGGGGGCTTTACACGGATGCTCTTTGAGCGAATAGGTGGAGGCTGCATAATGATGAGACACTTAGTTTCCCCACTGTTCAGATTTATGGGCTCTGAGGCCTGTTACGATCATTAGGGGGACCGTGAAAGGAAAAGGGAAATGGGGTTGAGACTGTATGAGCTTGGGAGGAGGTGGAAATTGCAGAGATTTTTTTTCTGGTAACACAGCACTTTTGAACCATAAATCTTTGATCCTCTCCTCCCTATTTGTGCAATGGCATTTTATAATGGAAGACTCCCTATAATTTCACACTCCAATTAGTAAATTACTAATGTTCCGATACGCAACACTGGAGGAGGTTATAAACAAACAGGTCATACCCTGAGGGAACCTGGTTAACGGAAGGAAAAATATATTTTACATGAGGTAATAAAAATAAGTGGCTTTTGTTTGATTGTGTTTGCGATTACAAGGAGAACCCCAAATGAACTATAGCAGCTCTGGAATAGGAGAACTGAAAGAAAAATACCTCTCAAAACAACAATCTAATTATCAGTTTTATCTGTGCATAATGTCTGCAAGTAGACCAAAAGAAACTTTACTGAGTTAGATCTCAGGCAAAGGATTTACAAACGTCAGCAGAAATGTGGATGAACTAAAGTTATTAGGCATTTGGAACATGATGAATTATTCATAGTGCATAATCACCTTAAATCAACAGAAACATTTGCTTCTGTTACCGGGGGTTTATTTCGAAGCAACTAAAAATGCTACATTGATGACTCGTAGCCTATTTTTTTTTATTGTCCAGTAAAACCACAGCATGGATTGTGCATATATTCGGTTAACCACAAAAATGCCAACCACAGGAAACAAATAATATTGCATGTAGCCATTTGTGTTGCTTTGTTAGAAGGCAGTGTTGAAATATTGAGGAATTTTCCTTTTTGCTTAAGTACTTGAGAGAAGTGCTTAACATTTTAATCAAATCAATAATCAAATGCCACAATTTCAGGATTCACTCATGTGATTAGTACAGACAGCAGCAGGGCAAACACAATGTCAGCTACAGCGGTATCAATGGTTTCAAGTTCCAGACTATCCAGAAAAATGTTTTCTTATAAAGTTGTTTGTTTGCTGCTTAATACAACAAAACTGCAGTTCATTGAGTTTAGCTTTGAGCCTAACACCTGACTTCTCATGCACACTTCTCAACAACATGCCAGTTTCAGAGTCAAAATTAAACCTTTAATTTTTCAAGTATAATAAATAAAACATTCAATAACATTTTTCTCACACTTGTACCAGATTTTAAGTGTGAAACTGTTTTGTTGTTCATACTGAAATATATCTATGAATAAAACAAAGAGGTAACATCTTATAGTATATTAGTGAACAGGTGAGCCAGAGCTAATCGTCAGATTTTTACACAGAACATTGTTCATGCATATTTGAGATAGTCTGGTTCAGGGAAAAGCTTGATATCAATAACAATGAGAACACTGTGAGGCAAGCAGTTCAAATATATGGCCTGTGATCTCCAAGTTTGAACATCGTCAAGAAAGAACTTTCATCATTCAATTTAAAACATCCCATGAGTGCTTGAAATAACACGCTTAAAACATCAATAATCCACAGCATGGCCCTTGTCTTAAATAAATAAACCTTGCTCTCTATTCTTTTGCTGTTTTGTGTGTTGTTCAGGGAAAGGACAAGCATTTCAGTCTCTCCTTTGAGCTACAAACAATAAAAAAGCACAATAACATTTAGGAGCTGGAAATGCTACTAAGAACATAAATCGATACAAAGTTGAAGTTGTTATTTTGGAAATCCAATTTATTTTATACAATATGGAGCTGGCATACAGCGATGACATGAGCTTTCCGGTCAAGTATTTGTAAATAATACTCAGTGCCCCCTGTGGCTCAGTGTTTCCCCACTGCTGGGTAGCTCATGTGGAGATGATGACTAAAACAAATATCTTAATCATCTTCAGCCCAAATACAAACACCTTCACTCTGCTGTGAGAAAGTGGCTCAGGAAAGACACTGCAGTTGTTTTAGTTATTGCAGTCACAGATAATATTACAGTCAATAGGGTCATTTACACCCTGCAACAGCATCTGTTAAGGAGTTTAGATAACAAACTGATTACATTAGGTATGTACAGTCTGAGAAATCTGATACCAAACTCTCTTTCGTAAGCATAACGGTACATCTACATAGAGCAATAACCCATGATTACCAAAGATTGGACCATATATTCTTTCATTAGTGGATCAAAACTACCTTTAATAGAACCATTATGATGTTTGTATGCATTTTTCTGACACTTTGGATTGCAAGACTCAGTTGATATGGGGAGAGGTTTTTAACTGTGTAATCAGTTCTATTAGTTAAAACTGTAAACCCAGAGTTAAAATCTAATTTAAAATTAGCTTTAAGAGGGGCAGGACAGGTAAACCTGCACAACAGCTAGACCAGCATAGCCCAATCAGTGTCCTTTAAAGCAGGAAGAGGTTGTAGATACAAGTGAGATAACAGCAGTGACTGCACTTAAAGGGCCCTAATTTTGTGGCGCAGCGCAGTGGGCGCCGAGCCGGGGCACCCTGCGCAGTGTTAATTTCGTGGGGCGCACTGCCGTGCGCTGCCAATTTCACAATTTGGTAGACCGTCTGCGCAGAGATGGGTGTGACGGCACACCAGGGGGAGGTGACGGCGCACCAGGGGGAGGTGTCGGCAGATTCACGCTGGCGCAGTGACAATTTTGTGCCAAAAACAGTGCAGAAAATGTGCTGAGAGCTCGCCAGCTCCAACCTGGTCTATTCTCGGCACAAGCAAAGCGCACCCTCCGCAGCTGTAATTTGGTGACAGGCGCACATGTGCGCACACGTCAACAAAGTCTCAGAGGCAGGTTTCCAGAGTGTCAGGCACATTTTAATGCAATCAAAAATCACAGCAATTACTATTTAATGTAACTGTCTGAACCAGCATACACATTTGTATCTATATTAATTGTCCCGTCACATCTGATGTCGGATTAAAGTCGTTTGTCCTAATGGAAACTTAACCTGACGGCAGATGGAAGTTTGATGCACATCTTACAATTCAACAATAAACAGCCTTAACATCTGGTACTGAGTATATATCTGGCTTCTCTCATTTCATTAAATTCAAAGAAAAGAGGGAGAAAAAAGACGAAGAAAAAAAGAGATAAAAAAAATAAATGTATGTCCCTTAGGATTTACCTGTGATTTCCCATATTCCTCTATTTTAGTCTTTATTTTTAACGTGATCTAAAAAGATGGAGTTCATTATTGCAAGGAGGATGAGGTGGAGACACCGGGAGAGTATACAGTATATCACCAAAGGCTCTGCTATTTGGCGATGACAAACCAGGAGTGCAGGTGGATCACAAGCATTATAAATGGATAAGCCAGCTGCTGTGTAACTGTCTCTTAATTTTTTACTCCTATTAATGACAAACAAACAGATTACATCTGTCCTGGCCCTGGAGCTGGCCCACACCGTGACGCGCTTCCTGGCCTCCGATGCTCCGATGTTCTCCCAGCTGCTGGAGTGACAGCAGCTCTGACCGTCTCCACTGCCGGGTCTTTCCCGCACACTGTTTCTGCGGTGGCGGGGATCATTCAGACCAATCAAACGCCGCAGCGCATTTAAAGGCAAGGAGAGGCAGTCATTTGATTGGTGAAGGCAGCAGGAGGCTGTGTTAAACCCACTCACGCCTTTTCTCCTCCCTCTCTGGCACTTGCGTGGAGGGGCAGGGAAGGAGGTGTGGATGCGCTCCTCTTCGCCTTGAGTGCGCCTCTCTTGGCACTGCAGGAAACTTGCAAAGTGCGCTGGTCACACCCTGTCTGCGCGGTGAAGGCTGGCGCAGGGCAAGTGCGCCTGCAACTGCGCTTGCAACTGCACCTGGTCTATGAAATTAGAGCCCAAAGTGATTGGCTTAATGGCTTCATAAGATTGTGACCACATTTCTTTATTAAATCTAAAACAAAAAACACAGTTTTTTATGATAGTATGGATATTTTCACTCCATTCAGACATGTTTTGATGAGAGTTTATCCTACAAAATGGCTTAAGATTTGTAATACAGTAGTTTCCGCCTATGACATTATTTGATTGGCCCGAAGTAAATGTCATTGACAGAATGATCATGCAATCATCTGCCAAATTTGGGATTTCTGCAGAAGCTCCTGTTCTCTCCCAAAACACTCATTATTTGATTGGGCTCTCCCAAGTAAATGTCATTGACAGAATGATCAGGCAACAGGATAAGATATTATTAGATAATTAGGTTTTCTTCTTGAATAAAAATCCAGAGCTGGACTATTTAAGATTCCAGCGTTCAGCAGACTATGCCTCTATCTATCTATCTATCTATCTATCTATCTATCTATCTATCTATTTAAATCTAGTTGTCTTCGCTAAGTTTTATTTACTTGACAAGTTTGACATTTTCCACATGACAAAAGACACCAAAAGATACTGAACTATCACTTTATTAAGGATAGGAGGCTACAATACACCAACTAGGCTATCTCCTAATAGTAATAGTGTATATGAGAAAATGCTTTTTCATATCCAATACGTTTCTGTGCCTTTGTAAAATATTGATTGTATTTTACGTCAATATTTTGTCAGCATGGTTTCTTTCAGTAAATGCTCTTCAACGTGAGCCTCTCTCCACCTTGAGTCCATGCTATATCTCAAATTACACAATGTTACATCGTCACAGCAGGTCTTGAAACGTTTAAAATTAATGAATGGAGGTAATCACACAAAGTTTTAACCCTGAAAGATTGATAAAGCTCAGGAGACTGAGGAAGCTGTTCGGAAACACAATGCAGAAACGTGAAGGTTAACATGCGCATTATTTTTGGCATGTCTTGAAAATTTAGAAATGGTTTACGACTGGAGTTGGGTTTTGGTTACTTAGCTTGTAATCAGCAGCCTGGAAGCTGCATATGCATGTCTATGGTGTTAACTAAGTAAAGCGTGCACATAAAAGCTCAGTTCAAAAAAACAAAAACAAAAAAAAAAACAGGTGTTTTTTCATAGAAATTTCAGGCAGGTCATGTTTCACCCACTAATGGATGCCTTTTGGTAGTACAAAGACCAGCTTCCTAAGATGTACTAAGAATAATTAGGGATGATATTAAAAATGTGACATCTGAGAAAGAGTCAGAACACAGGAGCTCTGAAACAAACCTCAAACAAGACATTTTTAACAGTGTCCAGTGAGTTTTTGTCGAAAATATGGAGAAAGTGTCCAATCTTGAACTGTTAAATCAGTAAAAAGAACTCCAGGATCTGATCTGAATTTGAATCACCACCAAAGTCTTTCCACTTCCTCCTGGTGCTGTAAAAACTCTCCACAAAGATGTGATGCATCTCTGTTGAGAACTCAACGAGTTATTAGCAAAATGTGGAGAACTGTCCTACCTCACAGTGTTAAGAATTCCTCTTGATCCCCATTCCGATCACATCAAAATCTGATCACATTTTCCTTGTGCCATGACTAAAGTTCCCTGTCATCTAAAAATAAAAATCCATTCATGCTTTTTGAGTTATCAGCTTATAACTAACAAAATGGCAGCAACAGCGTTATCTCCTTGATGGCGGTACTAAGTCATATCAACAAAACAACTTCAGTGGGACATTTTTGTCTCACTAATGCATCACAGGGTTAAAGATTACTACTTGGTATCAGATAGCACAGTCTGAATCTTAATGCCAGGTATAAACAGGCCATAAATATGCAAACAGAGCATAAATATGCAAACTGCTCATGTGTTTTCCTTTCCTCTGTTTTTGTGAAAACGACTGGGTGGGGGTGGAGGGGTGGGTGCTTCTATGAAGTGATTTTAAGCTGGTGTGTCATATTGGGGGTTGGCTCAGCTGAAGCATCACTGGAGCAGGAGATGAGGAAACACACGGGCCTGTTTGAAAACTGATAAACAAGCTGATAAACAAATCGACTAATATCTATTCATCTGTTGTCATGCCAATGGAGGATGTCAGCGAAGCCTCGATCACAGATACAAATTAGTTATTTAACAAGAAATCCAGCATGATCCATCAATCTTCATTTGCTCTCATTTATTGGTTCATTTCCCCCCCTCTGTTCCATGGCCACTACCGTACTCAAATCCCCCACCAACCTCACGTGCACACACCTGCCAACAAGACCCTTCACCTTCAGTCTCTTCTCTCAATCCCCTGCACCTGACAGCAGTGTTTCTCCTCTGCACCGGGCCAAACGCAGACTGACAGGCCCGCACAGCTCGGGAGGAGCTGCAGCCAGGTAAGCAAAGTGCAAAGGTTATGACAGATGGTGGAATATCAAAGGCCCCTCCATCAGCTGCTGAATTCTAAACATTTCCAGAGGACATGTGATGTTTTACAAGGGCAAAGATACTGTGGGAGACTCTATGAGGACCATTATCCATGAACAGAGAAAACAGCATTTATTCAATCTTTTTTACACCTCAGACAAAGACTGGGTAACATACATAATACAGAGTTTTAAAGGGATATTGACTATCGCTTGAATAATATATGGGATAAACAAAAAAACCAATCCAACAGTAGCTTTTGATACATCAAGTACAAAAAATCCCAAATTTGACTTTTGGGTTGATGAAAGCAACTCCTCATTATTTCCATCCACTCTCAGAAATGTTGGCACTCAGACATTTTCATTGAGGTCAATAACACATGGTGGAAAACCACGGTGTTTTTGTACTATTTGATACCTGCATTTTTTTAAAATAATGGATTTCATTTGTTTTTTGAGGGTGATATCACTTCCAGGTCACTTCTGAAACAAATGCATTCGCTGTTAAGCTTGGTTTGTTTGGACATTAATAATTGACACACTCGCACTCTATAATGGAACGAATTACAGCAAGAGAGTGAAGACTCCTTAAAAGAGGTGGTCCAAGCCTTTCCCCAATCAAAATCTAAATGTGTTTGTTTGCAGGTAAACTGGATCCAGTGACCAGGGCAAACAGACAAACAGATAACTCATCATTCTGTGGCAGTAGCATCAAGAGAAGAGGCATCAGCGTTGGCTGCCAATATTGTTAATTGCATGGTAGTAGTGCTTTGCAGTCCAGTGTTTTTTTTTTCTATTGCTCTTGGTTTCCAGGCAATAATAAGGGAAGTAAGAGAAAACATTTGAGTACTGACAATACTTGGCGTTCTAGGCATATTTATAAAAAATATCAAATGTTGTTGACAAGAACAGCTGATATTAGATGAGATTACTGAGGTCACAGAAAAGTTTTCTTTATACATGACATGATATTTACCCGTCTGCGACATTTGCACTCACTGTGAATGTTGTGGAAACTGAATGGGGCAAACGAGTTGACCCATTCTTTGTTCCTTCACCAGAAATATGTCATACTGGAGAGAAGGAGGCACGCAGACTCAGCGGGAGACAGGAGCGCCGCAAGTGAGCATCCCTGCTTTGTGTGTATTCAGGGATTCTCTGTCACTCACATATATGTTAAGGCACTGTGAATACGACTATAAATTTGTTATTCATTTGGACCAGACAGAATTTTTTTTTAACATGAAATATCATTTTCTGCCAATGTGAAAATAGCCAGCTACGACAGATTCTGTCTGACCTTATAACACTTACAAAGGAGGGCAAGATTTGACAAAGAATCCCTTCCTGAAAAGACAGAACTTGACAAAGGGTCAGTTAGCATACAACTAGTTCAGGACCTAACTTACTAACCTAAGTCATAGTGTCTTAATGTAAAAGTGCCACAATAAAACTGTTATATTTACACCTCAAGACATCCACATCAACATCTGTGCCGATTCATGTGGCAATATGGCTTAGATGAGCAGGGCATGGCACACGCACCCACATATACACAAAGGCAGAGATGCTCACTTGCAGCCTACATGTCTCCTGCTGAGTCCATGTGCCTCCCCATTTCCAATGTCATGCCTCTGTTACTACCTCTTGAGATGGCACAAAGACACTTTCATAGTGGAGGTGAAACTTCTCAGGGGGCTAAATGTTATAGTTTGATAAAGCAGTGTGAATTCGGCTACTGTCTCATCAACTGAGCATCAAGTCATTTAAAACCTTTTCAGGTATTAACATTTTATCCAGCCTGTTTTTTAGGCTGTTCTGTACCCTTCCATCTAAATAAATAAGAGCTTCTCTGCAAACACTTCTACTAGTGCACATATTTGCCATGCTAATTGGTGCCCTGTTATTAACAGTGCTGACCCTGGCATGCATTAAAAGTTCCTTTGGTTCATACTCAAAGTTTCTGAAATATTATATAACATAAAATGTTATATAATATAAAATGTTATTTTAAAACCTCAATAAAAGTCTCAACAAAAATCAAAAGACATTTGACCTCCTTTTTGCTTGAAGTTAAACCAGAGCTCAAGTGAGTAAAAGCATGCTCTGACATGTTGATAAGACGGTTGCCTTTTCTTGGTGTTTTCTTTGTCCCACTTTAAAATACTGTGGTGTGTACATGAATCAATCCAAGGGAGAAAAAAAGGACAATTGCTATTTCACAATAAAACTTAAACAAGCTGGAGGCATAAAAACACACTACGACTTTCTGACATTAATATAAAGAAGCTGTGCTAATGTTTTTGTACAATTAAGACTTTTAATCATTAGACTCCCCTTCTATTTGTAGGTATAATTCCTCCTACAGCCCCATTATTTTGTTGTAAATTGCTGATCAGAAAATTGTAGGCAGTGTATGGATAGGTTAATATTGGCCTGGGACAGCCTTGCCTTGGGTCTTTAGGGTCAGGAATATAGAGCGATTGAAAGGTGGGTAGACTGTTTATTTCCTCTTAACAAGAGCTTGGTGATACATGGATGAGTTCTGCAACTGTTGCAGAATTTGAAGAATCAGAAAGGTATCCAAAGCTAGTTATTAAAGTATCAAGATCTCCCACCTGAAATCTTTGATATTTACAATCAGTGGTTTTTAACAAATGATGTTTCTGCAGGATAACACGAGGAAGCATTGACTATCAAGCACCAATGGGATGGTGCTGTGTTTTCTGGCACTAATGATGGTGCAAATTAATCACGTATTGTATGGCAATGTTGAAATTTCAGCCTCATCCATCTATGCAGTGCTTTTGAGAAGGTGCCTCTTGGTCCACATTTTTATTTTAAACATCCTCTGGTAACATCTTCAAATTAAGAACAAAGCCCTCTGCCCTGTTCTTGCTTTGCTCTCATTAAATCGGTGCCATTTAAAGGTCAACTCTGAAACAAAATCTGCCTACTGGCAGGAAAGTTTCTTCTCCTTTTTGTTGATACAGTTAATTGTCAGCTTGGCAGGCCTCCTCCATCTGCTGTTTAGACAACAGAGTGACAATACATATCTGCTACTCCATCGGAACGTGTTACCCCATCTGTTCAGCCTCCTCCTGCCATGTAGTCGTCAGTGCTCCACTGTATCCATATCATTCCTTTGATTTCCGAGCTCCTGTCCCTGTTTCATCATGCCAGGCACCACAGAATCACAAGCAAACATTACAAGATGACTGAAGGCTGTGCTTGACCTGTTACTTTCTTTCAAGTTCATCAAAAAAGTTGAACTTTTTACATGTAAGTTTAATGTTTATGCCTGAAAGTTAGAAGGTTGTTAGTTTAACTCCCTTTTGTTCAGGAATTTTTTGTGTGGAGTTTTGAGTTCTCTCCATGCATGAGTGGGTTTTCTCCAGGTATTCTTGTTTCCTCCCATATGCCAAAGTCATGCCCATTAGGTTAACTGGTGACTCTAAATTGCCTCTAGTTGCCTGTTTATCAGCCTCTCACTCAATGTCTACTGGGACAGACTTAAGTCCCTTTGACTCATATATAAAAAAAGTGGTTTAGATAGTGGATGCATGGATGGATGGATGGATAGATGGTTAAATTGGAAAGGCACCAACACTTCCCTGTACACAGGCGAACAGTGTAATATTGTATTAAAATCCACTGAATGGAACACAAAAACATTCAGCCTGACAATAAAACCCTGCAGAGAAATGTTTAATGTTTTATTCTCTCTTGCAGAGTAGAATTTTGTAGTTTAATATGGTTCTACATTTTCTTGAGTGAAATCCTAAACATTAAACTCTGTGAAAAAGGTGCCTTTACAATTCCCAACACAGACACAGAATAACTCGCTGTACATTAAACTTATAAATGAAACTAGAGCAGTTTACTGATGAGAAAATATATTTTGTGGTGTGTTTGTGGTGTGTGTTACTGCAAAATTCAAATAATAAGCAGTAAATAACAGGGTGTGCAGAGCTGCATGAAGCTGTGTGTTTCAGTAACTCAACTCAGAGATGTTTAATGCTGACTTTTCAGCTCAACAGCTGATATGCAATAGACTGTTTTATACACCCATAGGATACATTAATGGGGTCCATCTATAGCATCTCATGAAAAGTGTTGGGGAAGGGCAGAACAAATAATATTTGGATGATGATTTGATAATTGTTCTATTTGTCACACTCAAACTGTCACACATTACATGAAAATTAGATTGCGTTAAAGGCAGGACAGAAAGTACATATCATTGGTCAGATGGTAAATCCAACCCTGCAAAAAGCTGTCTGATGAAGAACAAAGATTTACTTTCAATTGAGAATTGATTTTTAGTTTTATTTTGCCAAATAAATGTTGTACTGTTTAGTTAGAACTGCTGCTGTAGTAATATTTGCCACAAAGTCTCCATGAGCCGCAGTTGTTTTCAAGCTGGATGTCATTTCTTGCTGGTGCTACATATATATGCACCAGGTTTTTTCAGTTTTTTGCACAGAAATTTTTTTGGGGGGGTATTTGCTTGTTACTGACAGGTAAAAAATGTGTCCAATTTCAGTATGTCATTGTGGTAAACATTCTGTAAATTAACAGGAATTTACTGGCAACTGAGTTGCTTTGATTATATTTTAGAGATATTAAATTACAAGTGACTATTGTGTGCACTACTGTATTGTAATTTCACAGAAGAAGACTGGGATTTGACAGTTTACATGTTCAGATTACAGATACAGAAAAAAATGCAGCAAAGTTTTGTTGAATCACAGTTAACTGTGGTGAATCCACAGAAGTCTGTGTTCAATTGCAGTCAAGTTTGTAAAATCAGGATTTTACTGTAAAATTACCAGTTATTTTGTTTCTGGCCAGTGTAAACTTTCAAACTAAGTTGTGTAAAATCACAGTTTTATACAACAAAGCTTTCACATAACCGCGGATCTACTTCAATATACTATGATTTTAATACTGTAATTTTTTCTGTATTTATGTGTGGGGGCTACTTTCAAAACTAGAGTTTTTCATTCAGGTTCTGTGAACAACTTTTCGAACCTAAATATCACTGCAATCATTAGCCAGTAATTAACTGTTTGTTGTGATATTTTAACAGGGTGACCTCTGTCTCTTAAATGTGGGCTAATTAGTTAGTGCACTTCCAGACTATGCTAGAGTGGTCTACCTTGAATCTCCACAAGATGGATCTTTCTGATGACAGGCATGCAATCAGGTGAATGTTACTCCTGTAAATGCTTTTTTCGTAGATTCAAAAGATATGAAAGTCATAAACTTTTTTTGACTATTTTTTTGAGTCCAGGGTGTTGACAGGTGCAAATTGTAAAAAGAAAATCTGTCAACAAAGAGTTTCATATTAAGCTATCTGAAAATTACGATTATTTTTCAGGGTTTTACCATGTCTGTGTTGAATGGATGATGGAGCAGAAGAAACAGCAGATGAAGTTAAAGTCTGTTCCAAGCTGTTAGCCAAAAGCGTTGCTTTTCGGAGTCTACAGTAGTAACTCTTGAAATGAGCTGAAGACTTTAGGCATTAATTCAAATCCATGTGTTTTTAGCCAATAACATTTTGTTAATCATTCGTTGGAGGACTTTGTGATCCCAATCATTCTGCTTTTATGTTTTTAGGTTGTTTGGTTTTTATCCGTCTCTGATGTGAATATGCTTCTTCCTCATCTTATTATTACCCCCTTCCAAGTGACCATGTTTTTTTCTCCCTTTAATACTAAGCATCATTCTACCTCCAGGAATTAACCTGCCAGAGACAGCCCTCTCTCTGACCATTTAGTCATGATCTATTGTATTATTACTGTGTGACTCTGAGCCATCCATCACCAGACTAATGACATTAATCCTTGGTCTGTACTGGGCTGCCAACTCAGGGCCATAGAGAGCCTTGCCGGAGTCCCCTATGTGTTGGGGTTCAGTCTCAGTAATGTAGCCACTGAGTCACCAGCTTCCAGTCAAAGCAGCCTCAGCCTTAATGGATTGCCACTCCTCCAGTGCAAATACCAACACACAAATTAAATGCTTGCCTGGACCTAGAGGCTGTTGTGTACCATTGCAGGGTAATGCAACTGTGCCGCAGTGTGAATATGCACTACATTTCCATGTGGATGACTCTTTATGAGGTTGGAGCTGAACCAATAAAGCTCCTGTCCTCGTTAAACTCAAGGCCTGCACTGTGAAAATATACCCCAGTGGCTCTCTTGTTTCTCTAAAGTGCAAGTTTTGTTATTTGCTGCTTTGGGTTCAAAGGAAATGCAAGGATGGGGAATTTCAATTTGTCAGTGCTTGGCTTGTGTTTGTGCCGGCTGCTCTGACCAGCAAGAAACATAAAACACACCCCCTGATTGTGTTTGCCTACGCATGGGAGACAGCAGTTTAGGGGTGGTTTCAGCTTGAAAAATACATTTTTGAAAGCATAAACACAAAAGAGAGATGTGTCAGACAAATATCCTCAGTTCTAAACTAGATTCCCAAGTGTGCTTTTAACCAGTTTATAGAGAAAATCATTGCTGTTGAAAGCATTAGTCATAAACTAGAATAGGCCCAAGGGTCTACATACCCAGGTCCCAATGAAGCTGGGACATTGTGTATAATATGAACAAAAAAAGTGAATACAATGATTTGCAAAATTCATTTTGACTTACATTCAGTTGAATGCACTGCAATACAACACTTTTTAAGTTAAAGCAGGTAAACCTATTTTTTGTATTATTATTTTTACTCTTTTTGGATTAGATCACCGAAACATGCTGTAAAAAAGCTGGGGCAGAAGCAACAAGATGATGAAAGTTGAGGAATGCCATTAAACCCCACCTTGTGTGGAGCATCACTCAGATGAACAGGTTAACTGGAAACAGGTGAGTGTCATGATTGGGAATAAAAGGAGCATCCCCAAAAGGCTCATCATTCACAAGCAAGGATGGGCCGAGATTTACCACTTTGTGAACAACTGCATGAGCAGATAATCAAATGTTCCAAAAACATTTCCCAGTGTACAGTTCCAAAGAATGTAGGGTCCATCTAAAGTCCATTATATCATTAAAAGATTTAGAGAAAGTGGAGAAATCTTTGTGTAAAAGCTGTGAGGCCAAAAACCAATGTTGAATACCCATGATCTTTGGCCCCTAAGGGAGCTTAAGAAAAAAACAACATCATTATGGAAAAAATACGACCAAATGGTTTTATGATCACTCTGGAAAATCACTGTAACAGTTTCATACTACATCTACAAGTGTAAGTTAAAACTCTACCATGGAAAGTGAAAGCCACATATCAACAACATCCAGAAGTACCAACAGGTTCTCTGAGTCTGAGTTTATCTGAGATGGACCTAAGTGGACTGGAGTGTAAAAGTGTAAAAGAATGGATGTTATGTCCTCTAGGCTACAGAGAAATTAATCTCCTAGATTTGTATGTGCCCAAAGCTCAAAAGCCAGCATCGGTGATGGTATGGGGGTGTTAGTGCACATGGCATCGGTAACTTGCATATCTGCCACTTTATCACTTTAATGCTAAAAGGTACTTACAGATTTTAGGCAACACATGCTGCCATCCAACCAGCATCATATGTAAATCACTGAATGAAAATACATGTATTTAACATCTTGCCATGTAATGCATATCTGATATTGTCTACATAATGCACATGGAATAATGTTACTTTTTGCAGTCAATAGAGTTGAAAAAAACGATTTTAAACAAAGGATGTGGGATTCAAAAGCAGCTTTGGATCTGATGATCACACTGTGGCAATAGCAATAATTATTATTAATGACAAATATAGCAGCTGTAAAAATACCCCTCTGTGAAAGGCCATGCGCTCATTAGAAAACAGCTGATTAGTAACAACGTTTGATTACAACGTGCAGCTCCGCACTCTCCGTCTCCGATGCAGTTATTGGACCATTTAATCACACAGTCTATTACAGAGTCATGGCCTTGCCTCTCAAGTTTGCTGAGGCATAAGCAGCAGAAGAGGAACATTTACTGATGTGGAAACAGCTGAATGGTTGCACGTCCTTCAAAGATTGATAAAGCACAATGATTAAGCTTATTTAAGGACTGATGACCTTCTCTGGCAAAGACCCTGGTCTTGGGAAATGATTACAGGTCCCAATTTGAGATTGTGTAACTGTGTTTACAATAAGGAACCCTGAGTAACCCTTGTGTTGGGAGAACACTGAGGCCTGCCAAGCATGTCCTTGAATGAAATGTCACTTTGAACAGACCAATAAATGACTGACAAAAGACCTAGAAAAGTTTTTAAAAAAGAAAAGAAAATACAATTTTGGCTCCACTGACCAGTATTTGGCTATTTTCTGTACAGAGTGATGAGAGCATATTTCCTCCATGTTCCATACACTGTATATCTATAAACCACAGATAATTTTCTGACTTTTGGTAAAAAAAATAATGGAGGTGAAATTATATTAAAGACTGTTTTTCTTTGGTCATAATACATGAGACCGAAGGATGTGGTTTTTGCCAGGTTTAAGACAATAATGAAATTAGTTTTGTAAGTCACCGTTAAGTGAAAAAAAAAAATCCAGGCAGAGAGGTTACATGATATTTTATGGAAGTATATCCATGCAAATGAACAATAGCTTGCAGATTGGACCAGCCTCTGCAGCATCAACAAAATCCCAAAAATTTAGAAAGAAACACAAAGATCCACTTACTGACAAGGCATGTAACCTTAAGGAATACTTTGGAATCATTTTTTTGCATGGCATTTTGCATGAGTGTAAAATCACACACAATGCATCAACTCCGCCTTACTCACTTAATGAGACAGGGAAGACAACATGAGAAAACTCTCTTCACTTCACACAACAACCTCTTTCAAAACCAAAGCTGTTAAAATATCACAGTTTCACAAACAGATCAATCTACAGCCTCTCGTGTAGCCTCAGTTTAGATAATACAGTGTCATTTTGTAAGTATGTGTCCCAGAGAGAGAAAACTTCTCACTTGGGTCCAGAGCCAAAAACATTTATGTACAGGACATCACCAAAATGGAATACTTATTAACCCATTTGTTCATTCATTCAATTGGCAGCCAGGAAGCAAGCTCGTAATAGTAAGAAGTACATTAAGAAAACATTTGGAAACAATGGTCAGTGTCATAAGCTTCATAAAGGAGATGGACTTCAGAAATGCAGTCATGCCTATATCACAAGAGTTTGAACACAATTTCCCTGTAAAACATTCCAAGATTAAACTGACAACAAGAAGAGCTCAACAAAAACTGCTATCAAAAATAGATAGACTGCACCGAAGTAACAAAATGATTTGTGTTATGGACCAGTGAAAACAAAGTAAAGGGGGTTAAATTCTCTTTATGACTCTAACATCCAGTCAGATCAAGTTATAAAGCAATATGACAAAATAAGAAGAAACAGTCTGTTTCTGTCTGGGCTTTAGTCACAAAGAAAAATAAAGTACTTTGGGCAGGATGCTCTAACACTCAGCCAGCTGAGAGCTCAGACAGTTTACAGGGATTAAAACAAGACTTACTCTTATTCATTGTATGTGTGAAGCTGCTCCCCTTCTCTGTTCTTCCGTGTCTGCCTGTTTACATAACTCACTCACTTGGCAGCAGCAACGTTGGCCTTATTCTCAGTGGCCAACTTGGGACTACATCAATGAGTAATTGTCTCCACAAAAAACCCTCACAGAGGAGATAAGAGCCGGGAAAGGTCAGTTTGAGTTCTTAATCTAAAAATACCTTCAATTACTCCTGGAGCAGACTGACCTGAATGTTAATTTTTTTTTTTTTTGCAAAGTAAGAATAAAAGAAAATCCAGAATTACAACAAATACTTTACTCGTGCCTATTTGTCCTGACATGGATTTGAAGCCTCACTTTAGACCTTCACTCTTTCTTTTAAATTTTGGTCCTTGGGGCTGCACTTAACCGTGGTTAAGCACCGACTTACAGCTGATTAAATTCAGAGTGACCCAGTCTGAAAACTATTAGCCAGTTACAGGCTTAAAATGAGCATATTAAAGTTTCCTGCTGCTGGCTTAACAGTGGAGATGAAGTGTCTGGGCTGCAAGGGAAATAAGGTCACATTAACAACCAGTATTATCAGTTTAAACCCCTTTTGAAGTCACAGGTTTTTTTTTAATTTTCACAAAGAAATGCCCGTACTAATTAAAAAAAGACTAACCCACGTTACATAAATGTGTAATTTTAAGTGCAGTTTTTACATTCCTTTCAATATTTCCAATTGTTTTGACAGCCCAGGGAAGCTTATTTTTTAGTTGTTACAGTCTGTATATTTATTTCCAACTCCTGGACTAAGCTGCCATGATAAGACCCAGTATGCTAATTCTTGCTATAGAAACAATATGATGGCTATATATGTGAGAAGGAACTGCCAGCCATGTTGCTATTCTGTCTCTGCATCTTATTCATGATTTATGTTACTCACTAGTGACGAATGATGTATGGCAATGTTGATGTGGGCCACAGACATCTTGGTAAGCCCTGGGGTTACTGCAGGTGGGCTTTGACAGGTCATATCCATTAAATAAAAATCATTAACTTATTTTAAATTTGGAATTTTGTTCTTTATTTTCTTAGAACACTAGTTACATGTCTGTGTCTTGTAAAGTCCATTTGTGCAGGGTCAGAATATAGAACTTAAAAGTCCCTTTTTCTTATTTGTTTTGCCTCGTGTTCCCAGTAGAACTGTACCTTTTTCCTACTAACTTTGCAAAAATGTTTCCTTATTGTAGTTTTATTTTCATACTCTTTTTTTTTTTTTTTTTTTTTTACCAACAATGCTAAGAAAACACTTGAAAACTTAAGCACCAACATCCCACTGGGATAAAAAAAGAATTTAAGGAGTATGAGGAAACAGCAGGCTAAATGGTTACATTTTGATGGCAACATAGCCAGAAGCAGGATTAATGGTTGGTTTTAATGCAAAGCCAAAATCCTGGTCAATTGCTCTGTCTGAACTATAACACAGCCTCACTATGACCAACCTGGTTGGGAATCAGTTTGTTGTGGCTGCCATATTGTATCTCTATCTTAAAGGGATAGTTCAGTTGATTCGAAGTGGGGTTGTATGAGTTCCATACTACCACTAAGTACATTAGATGCAGTAGACGCACTCCACGCATTCCTTCATGCAGAGGAACCACAAAATCACTCTGCCTCCTTCTCAGCTGTTTGTGACAACAAGCTAGCAATGTCGGACACTGATATGGCCTCTTGCAACTTTTATCAAGTATTGTAATTCTTTTGTTTTGTGTTGTTTGAAGTCCAGATAAAGTTCATGCACTCAAAAAAGCCAACTCTTGTGGTATTATTATTTTTGATGGGAGTTCTTGTAGGTCCTTTTAAACTACCTGGTGTGTCATCATTGTTTTTAGAAACAGCTTCAACTTGATGCTTGTAGTCATAATAACCATGCCCCTCATCATGCATAATGCAATCTTCGATAATCTCAAACATATATATAAAATAAAATTAAAGTTAAAAAGCAACCCCATACAGTTAGTTCACTTTCATTGGGAATTTAAAATCATCTAGATTCTCATTTCAACAGATATATGAGCTGTTTGCTCAGTGCATGTATGCAGCTTAACCAGGTTTCTTACTGTTCCTCACATCTGCAGATGAGTGGAGTGCGAGAGCCACTGTGTAAGAATAGGAAACAAAATTTGTCTGGCTGCAGTTTAGAGTGAGGCTTTAACAAATGTTTCAGTTGAAATTATAGATTGAAAAATGGCAAAGCACTGAACAGAGTGTTTTGAAATGCTCAAGAAAGGGTAGTCATGGTGTTTCCTGCTATGCTTTTGTAATGGCAGAAGTTAAAACAGAGAAAAAAGCCAGTGTGGTTTTGGTATTTTAGACAGAAGGCAACCTCAATGGCTGAAAATAGAGGCCTATGCCGGGGAGCCACAACCTGTAGTGCCCAGGGTGTCCACTTGAGGCGGGCTGCAGTAACCTAACACTCAAACGATAGTGTGATGGAAACATGTTTTTTACAGCCTGGTTATAAAAGAAAGAAAAAACCTGCTTCAATCTAAATTTATGATACAACTTTGCCATTTCACTGTGTGGGAGGTTGGATTGTTTGACATGACTGACATGGCTGAACTTTCATGCAGAGTGACTGTTGGCCAGATCGCATTTGGTCTTGCCTCACCACATTCTCTCTCTGAGTAGGTTGAGCTTAAGTTCAGCAGAGATCAAATAGCTGATGTCACATGGCTTCGTCCAATTCTTTTACACTCAGTGATTTGGGTAAAGCACTTGTAGAAAGAAATCTGACAACTAACAAAGTCATGTAAAGTAGTTTCTTTAGCATTTTTCATTTATAGCTGTAACATTTTGCTGTTGTTGTTGAGTAAGGACCCTATTGTGTCAGAATCTGCAAACCATGTGTTTAACTGTGACAACATGAACATATATGAAAAAAACAGATGGGGGGAGTGATAGTACTGTGTGAATGATAGATCAGGAGGAGAAAAGACGTATCTGTCTGTGGTGGTAATGACGTTTTAAATGCCAAAGTGCGCTGATAATTATTCAAATTGCAAGCCACATTAATCTCAGCCTGATGTAACATGTAATTTTCTTTTCACACACTGACCAAGACTATCGTGTTGATGCTATTTTGCAATAAAGTCAGAGCTGCCTCCACCCTCCACCTTCTTGAACTTTCTACTCTGCTGCTTGATGAATTTCCCACCTGCATGACTGAGGTGTATTTAATCAGTGAGATCAATAGCTCTTACCATCATTGATCTTGGGAGTCTATTTTATGGGCCAGCTGGGCACACCTCATATTTTGTATACGCCATAATTTTTAAAGATAATGTAATCCGCTGAGGGCTGCTTTTAATTAACATTGGGATAGGCTGTTTTGAAGTTATGTAAAAGCTGTGACTGATTACAGTTCTTTTTTTTTAGTCCTTGCAATCCATCTGAATAATTTCATATTTGCCTCAAACCTTGGCTGAAGGCTCACAGCACCTCACTTTCAACTATGCTTCTACCCAGACTTCACAGGGATTTAAACTTCTTGAACCTGGCTACTGTGTGCACTCTAATAGTCGTTCCTGAGGTCTAAAATAGCAGCAGATGAATTTTCATGGAGACTTTTAATGCTGGGGCAAAGAAGCGGAGCTCAAATTAAAGTTTTGATCCTTGAGAGTTTTTAACCTCTGAGTCAGAGTGCTTGATATGTAAAGTAAGAGTTAGAAATAGATGTGAATGAAAGAGATACAGAAAAGAGGGAATAAAATGTTTAACCAAATAAACAGTCACTCTACACTTTTAAATTTTAAATCTACATGATTAAAATTGTTGGTACCCTTCCGTCAGAGAAAGAAAAACCCACAACTACCACTGAAATAACTTGAAACTGACAAAAGTAATAATAAATACAAATTTATAGAAAATCTACCTTTGAAAAACAGACATTGTTTTGGAATTGTGGTTCAACAGAATTACTAAAAAAATGAAATACTGAAACTGGCCTGAGCAAAAATGATGGTACCATAACTTCATATTTCGTTGCAAGAACTTTTGAGACAATCACTGCTCTTAGGTGATTTCTGTAACTCTCAATGAGACTTCTGCACCTGTCAACAGGTATTTTGGCCCACTTCTCGTGAGCACACTGCTCCAGCTGTCTCAGGTTTAAGGGGTGTCTTTTCTGGATGGCATTTTTCAGCTCCTTCCATAAATGTTCAATAGGATCTAGATCAGGGCGCATGGAAGGCCACTTCAGAATCATCCAATGCTTTATTCTTAGCCATTCTTGGGTGTTTTTTAGCTGTGTGTTTTGGGTCATTATCTTGTTGGAGGACCCAGGACCTGTGACAGAGACCAAGCTTTCAGACACTGGGCAGCACATTTCCAGAATGCCTTTATAGTCTTGAGATTTCATTGTACCCTGCACAGATTCAAGACACCCTGTGCCAGATGCAGCAAAGCAGTCCCAGAACATCCTTCAAGAAGCACTGTAGCTTGTCAAATGCATTTCATTTTGGCAAAATCCAGTCTCACTTTTTTTATAATTTGCTTTCAACAGTGGTGTCCTTCCAGCAACGGATGGTGCGATCTGATTCTAAAGTACAGTACCTTGACCTTGGAGTTCATCTCTAATCTCTTTGGAAGTTGTGTGGTGACTCTGTCCTTTGCTGGGAATGCATACAAATCTTTTATCATTAGTTAATTGAGAACTGGAAGGAAACACTGATATTTTCAGTTTTTAGATAAAATACACTGATGTGGTGGATCTCTACAGCTCTATCATGAGAAACATACACCATGTTTACAGTCATCAGGAGCCAAATCTGAAAAAGCTCAACCACTTTAATTTCTTACGTGAATTAACATTGAAGTTTGGACCTGAGGTTGAAGAAAACACATTTTTTTTCAGCAAAGAGACTGGAGATTTTTTTTATAAACATTAAATAATAATAATGAGACCTCTGGGAGAACAAATCCATACATCTTGCTCACTATTTGTCCCATAATAACATTTATGTTTTGGTTGTTTTCTAGATATCCCATGACAAGAGTTCATCATAACAAAACCCCAATTTCTATGCTAAGATGACAGGATATGTTGAAATCCTGAGAGAACAGCTGATACAGCACAACAGAGTAAAATAAAATGTATGGAGGTTTGTCTACTCAAGGCCTCTGAACACTACGGACATTTTTGCCACATTTTTACCTGACGTATGTACACTGCCCACTGAAAACAGCTCTGTGACCCACTTTTTTGCCTTGACCCACAGGTTGAGAACCACGGCACTGGTGGACTGCATTGGGAGCTTGTTCCTTTATAGATTGCTCTTATATCATGGAGAATAAGTGATGGAGGAAACCTCAGGATGAATTTATCATTTAGAAAATGTACGTGAAAACAAGAGCTGGGCTACTCAGGAAAGTAGAGTTTTAATAAACCAAAAGGTGACTCGTCATTGCTTGAACTGTGTTCACTTAAACCGTGCACATGAGCCAACGACACCATTTGAATTCTAATAAACACACAATGTGATTCATGACCCCTGTCCTGTACACTGCACACCTTTACGCTGTGTGCTAACATTTCCATGCTCTCATGCTTTTAGAGTGAATGTGTCTATTTAAGTCAAGCCTGCCTTCAGGCATGCAAATGTTTGCAGTTCACTGATAATCTCTGCTATACCTCCATTTCATAATGTATTAAAGAAGGTGGGGTCAGCAGAGGATGATATTGCGCTCTTATTTGTTGTGCAACTCGGTGCATATTACAGAGCCACGCAGGCTGAGCATGTAAAAATGATGTGTAGTCTGTGGTGCTACTGCCAGTTAAGATTGAATAATAAATTAATTTGAATAATGTGGTGGAACTCAGATCAGGAGGGCTCCGGTCCGCTTTAGCCCCTGCATACACAGTATGTTACCTCAGGAATTCTACATGGCCTTGCAATTTTGTAAAGTCACCACAAACTTCTGTCAACTTTGCCTGATCATTACCTTCCCAGGCCAATGAGTCAAACTGCTACTTCAGACTTACCCTCTAGCTTTCGTTTAGATGATGTTTGACAAAGAAACTTACACACAAAGCAAGAATCAATGCTAAAGTTTGTAAAAAGCAGATCCTTGATCCATAAAAGAAAGCAGGGGCAAACACTATTGCATCACATGAACACTACACTGCAATACGAGCAACATTTATTGCTTTTACAAGTCACCTTTTCTCCATAAAACATGTGAAGGGGTAGTGCACGTCAGGGCCTTTTTGTGTGAAGTAAGCAGGTTTTCCTTGTTCATGCATTGGTTTTCTTCAGGTACTCCAGCCTCCTCCCACTAACAAAAACATGCTCATTGGGTTAATCAGTAGCTCTAAATTGCCCTTAGATAATGGTTGTCTGTTGCTCTATGTAGCCCTGAGATTGGCTGGTGAACAGTTTGGGTAGTTCCCCACCTCTCGTCCAAGGTCAAGGGGCTTCCTGTTGTGTTTTTGTGTGTTTTTGTTTGGGGAAGTGCACTTGCTTTTCAAATTAAGTAGGAGTATCAGTTTGTGTGTGTGCATGTATAAAACTAATAGTACAACTGTATTTAAGTTACCAAGTGTGCAAAAGAGATAATAAAGAAACAAGCAAAGTGTGTGGGTTCAGGTTGTATTTGTTGTTTGCATGAAGGGGAACTGTCGCTGTGTATTTGTGATAGGAATGAGTGGTGTGGGTGTGTTTTTTATTTTTGTTCTGTCAAAAATGATTAATTAATTAGAGTAGAATCACTTTAATGTCAACCCTTTTCATAAGCGCACCAAGATACCCAAAACAGTTCCAAGCAGATGTACTCAGAGAGCACAAACATTAGCAAAGAATTTCCAACATTGTCTAACAAGTTGTTGTCATAAATGTGGACAACTGTTAAGAAATCCTTGAAAAGGTCTTTACCAAAATCTAGTCCCTTCTCCCTTGTTCCATGTCCAACATTCCCTGAAAACTTCTTTAAAATAACTTATTGAGCTCTTTGCAAAATTGCGGAAAACTGCCATACCTTTCAATGCCAACAAATCCTGAAGAAAAGGCTTGGATCTGTGTCTGGATTCATATCACCACTAACACATAATCACTTCTTTCTTGTATAATAACCAACATTCCCTGAAATTTTCATTAATATGAGTTTAAGACCTTTTGAGATATTCTGTTCACAAACTAACAAACAAGCAAACTAACAAATGTCAGCATAACATATCCTCCCTGGCAGAGAGAACCCAAGAGAACAGAAACCTGAGCTAAGGTATTTCTGATTTATTAGTTAATATCATAAATGTGCAAAACTGCCCTATCATGTAACGTTAACAGACCCTTTAAAAACATACTGTCTCAACATCTGGATTTGGAACATATCCTGAGAAATGCATCTATGTTGAGAACCTATTATATAATCTTGGTCACAGACAGGGAGACAAAGAAACACACATATTTATGGATAGATGCCTTTTACAAGAAGATTTGTGAACTGAAACTTCTGGCTGTTTTTTCTTGATTCAGGGAATCAAAATGTTATGCAGCACTATGTGATCATAAAAACTGTGGTCTCAATTAGTCATATCACTTTGTTTATTGGAAGTACAGTGTTAAACTTTGGCTGGGTTTAACATTGCTTACTAGATTTTTCCTTGCTAGCAAATACACTGAGTGGCTCGTCCACTTTGTTAATAACTAGAGAGACCTGCATGGACTTCAGTGGTAAGGCTGCTGCAAACAACATTTTTAGGCCTTTAAAAGCAATTTTTCCAATTTGCACCAATTTTCAGGAACAGCAAAAAAAAACAAAACAATAGCAAGCATTTGTTGTTGATGATTCCTATATTGGTCTACAAAAAAACACAATTTCTGGATCACTCCACTCAGGTTAAAAAGTAGAAGCTTGACACAACAAAAGAAAAAGAAAGGGACAGAGCACTTAACTTGTCAAGCTGCCCTGAACTGAACTTAAAGGAAGCTCATTTTAAGTGACCTAAAGTAACCCCACACTTCGTGATTGCTTTGACATGAATGTATTTATTATTCTATCAGCGGACGTCGACATTTAGATTTAGACGTACCAAATAGTTTGGTCATGACAAAAAAATGATCGGCTTATTTTAGAGCCCCATTTATCAAAACTGAGTCATCTGCATGACACCTCAGAGAATTACCAGGTTACACAGAAAAGATCAAAAACTATAATATTAGTTAACTTCACCCAACTTCAGCAAGTCTGACTTTGTCTCACGCAGTATCAACCTTTATAAATCAGTGTCGCTGGTGGGTTCGATATATCTACCACTGTTCACCAATCATCGCCCTCTTGCCCTGTTTCCCCCCCTGCAGGGCGATTGCTGTGGCTCTCAGGTCAGAGTCATTGACCTTAATGGCAGACTTTAGCTGGGTACAATCTCTTCTCACTGTGTGAAGATGGTGTGCAGAGCTCCATGCTGCGTTTTAAAGCCCAGTGAAGGTGACACCATGATGAGGACTGGTATGGAAAATGGGAGGCTGAGAGTCACTTTTAGGGGCTGAAGATGTTTTTTGACTGATGGACTATATGGCATTACATCTGAAATAAAAACTCTAGCTCAACACTATCACAATCCAGTCTCAGATAATAATTCAGTCTGGTCTGCTCTGCTAAGGATGGCCAGTCAAACATCCACCCTGGGAAAATAAACACATTACTGCTTGCTTTCAAGTGACACCTTTCATGGTGTGAGCAGCATTTTGTGCATTTTCATCAGCCTAAAAATGGTGACCACTGAAAAGATTCAACGAAAATGGAGTTGGTGTCAGATATCATTTTCGAAAACATGTGAGGGTGGAATTGTTTTGATAACCACTGTGCACACGCATTCACAAAAACACTCAGCAACATTTGTCATGTATGAGCCATGCCAATAGTTGGCCATTTGACTATGAAATCAAATGACAGTCCTGTCAATCCTGCCAATCCAAATTGGATTGACAGGATGTAAAAATGTGTACTTGCACAAATAAAGAAATAATAGCTTAATGCATAAAGAGAGACAGCATCCAGAAAGGACCAAAAGCTTAAGACAGACTCCTTGGTGGAGGCAGAGGTAACCCTGTTGTTTATTTCATGCACCCAGAGGTCAGGTATAGTTGCTTATGTGCAGTCCAGCCCAGGTTTCGGGAGAATTTGGCCATGAATGTCAACTGTTTCATCTCATGTAGTGTCTGAGTGGTCAACAGCAAAAATACTGTTCAGGATGCCTGACAGCTAACACAGGCTGTCTAGTATTTTGATTTTTGTCCTGCTCATGTCCTGATAAAAGTAGCGAAAACCTTAACCCTTTCATGCATGGTGTCCGCAACAGTGGGCAGATATTTGAAATACATTTTATACCATTCAGGTTGTAGCATCCTGTTACAACGACCATGTGGTATACTCTCAAACCATTGTCTCAAGTTTCATAAATATACAGTATCATCTTTATATATTTTTGTCATTATAAGATATTACAGTAAAGAATGTTAAATCCTTCTATTCCCAAAGAAAAGGATACATTCTGCTTGTCATGCCTGTATCCAGATTTCACATAATTTTGAAAGTGTGTTTGTGGATCGATATTGAGTTCCATTATATCACTATTAAAACCTTTGATGAGTGGTGTCCACTGTAGTAGAAAATATAACATACTGGAAAAAATGTGGCCATGATTTGGACTTGTTTGTATGTAAAGACTAACATTAAAAGTAATTATTCCTTTCTGATTTAATAATTTATGCATGAAAGGGTTAAAAAGAAATCCTGTCATATTGTTTCATGCTTAAAATACTTGAGAGCAGGTACAGGCAACTTTGATTACCAAGTAGGCCACATAAACTGTTGTACTTTACGAGGACCGCATTGTTTAACAATTGTTGGATTCTCATGATGGGAGGAAATACAAAACTAAGCAAATATAAAACTGTCATATAGAAATAATTGTACCAACACTCATGTATTATAACTCAAACACAAATAAAAATGCATTACCAAATGTCCTTTACCCAGATTACACAGAGTTAAAGTTTAAATAAGTTTCTTTTAAAGCATAACAAGTGGTGAACATTGGCCAGTATGTTTTTAAACAGAGAGTTCATATTGAATCCATTTAACTTATCAAAATTCAGTAAATCTAAATAATTCTGAGTGAACCCAGATGTTAGTCTTTATATAATGACATAAAACAAACATCCTAATCTCTTTTTATTATGAAATGGAAAATGTTGTCAGTATGGGTGTACTGACAATTATTTTATTACTTCCATCTACAATTGTTGCTAATCTTGAGACCTTGTTTTT
The DNA here is from genome assembly GCA_036419115.1 of Scarus forsteni. Taxonomy (NCBI): domain Eukaryota; kingdom Metazoa; phylum Chordata; class Actinopteri; order Labriformes; family Labridae; genus Scarus; species Scarus forsteni. The sequence continues at coordinate 36,121,587 of JAZDUH010000098.1, forward strand.
ATCCCAGGATCCTTCACTCTACAACCAATGTCAATGTGACAGATACAGGATACTTTAGAGAATATGCTAATACTTTTCTTAAGTTTTAAGCACAGACGGAATATGACCCTACTCTCTTCATCTTCACGAATCTATGGGTATATCAATCCATTTTTCAGGATTTCATCCTTTTGGAGTACTTGCTTCCCATGATTTATAATTGATGGACCAATTTAACATATCAATTTACCCAATTAAAGATCTTAATCCTGTGGATCATTTTACTTTTGGTCTTTAAGGAAATTGGAATTATGAGTCAAATACTAAACAACTCTAATGATGAGCTGGGACAAGTGGATAAAAGCCTTTTATATGAATTCATTCAAATAATTAATTAGTCTAGACAACACTCCTCTCAGTTTTAAAAAAAATGACACTGTCTCTTCATATTTTACAATGTGAGCTCTTAATCAGCCCTCATGTCCAGCAACTGAATCATTGCCAAACCATTAGATAATAAACTTAAATGATAAAAATTACTGTCCTTTGAATAAGAAGTGAATGAGTCATAAGAAATAGACGTGTCTGCAATAGTGTTGTTTTGTGATCAGCAGAAAATCAAAGTCCAGCTCACCTTCTGGTCGTGACTGTAGGCCAAGGCCCAGTCCTCCTCGGTGGGGTGGAATAAAAGGCTGAGCACAAAGAAGGTGAGGCGGTACTTCTGGTAACTGGCTCCCTCATCAGAGCTGATGAGCACACTGCTTTCAAACTCAGGATCTGTCAACACCATAATCTGCGTGAGCCGGGAGAAGAGATGGAGAGGTGGGAGGGGGGCATACATGTGAGGGAGCAAGGGGTTTTAAGATGAGTGGGAGGTTGGGGGGGGTTTGAAGGGCAAGATGGAGTAAAGATAGGGAGATGAGAGAAGGTATAAGAAGAATGTTAGAGGCAGGAGCAGTGTCAGCAGAATACAGCCTGGCTTCTTGGCACACAGCGGGTTCCTGCTTGGCAAACATCTCCAACTTCATTTCATGAGGGTGACTCTGTTGCTATGGCTCTGTGGCTCTCAGAACACTTCAAGGTGACAACTTATAGTTTTCATCACAGCTTCCAAAGTGAAGAATCAAGGCTGTTCACAGCAAAAAGACATTTTGAAGTATATATACATACAAAAATAAAGACTGAAGAGCACTATTTAAGCCAACAGGTGGGTTGGAGGATTCTGAAAGCATTTTTCCAGCCTTTTTTCCTGCGGATTGCATCTGATATGTGGTGACCAGAAATTAAAGGACTACTAAGATAGTATCTATACCAATTATTGATGGGAATTTACACAAAGTACTTTCAAAAGCTGCTGAAAAAGATTATATTGTTCAAATACATAATAGAGAAACAGAGTAAGATGCAGCAGAGAAGAGGAACAAGCTCTAAGCACATAGTATGTTCAAAGAGGTCTGCTGAAAACAGAATTAATCAGAGGGGAGAACAAAAACAGAATAAACAATACCTTTGATTAAGACATAGTGAAATGTTTCCTATCTTTGGTGCACAGGCCCTAAAGACATAGCAGCACTACGTCTATGTGCATTAGCTTGATGCAAACATAATAGACATGTATAATACATGACCCTGGATGAAGCTCAGTAGCAATTTAACCAACTCATCAATACCAAGTGAAACAGATATACTTTATGGTGAATCAATAATCATAGTGGATTAATCATTATCTAACAATACCCAGGTTGTTTCCTCTAGAGATTTTATATGCTGTTTTTTAAACCTGCTACTTTATGCTTCATTCTATAATTATACAGTATGTAGTGCTATATTTATTGAAATGCTGCTGTGTTGACAGAATATTTTAATATCTAAACATTTTCATCTTCAAATGGCCTCAATTACCTGCTTTATGTTGCATGTGGTAAACACTCTCTATGTCCGTTGAGTAGTTGTAAAGTTGTGTTGATTTAGATGATTGAAGTGAGTGTATGGAGTGCTGTGTGTTAGATCCAATAATATGCAGATTTTGTCGGTGTGCTTTTACACGTCTGTTATTACATTCAACATTTTCAGCAGGCACTCTCAGGTGATGATGACACACTGCCATGACTGCCTATCTTATGGCATACAGCAGTATGCTACATTTACCATCCTTTCAGTAAGAAGTTTGACAAGCACATATTTTACCTTACAAACGTCAGTGCAACAAAACCATCTGTAAGGTGAAAGGTGAACAACCCAAGCTGTGCAGTGATCTGCTGTGGTGCAGACTAAAATGAGAGCAGTTTGTGGGACCGATTGAGGCCACGTAACCGTACCCAATCCGACACCAAGACTGTGGGACGTCTTACCAGATGCGTTCTATCAAACCGCTGCTTCAAGGGACATTTCTTCTGTGCTACCCTATCACCTGTAGGAGGCACCACCACTGGAGCAGCTCCTGTCTGTGGCTGCAGTTGATCCAGGGGAAGCTGTTATTCATATCAAGACTGCCTTATATCACCCTACAGCTTTAGACTGTAAAGGTGGGCTCGGAGGACGGCCAGTTTTACCACTGTTAAGGCAAGATAAACAGTGTTTCACCATCATCTCTACATCACAGTTGATGCCTGGCCACCAGTCCAGGCCCCTGCAGTGTTGCTTAGCTGTAACAACACTCAGGTGACCCTCATGTACCATGGTCTGAATGCCTTAATGCACTAGGGGCCACTGTGCACAGCCCCTAACGCCACGCAAACATCGTGAAATGATGAAAGGGCACCAGGTCCTCCAGCAACCTTGCAGGCCAGCTCCTCAAGGATCCAAGTGTGGAGCTGAGAAAACTCGTGCAGACTCTGCCTGAAGCTCATGAAGGGAGAGAGCCGCATAAAGAGGTGTGTGCAGCATTAGGACCAGCTCTGGCACCAAGGAGAGCCAGATGTGGTCTTGATAGTGGGTTAGCCATGACATTCTCCCAACCGGGATAAAGCTGTTTGGTTAAGTTGTATGCCCGCAGTCTCACTGACCGCAGCAGTAAAGGCATAGTGGCCTGTAACCTGATCCCATCATTGCCAGCAGACTTGATGGCCTGGTGATCCATCAGTATTCTGAAGCGCCACCCATACAGGTACATATGCCAACTTTCACATGCCCAGACAGAGACCAGTGCTTCCCTCTTTCCTGCTGAATATTTTGTCTCAGTCTGAGTAAGCGACCTAAAAGCAAATGCCACCCAGAGCTCATCCTGTGCTGCAGCTGGGACAGGACTGCGCCGACAGCACAGTTTTAGGCATTGCAGGTGACAAACCTGTGGCTTTGCAGGTCGAAGTGCGCAAGCACAGGTGAAGAGGTGAACTGGGACTTATGGCAGAAAACTGTGACAATGCAAACCAGGGTTCAGGACTGGGGAGCATCCTGCTTCAGGAGGGTGTGCTGTTGTGCAGCAGTCTGAGTAGTGGCGATGGTAGCTGTACTGGGCAGGAGGGGTATGATAGGCAGAGAACAGTCTTGATGTTTCAGTGGTGTGGGCTCAGGCCACTGGAGGTCAGGTGGAAGCCCACAAACTCTATGACTGGTGCTACGAAGACATACTTTTCTGCATTCAGTGTGAGGGCGAAGGTCGAGTTTTAAATAAAACATGGAGCCATGAAATCAACTGTAAGCAGTGGTTATTTGTCTGGATCACTGCCTTGTTCATCCGCCTAAGGTTCACACAGAGGCACAGGCCACCCGACTTCTTCACCACTACCAGGTTTGGGAGGGGACCAGGTTGAAGCATCAACATACTTGATGATCTTACAATGAGTGGTTGGTGGTTGAAGGCGGTGAGATAATCCAGTTCCATAAAGAGTGACGGCCACTGCTGCAGCCAGGGCCCAGAACAGGTCAAAGTCCAGGAGGTTGGCACCATAGTCAGACATCTGACAGGTAAGCGCTGGTAGAGTCCTGGAGCTATAATGCACAAAGAAGGTGATTGTCCCCACCATGTCAATTTTTGTGTCGGTAGCCATACGGGTCCTTGATGCCTCAATCTGCCATCAGGGATAGAATCGTCGGACTGTGGACTCACAAAGCAGGCACCTGGAGGCCACAGTGCCAGCAGCAACAGCAGGCACACACCATCCAGCTCCATCATACAGTACTTAAAAGGCTTGGCACATGAGCCAAAGGAGTTAATGGTAGTCAGGCTCAGAAGGTGGGGCAGGAAGAGCTGGGCCTTCAAACCCTGAGGAACAGATGCAGAGCAACACACGTTAGGGAAATGGTTCCGCTTACCGGCATCTCTGTCCTGTGGCCAGACAGGCAGCAGGTGTGCTGCACAATGGGAGGGGGTGGGACAACCTTTGGAGAGCATTTCTTCCACTGGTTTGAAGAATTTGACTGACAGTTAGTGGGTTGAATGCTTCCACTCCATTGCATGGGCAAGAGAGTGAGTGGAAAGAGGTGGGCAGTCAAACCTTTTCTTATACTGACATGTTTTAAACAGGGTTTTAACACATTTGGTATGTCAGAGTTATTTGTTCTGGGCCCTGAATTCATACAAACTCAACAAGTTCATTAAAAAGGTGTTTGTATATCAAAGGAGCAGGGTACTGCATAAGAGTGGAAGGCTGCCACTTCAAATCAACGTTATGGAAACCAATATGTTTCAGTGTGTGTATAATGGAGATCTGATGTTCTCATTAACAAGTCTCATACAAAGAAGAGCTCAAGAAGCTTAAATCTAAATATTTAGTATGTTATTTTATCAGGTGCCCCCTTTGTACAGTCTCTTGCAGCATCCCTCCTTCCAGGGAAATTGTAATTTCAAATTTAAAAGCATCACAGTGGTAGTAGCCCCTAATTTCATGCTTGAAATATTTCCAGCAGAGCTATCACAGTTATTACAAAATTCAATAAGAACAGGAATTCCACAATACATATTTCTTTCTGCTAATGACATTTAGAGTCTTTGTGGAGGCTGATAAAGCGGTCACAGAAGATTTCTCCTGAACTAAAGAGGAGGTGTTTGAATAGGTGTGTAATATATTTAAAGAACATTGTATTCTTTTGAAATGGACTATTGAATACATGTGTTCACTATTAAAAATGTCTCTCTTTTTCCGTTGTTGAAATAAAATACATCTACTCAGACCTTTTAACATGAATTATTCAGCAGAGTTGTTTCTTAAATAACATCAGTATAAAGCTTAATAATACACAGAATACAAATTCAAGGCAAAAATGAGGATAAAAAAGTGCTTTTGTCTTTTAATCATACTTTCTGCATGTACTTTTACAGTCCAGGAGATAAACTAAAAGCTTTGGTATGTAATACCTGTAAGTCTCATGAAAAAACAGTGTACATCAAGTCTACCTTTACATTTATGCCAATTAACTCCACTTTTATAGATGCAAATCCAACCACATCACCTGAACTTGTGAACTGACTCATACCTCTCCGCTAAAAGGTAAAGCAGGTATACAGTTCTGACGCGATGTACAGGTTTAAATCATTTGGTGCAGACAGAAAAGGTATAAAAGTCTATGTAACATTTTCATTTGATCAAAAGTAATTGAACAATTATTTACCATATTTAAAATAATAACCAGGGCAGCAAGGTGTTGCAGCAGGTAGTGCACGTGTCTGACAGCAAGAAGGTTGCTGGTATTATTGTGGGCATGTTCTCCTCTGCGTTCTCTATGGGCACTCTGGCTTCTTCCCACAGACCAAAAGAAATGCATGTGGGTGTTGATTGGTGACTCTTCAAACATCCCTCAGGCATGAGTGTGAGCTTGAATGCTGTCTCATCTTTCTGTGTGGCCCTGACATTGTCTGGAGACCAATTCAGGGTGTTGCCCAATGTCGGCCCACGTATGCCCACTGTATGAACCCTGTTTTTAAAGCATTGTGGTTTATCTGGTTCCCTTGTCAACTGGTGATTTTCATGCAGCTGTGCAGCTAAATGTCTTTGTTACTCAGCTGAAAAAAAGAGTGAATCCCCATTAACTGCACTTTATTGGCCTTTAGAAACAAGCCCATGACTCCTCCTGATTCTGTGTTATCTTGGTCTAAATATGCATAATATGGTTGTTTGTTTGCCTATCTGTCAGAGAGGCACACGTTTTTCATGTTAAATCTTGGAGCTCCCAAAAACCTCATAACAACTTAAGCCATCTCTTTTCAGGTATGACAGACACCCTGTAAATTGAACTATCATTACACATCTCTATCTCTATTTATAGATTAATTACAATTTAACTGAAAATGCTGTTCTATGATGTTTCACACAATTTTAATACAATTCACAATAGCTTGCAAAGTTTGTTGCACACTAGTTGCTGCTCCTCAAAGCAATGTGATTCATTTGACGTTAATGCATTGATGTTGCTTTCAAATCATAAAATATTTGTGCATAATTACTAGGATCTCAATATGAATCAAAAGAAATCAAGATAATCATTTTTACGATAATCAAGCAGCTTCCGTGACTTAATAATGAGAATACTACTGCAGATTCAATTAAAGCGGAGCCAAACAAACATTAACTTCCAAATGATTTTGTTGTTTCATTACTTCATTATGGCACTGCGCTCAAAGTGTGTGTATATCTCTGCTGCTTTCTTAATCAGAATAAAACCAAAAAACCCATGTCTTCACAAACCTTGCATTGAGGAACTCTGGGTAGCAGCTGAGCTTGTGACCCAAATGGATGTGTTCTTCCTCGTCAATTCACTTTGGATTGGAAAAACAGCAGCACATTTGTCACTGACAGAAATGTTAGCCCTCTTTCCACAACTTTAAGCAAGAACCCTCCCTGGTGGTGATTTAGATAAATTGTTTTTCATTAACCGTCAATAAACAGGCAGCAAATTCTCAACCTGGATTTTTCAGTGGCCTGCGTGAGCAGATCTTGCCATTCATTACCTGTCACCGTGTAATGCCAAGGCCCACTGATATGTGCCAGTGTCTATGGGACTTGTCAGATGTGGTTTGCTGTTTTGAAGCTGTAATCATTTTCTGTATTATTGTGGTAAGCAGTACTTTCTGTTATAAGTATAAGTCAGCTGTCTTGGCTTGGGGATTCATGCAAAAAGAAGAAAACCTTGTAGCAGTGAGTCAACAAAGGGCTGGGAGGTAGAGGCCAAAATGATAGACTTGATGTCTTGAAATAGAGTAACATTACAGGAACAACATCACGTAATCTATAAGACAATATTTCAAATTTTAAACTTTGTTTGTCCTTAAATTAATAATAATAATAATGATAATAATAATAATAATAATAATAATAATAGTAATAATAATAACAATGCAAAACTGATACTATTTGACACCACAGCAGCAAAAGTAGAGGCAAGAGGAGTTAAAAATCATGTTCTTTTTGTCTGTTTGATTCTTGCATCTAAAATAGAAAATGCAGAAAGTTTTTTTTTGTTGTTGGTAAGCATAGAAACACTTTTGTGCATTTAAGTTGTCAAATTTCTCTACTCTCAAACACCATTTGTATCAGAATAATTTGTTTTAATTATTTTAATGATCTGTGAAAAATCGATCTTGACACATATTTCTAAGAACAAAAAGGAGACTGTCGATATTGCACAAATAGGTTGTCAACATTTGAAAAAGTGAGAGGAAATTACAAGGAGGAAGATTAAGCCCCTCTCTGCTGTCCCTGCTTTTCGAAATACCATCAATTTTTGGGACTGCACCATCACTGGTCTCATTATTCAGTTTCATTATGATAATAAAGTAAACAATTTAATTCAGTTCTGTGTCATAGCACATCTTGAGGCAGCACCCTTGACTTTTTAAAATAATACTTGTTTGTTTTTTTTATTGATGAATACCAGCAGTCAAATAAATATGTGGATTTTTTATCATTCGGGAAATGTTTTCAAAGTAACTTCCAACAAAAATGCCTTTTCAACAACTTTAAACTGTCTTTAAACTAAAAGTATACTATTATAGACCTAGCCTACCTTAGTTGAAATTACTTGCTACTTAAAACAAACACTACAGTCCAGCAGCAGCCGCGTAACCTGACACACCAGATGGACCCCTCACTGTATTTTAACAGTCTGTCTGAAAAATCTGCTCAGAGAAAGTTTTTGGGAACGGGCAGCACTGACTGTCCAGTCAGATAATGTAGTACGAGGATGCTGCTGCAGTGGCACAAAATACAAAAAGAAAGCCACTGTTTAGAACAAACTATCATCAAAACATGTCAGCAGTTAAGCAAAATTATCCTTTCTATGGATACGTCTGTAGTGTAGCTGTTGTTTTTTTTCATTTAAACAAAGAAATGCTGCTATCTCACTCTTAGCTCCACTACTTTCTGCTCTAAAGGACTCTGATTGGGCCGTGCTGCTTTGGGACGTCCACAGCCGTTGCAAATTAGAGCTTGACAAGATGGAACTGTCTGATTACAGAAACTGAATCAGGCAGGACCAGCTGCAGTCCAAGAACTAAGGAAGTTATTAAAGGCATAACTCTAGTCAAATCACATTTATACTGAGGGCATTTACTATTGCAAATACTTTCATAGCATCAAACGACTAAGTGGTTTAAATAATGCAGTATGCTTTTACCTAAAAGGAAATACTCCAATGTTATGATTTTTCTGTGTTTGTATTGGATACAAGCAACAGTATTTGCATCATAAGCTGTAAACTGTTCCTGATTCAGTGCATTAAGATAATGTTCAACATCCACAGTCAACATATTTGTAGAATTTAGACACTGTGTATAACCTTACCTGAACTAATCAATAATGAAAAACGTGGATGATTCTAAGTTGGCTCTTAAGTTCTGTTTCTGTTGCCATGGCATCAAACAGGTATGGTAACCATCCAATTATCCATCAACCCATGAATCATTCTCCCAAATGCAGTCTCTGAATAAGAGCTTGCATTTGTTATTTTTGTAATCAATGTTTTCTAAAGAAATATTGTGCATAATGCTTTCCAGACTTTACTTAATGATGCCAACATTTTGTCATGCACCAGTAGATTGAAATGATACATAAATGCATAGACTGGCAAGATGGAAAAAAAGGGTTTATATGTTCTACACATTGCAAGCATATTCTGCAGTCTCTCTTATTATCAAAATAAATTAGTTAAGGAAAATGCAATCACATTGATATGAACAGCAGGAGTTATTTGTCAGCCTGCCACATTTGGACAAATTGGTCAAAAAATTGCCAACATATTTGCGCAACTTGGACAGTCTTGGGCTAACCATTGCAATTTTCAGTATTCTTACCAATTATTCCAGATCTTTTTACACCTTTTGTGTGTTTTAATCATTTTCTTTATTTATGCAATTTGATTAGAAATCCATCTTTTGTGTATAAATATGGCGTCAAAATCTTAACAGTCATTCTGTCATACAGTACCATCTTATTTAAGCAATCTATTCATCAATGACAGAAAAGTGGTTTGACTGTTGAAATTGCAATATTGTTTGCATTTTTTTTTTCATTTTGGATATGGTTTTCTGAAAGAAATGACAACACAAGCTGTATTATATATGTTTATTCTGTGTGTGTTGGTGTATGAGTGTGCATTTATTGCTTTTACTGTTTGTTTAATCTTGTTTGAAGCACATCAAGTATGCATTTGTATGAAATGTGCTATACAAATAAAGTTTAGATGAACTGAACTTAAGTTTGGGATGTTTGGGCAAGAGGGTGTTGAAAAGTTTATTGCCAGTTGCCTAAATGCCAAGCCAGTGCGATTTAGATTGTGCTTTGACACTTCAGGTGACAAACTTGACTGATGATTATTAAATGTACACATTGAAGCCCCACACAAAGCTGCAAAATGTTTTGAAGAGGGCCTGATATTAGCTTTCGACTGAGACCCTTACATCCCTGAAACCACCCCTAACTACACATAATTTTTACGGTCCTGTTTCTGCCTGACACCTTCGCCATTACCAAGGACACACAACCAATCCCAAACCAATACAAAGGCAGGAAAAGTAGAAAGGGCCAATTCCTCTCTTGCCCACAAAAACAATCAACCCACAAACAATAACTACACACATCCGAAATCCCTGAGAGGGGCAGCATTAGCAGCAGGGTGATTAAGATTTCCTGCACAGCATCCACTCAGCTCGTGTGAGGGGAGTAACAATATAAAATCAATAGAGGTCGGCACGATAACCGCTGTGCTTTATCAACCTGATGTTGAGCTGTGCATAAGCTGGAGCGAGGAGATAGAAGCAGGTAGTTGTCGGATCATGGGGTGAATGGACATATAGATCAGACGTGGAATGGGGGAGGAGAGAGAGAGACTCCCTGAAGCAAATGAATCACGTCACGCCAGATCAATTGAGCTCAGTCTGCCTCTGACGGGAGGCTTTAAGAGAGAGCTGTCGTGGCAATATGCTCATTAAACCATGGATCAAGACTTAATCACCCACATTTAGCTCTCGTGTTTTCACTGTCTTGCTTCCTCAATGGCATTTTAAATGTGCATGTCTTTATTTTCAAATTAACCTAATCCGCCAGTCGTTCAATCAAACTGCTCAAGCTCTGAGCGCACACCAAACCCGGAGAAATTACTTACAAAATACGGCTAAGAAGATTCATTTGAGGTGTCATTTTCCAAGGCTTTGCACGAAATGTCATTACTATCATTCGAATCTATAATGCGACGTTGGTAAAGGTCAAGCTTCAACTTTCTTTCTGGACAATGTAAGATGGAAAATTCTACCTATGCTCCTGGGAGAGACACGCTGGATATGAAATGATGCTTTTATTGCGGTTGATAGAAATACCACAAGAAGCAGCAGACGATTTTATCTAACAGTGAGTGATTAGGCACCCACAATGCTTATTTTGTTGTAAACAAGGCCACTCAGAGGCTTCGCAGCAGTGCAGAAGAGGAGCGGAGCAAACTTTCATCCATCTAAAGGACGGGAAATGGAGATAATTTGATCAGGGATAAGGTGCAGAGGGGGGAATGGGGCCATAGGCAGAGCTGGAGATCAGCCATTAGAGTATAATATTCTCTAGGGATTGTTACATGTTCTAGGACGCAAAAGAATTGAATAAGGTTTGTTGCTGTTGTTCAACAAGATGGCCATTTATCTTGAAGAATGTTGTACTCCCACAATATAATGCTATCAAGAGAACATTGTTTGTCAAGATATTCTTGGCCTTAAAAGAGGACAAAATAAGAAAGTAAAATTGAATCCATTTTATTTTTGCGTGGAGGCCACTTATTGGATAATGTTATCAGGACACTTGGCAACATCTTTATGCTGTTAGGCACGAGGACGCACGGTCAAAACCACTTACAAAAGTTCAAACCAAGCATGAGAATGGGGAAATGAAGAGAATAAAATAATTTTGAGGACATTTTGTATGGGATGGTCTGAGTATTACAGTAAATGATGATTTATTATTTTTTTTTCTGTCAAAGGTTTATAGATAATGGTCTGAAAAGGAGAAAATGTCCAGTGAGCAGCACTTTTCCGGTGCAAAAAAAAAATGCCTCGATGATGCCAGAGGTAAGGTAAAAGCAACCAGAGTTGTTTGAGGTAACGGAAAGGCCGTCAACTTGACACATTGTTACAAATCATTACAAGTCACAATGAGTGACACTGAGGGCCTCGTCTAATGGGTCTGGATTTTTGCTGCTACATTCAAACAGAAGAGTAAGAATTTATTGTTGGTATCATGAAAGCATGGGTCCATCCTGCCTTGTATCAGTGATTCAGGCTGCTGATGCTGTTATTATGGTATGGAGGATGTTTCTTTGGCACACTTAACGCAATTTAGTGCCAGTTTAACACAGTCTAATAGCCACAGCCCACCTCAGTTTTAATGCTGACCATGTCCATCCCTTTATAACTGCAGCATACTTTTTTATGGTTACTGTCAGCAGGACAACGCACAAAGTCACAAAGCGCAATAATCTCAATAATCTCTCTAGTTTCTTGAATGTGAAACTAAGTGCCCTGTACTTCAGTGGCCTTCACGGTAACTTGATTTTTGCCAAATGGAGCCCCTTGGGATGTGGCAGAAGGGAAGATTCACACCATGAATGTTCAGCTAAGAAATCTGCAGCAACTACCTGATTCTGTCTTGTCAACATGAACCAAAATCCATGAGCAAGATGAATACAGCTTGCCTGTTTTGATTGGTTGACAGTGTTACTCTGTAGTAACTGGCTAGTTACTACAGAGTAAAGTTAATAATAGTTAATAGTACTAGTTAATAATGGCTCAGCACCATTTTCAATAGCTGTGAATGTTTTCTACAGTCCATGTTCTGCTAGATAGATCCAGGGAAGCCATTTTAGGCAGCTCCTCCTGCCAAGAAGAAGAGGAAAAGTCTCAAAACAGCTGACTTTGTTGTCTTGTGCATGCTAATCTTGATTTTATTGTGGGTTTTTTTTTTCTTATTGAGGGAGATGTAGAGAGAATTGTAAGACGAGACAAAAATGAGACTTCATGAAAGTGACAATCTGTGGATGCCTGGGCAAAAAAATTGTCCTTAACTTATTGCTCAGTTGAACATAAATTTACCTTGAGATGTGGCATCTTTTATTTATATGGTTGTAAAGGTAGTTATTATGGCGGTAAAACCAAAAAGTTCTATGACACTGACAGCTATAATGATAATATAGGAGAGGACTGATGCTGGTGCTCAAACAAGCAGTTGTGTCATTTTTTTTTACCACTATTAAGGTGAAAAATGCTAAGATAAGTAGCCACCAGCTGCTGTTCTTTTATAGTGCATGTGATTGATGGCATTAGAAGTGTAGAGAACATTGTCTTTTGATTTTTGACAGAATCTTTAATATGTAAAAGTGCAAGTTCTCCCTTTCCATCCTTTCTTTGTCTTATATAACAAAAACAAAAAACAAAAAACTGTGTCAGATCAGCAACAAAAAGAAACCTCAGGGACTATTCCTGCTCTGCTCTTGATGTAGAATTAAATTTTCTCTACATAAAAAAAGAGAAAGGCGGAGTGAGTCATAAGGGGTAATCAGTAGCTGCTATGATCTGTTCCTCACCCTGACATGGTTTCGCTCAACAGTGTGGGATCCTATTAACTTCCACGCCATGCAGAGGCATTCAGGGTCAGTACCTTGGCTTGGCCTTGTGAAAGTGAGGCTGATAGACCTGAACACCTTCAAGAGTCCCAGCACGTCCTCATCACATGCACGAGTCAGCCTTTCTTTTCTGGGAGTCTGCTCTGCTTTTGTTTCAACAACAATTATCTGACACGGCAGCTTAACCAGAATGAAGTCATTATTTTCAGGGATAAAACGTGTTTTTCTAAAGTATTGCAACACATGTAGCACAGCGGGAAGTCCTCAGCTCTATCAGTGGTTAGCCATGACTTGTTCTCTATGCTAATTTCCAATAATATTCAAGCTTCTGAATTTTTCATAGGTCCTTGAATGAGTGCAGACCACTGTCTCACACAGCTACTTATTCATTGTAATTTATGCTAACTTTTCTTATTAAAAACCAAAAAGGAATTACTCAGAGGGTTTTATTTAGCATAAGAACTAAAGATGAAAAGTAACATCTTACATTGTCAACGTCAAACAAAATCTCAAATGTGAATGCAATAGGTATCTTATTGTGCTTTTAAAGTAAAGTGAAATCTGGACTTTTTTGCAACTTTTATGAAAAATGGCTAAATTAATGATGATGAGTCATGAAAGGTAACACTGAGGTGCAATCATAGGAGTGATTACCTGCCACTCTTTCCTGCTCCCAAATGAAAATACAATCTGAACACACTATTATCAAGACAAACAAGGTAGGTAAGATTAGCTGATGAATCTTGAATCTAATGTGAGGAAATTAGTTTGATCCATCCCATCTGCACAAAACATGAAATAAAGACAGAATGATGGTTTTTAGCAGCAGCTTAGCAATATTGTATTATTCACCTGCTTATGCAGTATTATGAGATCAAACTGTATAAATAGTGAATGTGTCTGAGCTCAAATTACACTCCTCAAGTCTCTTTGACTGCTCTCATAGCTTTACACCACAGGTCACATCCTAGTTACAGGGCTACACACAGAAATAGCTTGCCCATAAAATCCCATGGGGGCCCTTCCTTGCATGATTTGGAAAAATAAACTCATGGTCTTTTTCAGTAATGTTGCTGTATTGCTAAATTTAACCTCCTCTCAGCATGGCAATCCAACTTTTGATCTGATTATTGAATGGTACTACACTAAAAATTGAGGGCCAAACAGCAAAGATCAACAGACCTCTTCAAAATAATAATATGATAACAAAAAGTCTGTATTGTATTTAAAAACATGGGTTTGAAACTTGCAACATTTTGACTAAACTGCCTGTAGATATGTAGCTTTGCTAATCCAACAAGGAATGCTAATATTGCATTTTAGGGGGGATCATTTTTCCTTGCCCTCAATTACCCTCCATGAGACAGCCTCCAGCAAATGTTTCCCTTTGTCCTGCTTGTGAACTGCTTGACTCATTCACACCAACTCACTCTCATTTATAGCAGAGTTGCTGTGGAAGTTATCTATCAGTATGAGCTAACACATTAGCCCCCTTTTATACCCATTTACACACTATTAACATAGCATAGCATAGTGGTAGCAACTTGGGGTTACGTGTCTTGCCCAAGAACACATTGTTATGTGTAAGTCGGAGCTGGACTCTAACTTGCAACCTTTTGATTACCAAAACAGCCAGAATCACACAGAACCACAAATGTCCCCAAACGCCCAGTGTGTTTATATGTTGCTGGGTTTTCCTGGAGGGATGGACCAACCCTACTGCAGGTTCCAGTGCAAGGCTACCTCCAATGTCGAGAAGTTACCCAATCATTTCAAATCCAGTCCAGAGGGGACCGATTTGATAAGATTTATGTAGGTGCAATCAAATCGGGTCAGTACTTAAAAAATAAAAAGGTATCCATGTCCAATTGGAAAAAAAACTCAAAGATGATTTAAAAGAGAAGTTTTCCTAAAAGTCAGCATGTAGATTTTAAAGCTCTCAAGATTTTTTGACCAGATTTACCAAAATCTGCTCTAATCAGAAGATATATGAAATTTTGTCAGATTTTTTAAATATCATTTAGGCTCCTCAACAAAGATTTTTGGTCAATTGTTTCCCCCCTTTAAAAGTACCTATCATACACCGTATGATATATATTAATACTCATTTTCAAATTTTTCCCTTGAATCATCCAGAGCATAAGAAATAATCTACAAGATGAGTCCTAAGCCTCTGTACAACCAAACCAAACTCTCCAGTTAAAACCAACAGAACGACCTCTTAATGCTTATGATAGATCTGTTTACTGTATGTGAGATAATGATGGACTTTAATGTTTGTCTTTGTTTTCTCAATTTTCAGCAGGAAACCTTTGCTCTTTTCTCCATTGAATGCACTATTAAGCTCACCTGGCCACTTTTTGTTTTTAGACAAACACACCCCTGGGTGCAAACAAGAATGCATGAGATG
Organism: Scarus forsteni; assembly: GCA_036419115.1. NCBI lineage: Eukaryota > Metazoa > Chordata > Actinopteri > Labriformes > Labridae > Scarus > Scarus forsteni. Next base: position 36,137,008 of record JAZDUH010000098.1, read on the forward strand.
GTATTGAAACAGCGTTGGACGCTTTGTGTGTTAATGACACATGCGTCAGGAATAATTCATGGACAACACATGCACTTCATGCCAAAACACTTAGTGATGGTCATAAACTAGAGTCATATCAGTGTAAGCAACCTTAGACTGACTCTTCTGTGGTTTAGGTTTTGTTATGAATGGTTACTGCCTCTATTCCCGATGATCCATAATTCATTGCCTTTAATTATCTGAAGCTCCTTATAAAATTATAATGTTAATGCCTCCTGCTAAACGTTACCAGAGGGACAGATCAGATTAATGCAAACTAAACTTCACTTCTACCACGTGTACATAAAATCAGTTAGCATAAGCTATGGAATGCCAGTTTTAGAACGCTATCAATTATAGCATTTAATATGATTTTATTTGACACAGTTCAAGACACAAATCGGCTGAAAACATTGATATGGAGATGGCCTTTGGCAGTTTACTCTGGAGAATCAACTCCTACTTTAATGGAGCATCTTTCAGCCCTCTGACCTCACGCTCCAACAGTTTACTTGTCTATCAAATCATTGCTCAGAGCAGCAGATGAGTGTAGGCTGTCTTCTCTGGAGCTGTTTGTTATTGAAATTATCCTGCGAGTTTAACATTCTCTGTTTATGAATCTTACAGTATGTTGCAGGGAGTGTAATCTTTAAAGGTATTATTAACCTCTTTACTTTGATTGACTGTGAATTTTTATACTCGGAAGGCTAAAATATTCCTTTCATAAGTGATATTAAATTAAATTAATGTCAGACTGGAGCAGATGGGAGGAAATAAAGTACAAACCATCTGATCAGTCAACCAAATTTTGGAATGTAGGAAAAATAAATGAAAAGTTATTGACAGGATTCTCAAGCGGATTAAAGATGATGGCAGATGGTGGGCAGCTGGCAGCGCTCACTCTTCTCTGTCTTTTTTGTTGCTTTAAGTCCTTAAATTTCAGCATTTGGTGTTTCCAGTAACATTTGTTGCAAGACAGACTCATACTTGGGTAGTTTTCAGTGCTTTGCTGAGATTTGGTTCTGAAACTATGTTTTCTGGATGGGATAGCAGTATCATAAATAATATAAATTTCTGGCATGTCCTCTGGAGAGCTCAACATGAATTAAGTACAGAGTGTATGGGAGAATTAGAAATCCTGTACATATGCTAATTATTGCACACATTTATCAATTTAGCTTTAACAAGAGAACAACTGGGAACATTGAGTACATGCTGTATCTGCATTCGGCATAAAAATAGATCTTTCACCTGGTCGTTAAGTGGCTCTGAATGACCGATAGTGTGGTGGGTTAAGAGGATGTTCAGTCTTGCATTCTGCTCACTGTGAGTAAATGTAATTCACTTTGGATGTTTCAACAGAGTCATCTGCCAGTGCCTTGGTTAATCTTGCATTTCAACAGAGCCCTTTTTTTTCCCTTTCTGTGTAACATGCACCATACTGGTTCTGGGTTTCTCAAAGTATGGGCCGAGCCTACTCAAAATGTGTGTTTACAATATTTTTCTAAGTTGCTTCAACACGAGAGAATAAAAACAAATCAAGAGAGAGGAACCTATATTTTGCTTGACTCTGATTCACATGTCAACTTTTGATGACTGCTTTTCAAAAAAAACTTTCTAGTTTTCAATATTGAGTATCCATGATCCAGCTTCATTCTCAGTCTGTCTTAGACATGGTGAAGCTCCTGTCCCTTTAAACTGTAAATGATACATGGACTCGACCTTATATCATGCTTTTCTAGTCTCCCTAACTACTCAAAGCAGCTTTACACACAAAGGTCCCATCTACCTATTCACACCCATTCATTCTCACAGTCACTCACTGTTTGTTTTGAGTTTCTATGCATGTGGTCTATCAGTATTAACTATATTTACACACGTTCATGTCCATTTATACATCACTGACAGCAGTTGGAGCAACTTGGGGTTGAGTGTCTTGAACAAGGACACATCGCCATGTGACAGCCGGAGCTGGGCTCAAACCTGCAACCTTCCAATTGCACACTAAGGGCCTGATCTACTAAAGGTTTGCATGTATAGATATTCATGCAAATTTGATAGCATGTGCAAAGGTGACCCACTAACTAGGTGCACCTAGGACTGCATCTGTCCAATGAGCACAATAGCACACGCAATCCATTTAGCGTGTTTGCCTTCATGAATAAGTAGAATACACAAAGATTAACAGAATGCACAAAATACTGGTGAGAGGTGACGCAAATGTGATCATTTAGCACCTGCAATGTTATCTATCAAACCTGAAACTGATTGCAGTTGGTGTTTTTTCATCTATATTGAGCATGTTCAACAGGTAAGTGCGAACAGATGGCTGTGGTTGGTCATTGCGGTGAGAAGGAGGCATATGTGAAATAAGAGACAATGAAGAACGAGAACCTCCCGTGTGCATGTCAACATTTTTGAACTGTCAAAAATAAAAGTAGCAGGGGCGGACATTAGCTCAGTCGGTAGAGCGTCCCCCCAATGTACAGGGGCTGCCAACCCCCAGCAGCGGCTGCTGGTTCGATTCCCGGCCTCAGCCCTTTGCTGCATGTCATCCCCCCTCCCTTCACCCGCTTTCCTGTCAATCTTCAGCTGTCCTATACAATAAAGGCCATAAAAAGCCAGAAAAATAACTTAAAAAAAATAAATAAATAAAAGTAGCAGAGACACATCGTCTGGCCAGCTATGCCATTTTGGAGTGCAACGGGGATTCTACATTAAATTAAACACGCAAAGCACTTTCATTCTGATTTAATTAAATACTGTCCGTCCATAATTGGAAATGCATATCTGTGTTATTATGGGCCTTCCTTGGTTTGCAATGTCTGGGTCAGTTGAGTCATATCCCTGGATTCTAACAATCTGCACATCACAGAATGTTACCTGAAACTGCGGCTCAGTTGGAGAGAGAGGTATTGTATCTCTTGTGCCAGTCCCTCACCTGTTTTATTCGCTAAGGGTTTATTATGGGAAAGTTTTTCCTTTGTTCTTTGTCCTTGCCATATTCTTTTTATTTCATCAGCAGATCTTCTGGTTTTGTGCTCTGTATTCATCTTTTCACAGATGACCTCCCAAATCGCGTTTCTTCTAGCAACGCTGAGATGTCTCTGCTGGAGTTGACCAGTACGTTCATTGGCCTCCTTCACTTAGACCTCCAACTCCATGGCTTCAAACTTAACTTCCCCAACTCTCCATGGTTACAGCCGGTAGAACACGCAAAATTCTCTTTTAAATAGGGTGGTCCGAAACACTTTTGTGCCTGTTATGAATTGCTGACACAATCATAGTAGATCACACCCCACGTGCCTAACAATAGCATGTGCAATTTTTTTAGTTTGCACACACAATTTAGCAACTGTTTTTTGGGGGATCTCAGTAGATCAGGCCTTAAGTGGACTATCACCAGGTCCCCTTTAAGATTCATTTTTCCCTGTGGGCCTGGTCTGCTCTGATGGGTATGCTCTGTGTTAATTTGTCAGTTTCAGTGGTTCTTAGCACCATGTTATCAAGAACTTTGCCTGCTTACATCTGTTGCAGCACTGATCTGGGCTTGTTATCCTTTACTGTGTTTTTGGCAGCTGCAAGCACTATGAGGAGGGGAAAAGGGAAAAGTCCAGATGCTGTGGACTTTTTGTCTTATGCTCAAAAGCACTCTATCATGAGGAAGAAAAATGTAAAATACACTAAAGGGCATATAAAATGTGCCCTTTAAATGAGAAAAGTGTTTATTACTAAAAACATTCAGAGTAAAAGTTGAACAGCATTTCTCACCCTGCAGTCTTTATAAATTAAGAACTATATTTACTCTACACCATTTTATGTAACACTAAACTGCAATAAGCCAGATTTGCAAGTAAATACCAAAACATTAAGTACAATACATAAAAAGCATCATCTTACCTTTCTCTTGTTTGTTGGGCAGACGTACAGGTAACTCAGGACCGTCTTGGATCCCACTTTGTCATTCATTCTCTCATATGTGGAGCCATAGTCAGTGGATCTGCATTGAGGGAGATAGAGGAAAATACACTCAGAGGAAGGGAAATACTGGAGCAGATAAAAGCACAGCGCTGACAATCAAATGGGTAAACAAACAGACTAAAGACTACTGGGACTTTGCAGGATTCATGTCAAATGATATTTATTTTACAGTGATGAAAAAGAAAGCAATATCACACCCTACAGGAAAAAGCAGATAGAAAAAACACAACTACTCTTGTACAGAAGAGAAACGAAACCTCTAGCATTAGAACAAGGGAAGGTTAACCAATCATCTATAGCTGCCGACAAAAATGAACCATTGGGAAATGTCTGGGGACCAGGCACTGTTAATAATTAATCCTCTCCTGATAACTACTATGAAATAAAATATGACGAGAGCAAAAACATGTGGATGTTCCTGAACCCATGGGCTTTAATAATTTAACAGTAGGAATGAGCCTGTTAGCCAGCGAGTCCCTAGAAACTCCATATGAATCCATCATCACTGGTAACTACCAAATCTGCCTTCAAGTAGAATATTACGGCATTTGCAGGACTCTACTTGCTTTTCTGCTTTTTTTTTATGTGAAGGCTGCATTCATGTGCCCAGGAATTTTCAAATATTTCTCTCAGCGGGGACAGAGGCACCCACCCGCAACTGTGGCAGAGCTCCCACTTGGATTTGCAGACTGCTTCACGGTGTTATGAGAAAAGTGGAGATGATACCTACTTCAGCTTCTTTTTTTGGTTAAAGGCCAAGTGCTCATGTAGTTTCAACAGGAATGAAGGATTAAGAGAAAAAAAGCGTTTGCTGCCATTAGATACACACATGAATGCCTTAAAAGACACAAAGAACAATAATGAATCTGACAGACAGAGTGACTGAACCATCAGAATATGTTTTCCAGTTTAATCCTTTGGGCATTGAGTTGTATTACTGATAGGTTAAGGTGCAAGTTTCAACAAAACACACACATTAATTCTAAATATTCTACTATTAATGCAGTGACTGAGCTTGACAGGCTGAAATCACTGCTTTTGAGTTTTACTGTTGACTGCTCTGATAGTCAGAGAGGTAAGTGACAGCCACTGTTGAGTTTGGCAGGCATCAGAGCAGCAGGCACTACCATCAGAGCGATTGATGTGACACTTATGCAGGACTGTAAAGAAACTAGCATTATGAACTCATATTAATGCACTGTACATATTAATGTAATGTACTTGTCCTCTTTAAGTAGATTTTACAGTCTGTATATTCACTTGAGCCTCTTTGTTGCACTTCATGTAGCATCAGTTTGATAAATAAAGAAGTAAGGTAAAGGATCAATATAAATATTCTTTTCCATCTCATTTTCATATACTTTGTAAAGATATGTGCAATATATGTGTATACACACATATATTGTACATTGTTTAATAGTATGTTAAAAAGGGGTTTTGACTGCATCAGTATTTTGCTAGTTCTCTATTAAGCCAGGTGCAGGTTGCAAAGGGGAAGGATGAAGTGCATAGCAATGATGAAACCAATGACAGTGTCATGTCTCATTCCCTTTAAAGGGATACACCAACTTTTTTTCTTCTCTTCCTCTCTTGCCTCACTCCCGAGTCCTTGACTGCGCATGTAGTACGAAGACAGAGAAGGGCAAAGCTCTCCCACTGCTAATTAGCTTAGCTCAAACACTTGGAGTCAATTGGTGGTGTTAGCCTGCCTCTTCCTACAGTCATCAAATAAACTCTTCAGCAACTCTTAATGGTCCTGAGTGCTTGTTGTTACTCGTTTTAGATCAAGATTAGCATTTCATGTAATTTCAAAAGAAATCCATACAAAACTAAACCGCAGGACATGTGCAAATCATTAAATTAGTATTTTCTAGGCGACTGGCATGTGCTATTTACACAGCAGGTTTAGTTGTTTCATGTTTATCATATCAACATTTCTAGACTGGGCGGTTGTGTCATTAAGATCACTGACCAGCATGGACTGTTTGATGTTGTAGCTAATGTAGATGTAAGATAGTAAGCAATAAGCACACATAATATACAGTGCAATACACATATGACTATGGTCATCTGTCACACTGTCCTGTCATGTTTGGATTCATATTGTATAACTGTTAATGTTAATAGTGTAAATTCCTTGGCTTGTTCATAGTCTCGCTTAACTTTTTAGCTTAAGTTTATTTCCTTCATAAGGAAGTTGAACTATAGCTTCAAGATTCTGGCTGTTTTCTTATTTTCACATTTTTTTAAATAAATTGTTTGCTCTTATCTATTTTTAATGTCTGTTATCTATTTTATTGCCTTTGATATTCATGCTGTACTGTGTATAAGAGCAACTGTAACAACAGAATGTCCCTGTGGGGATTAATAAAGTGTTTCTGATTCTGAAGAGAGGGGAAGTAGAGGTATCTTGTCCCTCTCCCCTCGCTGTGCTCTTCTGAAGGAATGTTATGCATTCCACTGCAGATTCACCTCAGCCAATACTCTGGGGTTTAGTCACTGTTTAATCAGGAGGTACAGGACAGGGCTGCACTGTGAATGATCTGGAATTATAGCAGGGTGATGAACTTCACTGCTGGCTCCGGTGTAACTCAGCTGGAAGCTCCTGATAGGAGACTTTATAAATATCATGCAAACATATGTTGTCTTTGGCATGACACTGTGAGTACTGGTGCCAGGCGGTCCTTCATCATCTGGTCTCTGTAATGCTCACTCTCAGATGTCTCAAACAGACAGTGCTGATTTGTCTGGCACAGACACGAGGGAGATGTCAGCTTTTGGATGTGGGCCAGGATAAAGTGTGACCCCTCTGCAAGCATGCACATCCTGCAAGAGAGTTGATCAATATGGAGACGGGAATGAGATGATTTTATTAGAGGAGATGGCAGAATGACAAAGACAGCTCTATATCCTCATCATACTTTTTGGACTGCTTTGTGGAGGGTAATGGAATTGGTAGATGTTGGAGGGAGACTGTGAGGAGGCTACTGCAGGAGTTATGGTGACACTGTACTTTATTCAACAGGTAACAGGGTGGTTTAAATCAGTATGATCTTTTGATAAGGTTATTTTCTCATTGTATCATTTATGCATTTTAATTGCGATACTTCTTATGCTACACAAAATAGCTTGTTAAAGATTGTCTGTTAAAAGGAAATGTGCGAAAATGGTTTGGGGAGTATGTAAATAAAGCAGTAAGTTGTATTTTAAAATCAATTAAAAGTTTGGAGGTTGATTTTTTTTAAGTCTAAAGAAACAGCATTCTGAGATAAAAGTCAGGATCCTGGGTGGCATGGTGGTGCTGCAGGTAGTGCAGATGTTGCTGGTTTGATCACTATGCTGGTCAGGGCCTCTCTGTTTGGAGTTTGCATGTTCTCCTCATGCATACATTCCCTCAAGGAACTCTGGCTTTGTCCCAAAGACCAATAAAATGCTCTTAAGGCTGACTGGTGATTCTGAACTGCTTAGGTAAGAGTATGAGTGTGAATGGTTGTCAATCTCTCTATGTGGCCCCTCAATCAGCTGTTGATCAGCTCAAAGTGTATATACCCTTCTCAATGTTAGCTGGGATAGGCTGCAGCCCATATGACCTGGAAAAAGATAAGTGGTATCAATAATGGACTGTTGGAAGTTCGAATTCCGTGTTTTAAGTCAAATTCTTTAATCATTGATCATATTCCCTACTTAATTCCCTATTCAATTCGCGGCCCAAAAGTAACCCCCGAATGGCCCGAAATCAAGATGATTGGGACTTAGGTCCGTCGAGAAAAACAGAAAAAAATTTTTACAAACACTGTCAAGGTCTTACAAAAATTCCAACATTATTACAGACATTGAATGCAGCACGTTCTGAAAGGTTGCTGTTGATCAAGTTATGTTTGAAGTGTTACATTTAAAGAAGCACCATTAAACAGAAGTTTAGTTTATGTACTGCTCTTAATTTAGATTTACCCTTTGTGATGTGGCAATAAATTAATAAACATCCAGTGTGTTTGTTGTCTATTTGTGTGTCTATTATGTGGTCAAATTTGCTCACAGTCTGCCAAAAAATGTCCGGCCCAGCTCATGTCCTGAAAATCTGGCCCGACTGAATTTCTAATTGAATAACCTTGCCTTACAGGTTTACTGGCCCAAAGTCAGTAATTTTTCACAATATACAAGTCAGTTGTATGATTACCAGTTTATTAACAGGTGCTGTAGATCATCACATTATTATACACTACATTGGTGGTACAGTCTGTTTGTCCACTGGGACAGTATTGGGAAGGTTGCAGGTTTGGGCTCAGCTTTGGTTGTCACATGGAGAATCTCAGGGCTGCAGAGTCTGTTGGTACTTCTAAAAAGAGGCTTAGAACCCACCTTTTTAATCTAGCTTTTAATTGATTTAATCAAGTTATTTATTCCTTTATTATCTATTGGTCTATTACTGTATAAATTATTTATTCTTTTAGTCAAGCTTCTTGTCATATTTAATTCTTAATTTTTTACGTTATTTCAGTTATCCATTTTATGTTATTTTATCTCTCTTCTTTTCTTATATTTATATTACTGTTTTAATATGACGGTTTTTAGCTCCAGTGCCTTCTCATGGGGGCACTGGGAGCTGCTCCTGGTCCACTTGTGGGGCCACTGCCGGGGGATGGCTCCGCTTGCATGGCCAGAGGTCCCTGCACTGTGGTGTGGGGCCCCGTGTCTGCGCGGGGCGGGGAAGCCTCCGGCTGTGCTCCTAGTGGGCCAGGAGCCTTCCTCAGCGTTGATTGCCCCAAAGGTGACTTATTCCTTGCCTCAGTCCTCGGTGCTCAGCCATGTCTCTCTCTCTCTCTCTTTGATGACAGTTCGTATGAATGTGTGTGGGTGCAGGTGTGTGTGTGGGTATTTTGATGTCTGCGAGTGTATTTGTGGGGGGGAGGGTTCTGTTTTTATGTTGTTTTTAGCCTCTGTGAGACACTTTGTGTTGCTTCTATGTATGAAAAGTGCCTTATAAATAAAGTTTGATTTGATTTGATTTGACATGTGATGTGTCCTTGGGCAAGACATTTAACCCCAAGGTGCTCAGACTGCTGTGCCAGTGGCATGGCAATGTGCATGGGAAAGAAAGGGCATGGCTGTGTTGGCTGATGCTCATGGAAAAATTACAAAGATGCTCCGACCATCAGTGTGTAAATGAGTGTAAATGGGTAGATGAGACCTGCAATGTAAAGCTGCTTTGTTTAGTCAAAGAGACTAGAAAAGCACTCCATAAGCTCAAGTCACTTTGCCCTTTACTTGTGCAGTGATATAAGACATTTTATTTGGTACAATGCTTGCCACTGCAATTACTCATACATATAAAAATAAGGCTAATGATAAAAAGATACCAAAACATAGAAAAGCCCGAAATGGCAAGTGAATTAAATTAACATGAGTAAATGTAATTAGTTACCCTCTACCCCTGATGACTGGCTCAACTGCTTCACAAAGATGATAAAACTGTCTCCAAGCGAATGAGGTCTTTGTGAAAGTCTTTGTTGTAGGCTCAGACGGAGCTTCAGGACACTTTGGCTCTGCCCTTGGCTCACTAATCATATTAAGTCTTTAGGCATTGACAAGTCCAATTTGACCTTAACCATACTATTAAGCAGTCTCTGTGATGCAGAAAGGATTATCCATGCTAATATTTTAATATTACATCCATTACTGCAGTGCATTATAATAAAAAAAAAGGATCTGTTTCTGTGTTGATGTAAAAACCACCTATCTTTTAACCAGAAGTATACTGATGTCTTTTTTAGGGTCCTCTTTTTGTTAGTACTCTTATACCCTGGAGAAAGTCTTACATAAGGCTGTAAGAATGTTGAACTATCTATTCCATTACCCTCTGTTTACATTTTGCACAGGTGGGATAACCCCCTAAGTGTGAAAATTCCTGTGCTACACTCAGCTACACTGACACCAGTTCTATGTTGGCTGAATCAGCTGCCACCTCCTGCACAGCTGCAACAATAGGCAGGATGTAGCATTTATTCTGGCTGACATGCTGCACACTGATGGTCAGACAGGTTAGTTGGTGTGTGGAGAGAAACATTTTAGCCGTTTTGCTCTCTGCAGAACTCATGCAAGTGTTGTGTGTTGCCACTGTGTGATGCCTTAGTTTCCCTGTCACAGTCTGACAGCAGTGGACATAGTTTCTATAAGCTCTGATAAATCTACTATAAGAGCTGTATGTGAGGGTGAGTCATGAGTTTAACCATGTGATGGTTCTGCATTTTTGCACTGAACACCAGCAGAAAGCTTTAAAGCAACAATATGTAACTTTTAGACCTGAAAATAAGTGCTTTAAAGTCTGTCTAATAGTGGAGGTCTCCAAACAGAGTGAATGGAGTCCAGCCTGGGGATCTGTACTGTCAATGTGTTGCTCTTGGCAGCGGGCCGTGGTCATCTCGCGAAGTGTGCATACCATTTTATGGCAGGGACGTGAGTTCAGCTTTAGGAAGACATATGACCAAAATGGATGGCAGGTCACTTGTGCTTGTGCCTAGTTTTATGAATACTGGGGCGATGATACACACTTGGCTACTGTTTCAAACATTGGAGGGTCAAGCTAATTTAACCTGGTGAAAAATGAACTAATACATTGCGATTAAAAAACAAACAAACAACTAAACAAAAACAGGGCATGGCCAATAGGAAACAAACATGGGGCAAACAGTCATGTTTTCTACAAATGACGGAAAGGGAACAAAAAAAAAAAAAAAGATGTCAGAGCACTTGGAAGCACTTTCCCCAACAACAAGAATAAAACATCCCATCATACAGGGCCTCATTCATGCGTAGCCTGTTCTGCTCCATTCAACACAAAAGCAATCAATAAAGAGCTTCATAACACTAAACCTTGTGCTTTGTTAGAAGGTTTTGTGGCACAGAGGGTCTTAACTGTAGGATAAACAGACCCACACTAATTGAGGGTTTTATAAGAGCATTTCCTCTTTTATTCAGTCCTCAAAGCTGCTTCCCTGCTGCTTAACAGCTGACCTTATGCTTCCCTATAAAGAGTAACAAGAACACAGGGTCTCGTTCACAAATCATTGTTAGGAACACTTTTGATCTTTAAAATGACCAATGCAGAGTTTCTTTATTCATCAAAGCTGTGTCGTCTGAGACTAGCTTTTAGCAAAGGAACAGTCTGACATCAGTGCACTTGAGGCACATTTGATTGACTGAAATTTCAGTTCCGAATTACTTAAAACTTCATTCTTAATTAACATTGTTGTTTGAATCTGGCTGATTTTACTTTTTAAATCACCATCTGTTGACTCTGATTGGACAGCAGACCAACCAATCTGAGAGCCGTTTCCTTAAACAACTATTAATGGGCCACACATCTACATACAAACGTGCTAAATATTTTTAAAGTTCTGAGGTGTAATTTTAAGCTCAACATCTGTACTTTGACAAAGTTTTTTGATTATTTGCAAAAAAGACCTTAGATATCTGGTTCTCAACCTGGGGCTCAGGGACCCCTAAGGGGGTCGCCAAAGAAAAAAAGCTTAGAAACAACTGTCTTAAATAAGCAAATCAAAAAGCATCAGTATTTCCCGTGCCATTTCCTAAAGGAAGGGTTACGAAAGAAAGATGTACCCTTTGCTGGAGACTATGTAAATGACTGCACAACAAACAATAAAAAGTAGGAGAAAAAAAAGTGAATACTATTTTAACCATTGAGTAATTTCATGGCATAAGCTGAGTCACTCCTGGTGTTTTACCTACTTGGTGGAAAAACTTAGCTATCATGACATCATTTTGTCTCAAGACATATGTTTGGACACTTCTTATTCGATAAACATAGGTGGGACAAAATTCTATATACCATGATAATAACAACAGTAATTAAATCTATTTTCACAACATTTAATCTCAAAATGCCTTAAAATACTGATAATGGATTGACATTGTAAAAAAAATATATAGGCGGGGGGGGGGGACACACCAACTGCTGGCATGAGCATCAGTAAACAGAGGGCCATACTTTCCTTATTTTATCAGATATGTATGTCCATGTCAATTAAGGTTTCACAGACAAGATACAGAATAATGTACTTTGTACAACATAAAAATAATACTTCAGCCTCCTGCTTTTCAAAGGAAAGCCAAGTTCTGCACTTCTGTGGATAAAGTCCATTAGCTCGTAAAGAGTGCTTTTATTCACCAGCTGGGTCAATTATATAATAAATCATGTCACTTGTTGGGACATTTATTGTAATTTTTCCTAAACTATCTTTAAAAATGACTATAATGTAAATAAGATTGCTGCTGATGAGCCAAATCCTTTAGTTTTGCAGGCATGAACCCAAAAACAACCCAGTGAATGGCACAGAGCCCAGTTCTGGGCAAAAAAAGAATATAGATCATTTTAATTAGTATTATACTTACATTTATATATTTTTTTTCTTAATGTACTAATGAACACACCGTTTTGACCTTTCCTCCCCATAATCTTTGACATTTATAAAGCCAAGCAAATGCTAAACATATTCTTTATAAATTTATACTTGGATCTCATTAAGGAAAAACTTATGGTAAATAGGACTTGACCTTAGCTACATATTCATCCCCATCCACTCTAACATACACTCACTGATAAAAACAACTATTTCTTTGCCTGTTGTGAATCAGTATCAACCAGCACATCCATGCACTTATATATAACACTTAAAACGGCACTGACATAGTAGTGGGAGCAATTTGGTTTGAGTGTGTTGCCCAAAGACACATCTATATGTGACAGTTTCAACTGGGCTTGAACCCTCAATGGGGCTTTTTCGGTCAGGAGCTGCAGCCATCATGCAGCATGCAAGTGCCCAGAAGGCTATGGCATAACAAGCCAGTGCTGGATCGTGCCACAGCCAAGATGCATCCTAAACTAACCATATTACATGCTTATTCACATTGAGAGGACGACAAAACATACAGCAGTCAGTGCACGGGCTGTTGGACTGACAGCAATGTAGTATTAACTCTTATTTTAAAAATAATCCACAAATGATTAGTGATAAAAGTAAATGTCAATTTCAGACTACCTGTGCCCACTTCTTCACCTTGGTGAATGGAGCCAACTGACAGTTTATGTTTTTTCCGCCATTTGTTATTGTGTTTGTTTCTTAACAGGGTAACTCAAACATTTATTAAGAGCTTGGCTTGATCAGATTTTGAGTTTCATGTTGGTATTGGTACAAGGTAGAAGTGATGAGATTTCCAAGGACTTGTTGCCAGTTCCAGATAGGGCAGTTTTCTACATTTTGACAAAATTCACAAGACAATATTGGTAATGTCTTGGCAGTGTTTTTTTTCCTTTTTTTCCTCAGACCATGTCTAGATTAAATTGCATTCATATATATATTTTTTTTTTGGTTTTTTGATTGTGGTGAGGTAGTGGATTAAACAGGGGAAGAGAAACATCAAATGGGCCTCAGGTCACCCCAACCGGACAAGGGCCTGAATAAATGGTAGATGCATAGCTGCATCCCACTCCGGCAAACCAGCACCCTGTGCCTCTTTTCAAGAACTGGCTCATTTAATAAACTAAGCAAATATGTTCATATGTTCAAAGTACTCAGTCTTTTTTTTGGTTGAAAAACCATAATCTCTCACAAACAAAGATGTGTTAATATCCATGAAAGACTGTAGAAGAAGGTCTCTCCTGATTATGGGATTATAGTACAGTATTAAACTAAGATGGTACTTTCAGTCACCATCCAGGAGGGCCGAGAAGAAAGGGAATGTACGGAGGACTGTCAGGGCCCATGACTCACAGGGGCCCCTAAAAAAGTAATCTTATCAGATATTTTTATGTATTTTGGCTCTAAGCTTTGTCCCTTACAGGGGCGTTCTCATAGTCTTTGTGGGTTTTGCTTCTTTGAGTCTTTTGTGGACTTTCTTTCCAGGTGCCTACCACGAGCCTTCACCACCCTGTGCATATGTTCCTGTGTATTTGTGCTTTTTGGTGTTTAACTTGTTAAACCTTTTTTGGGCTTCTCCTTTCGTGAGCTTTGGGTCCAACGGACAATTCTGATGACTACACCTGACAATTTATTTCATAAGAGTGTGTGAGTATCTTGAGGCTTGCTTTTTTTCTTTGAACAAACTAAATGTAATCATTATAAGTGGTCCCTTAAAAAAATGTCATTTTTATTCATTAATTTGCTTTACAGATGTTAGGTTTAAGAAATTGTGCAGATCTAGTTTGGGATATAAACCAATCTATAATCTTTCCAAGGGTCTAAAATCTCCAGCAACACCCCTGCACCCATCCATACAGTTATTTTGTCTGGAAATCATTAACATAAAGCTTCACTTAAAAAGGCAGAAAACTTCAACCAGTGGCCCTATTCTTCTGTACATTTCCAATCTCAGGCCCAACTCTCAATTTTCCAGAAAAACAACCTTGTTTCCATTTCTATTAAGACGTGCACTGTGTGAGCACTCCTGTGAAATTCTTTGGCTGTTTAATAATTGTGGTGAAAGATAGAAGCTGGAAATATTTTTGTGTGAATCAGTGAAAGAGATTAAAGCAGATTTAAATCAGGATGTTGCGCTCAACTCTCTGGAGTGAAAGACTTTCTCACTAAGTCTTTGACCATGAAACAGACTTAGCAGGCTGGCAGTATTACAGTATGTTCTTGGAAGGGTTGGTGTTTAAAGAGCATAATCAATGGCAGAGCATAATAAAGCTTTCCCTGAACACTTTTCAAAATTTTGCAGACTGTCTTTAAAGTTATGGGGAGCTGGAAATAAAAGAGATTGGGTTAGGCCAAAAAAGAGACCTGCTCTGAAAGTGAAACAAATTTAGAAATATCTAAATGGCATCTGCTGTATGCACATGGTCACAAAGTGGAGGTTTCCATTTGTTTAATTTGCAAGCCCTCAATTAATTCTAGAGAGAGAGAGGGAGGTATATAGTGATGCATTTCCATCTGAACATCAAGTGATTGGGAGAAAAATGAAGGCAGAAACTGCATTAGGGAATGTTGTGAGGTTTTGCCAGATAGCTGCCGGTGAAGCAGAACAACTCCGCGTTGGTGTACAACACTGTTGACCATGCTCTCGGGATCAAGAGAGAGAAAGAAGCAGCAAGAAAAACAGCTATTTACTTCAAAGGCTGAAGGATGAAACTCAAGTAAATCATCTTTGTTTCTCAAGCTTGCACAAAAATTACCCTGAAGCGCGCAGGAATAACATAGAAACAAAGAGTGCAGAAATATACTTCCAATGAAAACAAAAGGTCCATGATCCCCTTCTCTCTATACCGTGAAGCTGACACTGGCTTGTTTGCTGCTGAACAGAAGCTGTTTGCAGATGCACGCTTGAGCACACGAAATGGTGAAGAGACAACAAGAACAGAAAACAACGAATCAATATTCATCAGCCGTCCGAAGATGAAGGCATCATCAGGTGGCTGTCGGAGTTGAACGGAAGCGGCAACAACTCAATTGTCTGTCACACAGAGACGATGGAGGCCCAGAAAGTGGGAGAGGAAAAGGTTTTTGTCGCAGAGAGAAACCCTGCAGCAAAATCAAGCCTGAAGACTCGAGGCGCTTGCTGAGTGATGCGCCTGGAAAACATTCTCTGCACTGCTGAACCGGAGCATTTCTCTGCAATGCTAAAGGGTCAGAGGTAGAGACGCCTGAATGCTTTGCAGACATTTCCATGGCAATTGTCTGAAATGTTGCAGTCTTTTGTTCCAGGAAGAAACTCCACAGGATGACAAAGCCAATCCTGCTCCAGCCACAGGTCCCCTACACCAGCCTGCTCTTTGGACAAAATCCAGGTAACTTTGGTTGAATGGGAAAAAACTGAGGCCAAAGCAAAGTGCCCAGAGAGTTTAATGGACAAAAAGAAAGAACTGGAAACCAGTTAGGCCTGCTACTGATACTATATTTTGTGTAATTTTGCTAACAGGCAAACAAACAAACAGACAAATAAATAGACAGACCCTGGTGAAAACATAACCTCCTAAGTGGAGGTAATAAAAACGTGTTGACAAATCAGAAAGCAGAAATAATAAAGGGAACAACATTAACATTTCAAAAGTAAAGTATAATACCAAAATTATATTTAAAAAAAAGAAATCCACAACGGATACACTACCACAACGTAAAATGAAAATATGATTACCCTTTTTTTTTTTTTTTTTTTTTTAAAGCACTGAATACAATAACATACAATTATTAAAGGAATTCAAAATAACAAATGAGCACTTTTTAAAATCGTTTTTAAGGCTTGGTGTGTTTAACATACATTGATTGTATGTGCTATCTTATATGTATTTTGTTTTTTGTCTTGATTTATTTGTTTTCTTTTACTGTTACAGTTCTTTACGACTAAGTATACTGATGTGTTTAGGTTATTTTTTACTCAGAAAGACTGTTTTGCGTTGTTTTCTCATTTTTGTTGTTTCTAGTTTATTGTAAGTTGTCCTATATTATATAAATTGAAGTGTTTTCTCATTTCCTTTATTGCCGACCATTTTTTTTGTCTACTGACATTATGTTGTTGTGTTATTTTAATTACCCTTGTATTTTATGTCACAGTATCTGAATTCATTGGTGTGTCATGTCAATTTTGTAGCAACATTTTAATAAATCTTGGTGATTCATTTGTTCTTGCTGTGGTTTCTTATTTGTTATGTTCTTATTTAGGATGTCCTGCCCTCTTAAACAAACTGTTTGCCTGATGAAGGCCTGAGACCGAAACCTTGCAAATAAATGATTATCTTGCAAGTTAGACAGTGTGCGGGAGTCCATCTTTGTGTTTAAATTGACATTTTTCTCAGACGCATCGTCTCCTAAATTAAATATGCAAAGTTCTCTCCTGATTTATAATAATTTATTACCTTGTTTTCGTAATTGTTTTATTGATTTGCTGTTTGCATTTTTAACTCACTGCAATTTTTTTCAGCATTTTGTCATTTTTTATTTGCTGTTGCTAAGATTGAAATAATGTTTGTTTTTTTCAAAAAATGTGAAATAAACATTTGTGTTTAAAAAGTTATTAGTTTGGTTCTGTTTATTTTTAATGGGGCCATGCACAATGCAAATGTCTGGAAATGCAAAAAACAATTGGGTGTACAGAAAAGTTAAAAAATATGCATCTATTTTTGTGTTTTCTTTCAATTTGTAGTAATTCCTTATTTGTTGTTGTGTTTTCGATTGGTATTGTTTTTTATTTAATTTCTCATTTCATGATTAATTTGTTCTTGTGATGTAATACTTTTTTGCTTGTGTTTGCAGATTGGTTATTCCAAGTGGAAATTTGTTTTGTGACTACTTATTTATTTATTTATGGGGGGGGGGTGGTAGAGAGAGGTGACAGTAGGTAAGATGGGTGGATTATGAATTTCTGCTCAGAAAAGAACCCTGGTCACCCGCAAAGATGAGAGCCCCAACATGTGAACTGTTACTGCACTCTCAGCATGTGGATTGGTATCAAAATGGGAAAAATCATAGAAACATGAACATCATGTATTATATTGTATAGATTAAAATGTGGTTCGGTTTAGCGGATGAGCATTATGTCTACATTGAGTGACTGATTCGCTAAAGGTTTGCATTTAGAAAATCATGTGAAAACTTGATAGTGCGTGCAAAGCTGATCACAGAGCACTGAGGATTGCAGCTGTCAAATGAGCAAAATAGCATGTGCAATCCATAAAGTGTGTTTGCCTTCACGAATGTGCAGAATACATGCAGAATATCAGAATGCACAAAATACTGGGAGGAGGAGATACAAATGTAATCATTTAGCACCTACAATGTGATTTATCAAACCAGAAACTGATTGCGTGCAATGTTTTTGGTCTATATTCAAAACATTTGAAAGGCAGGTGCAAACTGGCACAGCGTAACACACAGAGGGCTGAGGTCGGAGAGAGAGAATCTTCCGTGTGTCAGTCAGACTGTCATAAATAGCATTAACTGAATATTTTCCGTCTTTTACTGATTTTTTTTTATGAATGATGGAAAGATTTGGAGGCTGTCTGTCATTATGATGGACTGGAAATAAAAAGGATGATCCAGTGTGTCATGCAGACATGCGATAAGTAAACCCTCTCTTTATTGCACACTTAGTACATCCTGGAGGAGGTACATTAACCTATGTAAAAAGATCCCCTCCATGTCCAGAATCACTCCATTTGTCACTCAAAGCTGATAAATGGATTGTGCAAATTTTCAGTAAAAAAAAAATTTAATGCTCAGTCAGTGTGAGAATAACTGGAAGAGTGCTCTCAACATGAGAGGTTATTGGTGATGAAGCGGTGAAACTATGTAAATGCTGTCCTTTAGATTATGTTTAATTGGAATCAGAAAGGAAAAGTAAAGTGATTGATAAAAATATGGCATGAGGTAAAAGTTATGTTCTTGTCCGTCAAAATTACAGATAGCCAAAAAAAAAAAAAAGGTTACCACAACCTCTGGACAGAAATCAAAATAGTAGAGACATATCTATCCAGTAGATTTGAGCTGTGTGCTTTTCACAGAGATTGCCTCTCGAATCATGTTTCGACTGGCAACGCAGAGAGGTCTCTGCCGGAGTTCATCAGTGTGTTTATTTGCCTCCAACTCCATGGCTTCAAACTTCATTTCACGTTTATGGCCACTCTGCTCTTCCAAACTCTCCATGATGTCAGCCAGTACCACGCACAAAATCCTCACTTAAAGAGGGAGGTCCACTCCACTTTCGCGCCTGTTATCAATTAACATGCAGTCATGGTAGATCACCCCCAACATGCCCACTAATAGCACAGGCAATTTTTTTGTTTACCTATGCAATTTAGCGCTTGTTATTTTTGGATCTTAGTAACCCTCAGTGCCTTAAACTCAATGAGTAATGTGTGTATGTATAAAAATAGAATCTATATTGTTATTTGTTGAATAGCCTTTACCTCTGCAGCTGACGCTCAGGCCCCCAACTGAAAAGCAAACAGCATTTTCCCTTGCAGCAAAAGAAAAATGAGTCAGGACAGGGATGATGAATGTCAGAGCAGTGACAAAATGTGTGATGAAAGCTCTGCTCCATTTAAGCACAGCAGAATCTCTGTGGTGAAGGTAGACTACTGGGGGAAATAAACTATAACGTCTTTGGCTAAAAAATAAGGCACAAATAGAAAAGCTTCATTCATCACCAGAAATATTACCTGAAAAATGTGATGAAATATTCTTTACCATGGATATGCAACTTTTGCAACCAAGAGAGACACTTTAACTTGTACTCAGTGTCAGGAGGTCAAATTGTTGAAATCTAAACAAGGTACTCATTCTTTTCAGAGCATTTAATTGCTATTAAAGTATGTTTTACTAATGTTTTGTTTGACATTCTGACAAATTTAATTCTTATTGCACAAAGGTGAGATTCATATAAACAATTACAGCTGGTTACAGCTTCACTTTCTGGGGATTATTGCTATTTGTGATGTTTTGATGATACATTTTGTCACATTGTCATAGTGTTTAAAACATTGTAAAGCATTGGATGCACAACTGTTTTAAGCACTAGGGCCACATTAGTGTTGTTCTTAAAGCCTGAGGGCCATGTCATAAACTACAGCATAAGCGCTGTAAGACAACAAATAACACAAACTAATATGAGCTTTTTGCCTTACAAGAGTGATATATCTTCATTTTTCACTTTTACTATGGTTTATAAATCAGCTGTCTTGCTAGGATATATATGTGTATATATATATATATATATATATATATATATATATATATATATATATATATATATATATATATGTATATATATATATATATATATATATATATATATATATATATATATGTATATAAATATATATTTACCTCAAGAAGTGCAGCTGATATAAAATATTAACGCATGACATTAAAGCCAGTTAACATGTTTTTCAATGCAATGAAAAATATCAAACCTTATTTGATGGAGTATGTTTAATTATGTATTGATTAATGTTTCATAGAAGACTTTTCATTCTTACCAACATTTTGTAAAAACAAAAAATCCATCTGGTTGAAAAGATTATAATGGAAATACTGACATTTTAAATGCTTTTGTCTTTTTTGTGTTCCATTAAAAAAAAAATCTGTTAAATGATGACCAGAGAGATAGATCTCAGCGTGTTTTTGCTGTAGGTGTAGTTGACAGTTGGCTGAGAAGCAGAAAAATAAAGACAGCGGTCAAAGACAGGGTGATGGTACTTGACTTAAAGTTATTTGACTTTTAAACACATCTCAATGCCGCAGTTTCAGATTACGCACACCAGAGAAGTAGCTCCCTTGAAGTATTTATTTACAGATAGTGACGTTTCGAACGTGATCGCTCTTCCTCAGACTTTACAGATTACACCTTACTTGTCAGATCAACCATTCAATGAGAAGTGAAGCTGGCTAAGGATGGCAACAATTAATATAAGGGAGACCAAGTAGGCTCGTGCATCAAAACACAATCCCCCTTAGGTGCAAGTTTTGCACCTATTTGGAAGAGTTTGGGTCACGCTGTTATGTCAAATGCTTTATGTAGAGAAATTAATTACAATACAGGCTCACTGGGACAAAGCATTTGAACACGTTCCTGACCTGGAAGAGTTGCTTCATAAAGATTTTCTTGAGATAGTTTATTGAAACGTGTGTTTCTAGAAAAGCACAGTTCAATTTATCAGTGCAAAATTAGTGCAATTTATCCATTATGTATACTGCTTGATCATATTGAGACGGACAACAATTCACAGACACACTGACATCTAAAAGAATTCAAGCTTCACCAATTAGCATAATAAGCATGGTTTTGGACTGTGGTAGGATACCATGGTACCGGTAGAGTACTCACACATGCACTTACAAACTTCGCAAGAGCTTAACAAAATGATGGTAGTGGACAGGATTCTCAAACCTTTATAGCTCTGCGAAACTTTGAAAAAACAGACTGGATCTCAGACATTTGTACCATCTACAGTCTAAGTGCTGCAATGAATCAAACAGAATATATATAGCTTTCAGATGTCACACAATTATCAATAAATCCTCTTGGGACCAAGAATAATGTATCTTTGTTTAAGCGTGTGTGGAGAAGTTTAAAGCCTTGTTTGTCATTTACACATTTAAAACATGTTCAAACCTGTTTTTAATTTCTTTTTTGTGTTGCAGTTGTATGCTAATCTGATGAGACAAGCCCTGTTGATCTGCATCTTAGACTGAAAACAAAAATCAAAAAGAAGCAAATTGTGGATTAGTGCTGTCAGAGAATGCTCCAAGATTAAAGTCATACATACTGTGGTTAACAGTCATCTAATTTACTCCCTTCTGACGTTTCGCTTTCATTATGAGTGCCACAGAAGTGAAAAAAGGGGTTTGAGCTGATAACCCATTTGTCCTGTCACCAGAGGTTGTGTCAGCAGTATAATAAAGGTGAGAGGGAAGCACAAGGAGCCAGATTAATGTGGAATTCTGACTCTCTCAAGGCAAAATGATAATGGAGCTCTGTTGTGGATTTTTGTGTAATTGCACTTTCAAAAGTGCTCATTAGTGCCTTTTAGCTAACATAGCTGCCCCATTTCATTTTCTGAAAATGACAGCTGTGACCCTGGTTCTGTCAAATATTGATAACAAGAATAGTACAGAAAAGTACAGTACAACAGGTGCTCTAGATATACCCACAAAAATATAATATGCTGTACAAGGCAGCTCTTACACTTCCTTACTCAGACTTGTTTCTTCTCTACTTCTTACGACATGCACTAAGAACAGGAAAACTCTGAAATAAAGAAAACTTTGGAAGTAGGATGTCTCAGTTTCTGTCATTATATCCACAAAAATATGAACAATCAAGCCTGAATCTTCTATAAAGAAGCGGTGGGCTCTGAATGCATTGAAAAATGACCACAGGGAATCAGAATAAACTTCATCTTATCTCAGCCTACATCATGCTGGGAGTCACCAACAGCAGACTCATTTAATGATCACTTAAACCATGTGCGCAACAGTGCAGCTGCATAAAACTAGGCTGTATGCCAACCACATAATTGTTAATTATAAATATAAATAATAAAGCCTTTGTCTGATATTTGATACCATGTTTTAACAATAATATAATAGCCCAGCTGCTCACCAGCAATAGAGCTTCCAAAGCAAACTTTTGGTAATGAAATCCAGTAATTGTGAAGGCAGAGTCTGTAGACAAGAGCCCGCCTCCTCCGCAAAACATCCTGCAAGTGAAGTGAGCTGCCACATCTGCCTCACTTGCTTGTCTCTGTGCATGTACCAAGAGCTGTTGAATGTTGTTTGAACCTAAAAAAACACGTGAAGGAAAGTTTTTCAGGCATTTAGGGCCTTTTGCTTCCTAGGTCACAAGGCACAGCAGCAAAGGGTCCATAGTGGGTACGGAGGGTTGAGGCGGTGGCAGAGACATTACTAGCACTAGCATTGACAGTGACAACTGAATATTCTTCCTTGGCTGTTGCTTTCCCACCTCCTCTCTCTAACATAGCCTTATATCCATTACGTTCCCCAACTATAACAGAGTGATTTCTCTGTCAGGACAGCTACAGCTGGTTGGTGGGTGTCCTCTCTCCTCCAACACCCACCCATGCCGCCGTGTGTGTTTACAGCTTACATACATGTCTAACCTAGTTTTAAAGCACAGTGGATGTCTAGACATGAAGATATAGTGCCGATTAATGCTCAGTGAGTCAGAACAGCCCACAGTGGGCATTGTAACACGTTTGTCTCTGTGTGGGCCCTGCAGCGACTGCCGACCTGTCCTGGGTGTTTCCTCACTATTCTGTCTGAGCCATAAAGGAAAAGGTTTCAGTCCCCATGTGAGGCTGAGGAGGAGCAAGCAGGCAGAGAAAATGAAGGGATGGATGAGTTGCCTGGGGCAATTAGTCTGTTTCTCCCTGCCTGTGTACTGCTTCATTCAAGCAATGGATTATTAAGAGCTCTAATCCTGAACACTAAGCTGGCACTCGAAAACTACATTCAGGCAGAAATGAGAGCTGCTGTCATTTTGCACGGTTAAGGCATGAATACTTTAAAATAATGTCTCTTTCAACAACAGCTTTTCTAGCTATCAATTTATACAAAAGTGTCAAATAAAGGCCATTACAAAATAAGTTAAATAACTATTATTCGTGCAAACATGCCAAAGTACTGGAGGACATTTCATCATTAACACATACCTTACAGGAAGCCAGATATATTGATGGTGGATATTTTTATTTGTTTGTTATTTGGATCAAAGATTGTGGTAATTAAATCATCAAAAAAAAAGATCCAATGTGATGGTTAATTCATAAAATAATGCATAAAAGAGGTAACATGGCTTGTGTATTTCAGCTCTGTCCATCATCCATCTATACTGCTCAACCTTTTCAAAGCCTACCCCAGCTGACACTGGGAGAGAGGCAAGACACCCTGGACCAGTCAGCAGCACATGCCCAACATAGTGAGACAGACAACCATTCATTCACACACACTCAGATCTATGGGTAATTCAGAGTTAACAACTAATCCAATCCATCTACCCAAAAATAATGCTCATGCTAACTCTACACAGACAGGCCCTGATGGACATGGGATTCAAACCAGCTACTTTCTTGCTGTGGGGCATGGGTACTAACCTGCTGGGCCACCATGCTATCCTCACTTCATTTAAATGTGGTTTGAACTATTGTTGGTTTGTCTTGTAATTTATTTGATGCTTCGTTTTTCTGTTTTTAAATCAAGATGGATGACAGTGCTTTATTTAGTCAGAGGTGTAATGCATTATACACCCAGTAATTATTCTCAATATTATGACAAAATAGTTAAAACATCCTGAAATAAAATCATATATTGCAAGCAAAAAGTACATATATAACCATCTTTTTAAGTGGTGTGTTATCAGTGCCATGGTAATGAGCCCTGAAATAGCAATCAGTAGCCTAGTGCTTGGTAATTAAACCCCCAGTGTGTATAATTTGTATGCAGTTGTACTTTGTTCAATGTTAATTTTGTTTTGCATGATCACACAGGTAAAGGCTTTAGGTTGCAAGCTCCCTGGCCCTGAAGGTTGCATTTTTTACACTTCTCACGTGTGGAACAAGCTACCAGATTTCCTGAGACACTCTTTATTTGTGATCTCCATTAAATCAGGTCTGAAAACATTGTCCTTTACTACAGACATACCAGGAGTTCAGCTTTTCCTTATCTTCTTCTCCTTTTTATCTGCTTTGTTTCTTTTAATTAAACCTTTATGCATTTATTTTTAGTTTGTTTTCTTTCTCCTTTTTGTATTTGAATTATATTTTACTGTCCTGCTTTGGCTAATTTTACATTTTTATTGCTATCAATATCATATTGTCTTTGTTTTACCTCTGTAAAGCACTATGAATTGCTGTATATACTGTATGAGCTGTGCTCCCGAAATAAAGTTCCCTTGTCTTTCCTTGATATATACATAGCTTTTCAGCTGAAAAACAGTGTTCTGGGGCTGTGGTTACTCTAAAAGAATTCCTCTTAAAAACAAAAACATAAATCAAGGATATCTACTATGCAAGTAAACCATTCTGAGGCAATCTTGTAATGCAGTGTGAGTACAAATACTCACTGCATTTCCATTATGACAAGTGTAAATAAATGAAACTTAGCACACTGAAAACACATACAGAATAAAACTGACAACTTTATATGAGATTTGAGAGATTAAAATAATAATAACACAGAGATTGCGTATCAGCATGTCTTCAGTTGAGGTAAAAAATCCTGCAGATTTTAATAATCACAGCTTCCATCAGTGGAGCATATCTCAGCATGGGGAGTCATAATGTACAAGCTGTCAAGGAGTTTATCTGTGGAATATACACCCACCCTAAGAGGTACTCCTGTGAAATCTTGCACACCATGTGAAGAGTACACACAAACACACACACATGTTGGCATCCCTCCATGTTTTCACCTAAGGCAACTACCACACAATCTCTCCTCTAATGCAGAATCCACTGAAGCATAATTGAAAATGACTTTGGAGAATCGACACATTAAGAAGGGGAGACTCTGTATTTGCAGGTGTTTGTGTGGGACAATGCTGCGTTGTCTTTGAGACACACAAGCACACACGAGGGAGCAGAGGACGCTGAAGCATGAAAAAAATAATGGAACCTCAAAAGACTGAGCACTCGACGCCAAAGTCTGTCTTTCTTTCAATAGATTAAGGAATGTGTTTATGTGCATATCCGCGACCGTGTGTGTCAATGTATATGTCTGTGTTAGCGGGAGATAGAGAAAGGAAAATATAAAAACAACCCATGTGTGAAACAAACAGAAAAAAGGAAATGTGCCTACAGACTGTGCGGCAATTCATGCTGTTGCTTTTAAAGAGAGAGAAGTCGGAGTGGATCCTGGGGTGAAAAAACAAAAGATTTCACATGGCAAACATGGACAGAGAGGGTGTGATACACATAAACAACAAACAAGCCACAAAAGGAAGGAGAGGTTATAAAAACTGCATTAAAATTTAGACTTTTGATTTGAAAAAAATCATCCTCGCTGTGCCCCGTGCTGCCACTGGGCTGTACCAAAAATAACCCTGGCCGCATCACTGCACACCGCCTGACGAATGTAGCGTTGAGGAAATACCTTAAAGGAACAAGCAGAGTGGGACAGAAGTGCTGACATTCAAAGATCGCTCTCAGTGACAACATTTGTCGTGTATCCCTCTCACAGCCCCTGTTCTCCATTCAACCTTGACAGCTGGTAGGCAAGTGTTTTTTGCTTCATCTCCTTTTCTGCTCGCCACGCACAGAACTGCCTTTTCCAGAATGAATCTTTAAACAAAATATCAAACTTTTAAAAAATCCCTTCAGCCATGATGATGTTTTTATGAGGTGTAGAAGGACATTTTTGGTGTTGGAAAAGATAGATGTGCTTTAGACATCAAAGTTGTATCCGCTGAAGTTGTCAGCTCCAGACCTGAGCCAGAGTAATGCTCTACAGTGTGGCTCTGTAAAGAAAAGCTACAATCATTTTCTCCACAGCAGATTGGATTATCAGTCATGTCATACCATCCAGGGTTTGACATTTCATGAGTTTCATAGGACTGAAATACTGGTTTTGCCCCCTGGTTTTTTGAAGGCAAACATCTGTTGCAGAGTTTGGTAATTTAGCAAACATTGGAACTACCTAGCAGAGAAATATCTCTGTCTAATGGTGATTTCACACTTTAATGCATTAAACTATAAGACAGCTGTTAACATTTTTATTAATTCAACCTTCATTTAGTCAGGTTAACCCCGTTCAGGTCAAAGATCTCTCTCTCAAAGGAGGCTTGCCCAAGCATGGCAGTAACACATGGTGACAACAACAACAAACAGTCAACTTCATACAGTACACAACTAACAGCAGGATCAGTGATAAATCCTCAGTTAAACTGGTTGCATTTTTGTGTTTTGTTTTAATCATATTTCATCAAGGATTTGAAAACATTCAGGTTATCTAAGCTTTGAAGTCTTGAAATTACTCCAAGTCAAAGGTGCAGAAAACCCATTTTTTCATTCAAGACTCATTTTGAACCTTGAGAACAACATGCTGCTTTACATCCAGTGACTGAAGATTGTGCATTTCATCCTTGTGTATCAAAAGCAGTGGCAGCTGGTGAAAAATATTCTTGGTGGGGCAGTACTGTGCAACACTCAGTTTTTAACAACCATCCCACTACAATTCGACACAAACTACAGGATACCAGTGCTTCGTAAAAGTGTTATTATTGATTCCAAATAAAAATAACAGATTACAGAATGGTGCACACACAAATCAGACACACACACACATAAATATATACAAATGGTCAACCATATACTGCATACATAACCTATATACAAAGAAATGAGAAAGGTGAACATGTGTACATGTGTAAATTAAAAATAACTTTATACAGAGAAATGAGTAAGGGGATCATGTGTGCATGTGTAAATTAACAATTACTATATACAGAAATGAGTAAGGGGAACATGTGCATATGCAAATTGAAAATAACTTTATACAGAAATGAGTAAGGTGAACATGTTTGTAATTTTCCACATTTCTTTTCCTCCACATAAAAAACCTACTTCTCTTTACCTATTTTTAAGTCCTCCCGATTCCGTTATATGTTGAACATGAACAAATTGTTTGTTGATGCGCCAAAGTGACGGTAAAATACGGGTTTCAGAGCTATCACAAGTTGACACCGTCGAAAGTTTGACATTTTGATCAGGCATCTAAGATAGTTACCTATATATTACCTTTGGTATATTTACGGCGCCAAATAAGTCTGTAAGTCTTCAAAATCTTTTGTTGTCATGCTAAATGTTGTGAAGTCACTTCCGCCACTAAGTAAGTAAATGGGTGTCAAGAGCTAATTTTTGTGTATAATATGGATTCAGGAGACATTTGGATAGTAAACAAAAGGGTCCGTCAAAGGCACGCCCCCTCACATCTGCCTGGATGGTCACCAGTTAATCTAACACCAGTTAATACAGCACACCGGCACTGACACGAGCCGAATTAACCCGATGGGCGATTTCAGAAACGCCCTTTTCATTATTTTCAACGACGCTGATTGGCCAAATTCATTTTGATATGTACGTATCTTGCCCTAGCAACAGTCCCTTATTTGCTATTCGTCACTGTCTTAAGGGGCGCTTCTTCCAGCGCCCATCAGACACGGAGGAAGAGACAAGTTTGTTTTTACATTTGTTTTATATTAATGAAAGTAATTACTTTATATATCAATATGTATATATTTATGTTTATATTTATATTACACATTTGAATAAGTAATTTTTGGTAATATTCATTTTTTCAAAATAAAGTAAATACATTTAAAATCACACTCTCCACCGGGGGGGGGCACCCTGGCACCCTGGCACCCTGGCACCCTACCCCCCCTAGCACCCTCTATTGGCTAGCAGCCACTGATCAAAAGAGAGGAAAGTTTTTTTCCTAAGTTGTCTTGGGACAGTTATTCAATTACTCAAGTCACATGAAGAGAGATTTAATGTGATTTTTTTGTAAACTCATATATCAGGACCTGTCACCTTATGCCCAATTTCTAATAACTGTTTGAAGTTCAAAATCCTATCCAACAGAGGGTGCTCCTAGAACTCATAAGTTCATTGCTTTCTTGAATCCCACAAAAGAAACACTGAATAGAAAACAAGCAAAGCAATTCTGAGCGGACAGTAAAACCTCTTAGGAGCACTATGTGGAAGAACTTAAACTTCATTGCATGTAAACACAAATGCAGTAGGGTAAATGTAGCTGGTGATGCAGATGAGTTGTCAAATAGATCAACGCACATCTAGCATGTGCTCCAAGCCTGAAGGCCAACTAGTGTGGAAGAGGTTAGTAGTACCCTGATCTAATGGGAATGCTCTGTTTCTGTGTTGCAGCCAAGCTGAATAGGGGGATCAAATGTGGACTGTCACAGCAGAGAGGCAGCCTGATTTCACAAAAACAAGCACCTACCTGGTCTAAAAGCCATATCAACAGAAGCCAGCACTGCGTTGTGGCACATGCATGCAGCGTGTTTGAGCATTCAGTCAGGCAATGTGCCTGACTGTTATCAAATCATATCCATTTGAATAAGAAAACATCGGAGACCACACACTGTACAGATAGTTTGACTCATTTTGTAACTTTTAATTCTCAAAACAGACATACTCAACAATTCTGCCACATTGTGAGCTCAAACCAAATTACAAGATCTCACAGAAATGCACAAAAAAGATCATCCTCAAAGTACAATTTACATGGGCTACATTTTAGAGAAAAAAGTCAAATGAATGGTACTTTTTTCCTTGCTGTCCTTGGGTGAGTTTTGTTTTTTAAAAAAAATATGAACAGAGAGAGTGAGAGAGGGATAATGGGGATGGCTGTCATTGAAAGAAAAGCTATTTATGTTCACTTTTATATTTCTTAATTGTAAAACAGGTCAAATCTGTTTGATTCCCCTTTGCTCACTCCCATTGGCTTTGCAGGTACTACACCATAGGTGGTCTGACCTGGATTTGAGATCAGAGAGGCTTCTCCCCTATAGGTAGCAGAATAGTTGTGTTGACAGCACAGGTTAGGGATTAGTCGGACATCGCGGAGACAGGGACAAATCTGGTGTGAAATTGTTCAGTGTGCTGCCAGCCTTAAGCTCTAAAATGGAAAAGTGGTGGTGAGAACAGAGCATACACAGAAGGACTGAAAAACAATGGTGCATTTATCTGTCCTGTTGTCATGAAAGCAAAAGTAAGTGTCTGGTAGCGACACTGAAGTCACAAAACACAACCATAAGCATTCTGATCTCACCAGACTTCCAAAAACGTATGCCAGATGAGAGATAAGAAGCAGACAAGTGGAGTATTAAGTCAGACACTTCACAGAAAAATCATATCATACCTTTTCAATCCTAAGCTTTGTGTGTTCTTTTTTTGGAAACAACTGTTGCTACCATAAAGGTACCTATCACCTCAGATTCCTTGCTTCTTTCTCTTCTGTTCTCTTTTTGAGATGTCTACACACTCCTGTTGTTAATAAAGCTACCAAATGTCTTCTACCAGTTTTAGATCATCATTCCTTAGTGTTAGCATTCCAGAAATCTCCATGCCTAGTTTGATCTGATCTCTTATTCTTCTCGGTTTATCTGCTAAGGTCTTCCTGTGTTTCAAACACAACTTTGAATCCTGCCTCTTGTTGCAAGCTGTTGGGCCAGCTTTGGCCTGAATGTCACAGGTTACTAAACACTATTATAACTCTATTAAACACCATAAGTAGACCCTGAAAAGATTGGTTGGTGATTTTGTGCTTTAAAGTTGTGCATTTGCTTGGAGTGGAAAGGTTGGGTTTAAAACCGATGTCACACATTGGACTGGAGTGTGTTGAGTGTCACTCTCTGTCACTGGAAGGAACTGTGTGATGCAAGACCCAGGAGACAATAAGAGGCTGAATTCATGTCATGGGCTTTTTGACATCTTTACTCACCATGAGTTTTCATTGTACTTTTTTGAATCACAGGCCACATACAAGCCGGCTCACCATTGATCCAGTGGACAACAAGCTGGCAGTAGCATAAAAAAAATGCAATGTAGTGAGTCATCCACACCCTCAGTACCTCCACAGATGGATTTGCCTTTATAGCTTATGCAACACTCGGCAACATTATTTGCTCTTTCTTATGAGCTCTGCTTAGCTATCATTCCCAAAGAGCCCAAGATTATGAAAAATATACATATTCACTGTAAGTAAAGTCAGAAAATTGAGCTCTATTATATATGACCCACTTGCCTAACCCGCTCTGAGGTGAACTTATTTTATACTGCAGTCTATTGTGGATGTTGTAGTAGACTTTGTGATTTTAATCTAAATCAGAGAGCAGGCTTTGGAGTAAAAAAAAAAAAAAAACAGCCTCCTGTGTATCTTTCAACTCTGCAAAGCTGGCGGGCAAGGAACAACCAGAAATGACTTCCATTCATTATTCATAGAAAGGGAGGGCCTGAGAAAACAACAATTTGAAGACTAGATTATTATAAAGCCTGAGAGTGGCAGCACACTGAAGGAGACAGTAGACTCTGGTTTGTGCTTCAGCAGGTTCTGTCGTAGATGATCACTAATAAGCCAGAGTCAGGAGGGAAAAGTTAAGAAGAAGAGCCACAATGAGCCCTCAATGCGTTCTTTATAGAGAATTGGACATTCAACCTATATTAATTATTATATTTGTGTTAAGTGGTTAACTTTAAACTTGAAAAATTCAAAGCATCTTCACACCAAACATAATTCTTTAAAATTTCAAACCAAGCATCTGCATCTTGTTGAGCCATTTTGAAGCTTAGAACTCTGAAGCTGCATTTCAGTATAGAGACCCTACACAATGAGAGCTTTTACACCTATTTTATTTAACTATACTTATTCCTTTCCCTGGATGACTTTTTTTTCCCCATCTGTGATAAGAACCTATTTTATTGTCTTAATTTTACATCTTAAATGCTATTATGGCATGATGTCTGTTTGAACTCTGTATGTAAAGATGGTACCGTCTTAATAACCCCCCCCCCCCCCCCCCATGATTTTCAGACTTTGCAGAAAATTATCCTTTTACTAATATAAGAAACATAAGAAACAACTAAAAGTTCCTAGAGAGCACAAACCTCCGCCAAGGCATTTACAACACTGTCAAACAAGTTCTTGTCAAACATATGAAAAAGTGCCTTATCTTGCAGGGTCAACAAATTCTTGACAAAATACATCCTGGATCTGAATGTAGATGTTTCTGTTAACATCAAATCCTTCTTTAGGGATGGGCGGCACAGTGGTGCAGTAGATAGTGCACATGCATCACAGCAAGAAGGTCTCTGGTTTGATCCCCGGATGGGACAGAGCCTGTCTGTGTGAAGTTTACATGTTCTTATTGTGCATGCATGGGTTCTCTCCGAGCACTCTGGCTTCCTCCCAAAGACATCAGGTAAATTGGTGACTCTAAATTGCCCATAGGTATGAGTGTGAGCATGAATGGTTGTTTGTCTGTCTTTGAGGCCCTGCGATTGACTGGCTAGCGGTTCAGGGTGTACCCCACCTCTCGCCAGATGCCAGCTGGGATAGGCTCCTGCCCCCCCCCCCCCTAACCTCAAAAGGCATTAGCAGTACAGAAAATGAATGGAGGACTTCTACAGGGATCTCAATTAAAACAGCAGACTTTAATATTTAAAGTTTCAGAGGGTTAAACAGCTTTTCAGACTGTCCAAAAGATGATAAAAATCTTGTTTGAGCTGAAAAAATGTTGAACACTGACATGATTTTGCTATAAAAATGTTATTAATATGTTATTAAGTGTAAATTGAAATCAGTGCTAAACCTCATTTCAGCTTTGTTGTGCAATGTGGATATTTACATCTTCTCACTTCTATACATAACCCACTTTATGAATGTTTGTATATCATTACATACAAAAGCATTAAGTTGACTTTTGATGACTATAATATTGCATAAATTTATCAGGGGTGCTTATAACTATGACTACACATCATAATAAACACAGTATAATACCTTATGAAGATAGGTATAATATGTTTAATGCACCATAAAGATAGTGTTACCAGGTATGAAGCCGATACTCAATTATTGTAAATAAAGGTTGCATTCATATAAAACTAGGCATTGATTATTTTGGTCTAGCTCTTAAATGTTTATATATTTTGCTGTCTAGATGTGGACAATTGCAAACATCGACTTCACTCTGACCACATTCATCAGTGTGAAATGACAGTAACTACAAGTTTGACTTCAGGTTAATGTGCAACCCCATTTTCCCGTCTAAATTTCACACATTATTGCCTCAAACTTATCGATCCCATGGCATCTAGAGATAGCTTAATGATGCGCCGGCAGACCTGCTGAGTAATTCTGCAGACAGGCACGGCTTGCATTTTAAAAACTCATTGTGGTGCTGAGACAGAGAATGGAAAATGTTTCTATTTTAATTCATGTTTCACCCACTGCTGGGACCCCTCTGAATCCTCTTGTGCTGTAATGGATGAGAGCTGCAAACAAACTTGATTTATATCTGCCATAATTCCTGAGGATTAATGCACATCATGCGCCGTGTTTGTAGAACCCAAATTGTAATTTTAAATCATTCCTTTATTATTATTTTTTGTCGCTGTGGAAGAAGTCTCTCGCTGAGGTGAGGATGAATGACTCACATATGCCAGCGTTTAGCAGAGTGCCAGCTGTTTCTCTGGTGGAGACTTGGTAAAGAAAGAGAGATAAAAGCCATGCGGGAGTGTAAGAAGTCTGAGCACGCTCTGTGAGTCTTTTTGTTTGATCGCCTGCTCATTTGGCGGTGTGCATCCTGTTGCAGCAGCGCAGGGTAAATATGCGTTTTGTTTCCTTTTCCAAAGAGAAGAGGGGAAAGTGTTCTCCTAGAGGGTGAGTGGGAGCTATCCTTCATGACTCTGCGCCGCCTTTATCTGCTACCTTTCTTCTCCCTGATAAGTGGCTCCGCAGCCAATCATGTGGAACTTATAACTCAGACATGTGAAAGTGGAAGTTTTACAAAGGTAAGTCAGGAGACAGAGGGGAAATGTGAAGCATAAACTTTCCTTCAACCATTTAAAACTTTCTCTCTTGCTTTGCGCTGTGCATACACTTACCGTTCACACATTCAGCTCGTCCTGGCTGGAGCTCTCAGTGTTGGCAGCAACCTGTTCATTATATCAACATGCCCTCGCCTGTGGCCTCTGTTGAATATATGTTGAGCTGTTTGTGCGGTGGAAGTGGGCAGCTGGTACAGGTGAAAGCAAAACATTCACCTAGCTGTAGCACCCACAGCACCAGCCACATCACCAGCCGCCACGGTCCAGCTCCATGCTGCAGGCTAAAAGTGTCAGACTGTTGTCCTCCACGGGAATGTTTATGTCATTTCAGATAAGCAGCGGAGTCAAGGTTCACAGGCTACTCTCTGTTGTCATCAAACATGGGTCTATTCGTCATGCATATGATGCATTAACTGGCCTGTATGCTCATGAATTCACTGAAAATATAAATTTTACAGAAAGACGTGTGTTGTGGATGCAGTATCTTCATATTTAACCACTGGAGACATTGTCAGACCTACAGCTTCATTTCTTTAATTAGATTTACATAATTCAATGAGGTTTTTTATTTTCAGTTTTTGTTCACACAGTGGTTTTGTGAAGTGGGCTCAAGCACACATGAAGGATTGTCCTTAGCTGGAGATGAGTGTTGTGTAGTGTCACTTAAGTCAACTATGTAATTGAGTTCAGTCAGTGAATGATATTTAAGAGGGTGTGTCAGGACATCCCGGATAACGGTCCTCTGTACTCAATCCAATGATTTTTTTCAGCAGTCTCAGAGGCATGGTACATTCCTCATTTTCAAGAAACAGCCGAGGACAGAGGACTAATAATGTAATTACACCGCCAGTCCAGTCATTATCATCAATGCATGTTCTGCTAGTAAAAATTCTATTGTGAGATGCAAGCTGGGGAGCTTTCCTAGCAATGGAGATGGAATCACATTAAAATCCCAATGCTCATGAGTATATCATTTTCATGGTCAGGGGTGTTCAACATCTTATTTTTGTTTGTCTGTTGACATCACTTATTAAATGCGGCATTAATCAGAGTCAGATCACAGATGTGAATGACAAATTTGTCCATCCTGACCTGCTCTGGAGCAGGTGTGTAAATATATAATCTACTCGTGAAACTCCACCCACTGACCAATCAGACTGCTCCTAACAGATCTTTGGTAGCTAAAGACCCCATATCATGCTTTTTCAAAATAGATTTCCTAAGTAGTGAGTCTAACCTCCCTCCCTCCCTTGCTAAAGTACTTCTGTGCACAAGACAAAAAGTCTTCTGCTTCTTCTACCAGTATCTGCCTAAAATGGAAAATCTAGAGCAGAGAAGACAGAATGAATGCGTTGAGAAAATGGTACTGAGCAGCTCTGAACTGGCCATTCACAGCAGAGTTGACTGGTCAGCCAATCAGAACAGCTCGCGGAGGAAACATGCATTAAAGCACTTACAACATGAGTGGATCAGGGGTATGAAGTTTATAAGAACTAGAATGGTTTTTGAACATTTGTGATTATCAGCATGCTTTAGCAGTCATTGTAATTGAATGTAGGACTAAATTTCAGACAATGCATGGACTCTTTAGAATATATTCCTTGAAGCTGTATAAGGAAAGTCTTCCAGATATTGCTCTGCATCAAATATTTAACAAAGCACTGAGTCTTATAGAAAAAATATATAAAATTAAGGGTGTTGACTGATTATAATGACTTTTGATTGTATGAAATGTAGTATGTAGAAGCCATGTAACTCTCTACTGCCATAACATCATTAAACTAGAAGTACTCCAAGTGCACAAAGCTCAGCCAAAGCATTTCAAGCATTTTTGAGGGATTGTAAAAATGTCAAAAACTGCCTTATCTTGCACTGTTAACAAAAATCCTTGAAAAAATCCTGGATTCACATCTAGAGTTGGACCACCTAAAAAACAATTTGAATTATCCTTTGTGCTACCATGACCAATACTCCTTGAAAATATCATCCAATTATATTAAGAACTTGTTGTGTTATTAGTCAAAATTTTGGAAAGCGCCCTATCTCACAATGTTGACAGATCCTTACAAGTATTCTTGAACCTGCATCTGATTTAGGAAAATCCCCCCTAAATCGAATCACTTCTCTCTTGTACCATGGCCAATATGATTTGAAATTTCATCTAAATCTGTTCATCACTTTTTGAGCTAGTGTTTCATAATCAAAGAAACTATCAAATGCTGGCAAGAAACATCACCTCCTTGGTATATAGTATATTACTGACATAATACCTCAAGTAACTTTCAAATAATGTGTCATCAATCTAATCTGAATCCTACATGCTGAGTTAATGTTATATTAATACTGCTCAGACTAGCCACATGCAGTAGGTCTGCATGCCATTAATTGTATTTCCTCCTGCTAAAGGTAACCTAAGGTGTGACAAACTTCAAGTCATGACTCCTGTATTCATTTCAGTTGAAAATAAAATAAACAAAGGACAAGTACTGACATTACAGGATGATATTTCTCAATCATGTGATCATATTAACTCGTGTTTTTTGAACTATTATTTGTTTAGTTGTCACAAAAGATATCTGAATAGCTATTCTTATGATGGGAAATAAAGAGTCATTTATGATTGCATCTGATGGTGCTGAAATCTTTTTGTCTTCTTTATTTTTAATGGCAATCACAGCCACAGTTAGCTAAAGGTCTCTATAGAAAATGGCCACTTTTTCAACCATTACACCCATATTGGCGGAGCAGCTGTGCCAGTGATTTGTTAAAGTAGCTGTTCATCACAATTCTCTCTGCCTGGTGTGGCATTAATGTAATTCTGTCTCTTTGGCTCTGACATGTAGAGCTAGCAGGTTCAGCAGAGCATGAAGATAAAGTGTCTACTGTCAGGTTGCATCCTTTTTTATCCTGAGTTGAGAGGGGATCTCCTTTCCTTTGAGCAGGATCAGCTTATTTAAGCGACACACCCACAGCAGAGATTATGCCTTCATTTTTCATGATTTTGAAATCTAAGTTTATCTTCCATCCATCCATCATCTACGATCTATCCAGGTCCAGGCAGTAGAGGCAGCAGGCCAAGTAGTTCAACCTTGACATCCTTGTCCCTTCCAACACTTTCTAGTTCCTCCTGGGGTATCCCTTGGTGGTCCAGAGCAAGACAGGATACATGATCCCTTCAGGAGGTTTTGGGTCTCCTCTGGGGTCTCGTCCCAGATGGATGTGCTTGGAAGACTCCACAGGGAGGAGAAGCCCGAACCCCCGCAACTGACTCCTTTTGTTGGAAAGGAGCACCAGTCCCCTCAATAGGTCTGTTTCATTAATTTGTGCCTGTCTCTGTCTGCAGACTGTGCCAACAGTGCACTTCTCTGCAGTATTGCTGGAAATGTGCAGGGACTCCACTTTCAGTGGGACCTGCTTCAACTCTGCGTCAGGCACCACGTCAATCTCTGCCTGGCAGATCCAACCAAAACAGTTTTTGGGTCATTTCAAAATACAACATAAATATAAAAACACTATCAATGCCCACAGCAAATCAACATCAGGAAGAAAATTCATCCTTTTTTAACTGAAGTTTGGTTTTTCTCATGATCTTTGTGATCTTATGTTTAAAGCTTCCAGGACTGCACCCTGATGAGCAGCAGAATAAAGAGGGAGGCGAAAAAATGGGAAGCAAAGCCTCTGCATGAATGTGCACTATACACCTGCACTGTGTGGAAATCCAGGGTCAGGCTAAGGGGCCATTTACACAAGGCCTAAATCAGTCAAATCCGATAAGTTTTCATTGCGTTTCGGCCTTGCATTGTTGTCCGAACTGATCTGTTGTCCAGAAAATAAATTCCTGCGTCTTTGTGCGTCCGCTCCCCAATGTTGTTTGTTGTTGTTGTTACTATAGCGGTTTCATTTGTCTCCAGCGTCTCTGTCTGAACGTGGATTGAATTTGAATACGCAAAGGAAACATCTTTGTGTATTCAAATCAGAGCGTGTCCGTGTAAACGTAGCCTAAGTCCAGTCATTCTCCTGAGTAATTTCAGTTCAGCCACTTCCTCAATCTCATTGTTTCAGTCAATACCCA
Source organism: Scarus forsteni (assembly GCA_036419115.1). Lineage (NCBI taxonomy): Eukaryota > Metazoa > Chordata > Actinopteri > Labriformes > Labridae > Scarus > Scarus forsteni. The sequence goes on from JAZDUH010000098.1 coordinate 36,174,180, forward strand.
CTTACTCATGAACAAGACTAAAAAAATTAAACTCCTTCAATTGAGGCAAAGACTCAGTCTAAACCTGGAGAGGGGGAATCCACCATATTTGGGCAGAGAACATGCGCTTAGATTTGGAGAAGCTAAACTTCACCCCAGTTGCTTGACGCTCAGTGCAAAACACCCCAGTGCCTGCTAGAGGTCCTCAACTGAAGAAGCTCACAAAACAACATCCCCTGCAAAAGCAGAAATGACATTTTGAGATCTCTATGTGTGCACTTTGAAAAGAAAATCACAAACAGTATCAAGGGGCAACCTTGGCTGAGGAAAATGTATCTAACTGGAGAATTTATACGAGTGGTTAAAAACGCATGTTTGTTCTCCCTGGGCTTTTCCAGATAATCCTGTTTGCTTCCGCATACCAAAAATTTAAGCTTGTCTGGTTAATATGTGACTATTAACGGCCCTGTGATTGGCTGGCAACTACTTAGCACAGCATCCCACCCAGCTAGATAGGCTCCAGCCCCACAAACTACAAATGGGATTTGCAGAAAGATAAGAAACAAATTCCCTAATTGAAAATACAGCCATTCACAACAAACTTGAAATTGATATTTTTTTTCTGCAGACATTAAAAGCAAATACAAACAGAGCTGCCCTTGAAAGGCCTTGCTTAAGATAAGGTTCACTGCCAGCTATAATGACAGCAGCCAAATGAGTCCATGCACAATGAAAAGAGGAATGAGTCCAGGAATTTGTGATTAACAAGGTCAGATTTATGTATTCAGAAAAGGATCAATATAAATGAATTTAGCAGTAAAAGTGAAAGTGATTTATAGGTTAAGTTTGAGCTGAGGCAAAAAGAGGAAACAAAAAGGTCGCCGCAATTCCCATGAAATGTGTTATAAAGCGGCATGCATGTGATAAATGTTTTCAGCGTGCCTGTAAATCAGCGCTGTCAGGATTTTTCTTTTTCCAAGAACCATTAAATTTATGATGCACAGAGCCATGCTTGTTAATGTGACGGCTTTGTCAAGTCAATGTTGTTGAGGCAAATAAAAACAGAAGTAAACTCAGGGCACCTTTCACACAGAAGGGCTTAGTCTGGGATCTTAGTCTTTATTTATGTTCAATACAGTTTGATAGCTCTGTGAATAATCCTGCTGAACAAATGTTAGGCTTCTTTGATACACTCAGGATCTCTAACTGTTTCAACAAAAATAAAAACCACTGAGTTGCTTGCGTTTTTCTTTGACATAAAAAGCAACTCGATACATTTTTTGTTGGGCACATTTCATCAGCCTGCCCCAGCCATAATAATATTTATAACTCTAAGAAACTTTGTTTGCCAAACCAGCGTATTTTGCTGTTTAAACCATGTTTTAAGAAATGATGCTCTGATGCTAAACAAGTGCTGTTTTATGAAGTACAGAAAGTGCCCTTGCAGCAATAAAGTGAACAGCCCCTCATTATTACATCAGAAAATAGGCAACCATGCAAACACTTGTGGTCAGCACACTTGAGAGCTAAAAGATAAGAGTACAGAGCTGCCTTTAAAAGGTTCAAAGTATCCTGTACTTATTTGAAGTTACATTTACCTGAAAAAAAACAGAGAAGCATCTAATTTGAAGACATGAAGTGTCAGCACTTGTAGTTAGAACAAAATATTTAAAACAGGGGAAGACGAGTTTACCTTCTGTCCACTAGCAACTCTATATATCCATTATCTGTACCACTTATCCCTTTTGGGGGCATGGAGGTGGAGCCTATCCCAGCCGACATTTGGTGAGAGGTGGGGTACACTGTGAACCGGTCACCAGCCAATCACAGGACCGCATACAGACAGACAACAATGCTGTCACTCATACATAAGGGCAATTTAGAGTCATCAATCCACCTAATGAGCATGTTTTGGTCTGTGGGAGGAAGCAAGAGTGCGTTTAGAGAGCCCACCTATGCACAAGGAGAACATCTTACTCCACATGGAAAGGCCTTGACCGACACATGGATTGATTAGTAAACTACTTATAAGGCACGTGCACTACCTGCCGAGCTTATGTACCGTCAAACTAATATTTATAAAAAAAGATACCTTGTACCTGAAACTGAATAAAATAAGTTTAACTTCAAAAAAGATGACCAACTGAAACTAATTGAATTTAAAATAACTTCCTAAGTAAGGGAAGCTTAAGCATCATTTTCAATACTACAGTATGTCTGTTATTTATAAAAAAGTTGCTTGAAATATGTTTCCAAACATTCAAAACAAGACAAAAAGCTGATATTAACTTGTGTAAAGGTTAAATGTTGCTACCTAATCTCTTCACTGGAAATAAATGCAGAGCTTTTTTAAAGAGTGAGGAAGAAACAATGCTTGGCCGCTGAAGAAGAGGGGGATGCTGTTTGACAAAACAAGAGGACAGACAAGCACAACACAGCATAACAGTGATATCTGATCATAATTATCTTGTCTTTATTTTCTGGAACAACCAGAGTCACAATTTGAATTAGCACATCATCATACACTTAATCAATCAACAGTACAGTAGATCTAAAGCTGGTGATCAAGTAATTCAAAACATTGACTAGTTAAAAAGACGAACCTGAGAAATGAGATACCAAACGATGCCTTGTGTAGCTGAAAGCAGATTCCAAATGGAATAATTATCTGCAACACTTTTCACCACTCTTTTTTATGATTTTAAAGTAGCCAGCTGAAGATGCATCAGCTTTGCCATTTGAGGAGCACTTTCATTGGAGTGCTCTTGAAAAGTTCGGGTGAGCTCAGGCTGGCGATGTTTTAGACGGGAAATACCGAGTCCAATTGCAAAAGGTCAGAGACATCAGGTGGGTCTCACAGAGAGAGCCAGGCCCTTATTATAGGCACTGACCTGTGAAATATCACATACCCTGTGAGCATGCTCAGCAAAATGATGCAATTTGAGAGGATGTCACTCCTCACCCTTAGGTGACCCCGTCCCGGCTCAGCGAGGAGAAATGGAGTCTGCAGCCAGGGAGTGATAACACGGAGTTATCGCTGCTTTCTCTCTCTGACTTTCTCTTCGATGGACTCCTGTTTTAGGCAAGGGAATTCCCCAAACCACGGCAGTCTCTTGTAAAAGAAAGGGTGAACTTGATAGTTTGCTGTTTTATTTATGTTAACATCTTTGGCTTCTTTAAGTGGAATAAGGTTGCACAAAGCCCTGTTACCACTAAACATGTACTAAAACTATATAAATATGAGTTGGGTCAAAGAAGAAACAGGCATACAGGTCACAACAAATTATAGTTCACAAAATATACAGTAAGCACACTTAATATTTGCATCTTAATATGAGTGTATTGTTAAACAACACTGATCATTTGATTAGTTTCAAACAGATTACTGTCTTAAATTTAAGCGTTTGTGCTTAAAAGTACAATTTTCTCTTAAAGGATCCAGGTCCTGCAAAATCAATCATTTTTTTTACTTCCAAGTATATTATGTAAAAGCAACACAGCCTTCACCTGCATGTGTGCTTTCTGCTTATCACAGAGAGAAGACTGTTTTGAAAGTCTTACATGTGGCGTGTAACCCCTCCTATCAGATATCTTTTGGGCAGCTAATCAGCTCATTATCATAGCCTTCCATAGCCTCCCCTTCTCCTCAGAGCTGAGCGTTTCCAAATGGGAGGAAAAAAAGGCTGCATCTGATCCACTACAGAGACAACATCCATCTATCCATTATTTATACCAGTGGGTTCTCTACGGAGTGCCCGGAGTGCAACAAAATACCCCCAAAGTCCTTATAATTAGCAACTGTGTCATGTTAAGCATCAAAACTTCCTTTAATTCTACCCTTGAATAGTTGAACAATGTTACACAACCACAAGACTAAATCATTCACAGTTTTTTTTGCATAAAGTTGCTCAAGAGAAAGATTTCAAATACATTTTTCCCAAAATAAGGCAGCAGAGGTTGAGAGATTGTGACTTCAGGCCTGATGTGGGTCAGTCCCTGGAGAGACTTGAATTATGCAACCAACAGCATATTCTCCCCTGCCTGGTTTCTGGTCAAACAGATGAAAAGAAGCCACATGACATCTTTAGTAGCCTTATTGTCTACTGTAAAAAAGGCTGAACCAGAGGCAAAGAGGACATTACACAACTCCAGTCTGAGCAGTGTTCCCCATTAAAATACTCAAATCTTCACTGAGAAGCCCTCATGATTATATTTTCTAACCTGAGGCAGTTATGGTGCTACTGTAATCTCCTCATAAGAAGTCCAACTGTTGCCAAGGAAATGATAATCCCCATAAATTTCTCTGAGACTTTTACTTAAAGAAGTTATTATCATAATGAACATTCTTCTTACAAAACATCATTATGACTCTAATCAGTATTTTATTAGAAGGCAGACAATAGTGAAGAGAATGCTCTTTTCTATTATCAGATCAGCGTTAATTTGCTGAGGGCAGGAAAAAGAGCAATTAAATCAAAATAATTACACTCAAACGCCTGATCATATGCTGCAAAACTTTGCATGCTTTAATGCGATAAGACAAAATGACTGAGACTACAGCAGCGTTCCCTGCAGGATACAATGAAAAATCTGACAGCAAGACAGCGCGTTTGTTGGTGTTGCGTTGTCGTCATCATTTAGCCATTCAACGGGAAAGAAATGCTCATTCTCAGCGATACTGATTCACCAATCTGAGACCACACAAGGGGCAGGATAGTTGTGGTTTTCAGGCCTACAGCTTGGTTACTTTGTTCCAATACTGTTGAAATAAAAACACTAGGCATTTGCACATTTTGGGTTGTTTCATATTTACGCAGCAGCATGGGCAGGATCCAAGCTGAATGGCATCAGCACCCTTCTAAGTCTTACAAGAGGCCTTCTCTTATTACATCACAGTCAGCAAAGTTTTGCTTAGCTATGAGTCTCACTGTGCATTATGGGAAGAAAGCCAGCACACTAAAAATAATCGGAGACTCCAGATGGACCTCTCAATCTATTTTACTACGGGCTAACAGAATTTGTAGAAATGGGCAGACTCTTTCAAAACCATCCAGCAGGTGATTGGGCAATCAGTCAGTCAATCAAATTCATTACAGGCCAATCAGATAATGTTGTGGTTGGCCACTACTGCTGCAGTGTAAAGGACATTTTGTGGATTTAACTCTCCGCAAAAGATGGAAGCAAAATGAAAGTATCATAAATATACAAAGTATGAAGTGTTGTGATTTTTTTTTGCTTGTTAAAGCAGTTTGGTCCAGGTCTAATCTCTGTATGAGTAGTCATGCTCTGCTGTTGTTTTACTTCTTGCTCCCACCTCTCCCTGCTCTGAAGGACTCTGATTGGACTGTGCTGCTTTGGGCCGGATACAACTGTTGTAGATTGGAGCTTGGCAAGATGGATCTGCCTGATTACAGACATTGAATCAGTATATTTAATGAGCATATTTATCAATGTGGAGCATGCTTTGCAATAAAAATTAACAGTAACTCTGTGCATGAGAAAAGGTGCTTTAACTCTGACAGACCATAGAGGACACCAGATAACATGGCAATTTACTGCAATGTAAGATGAAGTAAGTATGATGCATTTATCATATGCTGTACTAAGATTCCTTGGCCAGCCATTGTGTCTACAGCCCTCAAAGTGCCCTTTTCATTGTGCTTCTTTAAAAGACCCTAAACAGCATATCTAGGATTATCAATTATTATTAATTAATTGTTTGCCCGGAGACCTTACTCATGTAGTATAACTACTGTGTGTGTGTTTTTGTTTCTCCGTTATTGAATGCTCAGTTTTGCCGTCATATATGACCTGCAACATAAAACTACCTGTCACAGCCTCAACTTCTCTTCCCTCTTTATTCGCAGTTTGTTAAATTAATTACAATTAAAATTAAAAGTTTTCAGCGCATTCCTATTTTACGGATTTTTTCACACCTGCCTATTCTTTTGCACAGTACTGTAAGTTTAGGAGACCTACAAAAACAACAAACAAACACACATCTAAACACAGGTCATTGGTGTTTGCTCCTCCTCAGTCTGTTATGTGTTTTTCACAGGATACTCCGCATAGATGCTTGTGTTTAGCTATAAATTAATAATTTGGTTCTCTCTGTCTGACATTTGCCTTTACTCCTGTTGCATAGCTAAGTTTGCATCCTGCCTTGGCCAGCTTGTTGCCTGATTGACTTTGTTACATTCCATGTGACAAAACACAGAGGATGTTACTTCAGTGCACGTCACACATCAGGATTTCAATTCTTAAGTAGAGAACATTTTTAATATTTACAATTTCAAGTCGGGGCATCCTCTTCAGAAACCATGACATAACTCTTGATACACCTCACACCACAGAATAATAATGCAAGATAATCTCTAGGTCATCTGGACAAAAGAGCTTTTGCTGACTCTGGTGGCAGAGATCTTAGCCAATTATCTTGTAGTGTGTACCCCACTTAAGTCGCTATGCCATATCCAACTAGAACAGATGAACATGATATCCATTACAGCTGTGGCCTTTCTTGCCACCTGAGACAACCTCTGCACAGAGTTCTTTCATGTCATCCACATTAATCACAGAACAAACTCTGCTCAGTTTAAAAATGGTCTGTTTGTTCTTGCACTAACCCTTTTGAATATTTAAAACATTGTGTTAAATGTAGCACTGTCTGACTCACAGAGGATCACCATCAAATTATAATTAAGGACTCGACATTTGCTTTTGTGTACTTCACTGGGACAGAGAGACAGCAGTTCATCTCCAGCTTTTTAGTTCAGTGATTCAGTGACGCACAGTGAGTTCAACTTCAATAAACCCACAGACATCCCCTTACCAAACACACACAAGCAGATAGCTATTTACCTGACAAACATGGGCGTCAACCTGACACTGTTGTCTGTACCTAATTTTCGCCAGAGCGTTTGAGACGAGGTAGTGGGGGGAGGATTTCTGATTGCTTTTCTTCCAGCCTGTCTCTCCCCAGCTCAGTTTACAGTGCAAATGACAGCGGCTAACAGGCTAACCCTCCCTACAAGTTATTAGCCCGTAGGCACAAACTAACCAGGAGTTATTCACAGACATCTCCCACTGTAGTAAACAAAGCCATTACCTGGATCAACCAGGGCTAAACGGGGTCGATGCTGAAGGTCTGATCGCCGGGCTGAGGCTATTCTGTTAGTCGGGCAGTCGTTAGCTCACAGGCCTCAACCCGCTGGGCAGATTGTGCCATCATATTTCTCTCACTCTATGTTTTAAGTGTGAAGGTAAAATGTGAAGAATTTTTGCAGTAAAATGTCTAAACCAAAAGGATACTTAATATTTTACTTCATGCTTGAAAAAATAGTGGTTTGAGGGGTCACATCACCTCATATGCCCACCAAATGCAGCCTTTAAGTCATTTTCAAATATCAGTGAATTGTTGGCATGAAAAAAAAACATTAAAATCTGATATGAAGACATATTTAAGTACGTAGACATGATTGAGACAACCTGTTGAAGTTCAAACTCTGCATTAGAACTGGGAAAACCATGGTATAAGGGACTTTAAATAGCATTTTGTTTTTGCAAGAAAGGCAAGATTTAATATTTCAAAAACTGCTGAAATACTGTGATTTATAAATATGACAATCTTTCGGTTTTACAGAGCATAGTCAGAAAAAGAGAGAACAGTCAGTGAGTGTCTGTACACTGGGCAAAAATTCTGTGCTGATGATAGGAGTCAGAGGACAATATAGCAAGAGGGGATTGAGATGTGGAAAGGCAGTTGTAACCCAAATAACTCATTACAGCCAAGGTGTTAAAGATGCTATGAGGGGTTTTTAAGTAATTACAAAAAAGTCTCACTTTTAGATATATGCCTGATCGAAATACACACTTTAAGATGAGTTTTATAGCATCAAAATAGGTGATCTATAAATGCTATTCCTTCGCTTTGTGGTCGGGTCAGACAGGGCTGGACTGGCCTGGATACTCAACTTCAGGAACAAGAAAACTAAAACTAAATTATATTATTCAGACATGTCAGAGCACCGGGCTGTAAGTAGCGATATATAGCCGGCTACAAAACTAGCGCTTTGGCTTGGGTCACGTCTTTACGACAGTCGCCAAGCATGCTCATGGGTAGCAGAGTCTTTGTGGATTCTCCTCATAGCACCTTTAAGAAGGACAACATCTGTTGATGCTAGGGATGGGTACCTATCACATTTGAACCAATACCATACCGATGCCCGGTACCTGTGAATTGGTATCGGTACTCAACTGTACCAATTTTCAGTACTTTTGCATGTGTTTATGGGGTAATAAATATGAATTTGTTTAATATCAAGATCTCAAATTCTTTCAATGTAAATTTATTTCTCAATATATAAAATTTGACAGATATATAAAAAAACAACATTCAACTGTTTGTATTGTAACATTGTAGTTGTCCCAAAAATTTATTCAACATGAAAACCAGTAACTAAAATGAACCACAACTTAATAAATTAACTGCAGCCCTCACTTTAACTTTAGGGCAGTTTAACAATGGGTCCGACAGAGCTGTAAATAAAAAAAGCATTTACATTAATGTTACAAAGTACGAGGAACCAACCTGATAATGATAACTGACGCACATTAAAATGCCAAGCTAGTACCATCTTAAACACAAGGCTTATTTACCTGGACCAGGTATCCTCCTTGTCACAATTGCTGCCATCACCAAATGTTAAAGCCATTTCTTTTCCTGTGTTTCTGGCTGCAGACGACAAGTCACCATTGGACACAGGCGTGCTAACAGTGCCAAATGAATCCTTTATGATCGTAGATCTGAGTCTATCAAAATTGTGCACTCTTCCGCTTTAAGGAAAATTTTGTGCGTCACCAGGTGCTTCCTCAGATTTGAAGTATTTTCGCCACTGGCCTTACACTTGGCATCACAAATATAACAGCGAGCATAATCTCCACCACATTTAATAAAGTTGAGTCATACTTTCAAGCGCTTTCTCTCAGCCATGCTTGCTTTGTTGACTGAGCCCGCGGCTGTTGACATCATTACGCTATTGCTGTGCTGCGTTCAAGTCCGGTGTGGAAATTCACCTACTGTACCCAATAGTATGCCTGCTTCTTCCGCTCCCTCACAGTCACAAAGATGCGTTTAGGTACCTAAACATGGCACCATTTGATTTTACGTGAATCAGTACTCGGTAGTACCTACAGAATTTGGTTGGTATCTCTTACAGTGCCAAATTCAGTACCAATACCTAGTTGATGCATAACTGAAATGCATGATAACGGCCAAAATAATAATCATGATTGTTTTGATCAATATTGTAATCACGATTATAAATCTTGATTATTCATCATATTAGAGAAAACATTTTTATTGCACTATCTGTTAACAAACAATATGTGAACAGTTTAGTTGTTTGTTGCTTTAACTTGGCATTATTGCTTCACTATATTACATTAATTAATTTAGAATTAAAATTAAAAAAATGGTGTGTTTACTTTGATAATCGGGTTAGTCAACAAAAATAACATTCAATTAATATTAGCCTGAAAAATCATTGTTATTATTGTATTTTTTTTTTACTCAGTGTTTTTTTTTCTGCAGGATCATTTTTTACTTGCAGGGGTAAATCATAAATATTTATTTGACATCAGCAGATGGGATGTGGGTCAGAGGGTCTTCTCCTGACATTTGTAAACTAAAGTCATTTCTTTGCTTTTTGAAATCTCATGAGTGTTTCTGAAGCTTATCTCACTTAAATAATCCGTTTTCAGTTTCATGTCTATCTTAAAATCTTTGGGGCAACCAATATTGGGTATTTGAAGACTGGAAAGATGTCTATTCGGCTGTATCTGGATTTCTGCTGCAAAATTCATTTGGAGGGGCCTGAATTTGGTGTAAAAAGCATCAAATCATTTATCTATCCTGCATTGAATCACCATTGTGGGCTGGTGATGGAGGTATAGTGGTATTGGAGATATTTTTTTGGTAATAATTGCACCTCTTATGACAATATCCAGCAGAGTTTTAGAGTTGGCTAATTTGCAATATGAATCCCCTAAAACTGTGACATACAAAATGTCTTGAAATCTAATTTTAATTTCCTTTGATGGGGCCCAGTTCTTTGTAATGTTCCCCTTTTCTACAGAATCAGTAACTTGTCTATGTCAGCTGTATGTCTGCAGGAGAAACTGCAGTTTAAGAGCAGGATAGAGTGAAACTCCTTTGTCGTAATTCATAGTGTTGCTATGGAGAAATGTTGTACTGGAGCTTCATTAATAATGTCTTTTTATAGTCATGGTAAATGTATTGAACCTCAGATGAACTTATACCAGAATTAATTGAGCAAACATAAATCAGCTTTGTCAAAAACTTAGCTTAGCCCCACTCACACGTTCAAACCCCCCCTTAAATTATCCAGACTTTATACAGGAGCTACTGCATACAGATGAGTTTTTCACCCTGAATTTTTCCCAGGTAAATTCTTTGTATAGCCTTAGTACTTTATATCTGTGAAGTCTGAATGCAGCAGAGAACAGCTGAGGCAATTCACTGAGGCGAGTGTGGAGGTGAAAACAATCACTGTTGAGGGCAAAGTTGATCTGATTGTTCAGAGAGTAACTCAAACTCAGATGTGTATCTGGACAGCTGAAGTTCTGCAGGTCATTTTCTCTCAAATGATCACCACCAGGTCTCTCACACATCGATAGAATTGTCTCAAGCTACTGTTGAAAACAGAGCTGAAACACTGCAGCTTTCTTCTGTAATGTAATCATCAATGGTTTCTCCCTCATCAGGAGCAAGCGTGACCAATCATGTCAGGGAAGAACCCAGGCAAACGGCCCAGACATTATCCTGAAAATAACAGGGTTCAATGTGTGAAAAGGGACTTAACTGTGGGGTAATCACCTGAAACCATACTGAATGTTTCAAATATCCATTGAATATATTTCACATTCATCTGAAATATCCTACAGGAGGTGTTAAGGGAGGTCAGACCCTTTAAAAATTATAGGTTATTAAACAGCTATTATATATGTCATGGTCATTTCAGGCCAATCAGAGGCTTGCAATTCCTTCTCATATTGAGCATTAAACCACACTCTGTCTCCCCGGATGACCCTGAAAAGTTGGACGAGGCACAAACGTATCAGCCTGAAGCTCTGCAAGGTGGATCTACCTGATGGGAGACAAGAAATATGCCAAATCCAGCTGCTTTGTAAGGCAAAATCAACTCATAGCTCAGGGTAGAATTACATTTTGTTGAATCTCTTTAGGTAACAGCCTAGGGCGCTTTTACATGCAGCAGGTAAAAAATCTGCTGCCATGCGACTGTCAGATAGAAGAAAGAAAAAACAGGTAGATGATGAGTAAAGAAACAATGATTGTGAAAAGCTGGATTGTGACTTGCTGGAATCTCCAGCTGCCTTCACCATTTCTTTTTATTTTCAATCAAAAACTCCATTCAATAAAATATGCATTCCATGAGGCGTATCAATTCACTGGTAAAACAGTGTTTCTATTTTGTGCATCAATTCCTCATAATTAAAGAAAAAATATTTACGATGTGGACAAATCTGGTTCAGACTGTGAACTATTCTCAGAACATCCTGTGGTTACTCACAGCATCAACCAGAAAGTCCAATTGTAGGAGCTTATTCTCCCTCATCTTGTGAAAATTCTTCACAACAAAAACTGCTGGTTTGCTGTTTAGTGAATACACCTCCTGTAGTGCAATTTTATTTGATCGAGTTCTCAGCTGGGGAAGAGAAGTCAAAGGTGGTAAGAGGATACCGCAGGTCCAAACTTAACATGGAAATGGTTGGTTTGGTTGTTCTGTTGTGGAGGTTGGGAGATTGATTTACACAGTACACGGGAAGTCTTGGTCAAAGAACAGACAGTATTCTGAGAGGAATGGTGGTCCACCACATAAGCAGCACAAAACATGAATTAGACACAGAAACAGCCAAAATGAGTAACAAGTCCTGCTGACTCATGTAGATATCTCTGTCATATTGTTACATGTTCCCATTATTTAGAAACTGTAAAATACCAAATGAAAGCCAGGTTCCAATTAATCGCCGGGTCCCAACAAAATGCTAGGTGTAGCAACACATTTTGACAAATAGACGCCCATTCCAAATAAACGCAGAGTGTAATTTATTCGGTACAACCTATGAACTACGGTCAAAGTTACAGAACACACATGCGAACGCAGAGCTCACTACTGACAGTTTACGCTTTAAAAGAAACATGACCAGACTACCTTAACAATCCCCTTTGGTGAATTTGTCTCTCTGGACTTCCTATCGGCTTACTTCTCCTCCCTCTGTATGTCAACAAATGCATGTTGGTGTGCGGCGCTCTGTTTCACGTTACCACTGCCACTGTATGTTATTTGCCCTTAGACCAGTCATGTCAATTAGCGGTACATTGCTGTTGATCACCATTGCCCCGGGACAGCAAATAAAAGAAGTATGGCCTTAACTACTGGTAGTTCCTCATCAGTATTAAAGGAACACTACACCCAAACAACAATTTGGCCTCATTTTCTACTCACTCTCATGCTGAGCAACACTCTGGAGCACTTTTTTGATGTCTCAAATGCAGCCGGGGGTCCGGGGGGATTTTCGCTGTCAACAATCGTCCATCTAACAGGGGACGACGGCGCCCGTAAGAAAAAAGGTCCATAAAAGTCCACAAAAACGTGCCTATTTTCCTTCATATTGCTCGTCCGCTGTAATCCAAGTGTCCTGAGTGGGTAACGTCCATAATTAATTCGAAACGAAGTCATTTAGTACATTTTTCGAGCCTAAACAGTGCTATAGTGTACTTCCGCAGTGCACGTCTACGCCCGCTCCCTGCACTACGTAAGCCGCCTGGATTGGTCTGCCGCGGTTTACGCGGCAGACCAAATTTAAACCAGCAGGAGCGCTGCAGACAACATGGGGGGCTGCCAACATGTGCACATGGCTGAAGTAAATATTAGCGCAGAGGGCTCCTCACTGTGCCAGTGAGCGTAAAGACATGTCTTTACGATCTCAAATCACTATGTGTTTATTGAAATTTAAACTGTGTCTAGTTGCCGCATGTACACGATTTCAGTGAACACAATTTTAACTAGAAAAGCACTGGGAGAGCGCAGACCTCTGCCAAGCAGCACAGTTCCAAGATGGTGATCTGGATCAACACCAAAATTGAATCACTTCTTCCTTTTCCCATGCTGAACATTTCCTGAAAATGTCATCAAAATGCATCCATAAATTTTTGAGTTATGTTGTTCACAGACAGACAAACAGACAGACAAACAAACTCTCCCGAAAACATAACCTCCTTGGCGGATGGTCACAAGACAGGCCTTGAGGCCACATCAGGCCCTCCATAGCTTCCTAACCAGCCCTCAGAATACCATCAACACGACAGTAAAGCCATTTGCAAACAAATTTTAATTTATAAGAATTACTCTCATATATCCTCCCCAAGAAAATATGACTGCAGCTTAATTTCTGCAAATATTAGCAGTGATACTGCACTTTAAAATAACACCAAAACAAAAAACTTTCAAGTTTTGAAATTAACTTAATCCAGTGTAGCCGGTGAACAAGGGTGAAGTATAGCTCCGTATATCCTTATTTTTATTGTTGCTTGTTTAAGCTATTAATGTCTGGTGCAGTTAAAAGCTAATGCTAAGGTAAACTGGAAGTTTGCTGGTAGTGCATAATAGACTACATTAGCTTCATTTGATGGTGACGAACCATGCCAGAAAAAGCTAAGAAGCCCTCCTGGGGACCAAAAGCCTCACTTTGGAAATCATTGGTATGACTTAACCTGACATTTTCAAGTCAAGTTAAGCACAGTGTGTGCCAAGCGCCATATTAAAACACTCTCTCAAACAGACCAACAGTTAACCTGAAAGACAATAAAGGGGTGACTTTAAGGGGAGCCTTAAACATCATGATAAATTGCTACCATATACATAATGGCATGCCAAATCCAAAGCACTTTATTATGCATAACTTAAATCCTTTAAAACAGAGGTCCCCAATCACCAAGATGTGGACCTGTATAAGACTGTAGATCATTTGGCTCAAGGCCACAGGAAAAAAAAAAAAAAAAATTACAGCCAAAAATAGATTCACTGCTCAAGCTTGTGCTTGTGCACTCACCCACCTGTGGTCTGGATGTAGTTGATGAAACATTTGACATGGTACGACGTGGATAATTGGATAGTCCATGTATATGGAAATCCCTTCACCTCCTGATGTGGAAGGATTCAATTCAGAGGTTAAGAACTTTTTTTTGAACAACGCCCATCAATAATCAATAGAAAAATCAGATCAGTTCAGCCTGTTGAGCAATGGAGGAAACATGTACCATCAGCCTTATACTGACTTTACCATTCTTATTTGTGCTCAGTAGTTGAAGAAGTTACGTTATTTACCATGTCAACTGTCACTGCTAAGCAGCTGGAGAAAACAGAGTCTTTATCCTCACTGGTTATAAGAATGAAGCCTAATGCTCCCTCTGATTCTGTGTTTTGATGACTTTTGCTGGACTAGAATAGATTGTAGAATCAATAATGATAATAAGATAAATGTAGTCACACTAGATTGCACAAGGTACAGCATGTGTGATTGTTCGTCATCCCAACATAGTGTTCCATGAATTTTGGGGTATCTACAGGCAGCCTCAAGTGGACTCTGAAGGCACCATAATAAACAACTCTTCGTAACAGTGTGCTTAACTGCATGTAAAGCAATTCTTTCTAAGCATCATAACCTGATTGTTTATGTCTCTCTTTAAAATACACAATGTTGCACCTCCTCAGACAGTGACATATTGTCAAGTGAAGCTTAGGCAGACAGCTGCTCCCCTCACTGTAGGTTTCTGGGTGAGTGACAGGGCTGGGAGAGCTGCCAATAATGCTGATCTTCAAGCAGAGTGATGTCCCTGTCCTCACATCATGGATAAGTTACTTCACCTGATTACATCTTCCCCACAGAGTTAAACTGTCAGGCACATTTAACTCTGATGACAGTTCCAGGGCTTGAATGAGTCCAATCATCACTTCTGAGTTAAAATTAGCAGCAGTGTAGCAAACTCTGACACAGCACTGGTATGCCTTTGCTGATATCAGCTAAATTGTCCTCAGGTAGGGTTTTTGACTTTGCAGGTGATAAAATTATGAAGTTTCACACGATCACTGACACAGTGTTTTCTAGTACTGCGATACTAAATCAACCTCTTGACTTGTTCCACATTATGGGCTCAGTACAAGTCTTAAGTTGAAGTTGCTGTAGAAAACTGCCTTAG
Organism: Scarus forsteni; assembly: GCA_036419115.1. NCBI lineage: Eukaryota > Metazoa > Chordata > Actinopteri > Labriformes > Labridae > Scarus > Scarus forsteni. The sequence continues at coordinate 36,189,460 of JAZDUH010000098.1, forward strand.
CTCATCAGTGAGTCCTGAAAAAGTTTTTGGATCTAAATCCAGATTTGGATCAACACCAAAATGTGATCAGTTCTACCTTCTACCATGATCAACATTCCTTGAAAATGTCATCAAAAATCTGTTGAAAACGTATTGAGTTATTATTAAAATGTGTAGAACTGCTTTTTCTCAATGTTAACAAATCCTTAAAGATGATTCCTGGATTTGCATCCAGATTTGATTCACCACTAAATCTTTTTTTTTTCTTTGTGCTCATAACATTCCCAGAAAATGTGATTAAAATCTATTCATAAGGTTTTGAGTTATAATGTTTATACCCAAACAAACAATCTGGAAATGATCCAAGGGTCCTCTGCCAATGTAAAGAAATCCCTGAAAAACATCCTGGATCAAAATTCTAATTACTTCTTCTGTGTGCAATTACTAACATTCCCTCGGAGTTTCATTAAAGACCATTTATATGTTTCTGAGTTTTCCTCTTCACAAACTAACAAACATCAATAAAACACAAACTTTTTGGCGTTGATGAAAACCAGTTTACACTGAACATTGTGGCTCTGAAAGTAAAAATCATATATTTTTCACCATGTCTTGATTGTTGGCTATATTACCATAATCATCCATAGTATAACTACGATAAAGTTACCTTAGTGTATGAAAACACATGTGGCTCTAAAAGTGGCTACATTTTTTTATTTCCAACACTTAAAGGTGCTATGAGGAGAATTTATTTGTGGGGACATAAAGATTCTGCTACCCATGAGCACGTGTGGCGACTGTCGTAATGCTGCGTTCCAGTCACCTCAGAACTGGAAGTGGCATCATCTCCAACTTATCCGCTTTCCAGTTGAAGTCAGAAAAAAAAACATGCTGATCTACCAGGCTATTGTTAGCTGTTGTTAGCACTCAGGGGTGGCGAGGTTTCAACAAGTTCCCAGTAGGAAATTCCTACTTCGGGGGACATTCCAGTTGCAGTTTCCTACTCGGATCCCAGAAATTCCTCCTTCTGACTACAACTGGAACACACCAAAAGACGTGACCCAAGCCAGAGCTTGTGTTTGTTGTGGTTGTAATGCAACTCGGACCTTCCTCAGAACTCTGCATTGCTTTACAGCTACTTTTTTTCAACAACTTACAGGATGCAAAGCAACAAGGTTATGTATCTCTTTTTAGTTACATAGTGGTTGGTTTTGATGTGTGGCAACAAGCAATTTTTGGAAAACTTATTATCGTAGTTTTGTAGCTGGCTATATATCGCTACTTACAGCTTGGTGCTCTAAGATGTGTCTGATTAATATAAATTTGCTCTAGTTTTAATTGTCTTGTTCCCGAAGTTGAGAATCCAGGCCAGTCCAGCCCTGTCCGACCCGACCACTTAGCTAAGGAATAGCATTTATAGATAACCTATTTTGATGCTATAAAACTCATCTTAAAGTGTGTATTTCGATCAGGCATATATCTAAAAGTGAGACTTTTTTGTAATTACTTAGAAACTCCTCACAGTCCCTTTAAAAAAAACAACAAAACAACAAAATGGAAAACATTTAGTCTCTATCTTTACAACAGAACCAACTCTATGCACCATCCAAAAGTGCACAGCAGTGTCATGCCTCTGAGTGGTGGAGTTGAGTTTTGCCATGGAAATGTTGACAGTGAAGGAAACTCTGACTGTTGGCTGTTAAAGATGGCACCACACACATCGTCCTATAAATGGAAACTAAAAGCTCTCTGTCCTATCCTCAGCTAACTTGCCTTTATACGGGTGGTAAAAAAAAAGTACCTTCCTCAGGCTCACATACATCTATACTCCAACAGAGAAGTCTTGGAAATGCACATTGTTAACATGGCATTCCTCCAAAAAAGAAAGAGTAACCATGGCAAATAGTCATTTCTGTTCCTTGTGAGTGTATTAAAAAAATTATACCAATGCTGTAATAAATTTTTATCAAACGATAATTTTTAAAACATGTCTTTCTCCTTCAATTAAATGAAGCGAAGCCTGCGAGCTAGTTCAGGCAGACAACTCGAGCGGCGCTGCTATTTACATGCCACATGTCACATTCACATATCATACGTCACACTCCTTACATCAATCCTCCAATCACACTCTCCACCTCTCAATTTGGCGGCGTATTTAAACTGGGAGTTTACCCATCCCTCCCTCTGCTCGGAAAACGTCTGTGCTGCCAGACGCTGATTGCTGCGTGTTCTTTCACCCCCACCTCCACCCCAGCATCCACCTGCAGGCTCCAGGGGTGTTCTCATATGTTTTGCTCATCACTCCTCCATGCCTTCATGTAAACATTTCTGCAAGGAGTGATGAGACTGGAGCCTGGACGCCAAACCTGTAACATGTATTTGCAGCAACAATAAAACAATTGAACGTGAGTTGACTGACTGAACTCCATTTCTGAATCTGAATTCTAAAAAAAAGTGTGTTTCCTCCATTCTGTTCTAAAATGTCTCAACAAATGCACTAGTGTTTTCAGATGTGTTGCACATGTGACACAAAATGTGTTGAACTGTCTCTTTATCAATAGACCCATTTCTGCTGTCATTCTTATACAAAGTTTCTGTTCACTTAAAAAAGGTTTGTTCAATTTATTGAATGCTTTCATAAGTTTCTAATATGCATGGGAGCTCAGGGTGTTCATTGGCTGGGATATCAACTCTGCCGTGAAGATATCTCTCATCCAATTCAAAAACACCTGCACATGACATGCAGTGTTCCATGTAGACCGCAGTAATTGTATAAAAAAATTCAGCTGTTTTTGTGCAATTTATTCAACCATTTCAGATGTCAAGTAAGCTAAACATTTTCTTACAACTCAGCAAAAGCACGTGCACTATAATCAGTAGCTAGTTGTAAACTGAAGGCATCACTTACTATGGCCAGCCAGGCTTGCACTTATCGTCACAGGAATATGGCAGATCAATTGTTCTGTCAAAGCATTTTTAGCCAAATACTGGTATTGAATGTAAACTCAACACCCTTTACCTCAGTCTCAACCTAATTTGACATGCTCCGGGTTGTACCATCGAAACTATGATCCAAAATTCATGTTTGTATTAAAGTTCAAGTTCAGTCTCCAAACAGAATCTCCTTCTATCATGGGTGCCTTGAATATTTGGGCTCGTTAAAGAGCAGAGCTCTGGCTAGCTCCATTGAATATATCTTGAGGATGCATTTTATCAAATGCACTGACGATTGAGGATAAAGTTCAGCAATGAATTTAGAGAACACTGATGAATGCATCACGTGTTGAGAGCAGCATGAGTTTGTCCTCGTTCAACTTTATTTCAGCCCCCTTCAGTTTGCATTATGATGGTGTTCACCTCTCCTGTAGGCTACATCATGTCCTCTCGCTGCCATCTGTGCTGCTTTCTGTGGGGACATGTCTAGGGGACTTTATGTAACTGAAGGGATCATCAAAGTGTACCAGGACATACTTTAGAACCCCCTTTTTCTAAAGTTTTCTTCACTGTAAAACTGGATTAACCTGGGAGAAACCTAAGCTTAAGTTTGAGAGGACAGAGGGTACACAGTTAAGAAAAGCAGCATGTAGAGACTCATCACAAAGCAATCACTGAATTATTAAAGAGCTCCAGTCTGACTTTTTATGATCCATAGTTTCTGCAGTTAAAATCCACTCGTTTCTGTCTTCAGACAGACTTTGAGTTTAGCCAAGCTTTCTTTCGTATTGAGAATCCAAACATGCTCTTCTTCAGCCTCAGGGTCCAAATTACACAGAAGCTGTCTAAATGTCAGAAGTGGCTTGCAGTCACTTTGGCACAGCTTCTCAAACTACATCAAACTGAGGAGGGTAAGCAAACTAGAGGAGTGCAAATGTTTTTAAGGCTTTAACGGACTGTCAGCTCTCAAATCTGGAAAAAGCACAGATGTTACACTGCTTTTATCTACAGGAAAATACAGCTGCAGAGATTCAACCTCGTGAAGTCCCACTACACAAAAGCATAGCCAAACAAATCTTTAATTGATTTTCAGTAATTATCCTCCTATTTTTTGATAATATAAATACTAATAAAGACAAACAAATCAGTTTTTGACACCCTTTATCACTATTTTCAAGCCTGACTTAATTGCAAACTGTCTAAAAACTCAAAACATATATATTCAGCATGATTCAAGCTATCAAGTAATCAAAGCTTTTACCATGGTTGTTCACCCACCTTGTTTTATTGCATGTTTGAATTTAAATAGTCCACAATTAACCTGTGGTAACACTCTTAATGAAACCTTTGTTTATACTGCATTGAACACATTATAATCATGTTCACAATGCTTTATAGTGCGCTTTTAATGCTGTGTTATTAAAGTTATAAATATTCATGATACTTATGCTCTAAAATAATAATAATAATCATAGGTTAATTTGATGTCAGTGAGTAATAAACTTAAGCTCATGGTGTGTTATATAGTGCATAAAGCCAAGGCTGCTCATTGGGGGGATAAAGTGGAAAGCTTTCTGGGTTTAGCTTTCAGCAGTGGTCCATAATTTAAAATAAATAGTCCATCTTAATCTCAGGCAAGTCTAACCAAACTTTGACTTTGAATCCAAATGCTCATATTTCCTATGAAATAAATAAAGATACACATTATTTATGTGAACTTCAGTGAATGTAGCCTGTTTCAAAAGGTAAACCCCCTTCTCCTTGAATGTATGTGGCCTTTTCGGTATAAAATTGTTCTGTTTGAAGGTTGATTTCAATTTACCATTGGTCCCTCAATGTTGGAGATTGTTTCAACTGCAAATACAAAATGACTGAATAATGACTGATAAGGAAAAAAAGTAAACTGTCTAAAGTTTGAGCCACTGGGAATTTCAAACTCGTCATGACAAAGTTTGAATAAAATGTAATAAAAAGTGCACAGCCTATTTGCTTATCTGGCACTTAGAGACTAATTTTTTCACTTTATTTAAAGCATACAAAGACTGCATTCAGGGACTTGGAGCCATCTTGTAATGAGCTATATATGTCTTTTAATTAATCCATCCATTATCTATACCCCTTATTTATTCAGGGGTTCAAAAGGACTGGGACCTATCCCAGATGACATTGGTCAACAGACAGGGTACATCCTAAACCGGTCATCAGCCGAAACCCAGGGCCACATATAGAGACAGACACCTGTACATGCTCACACTCACACCCATAAGAGCAATTTCATACACATTTGCATTAGTTTACTGAAGCATCAAGGTTGATAAAAATGATGTATTATCTCATTTTAAAGCATTGAAATTGTGTTAATAATATGTGACTAATTATTTGTTATTTTATTACAGTAATTTATAACAAGAATAAAAATCAGAATAAATTATGATCTTTGTCCATGCAGTCAGTGACCTGCAAATATGTTTAATTAACACCTCAGCCAACTTAATGTCAAAAAATGATTAACAGTGAGTCTGTTTTTTTTTTTTTTTTTTTTTTTTTTTTTTTTTTTTTTGTTAGAATCATTATTAGGGCATATAATATCTAACAGCTATTTACACAACATAATAAACTATGGGCCAGATCTTCAAAAGGATTGCACTGCTTTTGCAACCGCTAAACCTGTGCAAATGACAGGAAAACGTAGCATGCGATCTACAAAGCATACGCAAAGGGTGAAATGCATGTAAATGGAACACAAACTGAACTGCAGTCCTAGCTGCACAGGTCCAATTTGCAAGCATGTGAATTTGGGAATATTCATAAATTCAGCACAAAATTTCCCCCTTCCTATGAAAATAAGCCTCATTGCAAATACCACCTTATCCACAAAGACCCAGCGCTAATTGCCACAGGCAGTAAAGTGGTGCTATTCAACACCAATTTCTAAATTCAAGAAAGGATTTACTGGAGGAGAGTATCACTTTTTGATTTAAGTGACAAGTAAATCATTTGCAAAAAGCGGATGCCAGGCTACATCGTCCTTGGGCTACTAGATGACATCAAGGATGACTGTAATATGGCCTACTGTGTTCATCTCTGTTACGATTCCACCATTTTCAAGTAAAGATGAATAATTTGTCTTAATACAGTCTGTTAAAAACCCCTATGACCCCCTTGACCACTTTTTGGTCATATGATCTGCATTTATTTTGGCTGTTTCAATAACAAAGGCAAAAAAAACAAAAAAAACAATGGGATGAACAACAACAAAAAATGACATTAAAAAAACGACATCTATGGGTGATGGCACTTTGACCACTTTGAACCAGTTTGTGTTCAAAATAAATAATTTGAAGGGTTTTTTGTTGTTTAAGGGGCACAATTAATACTTTGACATTTATACACTTGGCAGCTGTGTCTCAGGAGGTAAGGGTCATCCACTAAATGCAGAATGCTTCACCAAATAAGGGGGATAAATCAGTAATGCCCAAACAAACCTGAGAAATAAATTCAACTCAAGTCGTTCAGCGACAGAGCCTTTAGTGTGGCCGCCCCCACCCTCTCGAACTCTCTCCCCGCAGAAATCCGCAACTCTCCCACCCTGGACTGTTTCAAATCACCTCTCAAAACTCACTTGTTCTCCCTGGCCTTCCCTGTTTAAATGTTTAGCTTAGGTCTTTGTTGTTGATTCTTTTTTGTTTGTCCCCTCTACTGTGGAAAGCGACCTAGGGTTCCTTGAAAGGCGCTATATAAATTTAAGTTATTATTATTTATTATTATTAACTTCTCATCCTGACAATAGTCGTTCAGCGGCCTCAGTGGTAGGTCACAGTGGGCTTTATGCTGACCTAAAGACAGGACCACGGACAGCTCTGCTCTAATATAAACAGGTTAGTGTTTGTATTTGCTGCTCAGTGTAAAGGAGACGGTCAGAGTCCTCAAAGTTTGCAGGGACAAAGCCACTTATATGCCTTGCTGCTTATTTGGCCCTATGAGCATGCTTCAAACTCAGTACTGGCCTTATAATGACCTGTGAGTACTCTTATAAAGTATGATCAGTTCTCATGAGTGCTTATAATTATGATTATATAGCATAAATGAAATAAAAGCAGGCAGTTATATAAAATATTTCTGAATTTCTCATGTATCATTTTAGTGAAAGCAGCATGGCTCCATCAGTTTTGTCGAAAGCCATGATTCAGAGACACAGCTTCAGAGTGCTCCGTAAATGTAACACTGTGCTAAACGCTTGTTCAATGTGTTTCAATGACATCTCATTATCTCCGGTTAATTTGATATAATTTTCTCTTTTCAGGAATCTAATCAGGTTATTCTTGGCTTTTTGAGTAACTAAACAAACCACCTGTCCTTTATCAAGGCACTTTTATGGCAAAATAAGGGTTGACTTAGTGACTTAGTGTCAACCCTATTGGCATAAAATCAGCAATGATATTAAGATAAATGCTCTGTATTATAAAGAATTACTATCCAATTAAACAGAAAAAAAACAATGTTAAGTCATTTTCTATGTTAACATAGTTTGCTTCATTCAGTGATTGGAGGCTGAGTCCTGATTTCAGGATTTACAGTTTTTTTTTTTAATGGTTATTACACAAGTGCCATCAGTATGACTTTTTGTCACTCCTTGTTGGGGCAAAGCTTTTTTACATCAAGAATTCTAAATGAACATGTTGATATGAGCAAAATAGCAACAACAAGGTGATGTAAAACTAGCCAGCATTGATCTACTTTTAACAACTCACAAGCATGGCAACGTGCATGAAAAACAAATTTAAAGAATACAATATAAAAATAATAATTCTTGTTGATGTGGCAGAGCTTTTAAACACCTTTTTCCCAGCTGACTTCCATGCCAGTCAGCTGGGAATGCTGATGCTTGTCACAAAACAACACACTGGTGAACCAAAGGACAGTAAAACAGAAATGAATCACATTTTTTTTAATGTTTTGCTACCCATTTCATAAGAACTCCCAACAACTGTCACATCAAAACGCTGGTTTTGTTGTTGTCTCATGATACTCCTCAACATTAAAGTAAACGTCAGCTGTTAAAGTTTTAACTGATTGATCAATAGTTTAATTTTTCGATTAAAGATTATGAAAATCTAAGTTTTATTTTGATTACCGGATCCACTCTCTGCAGATTGGACATAGCAAGTCAGATTTTCAATCACATGCTCACACCCTACAGTGTAACAGGGGGTAATGGTGTCATTTCAAGTGACCTACTTTAACTTAAAATTGTAGAGCTCTGAATATTACTTTGAGATTATTTAAAAAAATATTTCATACCCTACAGTCCTGAGGGGTGAGAGCAACAGAGATGTACACAGAGAAAGTCCTCATAGACATCGAGACTGGAGCATGAAGTCTATCAGCAGTGTCAGAAGTGACAGCTGTCTCTGATGTGATCATGTGCTCCATGTTTTAAGTCCATTAATTCAATGTGTCAAACTTCATTAATATCGTACATATTTCATACCTTACATACCTTACATTCAGTCAGTCCATTTTTCTTTACACCAATCAGTCTTTACAAGCAAAGCAGTGTACTCTTAATTATTTTTCAAAGACCAATGCATCACATCTGTCCAGTGCATCACATTAATGGCATAATGTTGACAGAAAAATAACCTAAAATCAACATCAGTAGCTCAAAATATTCAGCTGATATCTACAGCCTGTTAGCCTGAAAAAATGTACCAAAGGCTTCATACAGGGAGACAGAGCATCAAGTCAGTGGATTTATGCTGATCCAAGTTTGATTTGGAATAATGTGTTTGCCTTATTTCATTTATTACCTCCAAAGGTTTATATTTATGTCTGCTTAGGTAGTTAGTTAGTTAGTTAGTTAGTTAGTTAGTTAACTGGATAATTCAAAAAGCTCTTGAAGTTTCTGATTAAATTTGCATTGCACAAAAAGAGGTGGTTTGATCTTGATGGTGATCTGAACACAAATGCAGATCCAGGATTTTCTTTCTAATAATTTCAAAATCGTGAGATCGGGTGGTTTTCTGCATTTTAACTTACAACACAGTATATTCTCAACAAATTTTGATGAATTTTTTAGAGATGATTTGTCATGGCACAAGAGAAAAGTGATACATTTTGGTGATGATCTGATCCAGATGTTGATCCAGGATTTTTTTTTTTTTTGCTAACAGTGCAAGAAGGTTAAGTTTTTCACTTTTATGACAATGACAGTCCTACAGTTTTCTTTGTGGTCGGCCTTATTAAATGATCAGTAGACTTTAAATAACACCTGCCTTATTGTTGTAGGAGGTGAGTTGGTTCAACATAATAAAAACATCCTCTTCAGTTTGATTTATGATTGATCTGTATACTATGAAGCTAATGAGTGATTGAAAATGAAGCACCAGCAATCAATGCAAAGAAAAGAAAAAGAACCTCCTCTTAACAGGCAAAAGCAGAACCAGACATTGATTTGACAAACATCCAGCAAAAAACGGGATGGTGGTATAAGGGGGCAGAGAGGGATGTGAGGGAGATATAGGCTGAATTGTGTGCTTTAAAATTAAAGCAAGAACAATTTGCTGTCTTATAACTCTTGTCCACGAGCTTCCTGGAGAAGTGATGTTCTGTTAAGAATTCATCTGTGGAGGATGGGCCAGATTGTAACTGTGGTCATAGAGAAGTCTGCAATTCAGTCGTTGATTTTAAACCTAAGCAGACAAAGGCTGACATCTCATTTTTAGATAACAACCGCCATTTTGGAGCTGAAATGACTACTTCAACAGACAGTTTTTCCTCCATAGCTGTAACACAATCCACTTAGATTTGAAAATGGGTAACATGCAGCTTCAACTCATCGGGGATGTGTTACTCATCCCTGTGCTATTGTATTTTTACTCTTTACAAGCAGTCGTGTTGTTTCAGGAGTGTGTATGTGTGTTAGTTTTATTCCCAGAGAACACATGAGACACTGTGCCAGAAACAGGAGTGTGGCAAACAGCAGCATCCACCCAGAGCACCATGTCTGACTATGTGCGACACCAGAAGATACTGTTCACAGCAGCAGAGGAGCTGATAGAGGAAAAGATACCTGCAGACCAGAGGGAGCAGGAGACTGATCTTTTGATTGCACACTGAATAAGTGAGCAAAATTGATAAAAACTTGTCTGAATGAAATGTTGTAAGCATGCTTCAGTAACTAAAGGCAGAGACTGTTGGATTATTGGCACTGGGGTACATTTTTGAGAACATGTAATTTACGTGAATACTTTTTTGAATGATTTGAGTACACCACAACTTAGCTACTATTAGTAGATTTGGGTGATTTGAACTAACAAAATAAATCATAACATTTATTAGTAAAATCAAATCAGTTCAGACTGAAGGCTAACTGAAAGAGCCCACCCTCACTCCTTACTTACTGAACAAAACTGTTCAGGTGTGACAGTTCAAAAGAGCCACCATGTCATCTTGTGACTTGCAGCTATCTCCCTCAATCAATAGCTTTCACTTGAGTTGCAGACTCATGAATCACCCTCCTGACAGACCAGACATGTCCTGCTGCTTTACACCACGGAGAGGTGAATAGTGTAGGTCACTGACTATTGTTTTGAATAACCATAGCTCTGTATTTTGTGTGACAAGTATTGGTAATAATAAGGACCTTGGACTGGACAGACCCAAAGTATACTTTTACAAAACCTAATCTGAGAAAGATTATATTAATACATATCTGAGTACTTGAAAGCTGGAGTGTACTCACCTCCAAAGAGTGCTCTCTGTGACACTGCCAATGTGGAAGTCGTAGAGTTTGGTTAGAATCAGGATCACCTGTGAAAAGAGAGATTAAACTTTAAGTTTTTCAAATCAAATGTGTTTCTTTTTTCATATCATACATGTCTTGTAAGAATGTATGTCTAGCTCCGTTTTCGGCCAAATGAATGTATATGGTTTAAATTATAGGTGTGCTTTAATTTTACAGCTTTGTGTTGTTTTGGAAATAAAAGAGAAGTTAATGAATTAACCGGAACATTTTTTGTTTGTGTTTGGATTTGTTTCTTATCATCCAGCCATACTACTCTAAAAAAAATCGAAGCAATGCTAAGGTTCTATCCGCTTCCTTTTTAATGTAAAAGAGAAAGGGATCTTTGTACGGGTGGCAAGCCCAAACATACTCAAGGAGTTCAGTCTAGAAAAACTGCAACAAAGTAGGAACTTTGAGCGTCTCATCCTGACGCTTCTGAGAGTCTTCCCTATAGTACACTTTGATGTTGAAGAAAGTCCAGCTTGGAGGAAACCCCAGGGCAGACCAGGAATGTGCTCAGGAGTGCTTATTTCTGTCAGGTTTGGCCTGTGATCGCCTCAGGATTTTTCACAGTAGACCAAAGAGTGCGGTAGGATAGAAAACATGTAAGACAAAAGGAAGGACTTCAGAGAGTTTGTTGAGCCTGCTTGCCACTTGAAGCATGTTTAAACTTAGTAATCTGGACAAAAATACATCAAACCCCAAGTCACCAGGTGGATGAAATCTATCCTGTCAGCAACAAAAAAATGTCCACTTTCATATGACAACTCTGGTTTTGTCACCAGTCACATGGCATCTATCCTGTGAGCAGTGAAAAAGATGATTGTACATAATCTCAATGCATGATTAAAAAAAACAGGGTCCACCCACTTGCTGTAAAAGTGTTCGATCTTCTGTATACATTATTTCTATTTACATTGTTTTAAATGTATTTTTTTACACAGGCCCACTTGAAAAAAAGGCCACTAAGTGATTCATTGTTGTGCCTTTCGTTGTTCAGTTTAAAATATGTGCATATGTTCTTTATTTATAAACTGCCTTGCTTTTGTAACCAGTCTTGGATGTAAATATTGCAGAAACAAACAACAATAATTGCTTCAGTGACACTGATTATTGCTGTTTAAATTTTTACTTTCACTTTAAGAGTTACTTCCATGTTTGTAGATTACTTTTCCCACATCAGCTAGTTTCTTACAGCCTCCTGGTATCTTTCAGTAATCTAAATCAAATACAGGGAAGTATACAGACTAAACAAAAGCACTCATGACACCATTGGATGCAAACGGCAGTATATCCAGCTGAATAGTCATCACTTCACATGGTCACTGACTGAGCTGATGCATGGACTGTGCTCCATGTTATTTTTCAGGGAACCAGTCCATGACTACCACTGCTCCAGTGTAAAGGGGGAAGTGCTTGCTTTGGTAATAAATCAAACCTAAGCGGGAAATAATACATTTCTTAATAGACTTCAAAATAACAGGCTTTTTCCTCATCCAACAAAGTTGCTTCTTGCTGCCCATTAGAGAGCATATGGAATCAAAAGATCATTTTAAATCACAGTCTTTAATCAACATGGTTGAAGAAATTAACTCAAACATGCTCATCTTGCTTACATCTATGGCATACTTGTAGGTCTTAATGCAAAATTTACTTTTGTTTCTTTGAATAAATGCCTTAAAAACAAGAACAGCAAAAAAAACACAACCACTTAAGGCTCATAATACAAATGTTGTTGTACTATAAACATTATTATTTAATGTATGCTGAATGACTGCATGACTAACACTATGAAGCCAGCACTGTGTTTCCCACTTTTATTTTTATTTTTTTCATCAGTGATGGAGCATGCTGCCATCTCTGCCCCTTTGGAAAAGTCTGATCCAACAGTCTCAGCTTTCACAGCTTTGGTCTGTGCTCTTTTTGAAAGATAATCAGCAGGCGGGGAACTTTGATAAGCACTGTGAAGTTCTCCGAGCGAAGCACATGAAGGCCGAATCTACCATGACAGGATCAGTGGTCAGCTGTGATCCTCTTTTCCAGAAAAGGAGAGGATCACTACTCTGGTGTTCACAGACAGCTGGAAGAGGAAAGTTGTAAAAAAAACCAAACAAAAGATGAGAGGTGATGAACTTAATTATGGGGGAAAATATAAACACCGCTTAATAAACTTAACCATCTGTTAAAACACTGAACTGATCTTTGCCCCTGGATACACAATGAAGTCAAGGATGCATGAAGACATTAGCCAACCAAATGTGAAAACAGAAAAGTGTGCACACAATTATTTAGCATTTATTACACACTTGACCTGACCTCAGCACGGGAAACATCCCTTTACATAATAATGCTTTTTTTATCCATCTGTCCACGTGCTGTTTGAGATTTCCTACCCTGAAAATGACCGCTGCTTGTCCTCATTAGCATCACTTGTTAGTATTTCCTTCCCTGAAACAAGCTCATTTAAAGCATCCAGACAAGCTTGACTTGAGTCACATGGCTGGAGGGAAAGTGACGGGGAGGGGGTGGTGGGGCTGTGGCTTTGTCTCCTCTGACGGGGATCAGCAGTCTGGGCTACATGAGGAGAGACTCAATCTCTGTACAGTTTGAAAAAGAAGCCATGCCCTGGAATACTCGACCTCGCCAAGTGCTCTTGTCCTCGCGTAGCTTTGAGGCCGGCAGACTTATGGGACCTTTCCACCCCTGACTGAGCCTTGCTGTCCCCACAGTAACCCTCTGAACGAGCCAGCCGCTCACAAGGGACCCTTGGATGGTTCTTGTGGGGAAGATGTCCCACATGCCTGAGGGATCCGCATGCTAGGACTGTGAACATATGGTTTAGGCCGAGACAGGCTGCAGTGCCAGAGATGGGGGTTTTGGATATGATGGAAAGTGATTGTTGTTTTGCAGCTGCAGAGCACACAGCACTGGATCAATGTCTGATAGTGTTTGTCTGTTTGTTCCTTGATGCATAGTCATTTGGAGAATAAACATCCAAATGCAACAAGGCAACACTGCAGCGATGTCCATGACTTGCAGAAATGATCTTGCCATTAAACTGCAATCACAACATAATCTCATACCTCCACACCAGGAACAGCCAAGGCCACAGACGCTTTGCTTTGGGTTGTACATCAGTATGCAAAGGTTAAAGGTGCAGTGTGTAGAACTTGACATTTTAGCTACATCTAACTTCAGATTCTAGAATGAACCTAACCGTAGCCAAAATGTCACGTCGCTGACCAACGGAATCCTGTGAAGACCAAAAAGGATCCTGAACACAGCACACAATTTATGTTGTGTGTGTGTTTATACACACAGTTTGAATCCCTAGGACAGAGTAACAACTTTCTATGCATCCATCTCCATCCTCTCCTCTTCTTCGCCTGCATTCCAGGTAGATTTCAGAACCAGCGGACAGATTTGTGTTTAGTTCTTTTTGTCCCTAAAAAACACCCGTAGACAACACAGCGGATCAATATGTTGGCTTACACGAAACAGCGTATAAAGATTTTTCTAACTAAATAAAAATAAAACAAACATTTTATGGGGATGATTGTACTCCTATTTTGACATACATACAAATAGAAACATATATCTCCTATATTCCCCGTTTCTGTTTGGCAAAATACGGTGGATGTACAAAATGCCATATTCTACACACTGCACCTTTAAGGGCAAGTGAACACAATATCGATGAAAGTTTTCAAGGATTTTTCTTTTACCTTTTGCTACTTTTCAATTGAAAGTCAAGGATAAAATTGTTAGATGTAGGGGTCAAAGTCATAAAGTCTTGTGCTCATCCCGTGAATGCCAACTTGTGAAACTCCTTGTGAAATGTGAAAATACCAAAGAAAATGCCCTCAAACTGTAACAACACATCCTACAACCACAAACCCTATTATGTCTCAAGTCATGGGCCAAAGGTCAAGGTCATGCACTTTTCTCACAATCATTCAAAAGCATTCAAGAATTTCTGTAAAAGTTGGCAGATTTTTTTTTTTCGATATCTAGAGTCACAGGTCAACTCTTAATGGGCATCATGTTCTTTGCATGCTTGTGAGCACAACATCCTGAAACACTCTCCAGGACTTTCTTAATTTTACGTAAATTTCAAATTTAACTCAAGGACACAGGGTTACATTTTTGGGAGACAAGTTTGCATGTTGTCTATGGTGTCAGTTCAGTAGTTACCAGTTACGGCGCACATAAAAAAACCTAATCAGCATGCATAAAAACAATAATCAGCATGCATAAAAACAATAATCAGAATGCATAAAAACAACTATCAGGGTGCATAAAGACCACTCTTTGCACTCGCTGTCACTGTCTGCATGCTTGTAGTCTCTGTGTATAGATATTTGAGCCCAGTCTACACTCTGAAAGCACTGACTTGACAGGGACTACTTTCATTGATTGTACAGGTTTGTAAATAATTTTGTTCAAAAAGAAATAATTGTTTTGACCCAAAGAAATCGAGAAAATGCTTACATTTCTCAACTAAAGCTTAGCTAATACACACACACAAATTCAGCAAAATAAAAATTCGGCAGCATTGATTGGTGGCAGTCTTCATTACTTTTCCATTTATTGTTTCTTCTTTCCATTGAGATTACATCTGACACCAAAGTGTGGGTGCCTGTCTCTCCACAGACACACTGTCTGAATCTGCCTGTCTTTTTGTGTTCTCTCTGCAAAGCCACTGATTCACCTCCCACATATTGGCAATACAGGTGTAAATAATACTCAGTTGCTGCACTTTGTGGACATATTTCTATTCACATGTGGTTAAAGCAAAGGGTGTTAAAGCATACAGTGTTAAAATCTGGTATTTGAGGAGGCTCAAATACCTTTACATGCGTGAAGTTGCTATTAGAAAGTGCAATTCATTCCTTTTTGTGAATCTGGCCCTTATTATTGTATCTCAAAAGATCCCACACCAAAAGCCCAAATTATTCCTTCCATTTGTCTGTAATAAGCTATTACATCTATAGCAAAATATGAATAAAAGTTACCACTCATACACAGACCTTCTCTTTGACCTTTTAGACTTGTTGTGATTTTAATATTAAACAACAAGAACAATGGCAAGGCCAACAAGGCCACTGCAAGTGCCTCCAAAGAGCATCTTACAAGGTGTCTTGAAAATACATACATGTATATTCATCCAGCCATAAAAGTGATGTCTTTATTGAAGAAAACTAAGTGCATTAAGCTATGGATGTGAATAAACATTGATTTTGCAATTTGAAGACCACTAGACAGATGTCTTTTGCCTTTATTTACATACCTTCTTAATGTTTCAGTCTTTTGTTCAGCAGATAGTTATTTTAACTGAAGGAAAAAAACAGGAGGGAGAATTTGACAGGGTGTCTGTGTCTGAATCCTCAGTTGAATTGCTATTATTAATCATAATGACAGTCACACTGCACTTACATGAACCTCTTGCTTCAGCAATTAACAAGAAAATGTGTTATTAGCATAACTTAACGATCCTCTGTCCTTAAAAGACCAAATCAGAGAACCAAATTAAATTTTGGATTTGTTCTCTCATAGCCCTCTAATGAAAGTGCTGATGAATTTTCTAAAAAAATAATGATCTTGTTTTCTCTCTCTATAGTTTTATCTGTGGTAGACAAGTTGTGTTTTTCATCTTCTAAGGCAGCTGTAAAGGGCAACTTCAAATGGACATTTACATTCACTTTTGTCTACAATCAGCAGTAAATTGGTTTGTTTTAATTATGCTGAATAAAAATACATTTTAAAATGGGAAAAAAAGCTAACCCAATGTTGTCTCCACTCTGTGATATGGGGCTCACTGGAATTGGACTTAAAATTAAACTCCAGCTTGAATTTATTTACTTTCACACAAAATCACAAAATGACAATGTCTGCACAACATTGTCTGTATATTTGCATCATAGCTTATTAGTCTGATTTATATTGACACATTGCAGAGTTTGCTTCCATTATGAACGATTCAGACTTTTTTTTTTGTTAAACAGGCTGTAAATAGCTTTGCATGGAGTTAAACATGGAGTTTAAATAGGACAACAGGATGGTGATAGAACTTCACCTCTTACATTTCCACATTTGCTTCATTTTCAAATACAAACACAACCTGCTCATGCCCAGTATTGGTGTTCAACAAAAGCTACCATGTCAATCTTCCTAGGTAAGAAGAAAACTGCACTCATAACGACAACCTGAACTGTGCTTAATACCTCAATAACCAGATAACCTCCTCATGGGCTTCCGGTTGCAACAGAATCAAATTTAAAGCTCTATTTATGGCTTGTAAAACAATGACAAAGCTACTCCTGCCTATCTGTAATCCTTAATTCAGGTCTACACTCCCTCTAACCTGTTCTACCTGTGCCAAAACTCACTTGAAACAGTTAGTTGCTTTGTTAATGTAATGTAATGTAATGACTGTAAAATTTAATTAATGAAATAGCACGAAACACATTACTATCTGATGATAGTAATAAAGAAAATTTGTACCATCATATTGTATGTTTATTTTATGATTTGCTGACATACTGTACAAAGCATTTGAGAAGTTTTGCAAAGGGAGTACCCTGCCAGTGACAGGGGCCAACCATAGATGTATTATAAGAACTGGATAGCGTGGCTCCGCCTTCCACCATGTAACGGATTTGAAGCCAGAATATCCCCCGTCAGGGCGCCGCCATTGTGCAGCCAGTAGAGAATCTGGGCCATAATCCGGACTCAGCTGTCGTAAACGGTTGCAACACTCCGCAGCATACGCCGTACACAATCATTGTGAAGCTGCTGTAAACCGTGGTCATTTTTAAACTCTAATAACTTATAAAAAAGAAACTTTTCAGAAAAAAGAGGACTTGGAAAACACGCAGCCCAATAATACTTTAATGTCACCACAGCATACGGATGGGAGAAATATTTCTATTAATTAGGTGTATTCATTTTTTGAAGTTTCACTACGGCCCGTTCAGATGAATGGGGGAGACGGAGATTTGACCTATACTGCAGCCAGTCACCAGGGGGAGCAGTTTCTGTGGCGGCTTCAATTTTAGCCTAGCATCATGGTGTCCATGTTTTTTACAGTCGATGGGGCCAACCTTACTTTTGGCAGGTATTCTTGAATTTGTTGTTTTTGCCTCCCACACCAACACTTTAATCAAGTTCTGCCAAGATTAAGATTTTCAGAAACACAAGGTAAATTGTATTTCTGTCTTCAAATGCTACACATCGCTCTATTTCTTCTTAGTATGGTGATATTTCTGTTCACATTGGCATAATGCTATGGTGAAAGCTGCTAGTTGGATTTTTAATGATTACATCCACACACACACAGATGCTGTCCTACTATGATGATGGACAGAGAGGACTGAATGGACCACAGAGGCCATGACTGCTTTGTACTTAAGCACACTGATAATGACCCCTTCACTGTCTTAGGTGAGACTGAGCGCTGAGATTTAATAGTTATGATTTTTTTTTCTAGTACATGCGGGGTTGTCATAGTTAATGTCTCTGTAAATTAAATCAAAATTTGACTTGAACATATTATATTTCAGTGCTGCCTTATAAGAACCTTGTATCTTAAAACATGTTTGACTTTTTTCATAAGCAAGTGCAGTTACAAGTTACACCCTTTGGATTTTTATGACTAAAAAGCAAAATAAAATAATTGAAACTAACTAGAGATCGGTATTACACTTGGGGTTCCTGATAAACAATACCCCCCCCCCCCCCCACCAAGCCTTCAACCAAACAAGAGTACTGAGGTGTTAAACAAGGAACAGTTTGTTATTTATTTTGCAAGAAGGGCCATTACTCCAGGGCTTGTAGTTAGCAGTTGGTTGACTGTCAAAGTTTGTGTCCATTGTAATTTGAATTTGACAGTGGTGGATAGGTTTATAAAAGCAATGCAACGGTTTGATTTAGGAGACTTAAAGCCAAAGTTTTTATCCCCTGTCTATCCGACAGAGCAGCAGCCAGACTCTGCCTGCAATACTTCATTTACAAGGGAGTGGAGTATGTGCGGGGGATACTTTGTATCAGTGCCACATGGTGGACAATGAAAACTTTACGGGCCCTAATATCCTGGCGTAGCACAGGGTTGCAGAGCCTGGCACACCCCTGGTCTGGGGATTCAGACCCTGGGAGGACTGCTGCATCCGCCAGCATCCTGGGGCTGGAGTCTATCGACTGGAGATTAAACCTATCGTTGCGCCTTGTCTCCTCCCCCTCTGGAATGTGGGGGCCACAGACAGAGGTGTAGGTGCAGCTCTCTGTGCCTCTGTCCACCATGCAGGAAACTTGTAAAGTGCGCTGGACACTCCCTGTCAGTGCAATGCAGGGCATGCGCTGTGCCTGGTCTACGAAATTAGAGCCCTACCTGCTGAGGGTTTGTTATAGCCGCTGTTCTGAATGTTCTTAGTCCAGAATGGTAAAAAAAAGTAGTCTTTGCTAGTAGAAATAGTATACACCTCACAGTCACACTGCAGCAGTTAAATATTTAATTCAATACCTTCTACAGTGTAAATTTTAAATTGCAAGCAGACGTGTTACACAGATTAACACACTCTGCAGAGCAAGACAAGTCAACAAAGCCAAGAAAAATCCCTCCAGTGCCTCAGCGATTTTGATTTCTTTACCCCTTGCCTCCATTCATGATGCAAACGATAGAGAGCAAAACAGAAATAGTGTGTTGAGGTTAAAACATTGCACCATGTCACAAAGCTCCACATTGCATAACTCAAATTTTATTCTATATAAACAGCCTGTATTTGTCACCCACACTTGCTTTAGATTCCATTATGACACAGTGTCATACTCATATGACATCTAACTCTGAGGGGCCATGTTAATAAATGAAATGTTTCAGCTACAGCACCTTACCATTGTTAAAAAATCTGAAATTGAAGCTCAGGATAAAAGTGAAAATTAAGATCTCTGAAAGAAGCTGAAATGTTAGGAAGCTAATACATAGTAGAAAGCCCTCGGTGAGTGCAAACCTCTGCTAAGGTAGCTCACATATTGCTGTTATCGTCTATAAGCGATAGCTCTATGGTAACGTTGACATCATAATATGATTTTGTGACTCTGAAAACCCACACCTAGCACTCAGAATCATGTTGACATCATGACAGTTACTGAGCAAAAATGATCATTATCTAATGGTGGTTATCTCCATTACCACTAAAATGTAATCTTTATTTAGTTGGGTGATTACAAACCAGTTTAGAATCATTATTTTATTCAGTTGTTTATCCTTTGTAGTAATACCAACTGTTATTGTACTTTATAACATTGTAAGACCCAGTTAGTCACCTGTACAAGCAGATACAGCTTGTAAGGATTGAGCATTTGTGGATTGAGCAGCACAGCGAAGCGTGTGAGCAGTGCCCATCTGAAAGTGTCAGCTTTCCTTCCAACTGGAATCTGGAGTTCTGATACACAGAGACATCATTTGGTGTCAGCCCTGGCATCATTTACAAACATAGGGACCACTTTCGTGAGACTGGTGAAGTCAAAGTCAGACTGCGAAGAGGACGTCCCAGGAAGACAATATCCCAAAGTGACTTGTTCCTTACCCTTGCAGGTAATCAAGGAGGATTTTGGCATAATTTTGGGTACTACCCCCACATTTGGCTGTCTTGCTCATTCCATGAACACACAGTCCTTACTAGATGTACCTCATTGTGAATATGACTAATCAGGCCTATAACAAAATGAAATACATTACTAATAGGCATTATTAAAGCAGTGAAAAAAACTGAAAAAATAGGGCTTACAAACTATTTTAGGAGTAAATTTATGTAGATGCAGTCCTCCGTTCTGCGCGTGGATGTGGTTTTAAAACATTTAACACACACAGCATCCCAGAGCACAGGCTGTTTTCATCCATTCAATACCACTTATTCCTTTTCAAACTGGTCGCCAGTTGATCACAGAGCCACACAGAGAGACAGACAACCAGTCACACTCACACTCATACCTAAGGGCAATTTAGAGTCACCAGTTAACCCGATGAGCATGTTTTTTGGTCAGTGGAGGGAAGCCGGTTAGCCAGAGAGAACCCACACACAGGAAGTTATTCTTTCATTCACAAGAGGTTTTATATTTATTAGGCCTTCAAGGGACCTTTGCAACCTATGTTAAATCAAGACAATCAGCAAATACCTCTGTTTTCATCATCATGCCAGCTGTAGCTGTCCAGATATGTCATAAGTGAAAACTAAATAGAGGCACTTGTGCAAGGAGCACCAGTAAACAGATATGTATACCTGCTACACTGGACCAACTTCACATTGAAAATGTCATGGATTTTCTCGGAGTTGGGGGATGAGGTAGCCTTGCAAAGTAGACAGACCTGCCTGATTCTGAAATCCTGCAGCTCTGTCTTGCAAGCCTCCATTGTCCAATGAATTCACGCGGCTGAATTCTTAATGGCCCAATCAGGGAAGAGAGGCGGGAGCTGTAGAATGCGGACGTGACGACAACCGGAAGTTGAAAATCGGAAGTTGAGAACGGACATGCCGATTAGCCTATTGTCTTCATAGATACTTAGTAAAACTTGGCGAAATCTGCCCTCCTCAGAAGTTTACTTTTAAGGATTGTCTTTGACGAGGTTCATGTCACATTTAAGTGTTAAATGAATGATCTGTGTGGTACAATTTAGTCTAAGACGATAGTATAAGGGTGTTAGCGGCTAAGTTAGCGGCTAACGGTCATTAACTGTTGTTAGCTGTTAGCAGCCAAGTTAGCCACTTTGTATGCTCCTTTTTTTTTTTTCAATTCTTCATTCAGCCATTTCAAGTAACAAACAGGCACATTTTGCATCATACATTCTTCAAAAATCACTGAGCAGCACCAGCAACCAATATAAACAAAATAATAAAAAAAATGTATATATAAAAGAAAAAAAAATAATGACAAATTCAATGAAAATATTGCTATTTTATAGGAGGCAACCCTGCTTAATGTGGATTGGAATGTGATGAGCAGAACGATTATCCAATCACAAGCTTGTGTTTTTTTTTTAAACGTTCTGCCCTTGAAAACAAATTTAAAGGGCTCCTACTCAGATGGACTAGTGAAATATTTCTGTGGCAGATATATGGAGCTGTCCATGTCAGGTTAGGGGTGAGGGATTCCACTGTTGAAAGACAAGCTTTTTGTTCTATGAGAGTTCAAGGTTTTACAAAGTAAACCACTGTACAACCATGACTTATTCTTCTGGGGAAAAAAAAAAGTAAAAAAAAAACATTTAAACTTGAATTCACATCTGAAGCCCATCCAATGAGACAATTTAAATTTTACAAAAAAAACAAAAAATCATCCAAGGACATCTGCTTTGAGTGCCCCATTTGAGAACAAAAGCGTTTACTCTGCCTTTGATTGCAAAATGTCACGGTACTCTATTATTGACAGTCTCACACGAGTGACAACAAGCTTTTAGTGGTGTGCAAACAAACGTCAGGCCAGTCAACAGCAAAATGGCAGCTGGAACTGATCATTATCTAAAAGTGATTAAGCCTCTCAGTAGCATGTCAACAGCTGAGCAATTACTCTGTCAATTGGCGAGAGCTGTTTATGAGACACATTGTCAACTGGTGGCAACAGAGCGACCAGTTAAAAGCAAGGCGAGGCAGAAAAAC
This sequence comes from Scarus forsteni, assembly GCA_036419115.1. NCBI lineage: Eukaryota > Metazoa > Chordata > Actinopteri > Labriformes > Labridae > Scarus > Scarus forsteni. Next base: position 36,211,810 of record JAZDUH010000098.1, read on the forward strand.
ACTGAATCCTTTCACACAATCTGACCTGACTATTGGGGATAAAAAAAGCTGTTTATTTGGTGCTAAGTGGATAAACACTTCGAGATTTTTTTTAATTATGGTAAGGAACATTAGAGGAGACAAATACAGAGTTGGAATAAAGAAGGTGTCAACAATAGAGACTGTCTTACAATAAGGAAAAGAAGCAGCATCTGTTGCTTTTGTTTGCATTGTTGCAGCAAAAAGGGCTGCGCTCAGAGTGTCTATACATTCAACAGTTTTATCAAAACAACAGTCAACTTGATAATGAAATCCTCTTACATAACACTTCAAGTACAAAGAGGCTTTTTTCTCCAGGATTAAATGCACAAGTCAATATTGTTTATACTCTGTTCTTTGGATCACATTAAGTGGCACACAATCAGAAAAACTCAAGGAAAATAACCAGCATTACTCCCATTATAAATTCAATCAGTCTGTTAAGTGAGTGACTTGTTAAAGATATATGTGTCCTCACAAGGGAAAAACATATAGAAGTGCCAATAGTGATTAAAGCTGAGTTCGTGGAAGAGGAACCATTGCACAACTTGTTGGAAAAGACACATTTGTTTTTTTTTTTTCTCTGTAGTTGGCTGCATTCCATGAATCCTTTTACAATTGACATCACAAGTCATGTCATTGCATTAGCTGAGAGAATAGACCAGCCAAACTGGAGGCAAAAATGAATCATGCACTGCCACAGGCTGGAATGAAGTGCGAGAGTCAAGAAAATACATGCCTGCTACGATTCAAGCTGTAATATTTACCACCCTGTGACGTTTGACCTGCATTTGTTCCACCTCCACAGGTAGTACTAGAGGTGTAACAGTGATGTGAGTAGAGCATACAGACTCAGTGGGGGGTAGACGTGTTGGCTTGTGTATTTGAATCCCCAACGCCATATCATATCCTGAATTGACACAAGATATTGCCAATAGCCCAATCCCCACTGTCCTCTTAATCCATAATATTTACAACCCTGTGATGCTGTACCTCAACAGTGTACCTCTGGAGAAAGCTTGGGGGATATGAGTTGAAACCTCTTTACCTCAGACTACCAGTCTGCACTGGTATGAACATGGGATTGGAAAGTCAACATGGTGAAATCAGATTGTGCTTCAAGAGCAACACAGCATCTTAATAATAATAATAATATGATCATAATAATAATACATTTTATTTATACAGCGCTTTTGAAAAACTCAAAGACGCTTTACAAGGATAAAAGTACAAATAAAAAAAAAAACAATATAAAGAGAAAACAAGGTGACAAGAAAATACAGAGCCAACAAGAGGGTCTTCAACAAACAGAAAAACAGTTAAAAAAAAAAGTATATATTGTTTATGAGATAAAACTGGAGGAATTATAAGTTAAAGGTGGTGCAAAACAGGTGTGTTTTTAATTTAGTTGTAATTTAGACTTGAAGGCGGTAAGGTCTGTGGTGTCCCGGATGCGTTGTGGGAGTGAGTTCCAAAGAGAGGGGGCAGCAACAGAGAAGGCTCTGTCCCCCCAGGTTCGATGCTTGGTCCGAGGGACAGTCAGGACATTATGGTACATTATGGATTTTGATAAAACAAAAATCCTTACCAAGGTCAACATTTTTACACCCTAAATAGAAGGAAAAAGTAAAATGAGTTTTGTATTGGTATATCCTATTTCCCTGATTTTACAATGGGTTCAAATGAACTGACGAGTAGTCTCCACTCTGAAGTTCCTATCTAAAGAGGAATCACAGACGAAAATACATATTCGGGTGTCATTTTTTTCTAAAAAATAAAAGCAAAACTTCAATTAATTTCCCTGTTGATATATTGAAAGAGAGAAGCATTTAAGTGGCTTCACTTCTTTCTTGGTTATGAAGTCAAATATTATTCCTGCTTCTGAGATATTTAATGACAATCCATTCTATCACACGCAAGCTCACTGCCTCTTATTTAAGAATAACCCAAACCTTGATCCTGTCCGACCTTTTAGACTCATTTAGTCAGTTGTAGCATTTTGACATTCAGAGTAGAGTAGAAGACATCTTTAACATGTTTAAACAAGTCATGAGCATGAATAAAAGTAGCACAAAATGGACCAAGAAGCAGCCAAGGTTAAAATATCCAAAACATCAATAAAGCAGCAGATACAAGTGTTTTTTTCAAGTGTGAGGGAGCCCAAAGCATGGCTGCAAATGGATATCAGCCTGAGATTTGTTAAGAATCAAGAAACATGTCTGCAAATGTAGTTTGGGTGCCCTCTGCTTATATGACATGAATAACACAGTGGGAGATTTGCTGTATTGATAAAACAAGCATGTTATTGTAGACTGCATATCAAAATAGACAGGGACAGAAGCCAAAGCAATCTGAAAGCATCACCTAGCTCCCCTCAGACCATGAATTAGTAACAAATTTACATCACTGTGGCAACATTGTTTTACCATTATACAATTAAAGACAGTAATTTATTTCTCTGTTTACTTCTTCTTGTTTTTTTTCTTGATTGAATACAGTAGTAAATTTTGTTCTTATGCCAAAAGATGGACCATTACATTTATTTCACTAATCAATCTGGGAAAGAGCCCATAGAAAGAGTTTGACCCTTTCAAAGCATATCCAGCAGGTGACTGGCCAGTTGTTTCATCAATCAAGGGCCAATCAGATAATGTACTGTGTGGGAGCTACTGCACTGTAGAGAGTGAGGCACATCATAAAACAAACTCTCATTTGAACATGTCAAAAGCTGAGTAAAAGTATCCTGACTATAGAGAAGTTTAATGGTTGATATATTATAAATTTGTATGTGAAGTCACTTCCTGTTGTTGTCTTGCTCGTAGTTTTCACCTCTCCCTGCTCTAAAGGATGCTGATTAGGCTGTCCTGCTTCGAGCCACTAACAAACATTGTGGAGCTTGGCAAGAAAGATCTGCCCGATAATAGACATTGAATTAGGCTGGTCCAGCTGCTGCACAGAATTATGTTCTTATGGAACTTTGGGTGACTACAGCAATAGAATGATCTTAGTCCATCACAGATGAGAGAAACAGAGAATGAACGAGATAGGGACATAGAACTGCAGGTGTAAATCTAGCTTGCTTGTCCAGCAGTTTTTGAAATTGTACTACAGGCTTCAAAGGCAATTCAAGAGAGACGATGTTTGTTATGGCTGCTTTGACCAGTTGTTTCTTACCTTTTATTTACTTTGTTTGTGTGTAAAAACAGACCTAAGAAAATACGTTCTCAATTTTTTTTATCATTGCTTAAGATAACATTTATAAATCCAATTTTGCCAACTTCGAAGAAGATCATTTGGATCTACTTCTGACAATATATGTACTCAACCAAAATATGTCAAAAAGCTGTTCATTGTAACTGTGAATTATAAAAAAATTCAGGTTCTAGTTGTCTGAAATGTTGACATATTTTATATGTGATGGCAAATTTAGGTTGAAAGGGTTAAATTACTATTCCATTGGGATATCTACTTTTAGGATATTTTATAAACACGTTAATATCCCACTAAAATATACCAAGAAGCACATAAAACACTCTTAATTTCTCTTACTTGTACCAGAGCCAAGGAAGTTGTGTTTTTGCAAGTGACTTAAAGCTAGATTAACAATAGGATAACTCAAATGTTGTCAGATGCACATCCAGGGAGTCTTTTAAAGGATTTGTGTACATCGAAGGATAGAGACTCTTTCCACCTTTTGAATAATAACTCAGTTGTCAATGGATTATTGTGATATTTTTATGGCATGTTAGTCATGGCACAAGGGGCAGGTGATTAGATTTTGGTGGAGATCCATATTTAGGTGTGAATAATGGTAGTTTTTCAAGAAGTTAACAGTGCAGGATAAGAAAATGTTCCAATTTTTTTACATTAACTCACCAGACAATGCTGGAAATGTCTTGGTGGAAGTAATGCTCTCCAAACTCCAAGTCATGGAAATGAATGTTAGTGCAACTTTAACCTCACTACAGTAGCCTACTTATCCCTGTGTCAGTTTTCCTCTGTATTATCCATTCATGGCATTTTTCCGGTCATGCTGTATTTGCCGTTAAATAACCAATGTTTGCTCAGAGGAGCCTTGAAAGGCAGTCTGCATGTATTTGTGCTTACCCTTCTTGCCATGCCTTTACTTAAGCCTTGGATAAAGGGATGCTTTTTAAAGAAAGCTCTGGATCACACATGGCGAGCTGAAGCTTGGTACAGTACTTTACATGACAGATCCTGCTGAATGTTTGCTTTATGTTTTCATGTTTCTATCAGTGAATGATGAGAAGTGAGGTAAGATGCATAATGGTGAGTGTTTGCGTGTGTTAATGCAGTCCACCGGGGTTTGTTCTAGCAGTTGGCGTGTTGTATTCCCATCAAGGCCACACCAGGGAGAAGACTGCAGTACTGTGCTCCTTCTGGACATCATTCACTCGGCTTCCTCACAGCGTCCGCCTTCTCTTTCTCTCTCTGTCACACTGCTGTTTCACTCTCACTCTCACGCTCTCTGTCTCAATCTCCCTCTATCTGAATCACCCCTTTTTATTTTATCCCCTTCCCAAACCCCTTCCAATGTCTCCCCGGAGTGAAGTTTCTCCCATTTATTGCATCCGTCATTTGTCTGTCGTTCCCTTGCTCCCTCTTTTCTCGCCAGCCACATCTCACCCAACCATTACCTCACAGACTCAGTGTTCCTCCAAACTAAAGTCACTTATCTCTGTTTATCTGGGCATGTCTTTTTTTTTCTCTTCCCTTGTGCTGCACTCCCTTGTTTTATCTTCTTGCCTTCCTCTTATCTTTATTCTCTCAGTTGTTTCTCATATTGTCTTTCTAATGTGCCCCAACCCGCGCTACTCACCTTCACTTTGTCATTTATACTCGGGTTATCTTTTCCTGATACTGCTCCCACATCACCTATACTCTGATCTGTAGTCTGGTTTGTTTTTACCATCTTTTTGATGCACAGACTCTATGTATTTGGAAGCAGACAACATTTATTTGTATTTTTTGTTACAGAGGAAATACATATTTCTGATTAAATTAGTTTTCAGCTAGAAAACTCCAACATAAAGTGTTTTAATTTAAAGACAAATCACATATTTTCTCAAAGAGAAACATATATTTTTATATATTATGTAAAATATCAATAAACATCAACATGCCTGACCCCATACAGTGAGTGGACCCTTTCTAGATGTGATATATTGATATGAGAACGCAATCATCTACCTTCTTTTGGAGGTGAGAAGTATGTAAGCAAGGTTTTGTTGGTTGCAAATAGTCCCTAAAAAGTACACTCGGTGTTTTCCTTTTGCTGTGTCACCTTAGTGCAGGTCATGGCTTTGTAATGTTGTCTGACAACTACAAAAAAGATTTGGTTCATGCGACCATGCATATTTCCCAAATGAAAAAAGGGCCCAGAGCACAAACCCTTAAGGCATTGCCATCATTCTTCAGCAAGTTGTTGTTCACATTGTGGAAAACTACCCTATCTAGCACTGGTTAACAAATTCCTAAATATAAATATCCTGCATCCACATCAATTTAGATCACCACCAACATCTAATCACTTGTTTCTTGTTCCATGATCATCATTTCCTTAAAATGTCATCATAATCCATTGAGAACTTATTGGGTTATAGCTAAAATACAGAAAACTACCACACCCTGCAATGTTATGCTGTCAAAAAATCCTTTACCTGCATCTGGATTTGTATCATCACCAAAGATCTGTTTTGCCCTCAGCTTATTCACAACCTACCAGAAAACTTCACCAAATTCTGGGCAGAGATTTTTGAGTTATCCTTTCAACAAACAAACAAACAAAATGCTGGTAAAAACATTACTCCCCTTGCAAAGGAGTTCAAGGTAGAATTTACCATCATTTTCTGACCACAAGACCATCTCACATTAAATCATTGTTTTCTTGAATGTATTTTTGACCAAGAGAGGAGGAAAGCTGTCAAAAAGTGATGATACCAACCTTTTCTATTTTGTGAACATGGAAATTAGGGTTGCAAAGAGGTAGACCTTTTTTTTTTTGTTAATTTCAATGACTTTCCATTACAAGTTATGCTGGAAAATACCAGAAATATTCCAAACTGGAAACTGAGAAAAAAGGCAATTGTTGGAATTTTCAAGAATTTTTGGGAATGAACTAGAAATTTAGTTTAGAATTTGGAAACTAACTGTATCATATTCAAACATAGATGTCATATGCCTAGTTAGTTCTGCTATTGCTTTGATCAGTTTCAACGTACATTATGTGTCTATTGGCTCAGATGTGTTGTTTCATGCTCCGGGCTAAAAAATGTGGCTTCAGTAGTCCAGTAGTAAGCAGTGAGCGATGTGCTGTATGCATGTGATTGAGGAATTTTGGAATTTTCTCAACTATACTTCCCTGAAATCTGTTTTTTTTAGTCCAGATTATGTTAAAATACATTTCCACATCTACATGTAGAATCTTTAAGGGTCAACCTCAAGTTTAGTAAAATCCAGGTTTATTCCTGTTAGTCTCATTTCACCCACACTAATTGCCAATGATGCTTATCATTCCCATGTGGAATTTTTCAAACTGCTGTACAGTACATTGAGGGACAAAATTTAACATATTATTTGTTGAAACACATCTCAGTACCCTAAAAGGTGTGTGAATAACAGTGCAGATTATAGTCTCTGTTTACATGCTTTAAGGGTGTTCGTTAATCATCCTCACTACTTCATTAAATAGCTCTGTGTTGTACTTATTAAAATATCATCGTGGAAAATTTCTGTCATTCATATATAAGAGATTTGTACTTTCAAATTTGTAATATAGTAGCCAACTTCGTTAATTAGTTCTGGGCACATACATACAGTAAACAAGCTCTGGCACAGTGAATGTACACAGGCCTGGGTAGTGTTGGGTTGGACTTTTTGTTTTCTTATCCGGATCTGTGCTTTTAAGCACATCATAATTGGATGTCTGAACAAATGCAGCATATGACAGTAGTACGTGGTATAAGGGTTGAAATACTACCAGGGTTCAGGTGGCAAAAATACCAAGGTATTGCTGGTGTTTTTCATGACAAACTACAAAAAAATCCAACTGCTTAAGCTTATTTGTACCTTGTATAACTTTGCATTTAACTTTATAAAAGATGGAGACTGTTCCAGGGCAAAAGCTCTTCATTGAATTACTTTATCACTGAACAACTTAAGTCTTTGCTTGAGCAGGAGATGTTGCATTTGGAGAGCCGGGGGATCAATATGCAGCTACAAGGTGAGAGGAAGGTCAATTGATAAAGCAATCAAGTGGTCCGCATGGCAGCAGGGAGATTGTGAATTTTATCACCTGTGCTGGACTTGTAGACTGAAGAAGGAATAACCTTCCCAGCACACTGAGATAAACCTGTCGCATTATGTCCGGCATCCTTTCCCCCAAATAAAGTTTCTGTGCTTTCATTTCACACAAGCACACTATATCCTCAGTCAGCTTCAAAGACTGGAGATAGACACGTTACCATAACAACTGCCGTCTGTAAAGCAGCTGCAAAAGCTCACAGAGCTCCAGCCACTCTGAGCCCACAGTTTCTCCAAGTGGGGAGAAAACCTGCTGCTATCTCCTTCAGAGCGGATTTATAATTTGTCAAAAGCAGGGGATATTCTGGCACAGGTGATATGAAAATGAAACGTACCTAAAGTCAAAAGGAATTGGAATATTTAGCGTTTATATTTTTGTTGAGAGTATATATATATATATATATATATATATATATATATATATATATATATATATATATATAGTATATATATATGGAGGATGTTTCATCTAAAAATAAAAAAGAAGTGACAGTCCTTCAGATTTGAATCTGTAGTTTTATTTTTTTTGGCGTTTCTCACCGCTTCCTTAAAATATTCCTGCAATGCCTTCTGTTTGCAGAAAGCCTCACAGTGGAAGGTAAGACATTAGCCTCATTCCAGCTCCTAATTAGGCCTAACAAACTCTAAAAATATTTGCCGATTCAAAGGGAAATCTACATTGTCTTAAACAAACAAAGGAGAAACTACAGCTCCTCAGGTTTTTGGTTAATTGGAGAATGAATTCAAAGATTGTATTTATAGCCTCCATTTGCATTCAGTTATTTAAGGCATTTGGAGAGCATGCAGGACACTAGTTTTCCTATTTGCCCATTATTTTCTTTCCCATAGTGCATCTGTCTCTCAGGTCAGCTCCCGAGGAAGTCAAGCGAAGCAAACACTATCTGGCTGACTGTGAAGCCTGCAATGAGGGGTTAGGGCTTATCACAGTGCAAGCAAGGGTGCAATAAAAACAAAGGCTGTGTGGACTCCCTCACTTTAAGCCCATCATACTTTATAACACAGACAGAAAGAGGTATAAACAAAGGAGGCAGTGACATTTCATGGACACACAGATTTGGCACACATCTCAGTTTGATGCAGAGGGCTACAAAAGCTAGAATTTTTGGGATACAGCTCACCATTGATCATCATATCACACTCTGTGGTGGAGGGGATTCATCATACTAAAATATTTTTGGCCAACAGTTTTGTATTCAAAAAAAAAAAAAAAAAAATTACAATAGCCCACAGTGACAATCTGGGGGACGTTCAAAGAATTTCTTCATCTCTCCATAGGAGACTATTTTTACAGGAATGCAGCCTGGCATGTTCACTAATTAGAAAATAGAGGAAGTTGCTGCAGTGTAAATGGGATGCAAGTGATGCCTTGTGTAGAAAAATGGATGGCAGCATAGGAAAAAGACAACATTTTCTAGTAAGAGGCTTCAGAAATAGTTTGTTGGAGTATGCAGCATTGTCTGTTGCTGCAGCATGTCCCCCCACAGTAAATAAAAAAGTGCAGTTTTATTACTACTGCAGTGTAAAAAGAGGCAAACAAACAACAAACTGTTCCCTTTGCGTGAGAAAGTTGCTATGAAGTGCAACATGCAAACCTTTATTTGATATATATATATATATATACATATATATATATATATATATATATATATATAATACGTGCACAGTTTCTATAGAAAAGAATCCATCAAGTAAATAAATGCAGGACGGGAAAAAAATAGACCACTTTTTACTAAGGTGGGGCAGGTTTTTTTTTTTTTTTTTCAAATAAAGAAATCTAAACATCAAATGTTAATTGTAAGAATGGTTTTTAAGTCATCAATATATTCTGTTGGTCTTGGACTCGCTCTTATTTCTAATAGATTTCCCATGTACCTATATATTAAGCTTATGTATGAATCCACATACAGTATGTGTCAAGACACAGGCCGTGTCTGGAACCCTGCCTAGAAACAGCCTGATAATATGAACATGTTGTATGATTTCATGGCCATATACAGAAAGCACTGACCAACACACATATACATATTTCGTTGTCTTAGATTACTGTTGCCATGTTTGTACATACATATCAATCTATATAACTGATGCAATCACTTGTGTTTCTTTGTCAGTGATAAATAAATTGTTGATCTTGTCTTAGGTATCCTTTATTCATTAAAACATCTTGATATCAATTAATGAAGCATATATACGCATTGATTTGATGCAGAGGGCTACAAAAGCTAGAATTTTGGGGATACAGCTCACCATTGATCATCATATCACACTCTGTGGTGGAGGGGGTTCATCATGCTAAAAATATTTTGGCCAACAGTTTTGGTATTCCAAAAAAAAAAAAAAAAAATACAATAAAGGATACTACCTAAATTGTGTTTTGTTTGTAAATATATTATTTTCAAAATCTTGATATACCTTCCAGTCTTGCTTAGTAATACATCAAAGTTGTTCCATTTATGGACACAAATAAACCTCAAACAGTACAGAAAAACTGTTTAGCAGAAAACATGCATCAAACGGAATCATATATATATATATATATATATATACATATATATACATATATATATATATATATATGTATATATATATATATATATATATATATATATATATATATATATATATATATATATATATACACATATATACATATATACATATATATATATATACATATATATATATATATATATATATATATATACATATATACATATACATATATATATATATATACATATATATATATATATATATATATATATATATATATATATATATATATATATATATATATATATATATATAAATACATACATATACATATATATATATATATATATATATATATATATGTATATATATATATATATATATATATATATATATATATATATATATATATATATATATATATATTTCCAGTATGTCAGCATCCAAAAGTTAGCATCCAGAGCATCCTTCTATAAACAAAGTGCTAACGTCACTTTGACATTGTCAAATTATTATTTTTTTTTTTTTACAATCAATGGCTTGTGCCCAGAAAGGCTTAGAACAAAGATCTGTTGGGTTGAAGCACTGGAATTCCTTCTGAGTGGATGGCAACAGCTGTGTTAAACTTGGTCTGAAACTTATTGGTTTTAATATAAGCATGTCAGCTAATTGGCTAGCCCATATGCTAACTAATTGGCACACTATTAATTTGTAGAAGACCCTGGATGGGTCTTAGACCTGACCAATACATAGACCAAGACCTGGTCAGACAAACAGGTTAGAAACACTGAACAAAAAAGGCTTTGCACACTTCACTACAGTACAGCTCTCCCTTGTTTGCTGTTGACATTCAAAGTGGCAAGATAGCACCACGATCTTCTGAGGCAACAAAGGATTTAGTGAATGTCTGTTCAACTCTGGTTTAAGAAATGAAAGGAGCTCTGATAACACTCGCAGTTCAGGAAACAAGTTTATTAGACCAACACGTTTCGGCATGTGGCCTCAAGGCCAGCACACTTGGTGTTGTTTGGTGAACAACAGAGAGCTGCTTGAGCTCCTTTAAATTTTTAAAGCTTTCTCTCCAAGTGCCTTGAAAATTGGTTAGTTGTTAGAGAACATCTGACCTTTGTTTGATAAACATAAAATAAATAGAGCGTGCCTAACATATTGAAAAAAATGTCTACTTACAATATCTTTTAATCAAGGTGCCACCCAAGTTGTTTATGAGGTTTGTTGAGGACAGGTGCCCATCTAAAATGATTAAAAAACAGTTTTCAATGGCTGAGTACTGTCAATACTGAGAACAAACTTTGTAGAGTGCCTCTTAAAAGAATAAATCAGACCCTTTTCATTAACCAAACAAAATGCTGGTAGAGATGCTTGTGGATCCACTGCCAGCCTTGATAATTTCCAGGGTTCAAGAAAGCTGAGTGATATTTCATTATTTAAAAAAAAAAAACATAATGAAATACATGTTATTTGAAGTTCTAGGGAAACTGCCAAAAAAAGGAATAATAAATTTCAATATTTTCATCTGAAGGACACATTATTCAGTTTTCTTCTTTCCAGGAGGGAACAAGGTGGACAAATGATTTGCAGCTCACACATGACAAATGTGTTTTTTTAAGAATATTGTCAATCAAAATTTATGTGAATAAACTCAGAACATATATTCACATCACCGTCATATTTGTAACTCCACCAGCAGACGTGCTGTGTGTCAACATGAAACAAAGGAGAGTCCCCAATGGAGCAAATGGGGTTAGCTTGACTATAGCTTGAAATTACAGCATGAATGGGGGTTATTTCATTTCATGCAAAGTTACAATGTGACTGTAGACAATCAATGGTGTAATTAAAAGATCTGATTCAAAGTTAGATGACAAACATAGAGATGTATTCACCTGACAGGAGGACTTTGAGTTTTTTTCTGAGGCTGAAAAACTCTAGATCACAGCAGTAGCTTATTGAGTATGTGCAAAGTTAGCAATGACACTAGAAAACGTACTAAAAAGGGCACATCTGACAGCACTTATTTTCATGTTGCTTATCCATCAAATCTAAAACCAAAGGTTGTCAATCAAGGTCACTAAAGACCTTCAGGAGTGTAACAGTTCTGATGATAAAAATAAATCAATGAAAATAAAAAATATAAAACAATTAAAGAAGAGAACTAGAAATGTTTCTCCTGACAAAAGGACTATGTGAGTTTATGCCAGAGGGAACCTGGTCAGTGGATTGTCCACAGCTTTCATGTGACAGACACCTGACTGTGAAATTCACAAGTGGGAAAATAATGAGGACATTTCAGATTCTGGCAGGAAAATAATCAGTTTCTTTTTTCAGAAACTGTGTGATGTGCACATTGGAAGCTGGACTAATTCAGGAGGGGGGGAAGATGGTGTTGCAGAGAGAGAAAGACCAAGCCATGTTGGGAAGTATCACCCTCTAAAGAAATCAGAGTTACAGCGAGTTGCACATATTAGTCCTTAAACGCACCGTGTATGTCAGTTCTGTTTAACTGCGCCATAGCAAATGTGATTTTTGAATGAAATGTTGTTATCCCCATAATAACATATCTAATAAACACAGGCTTAAGAGTTGTTTTAATAGTATTTTAACATGCAAATACAGATCAAATTATATGAAGTTCCCCACATGTGAGTTTTAAAGGCTGTCAGCTATAAGTATCTCTGGACAAGCACTCAATATTCAGATGTTATGCTTGTTGCTCCCACCTCTTTCTACCCTAAAAGACATTGAATGGACAGTGATTCTGCAGACTGTGCTCAGTTGCTTTGTGAGATCCGTCTGAATACAGGCAATGAATCAGGTTGATTCAACTGCACTGCAAGGTTAACTACCATGGGTCTTCTCCACATCTGAGGCCCCAGGGCAGTCACCTGGCCAATCGGGCTAGCTTTGTTGGACTGATGAATCAGCGTGATCATATCACATCTTTAATCACGCATATCCATCTTACCAAGTTCCAATCTACAACTGTCAGCAGTCCAAAGTGGGGAGGCCTAATTGGTGTCCTTAAGGGCAGAAAGAGGTGGGATCTTCTAGCAGGATGACAGCAGGAAGTGACTACTCGTACAGAGACTTGCATGGATGCTAACAGCTTCAGTAGCAATTGTTTTCCCCAGAACTGGACTGCAGTTCTTTATCAAATGACAAGCTTCCCAGATAGCAAAATTCTTCTGGCCCATATCTGGGCCACAATTCACATTCCACATCGCCTTATTTGGCCCGTATTCGGTTTGGAATGGTGGCACTTGGGCGGTTCACTCTTGTTTGCAAGAAGTGGGCCACAATCGAGCCATCACAATGCCAGATATAAACTAGAAGCACCTAGCAAACCGGACATGGGCCACTTTAGGCTCACATCCGGATGACCTGGTGTAAAGTTTGTCATTTTTCAGCCAAAGGTGGGCAGTAATTGTTTTGTGATATTTGGGCCAAATGTAACATGGAGCACATGGGCTGGCTTAGGTTCATATCTGTTTCATACGGGCCAGAAGAACGCCTAAAGTGACAGACTGTTGCCAGAAGTGGCCCACATCCGTATGCTATCTGGGTTCTAAATAGAAAGGGTATTTTCACTCTGCTTCTGACATGTTTTGAGTGTTTGTTTTATGAATTGGCTCACATTTTTGTAGCTCAGTAGCTCCCTCCTACTACATTATCTGATTGGCCCATAATTGTGATTGATGACATGATTGTCCAACCAACTGCTTTGAATGCATTTGAAAGGTTCTGCTCTTTCGCAAACACTTTCGATGGACTGCTTCTCAGATGAACTGGTGAAATATACTAAATGGTCAAACTGGTGTGCCAGGTCAAAATCTTGCATGACATCTTACCATTGTTTCATTGGCAGTTTAAGATGGTTGGTTGAGCTTGTAAGCCCATTACAATAGATAGTGGGTAGATTGAAAGCAAAGTTGTTGACAACTTGGTGCAGAGCATTGTTGAACTGAAATTAGGGACTGTGAACATATGCCAGCCACCAAATTATACTGGTATATGTAAACATGAGTTACGGCACATTTTTGCTCCTTTAATATTAGTAGGATTTAAACTCTGTTTCAATTGTGAATATTGTCTCTGATTTTAGTTATACAACATTTAGAACATTATTCTGACATCATAACAGCTTAAAAAGTTCTGAAAACGTAAGTTGTCCCAAAAAAGACATCTCTAACTTGACTGTGCTTGAAAGGGTAGAGGATGACATATTTTTTTACCTTGTTCCTCATCCTGTTCCTTTTAAATCTCAGACAGAAGGACAGACTGTGTTTTATTATCACAATGAGTACTGCTAGCTTTGATTCTCAAAAAGCGTGAATCACCCTGACAGCTGAAGGTCTGAACACATCCTCGAGCACAAGCTCCCATTAATCTAATCAGAGTCATCTTCCACTACATCGAGCCGGGATACGCTTTTCCACAGGCACATCATTTCTGATTAGAGCCGCATATTGCTCTTTATCCAGCAAACGAGCGACAGAAATTAGTTGGAGTCTTTCATTTACATCTTCACATTATCCCCTCTTCTTATTTTACACCATTTCTGCGAGCCGCTGTAATTTTCTCTCTCTGGTGTCAGTGGGAGCAGAGGAGAAGAGGAGCGACAGGAGGCAGAGAGCTCTAACTGCAGGCGTTCTCGTGTGTCATCAGGAATCTTCTCTGAGGTGACACTATGTGGAGGCAGCAGGACAGCTGATTAACACCAGGCTCTGTCTCAAACTCCTAAATACACTCTCCTTTTGCTCCATCTCCCATCTTTGGATCCTGCTGGCTAATGCAGGTGTGCCCGGCTTGACACTGCAGACCCACTAAAAGCAGCAGAAGCAAGCCGGGTGTAATTAAAATTGCAACGTGTTGTCCTTTCAGAGACATTATGTTATCCATCAGCCACTTGATCCATCGGCCCAGCTCGACATAAGGCGGCCCCGCTGATGGCTCACAGGCTGCTTACACCGACATCTGCTGTGACAACGCTGGGTTAGCAGACACCAGAGTGCGCTGCTGACGCCACCCCGCCGCACCATCCATTACTGTAATACCTCCAACCGACTGATCGACTGTTTGAAGAGTCATTCCAGGTCAGGTAGTTTTTTTCAATGGTTATGCATCTGCAAAAGGATGGGATGATATTTTTGGTCTGAATTCATAACTTCCTTCTCGACCAGAGGCAATTTCAACCCTTTTATTGGATGTGCTGAAGTAACTCTGAAATATTAGTGGGGGGATCATGTATCAGTTCGATTTTTGAAACTAGACAGAAACTAAGCAATCGTTTCTTTTTTATGTTCAGTATTCATGTTGAATAAAGTGTAGACTCATGATAACCAAGGAGATCATACGTTAAACATGTTTTACTCCTGACAATGATCAAAACAACAAAAGCCCCCCAACCCCCTGGGTTATCTCACTTTGCATTTATTATAGACAGAGAGAAGACAGACAGATAGATACATAGATAAATAGATTTTTGAGCAATGTAAAATAGTACATACAATGCATTTTTTTAATATTAAGCCTCTACTTAAAAAAAAAAAAAACATATTGACTGATTTAAATCATATAAAAATTATGGCAAAACAATGAGTGAGCTTTCTTGGAACAACAACTGTCTAATTTTCTTTTTTTTAAACAAAGGTATAAATGTTCTGCCCCCCAAAAACGTGCCAATATCCTCCTCAACTGGAATCTTGTATTCAGGTGTCTGCACTGGAATAATTTCCTTAATCAAAAACATACCATAAAGTCAGACAACACCCCCAGCAGACCTGATTCTGACTCTTGCTTCACTTTGGAACTGAAGAATTCGTCCAGGAGGGAAGGAAATTTTGGCACTTGTTTTGGACTCTACTCTCACATTTTGCTGTATTTCTCATTACACAAATACACAGTCCTTATAATTCCTACCTTGATATGAAGGCGACTAATTAGCTTTCCACCTAATTAAAATACATTATGGTATTATCAAGTGGTAAAAATAATCAACATATTTTTAAACTCAAGTTGCTGCATGTGATGTTTTCTTCTCAGTCATTAAAAACCTTATGTATAAGGAAAAATAATGCTGTTCAGTGGATGAGATCTTACAAAGATGGAGGGATAAAAAAACACACCAAGATCCACGAGTGGCCTTCTTGAAGCTGATCTTGTAATCATTCCTGCTTTGAGCCACACTTTTCAAAAATTACTTCACTGTATTCCTACCATACCATATGCCTGTAAAAATTATCATCATTAAGCACTAACTGAAGTGAAGTGAAGGCACATTTAATACTAGAAAAAAGGTTATAGAACTTGAATAACAAAAAGCACATAATTAAAATGATATCTGTCACTGATTTGTTTCTGTTCTAGACTAACAAGCGTGAAAAAATACATAGAGTCTGTCACTCTCATCTTTGACACAAACATACTGACTGACACATCGTCTGTTCTTTCAATTTGTTTCCATCGAGACTGTTCCATTTCTGAATGACAGCAGAGGTTAAAACTTTTGTTTCTCTGTCATACAACATTTTATGATGTGGTCTTTTTTTAAGTGAGGAACCTGACCAAGGAAAAGTTTTTAATTGGTCATTCAAAAAAAGGAAATTTATAAAAGTATGTCAGAGAGGTCATATTGCGCTTTGTAAGATAATCATGCCTTTTCGTGTTTTACATGTCCCCATCATGATAGATATGATATATGATATGCAGAAGACAATAAGTCTGCTGCATCCAAACTTTACTCACTCAATATTCTTACCCTCCTCTTGTTTAGATCATCGAAACTGCCTGAAAGAGCTTTTGCCCCATGTGCCGATGAAATTTTCCAAATCTTATCAGCCATTGCCATACAGTTTATTCTGCTGTTGACTCTTCTTTGGTTGGATAATTAAAGTCTGAAGAAGGAAGACATATCTTCAATTTATTAGTTTAATAAACAGGGGCCTCAGTAGCATGCAGAAGGGTCTAGTACAGGGGTGGGCAAGTGGCGGCCTGGGGGCCAAACACGGCCCTCCACATCACAAAATGTGGCCCACCACTCATTCCCAAAAACCACCACCTGTAAATATGAAGAAAACTCAGATATCCAATAGAAATAATTCTATATAATCTTATGTAAGTTATTTACAACCTTACTTTGCTCTTATAGTGTCTAAATCTCTTTCATGAAGCCTTTAACATTATATCAAGTATTACTCGATATTATATTTAAAAAATGGCAGCAGCAAAATATTTGTGCTTTAAAAATTTGGAAAACATTTTTCTTGATTTGAAAAAAGCTTCATTGGCTTTAATTCCATGTTTATTAGCTAAATTAGCTTGAATTCTGTATCAAGTTCATTTGGTTATGCAAAATAACTTGTATTTATGTTTGAATATATGATTATTGTTATACTAATTTTATGACAAATTTATATTCTCATTTGTTGTTTGTCCAACATTCTTTTCCATTATGGAGAGTTTCTGAAAATTGTAACAATGTGGCCCTCAGGCTGGGAAAAATGGTTTCATGTGGCCCTCTTGGTACTTAAAGTTGCCCACCCCTGGTCTAGTACCTCCCTCTTATGCTGGTCATGCTGTGCGATGGCATCCCATTTTTCAACCAGCAATCGTCCAAGTCAGCCAGTGTGGTTGATTACAGGTTGAGGTCAGTACTTCTGGCAGGCCAATCCAAAATACTTTAGGATCTGATAAGTGATGCTCAGTGGGGGCGAGCATTGACATCTCGGGGAATAGAGTTTGTTCCCAGACTGTGGAGATGTAGGATAGCCACTGGTTGTAGACCTTCATCTTGATATCTCTCTGCGCTGAAGTTTCCTTCAGTGACGAAGGCCTTGTTTTTTCAGTCAGTGAGAGATGCCACCCCACACCATCACACTACCACCACTAATGGATATTACTCTGTAAGTGCAGCAATCAGCATAGCATTATCTGCACTTTCTCCACTCTTTAACCCGATGACCTAACTGCTGTAGGCAGAACCTGGACTAATTTCTGATCTTAATGTCCCTCCACATGTTCTGATTCCAGTGCACGTGTTGCTGACACCAGTGCACAGGGGTCTGTGCAGTCTGTTCTGGATTGTCTGGGCCGAGAGCCATTGGCCTTATTGTCCTGAAAACGTTGACTGCAAATCTGCAGAAGCCTATCCACTTCAGAGCTTGAATTTGACTTCCCCTTAAAAAATAACTTTGCCTTCAGTTTGGGAATGGTATGAAAGCTACCAACAAATGATGCTGCAACTTCTTTTTTCCAGAACACCACATTGCAGTCTATTTAACCATTCAGTAGTTGGTGGAGTGTCAGTATCAATATTATTATTTTGTTGTTGATGTTGTTTTTACCACATTTACAACATGTTTATTAATGTGCACTGTCCCTTTGAACTGAATAAATATCAAAGTTTCCCTATCACACAGGCTCGATCTAAATCAGTCATGCTGACTTATAGAGCCAACATCGACTAACCACTGTGGCAGGGGCACCTGATTTCCAGCTGCTGGTATATCAAAGTTTAACACAAGAGTCAAAAGAAAACAGCAAAATAACAAGACTATTTGGCAATGACAGAGAAGATTGTGAAAAAATTTCAAAGGCCCAATCCACACACACTCCACACAAGTGGGCAGGAATTTAATGTATATTTTAATTTAAATATTTACAAAAATGCTTCAGTGTTGGTGTGACCATTTCAGAGTTTATATCTCCACAGGTCAAGATGTATAGATGGTTGGGATTCTTTTGCCCTGTAGGACATTTTCAAGTGTATATGTGTGTCATAATAATTAGAAAATATAGTGATAAATGCTGTTTACATATGTACACCAGAATCTTGAATCTCTCTATGGGATTGTATCTTGCACAGCAGTCCCATAATTACAAAGGAGAATTTTACAAGGGCGGAGCCATTGTCCTTAGTATGTCTTCTCCAGCATGAATGGAGTCTTGGACTTTGCAGGAAGGAAGGACTTACACAAACAAACAAGATCAAACTGACAGAGATATTAATATTTAAATAACAGACTTTAGCCCGAATGCCCTTTTTGTTCTCTGAAACCTCTCCAGCTGCATTTCAATTTAAATTAGTATGCAAAAGCACATTTACAATCCCAGAAACCTGACATTTGAAAATGTTGTTTATCATATTTCCAGTTTTAGATAAGGACATTGGCATTTACATTTTCCTATCTATATGAGTCATAAGATTATACATGTAGTTCTCATTTGTAGATGCAGAATAGTCAAACATCTAAAGAGTTTTAGAGCACCAAATCTGCCAAATTTATTTTAATGAGAAAAATGTTGGACTAGAGTTTAGACTGAATCAGCAGCCTCTTCAGATTCTTTCCTAATCTGTTGAATGACTTTGCAGAACAAATATCTCATATTTTCCTGAGACCAAGGTGTGATTCTGAAGAAGGAGATATAATGGTGTAAAATACCATCTCCTCAGTGGGCAAAAAAGAAAAATCTCTGTCACGTCTTGTGAAATCAGTCCATCGTGCCATAGCAAGCACAAACTGTCACTACAGTGAAGTTCCAGAGAGACAGCTCTGCTCGCCGGACCAGTCACTACACAGGGGACCCAAACTTGAGGAAGCCTGCACGCCTCAGCTCATCATCCAGTGCCATGGAGGCTCATAAGCAGTGGGCATCACTCTGTGCCAACAACAGTAACCAGGCTAGCAAAACAGTTGGTGCCATGTGTTTCATGGTATGATTCATTTTGACATGCCCAACGACCAGGGTCCTCACAGCCAAGTCAGTTTAAGTGAGTCATATCTGAGAGTCAAAGTCCAGAGTGCAGGTTCACAACACAAACAACTTTGATATATGGAGGGCTTGGTTAAACTTTCAAGACTAAGAGGAGAAATGCTATTGTCCCATATCCTAAGAATAACACATTATATGATACACCTTTATAGCACTAGCAGTTATGAAAAAGTCTGAAAAATAAGGGTTGAGTACCTAACTCACCACATCTGAATAACCACTTAGGCTAATTGACAGTGAGTAATGAGCTCTTGACATTAAAAATGGAACCATGTACACAATGTAAAATAAAAATAGACCGAATTTTTACTTAAGATGCAACAGCAGTGTGTTTGGATTTGCAAGACAAAGAGGACAGCAGGTATATTTTTGGCTTATGTGCTGCCTTTAAAGCTGAAGCACACTTTTGTTTAAAAGAGTGATTCCTAAAACACTGAATCAGACTGTCCTGTCCTTCAAACCAGGTGACACGTTAAGAACAGATTGCAGTAACAAGTCAGCATCAATAAATCAAAATAAGAGCAAAAATCAGAACAAAATAGAACAACTAAGCTTAAATACATAATAATAAAATAAAACAGACACATGAGTGCAAAATACAGTGTTGCATAATGCAGCAACAGCTTAAGGTGTTGCTGCAATAGTGCATGTTTAGCAGCAATATGAGCAGCTGGGAAAAAAAAATACAGAGCTGCTGTAATGTTTCAGCATCAGGGCACTTTGTTCAGGAGCAAGAGCTATAGAACTGTGTGTCACCATCTAGAAATGAAATTCTAATTCAGAAAAAAAATCTGACTAAATGGTATCAGCCTTTTTTTCTTTCATTTTAATATCAGTGCTCACATTAAAGTGTACCACAACCCTGCAGGATTTGATAAGATATATCTACCCTCCTACCTGATGCTTCCTTCAACAAAACTTAAAAACAATAAAACAGTGGCTTACTTTGCAAGTTTTATGATTTCCTCCATTTGGGCTGATTTGTCTTTGTTGGAATGTTTCAGTTTGTTTATGTTCTAGTTTCTAACCAGGAAAACTCAAAAGTTATAATTTACATTGATAAAATGCTACAGGAATGTTAGTCATGGCACAAAGAAGAGGTAATTTGGGGATCCAACGACTGATGTAGATCCAGGAATTCTTCAATGGATTTGTTAACATTACAAGAAATTGCAGTTTTCCACAGTTTTGCTTATTGATCTTCTCTATAGATAATGATAACATTTTCAGGGAATGTTGGTCATGGCACAAGGGACAAGTGATTTGAGTTTGATTCTAATATTGATCCAGGAGTTTTTAAAGGATTTATTAACTAAGTGAAATCAAGCAGTTTCCACATTTTTGGTAATAAGGATCCCAATTCTACCCCCAGCCCTTGTCTTACTCCTTTCCCCTTGGTTTTATGCATTCGTATCTGGGGAAGTGATGTTTCAATTCTCCATAGGGCCAAGGGTTTGGGCTAAGACCAGGGCTACAGCTCTTGAAACGAAGACAGACCGGGACCTTACTTGGAAGGAAGGGGTATGAGAATTTCCCATAATACACCATGCCAGGTGACAAGAAGGCAGAGCGGCAACTCAATGAAGTGCATAATTTAAAGTAATTATTAAATCATAAAGTAAATAATAATCATGTTTTATAGGTTGGTTGTATTTTAAAAAAAATATATTTTCTTCTTATTATGAGCTAGCTTTCACAGCTGTAGCTACGGCTGTTCTGCATATGTCACAGCCAACAAGCTGTTCTGAGTGATGAAAAGTGGGAATCAAGTGGCATATAGTTTCAGGAGAGTGTTTTCGCCCCTTGCCCTTGGCCCTCAAAACAAAGGGCTAAGGAGAAGGGGTAGATGGAGGGGTAAGACGAAGGGGAAGGGCTAAGGGGTAGAATTGGGATTCACCCTAAATCTCCAAAAGTGTTGTAAATGCCTTTGTGTAATTAGAACACTTCTAGATAGATATAATCACATTACTGTTCATACTCTAACATCTGTGAGGTTCTGGAACTGCTTTCAGTATTTCTTTAGCCATGGTGAGTAATGTAACGTGAGATCAATCAGATTAAAAAAAGAAAGTACTCAGCTGCATCCACAAGCTTACACGCAGACATGAAATGTTTGTAACAAGTAAGAATAACAGAAAGGAAATTCAATTTTTTAAAGTGCAACTCTTAATAAAATGGGTTCTAATTTCATAGACCATGCGCAGGTGCACCTGCCCTGCACTGTGCCTGTGCCGCACCAATGGGGTCTGTCCAGGGCATTTGCAATTTTCGTGCAGGGCGCATTTCGGCGCAGCGGGGTGTATCTTAGGTCTCTAGCCCTCCCTCTGCCGCAAGGGTGGAGAGAAGGCGTGAGTGGGTTTAACACAGTCGAGTGTCATCTTCACCGATCAAATGAACGCCTCTTCTTGCCTTTAAATGTGCTGCAGGCAGGGCGCAGCTACGGATCACACCTCCCCCTGTTGCCCAGCCACACCCATCTCGGCGCAGCCTGTCTACCAAAATTGCCAAAATGGCTGTGCACGGCGGGGCACCAGACGAAATTACCACTGTGCAGGGTGCGCCAGGCTCCGCCACCCTGCGCTGTGCCAGGAAATTAGGGCCTTCAGTTTTAAGGTC
The DNA here is from genome assembly GCA_036419115.1 of Scarus forsteni. Lineage (NCBI taxonomy): Eukaryota > Metazoa > Chordata > Actinopteri > Labriformes > Labridae > Scarus > Scarus forsteni. Next base: position 36,234,070 of record JAZDUH010000098.1, read on the forward strand.
ACTTTTCGAATAATACAGAGTACATATTCTTCATAAAATAAATATCTTTTAATGAGTACAACATAGGGAGCATTTGTATTAATGGATAGTGCATGTGTCCCTTTAATATTCAATGGTGTAATAAAAACCAATTCTTTGGACTCAAACTGACAACTAAAGCCACTTTAAGATCTGATCAAGAGTTGACTGCATATGTCTCAAATGTGTTTTCTTCCAGCTTTGAACAAATGTCCACAATGATGCAGTAGTTATCTGATTTTGCTTTGGAGGTTGTAGGTAGAAAGGACAGTCAATATGAAGAGTTTCCTTGCCAACCTGGGCTTAGTTTTTCTTTCAAAACTTTCTACAAACAGAAGTTCTATTTTAAAGGTGAAATTCACCTTTTAGACATAAACTTGATTCTTATTAGAAGCTTCCCCCTCTTATTATCCTCACATCGACAAAACTAAAAATAATCGATTTCAAGACAGAGCAGCTGGCAGAAATATATGGAGCTCTTTTGTTAATACTTCTTTGTGAATCAAGCTTGAAGGAATTTGTGTTGTTCTTGCACACCCATTAATGTTTATAAAAAAATATGATTGATTTCTGGAATCGTATCTAAGTCTCCCTGAAACAAGAACAATCAGACCTCTTAAAGTAACTCATAACAACATTAGTAATTTCTTCATGAGACATCTGATCCTGACTGTTTCAGATTGATTTTTAAGCCAGGGAATCAATTCTCCTTGATGATATTTAAAGGATTTAACTTTTCATAGTACATAAAAAATAACTATTTTGAAAATCATGCGTGACATGACTTCAATGACTGCTTTACAAGCTTAAAGCTCACATGGGGAAATGAAAAAAAGGACACCCTCACTTATCCGGCTAAGCTTCAGTGCAGCTGCGAGAGACTCCACATAAACCAATTAGACAGAGAAGAGGTCACACAGTAGCCTTGGAGAAAAAGAGATAAAAGCTTGATTGGATTTGTTCATGCTCTAATTTTGACCATCGCACTTTTCATATTTCTCTCTTTCAAATGGGCAAAGAAGCAGAGGAAAGATGAGAGAGTACTCCTGTTTCAGTCTGTCTAACAGAGCTGCTGATAAAAAAGAGCAAACTTATCAAAATGAATGGCAGCACCCAGATCACTGCGTCTGTGTGATGGAGACAGAACCCAAAAGATGAAAAAAGATCACAATCTATAATGAAGTTTAGTGAGAATAACAACAACATGAGACACGAGTGGCTTATCAGTGGTAACAAGAAAAAGGGAAGTCAGCCACACGCGGACGATTCTATGCTCGAATATAAAACTGGTGCAGCGTGAACACGCAAAATTTGTAATGAGGACATTAGGTTAAATGTTTTAGAGCAAAGCTTGATGTACAGCTCAGACTAACATGTTCCCATTTGCGTTCAGCAGGTACACTTACACACTCATATTTACCTTGATTGAATTAATCATGTGAATGTGTTGCAGCAGGCACACTGAGCTCAACGGAGCTGTTCCAGTTGCATTTGTGCCTCAGGCCAAACACCCAGACAGCCCGGAGGCAATTCTTTTTTAATCATTCACAACATTCTATCAAAATTAAACTCATAAAGAGAATGTGATTTCAATCTCTAATCATTATTTTTAAAATCCTCTGAGATTGCAAGGGACTAGATGCTGGAAATGACTACAGAAGAATAGAGTTAACAGGTACATGTAGCTCTGAGGGGACCAGGACTGAAACCCAATTTCCCCTCTCATTACATGACACATTCATTTAAACTGCAAAATCATGAAGTCCAAAAGGGCCACAATGTAGACCTTACAGCATCAAAGTCCAAACTTACCTTGAGTTTGCATATCCATAGACTTTCCAGTGGACTTAACCAAAGTCCATTGTTAAAAATGATGGCATTGTCCACTCCTCATTTTTAATCTTTCATATCTTGAAGCTGTATTCTTCTTTAAAAAGAATATACAAACCTTGCAAGCATGGTTATGATAGACAAAAACACCTTGAAGAGCCCATATTTTGCCTAATTCAGGTTCATATATCATTTTGATGACTGCCAGAGTATGTTTATAATATTCAGTGTTCCAAAAACCTGTCAGTTTCACGCAATGGATGCCCCTGGTCCTGCTCTATTCTCAATCTACCTGAGACCATCTGTTAGAATTCTTGCCAGTTTAAGGCTCCATATCCAATGTGGGACAAGTCCACTTTGACTAGTTGACCAGTTTACCCAGTGGTAACTGGTCAGTCAGCACTGCTCAGCACCAGGTTGTCAACAACTCTACATTCATCCTAAAGCCTGGACTATGCACTGGGCTTGTCAATTCAGGCATCTTACATGGACACACTTCTGTAACAAAGCAAATAAAAAGGTTGACTAGGATGACACCTAGTTCTTTATTTGGATCAGAGTCAGTCATTGGGCAGGGGTTAGTCTATAAAAGCAATGAGGAATCCCTATCATGAAAATAGAAGTCAGAAAACTGCATAGCCCGTACATCTGACAAATTATGTTCTGAGAGTAAAAAGCTTAAAGAATCACTCTGCACCCCCTGTTGTCCTGGGTGTTTAATCTGCTTTGTTGCCACAAACGCTGAAAGAAGAAAAGGATTTTCTATTGATGCAGAGAATTAGGACCATTAGGTCTCATTAAGAGACTCGATCAGCGCCTGCTCGTGTGCTCTTTTTTTCTGTTCTTTAGGCCTGCTGGGGGGATAGTGAAGGCCTGAAGTGATCGTTACAAACAGAAGCACATTTATTCTTTCTGTCAGCCGCTGAGACACAGTGGCTGCTGCCAATGAATATCTAATTCTGAGACCACTGAGACGAGGAAATTTCCAAAAAGAAAAGCACCTAGCAAAGCAGTGTTTGTTCTACTTTTAATGCTGCAGTTGTTGTTGTTGCCAGTGTATTTGTTGCAAAGATAGAGAAGAGAGGGAGGTCAAGGAGAATGAAGTGAGTACAGATCATTCTTCTTTTCATTTCTACACCTTTAGAAGTAAGGGTTCCAAAGAGGTTCTTCTTGGAGGGCAGGAGTTCTACCCAGAACCATTTGCTTCGAAAAAATGTTTTTGAAAAAAGGGCTCTTAAAGGTGCAGTGTGTAGAATGTGGCATTTATACATCCACTGCATTTCGCCAAACAGAAACGGTGAATATAGGAGATATATGTTTCGTGTGTAAAGTTTGTATGTTAAGTTCGTCAAAATAGGAGTACAATCATCCCCATAAAACGTTAGTTTTTTTTTTATTTAGTTAGAAAAAAAAAAAAAACGACATTACCGCGGGCCGCTGTTTCATGTAGGCCGACATATTGATCTGCCGTGTTGTCTACGGGTGGTTTTTAGGGACAAAAAGAACGAAACTCGAATCCGTCCCCTAGTTCTGAAATCTACCTGGAATGCAGGCGAAGAAGAGGAGAGGATGGCAGTGGATGTATAGAAAGCTGTTACTCTGTCTTAGGTATTCAAACTGTGTTTATAAACACACACACAATATAAATTGTATGCTGTGTTCAGGATCCTTTTTGGTCTTCACAGTGTTCTGTTGCTCAGTGACGTGACGTTTTGGTTACAATTAGGTTCATTCTAGAATCTGAACGCAAGATGTTGCTAAAATGCCAAGTTCTACACGCTGCACCTTTAAAGTGTTCTTTGTAAAACTACGAGTTCCTGTAATAACTGTTTCAATACAGAGAACTCTTTTTGAAGGACTCCTTTGAGGGCTGTTGAATACTAACCAGACACACCAGAGTGACAGAATATTTCACTAATACATCTGGGAAAGAGTTGTTCGACAATGTTTTCAAGGGCAGAACCTTCAAAAACAACAGCACCTAGTGATTGGATGATCGTTTAGCTCATCACACTCATCACAGCCCAATCCATATCAAGCAACGCCACTACGTATGAGCAGCTCGCTTGTTGGCCATTAGCCTAAATTACCCTAGACTATTGTCCCACATTAAATTATACCACATGGGACATGAACCTTGTCAAAGACAATTCCTATCAAGTTCTCCCATAAAGTTCTGAGGAGAGCAGATTTCTCCAAGTATCATTGAGTAGCCATTACGACCATAGACTAACTGGCATGTCCATGGTGGATTTCCGCACTCTCTCCCAGTTTTCCAGCAGTGATCCCTGGTCGGAGTGAAGAGCAAATACACAATTTCTCATAAGAAAAACTTCAATGTTCTTTACTCCTTTTTCAAAGAACAAATTGAGTCTATTCTTGATTTAAAAAAACAAACAAACATATATTAAGATCGCTTCAGAAAGTTCTATTAATTTCAAACATGCAGTCACTTCCTGTTGTCGTCATGTCCACAGCGCCCACCTCTCTTTCCTGATTGGGCTGTTAAGCATTTAGCCGAGTGAAGTCATTAGACAATCGAAGTTGGCAAGACAGACATGCAGGATTTCAAGTAAATGAATCAGTAAGGTCCAACTGCTCTGCAAGGCTAGTTGAAAACATGGGTATTAGGAGATCCTCTCCCTGAAATATTCATGTTTAGCCATTTTTAATTAATGTTACTGTCTTTTTTCGTCTTCCTTTTCTATGTCACCATTGCTGGAGATTATATGAATAGACCTGCTAAGGACAACCTGGTGTGCCCGGCTTGTGTCGATCTGTCATGTTGCTGATTCCACTGGTACGATGCTCACTTCTGTCCTTTTACCCCTGAGTCCTAAATAACCTCTCCTGTTCTGCTGGCTTATCCTTAAAGAGTCTGCCCTCCTTATCCACCATTGTTTCAAGATTTAAAAAAAAATAAGAAATTATTAAAATTGTTTAAATGTTTTCTTATTGTCAACCATGTTAGATGGACACAATACACAAGATGTAGTTTTCAATCAAATTTCCATAATCTGTAGAATGCAGTATGGTTCTTCATGTAACCATTAGAAGATGAGAGGGTTAGTGGTAGAACCCCTATAAAAAGATGGTTCTGGGTATAACCCTTTATGTTGGGTTCTAGGTAGAGGTTCCAACAGGAACCAAATAAAGCGAGACTAAAAATAGCCATGAGTAGAACACAGGTGTAAGTTGGGTAGAGTGCTTGTTACAGTATCAACACTGCTGTATACATACTCTAATCTTTACTGCTAAGCTGCAGGATGCCAACAGAATCTGAGTGGGGTTTATTTTTAATTATATTAACTTAAACATCACTTCTCTGAGTTTAAAATGAAGTAACATAATCTATCACTTTTCTAAGAGTGTAACTGTGCAACCTAACAGATTCCTTTTAAACGTGATGGTACCCCGCACTGACAATAGTGTTATCACTGGATTTAATTACTCATAATTTGAAGCCACACACTGTTCAAAATCTAATAACATTAGACCAGTGTTTAACTGCTCAATAGTTCAGTTCTCATGAAGTTTAACAACTGTTTGATTCTATTTTCATCAATTTATACTTTTTTTTATCATATTAACATGAAAATGATTTAATCACTAATCATTTATAAAGTACTTTTTAAATTAAGCTACATTCTATTAGTTTATCAATCTACAAGAGATTCATTACTTTCACTAGTGTTTTTATTGTCATTCAATTTTGATACTTTAACCTTTATAGAGAAGCTCATCTTCATTGACTCTAGATTGAGGCCCTTTAAGCTAGGGGCCCCAGGCACTTATCTACCTTTGCACAACAATTAAACTTTCCTTTGTGATGGAAACACCAACATACAGTAGTTTTATACTCCTTTTTATGTTTTTAAAGAACGTACATCCTCTTTTGCATCCTCTTCTTCTGTGCACTGCTCCGTCTGAATCTTAAAAGTGGAGCTTGACTGTGAGCTGCACTATTAAACTTACTTTCAGCCTCCTCTCTTGGCTGCTGCTCTCGTTACATCTACAGCAGCATTGCTCAGCTATAAATAGGGATCCTCAGAAAAGCGGGGTAATAAAAGTGTCAGGATTTTGCAATGAAGAATGATGCCTTTGCTGTTAAGTTTCTCCATTGGGCTGATGTATCATTGGGGTTGAGCTCTCATTATCAACTCGTAAGATTATGGGCCCTAACTCTCTCCGAGGACGGTACTGTCTGCTTCTTCTCAGATCAGGTGGACTCTGCAGCATAGCGGCTCACTGCTGTTTGAGCGAGGACATATCTATCCTCTTCTTCGTCTATCACAATGCCCTCCTCCCTCACTCTCTGCTCTCTTTACTCTTTTGCTCTCTCCTGCATGCCTCCCTCCTGTCTTTCCCCTCTTGGCCATTTCACTGCCCCCTATCTCTATCACCTGCCTTCATTTCTTTCATGCTGTCTGAAGTTCAAGGCTTTCATTGACTTTGCTGACTCTCAGCAGACTCTGAGGACGGCTGGAGCTCAGAGTAGCGACGCTGAGGCTGACATCGCTTCTCAATTAAATCTGGGACTTTAGCTGCAGCGGGTGGCAGCTTTGGTGGTCAATTAAAAAGAAGGACTTGCCCTTTCATTCGAGCATGGAGTAAAGGTGCAACAGTGAGAGTTACACTTGGGGGTATGATGAATTCTGTGAATACACATGTAACATCATGTCTAATAGTAACACTTAACAAAGGTTTTTTGACATTCCATTGTATTTTTAGTATACAATGAAGGACATACATTTGGGGTTCCTCCCACGTGTCCCTTAAAACAAAAAAGACACATTACATATCAGAACCTGAGGCTCTATTGAGAACTTCAAGCCCTTATGGATCTGGGGAAGACTGCCTTAGCAATGGAACAATCTACAACAAGAGCTAAAATTAGATTAATTGTTGTCATTAAGCAGATTTTTTTGGGGGGAGGTTTCATATACTGACTACTGCACTGCTGCATAATTGAAGTTTAAACCATCACTTTAAAGTAGGAGACATGTCAAAGTAATTCTGTTTTTTCAAAAAAGCTGTTTTACACAGTGACATATTGTTGCTGCTGGGCACAAATCTACTTTTCAGGAGGTGAAAAACATGCTGTTGTACTGAATGACTGACTATATATACTTTTAATTACAACTTATTTTTAATACTTTAGTTAGGATAAATGTTTATAAAACCTACTCCTCATCAGGCAAGGCGACCAATAGCACAATGAAACTGACAACAAATGGAGATAGGAGGTTTGTCAAACTGTTCTTTCTTATGCTTTTAGTTAGGATGCAAATGATTTTATTCCTATCTCGATTCATATGCTCTTAAGGAACTAACAGAAGGGAGCAACGTCACCTTAACCAAAAGGCAAACACCTCAAAATTAAAGGATAACTTCGGTTCCTGCAGCTTTTACATTGTTTCTAGAATGAAGAACAACAATATACTCACCCAGAAGGCTTTCCTGATGCAAACAGTGCTTCGGGAGATATTTAGATCCAAAATCGAGCAGCGGACACCGATATAATGGTAGCCTGTAGGGCATAGATCGCCGCTCCTAAAAACTGCATTAATCGTCCAAAAACTCATGTTTTTCACCAATATTCCATCATGATTCGCGCCGAATGGACGGCCATTGCAGCCTGTGTCTCTCCACACAGCGCTGTGTGGCTGAACCAACGAGTTTGTTTACATGCTCTTCGCGCATGCGCAGTGCGGCTCATTGTTTCAGGGCAGCTACAAATCGACTTTCTTCTTCCAGTTTTGTGCAAAATGGACGAATATCTATGGGATGAAGATGTTGTGGAGGAGGACTTTGAATATGATGGGTGCCCTTACAGTTTGGAGCCACAGTATACAGATAAGGAGCTCTTAGAAATGAAGAAGTGATCGCAACGCTCCGGAGAGTACTGCGCATGCGCAGAGGTACCCGGTCTTCTTCGTCAGTTCAGAGGTTAGTTCAGCCACACAGCGCTGTGTGGAGAGACACAGGCTGCAATGGCCGTCCGTTCGGCGCGAATCATGATGGAATATTGGTGAAAAACATGAGTTTTTGGACGATTAATGCAGTTTTTAGGAGCGGCGATCTATGCCCTACAGGCTACATTATATCGGTGTCCGCTGCTCGATTTTGGATCTAAATATCTCCCGAAGCACCGTTTGCATCAGGAAAGCCTTCTGGATGAGTATATTGTTGTTCTTCATTCTAGAAACAATGTAAAAGCTGCAGGAACCGAAGTTATCCTTTAAACAAAAAGAGCTAAAAATATGTGAGACTTGACATGCTGCCCTCATTGCAACCCTGAGACCAAAGGAAACAAATAAACTTTAACCTCATGAGCAACTTTAAAGCTTTGAAGCTTGTTATGTGGTACAGAGGACCCATTTCTAACCTTTTTTGCCTCCCATTCACAGCTTAACTGCGGCATCACCTCCTCCCTCCACAAAGTACGAACCAGGCTGAGGATCAAAATGATTCAACATTTGTGTGCTGTAATAAAAATATTAAAGCTGCACACAAGTTGCTACACTTTTGCACGTTTACCTGTTGCTGTTTACATGATTACACCCAAATTTTGACACCCTCCCTGCTCCAAAGCCACTACAATGATACAATTGGTGCTGACGTTTTGGATGAGGCTCAGTGTTTGTGTTCCACAAGTGGCCACGTGGCTGCCTGTTGTTGCTGTGGTAACAACAGATGTAGAAATGGACAAGAGTACTTTTGAATGATCCTTAACCACATGAACTGATCAATCCCATAAAATGTGCCTTGGATTTACATCTAATTAAAGATATTTTGACTTAAAACACCCGCCATACTAGTTTATGTGGTCACAAGTAAAACCTTGACACTGGTGAGACTTGATGACAGAATTCATCTGAAAATGAATGTTATGGACTTTGTGGCATGCTAATAATATGTGTTTAGTGGACAGCGGTGATTCTGAAAACTTCACATGCTGAACAGAACACATTTTTTGAAACAGAGGAGGAAAAGCTTAAAAAATATCCACTTAGGTGTTGATATTTTATGAATATGCTCTGTAATCTGTTTAAAATGTTTATATCAAATGATTTTCAGGTCCAAATGAGGGACCGCCAGGCTGATTCAATCTCAGCAAACAAAACAGTAATTTCCAAAATACTCGAAAATAAAGAAGATTTTGATTCACAGAACAACAAACTCAACCCCTGTAGTGAAGAAGTTGTAAGACCAGTAGGCTTATGTGAATTTGTAGAGCTGTGGATCATTAATTATGAATTTAACCTGGAGTCAGAGCACTTTGGAGCATGTTTCCACATATTCTGTGTGGAAACATGCCGGCTAGTCAACGCAGACAAGTTTCTGAACAGGTTATGCAAAGGAAGTCTAGTCGCATATGCGTAAAATCTGTCATGATATGTCAGTTGACGAACCCTGCCCGCAAACCAAAATACCACGAGCATCAAAAAATTCATATCTTCCTGCAGTCTATGTGTGTCATGTTTGGCTAAAAATAAGCACTTAAATCTGACTGTCAGCCCAAGGGAGGTGTTACTGAATTATGGTAAACTCAAGAGAGCATTGTGTTGGAGGGAAAAACAAACAAACTTTTAATATAGCTGTTGGATGAAAAATACCTTGAGCCATGGATCCACGTCTTTATATGACGGAACAGGTTGTTTTTCCTCATAAAACCCAATAACAGGGAATTTATGTTCTATTTTAAAATTAAACAAAGCAACCAAAGCACTGGGACTAAACAGAGCCCATTCTCAAACCTGAATCGTGTTTTGAAATTGTGTTTTTTTCTGGCTATGAGCCGAAACAGAGCAGCAGTTCTTCTAAAATCAATGCTTCATTTAGACTTTCATTTCTGATACTTGTTCTGTGCTTGAGCTGTTTGTCTTTACAATGCTGCAAAGTGCATTTATAATCAAATCTATCCTGCTCTTTTAACACTTTTACAATTAGAAAGAAAAAAAAAACATTGCTTGTTTTTTATTCATCGTCCTTGATTCATGATTTCTTTGCTTTAAAGAGAAAAATCAAAATGTTGTAATTCAGCCAATGTGTCAGTTTTTTTGTGCATTCACAGCAAAGAAGCATCTCAGTGGATAATGCCTTTTTTTTCTCTTCATGGCTTTAGGAAATTGAATAAACCTTTTATACTGCCTCTAGATTATATTTTCCAGAACCAAAGCACACAGTAAAAGATTACATCTAAAAACATCTTTCAGTGTATCCATTACAGTTTAACAGTCAAAGCTAACCTTTGAAGCCTGAGAGGCACAATAGCTACACAGATTTGAAGAGTAAAAACACCATTTATATCTGCCATGTTCCCAGAAGACATAAAAATGAGGGGCTTCGCTTTAATATCTGTTACTGTATGGTAACCTTGTATGCATTTGAGAAAGATTTATATGCAGCTTTTGCCTATTGTTACAAAACCTTCTTCATATACTGTGTTTTAAAAGTGGATGATGCTGCTTTTTATTCAAAGTGGAGTGCAGTCAGAAGCGTTCTGAAAATCTACTCTACTTCAATACCTTCATAAGGTGTTGACACATATGCAAACATCAAAGTGAGTTTATTGTCACGCAGCTTAATTCACAAAGAATGGATGACACAAATAGCTCAAAAAATCGCTGATCACTGGCTCACACTGTCTGCATTGTTTGGAGGTTTCATTTGCAAATCTCACAGGGTTAATGACATCCTGATGCAAACATACAAAAGAGGTGTCTCGTTCTTTTCGTTACTAAATGTGGAGAGGAGCTTATCTGCACTTTTGGGGCAGAGATATTCTTGCTGTTTATCCTTGTATGTATGTCTATGTCATTAGAGTTGCTGTAATTATAAATGCCTGAATGTGTGTTATTAACAGATACACCTAAAGGGCATGCTCCAGCCTTATACAACAACTTGGGTGACATCCATGAAATGTGCTATTATGTTAATTCAGAAAACAAAATTTTCCTCATGATTTATAAAAAAAATAAACAGTGATAACATCAGATCAGCTCAGACTGATGAGCTGTGAACAAACACTATCAGCACTGTCTGCACATGGTTTTGACCACATCTTCCACAACGCACGGATGTAGAAGCCCGACAATTAAAACTTAGTTATGTCATGTCCTACCAGGGCAAGCAACAAATGTTACATCACATCAAGCAGTGTCACATGCCTGCTGTCCACACTTTATCTGTTAAAAATGTATTTTATGACCTCTATTTCTCCTTGTACACAGTGTTTTAAGTGATTTTGGTGTTCAGCTAGAGGAACAGATATGTAGCACTTTGGACTGACAAGATATTGATTCAAAAGCTTACAATCGCAAAGCTCCCATGAGTTATTTAAAGTTTGTTCCTCTTTGTTGAAAACTGAAGACAAACATTTTACTCACAGAAATAGAAAATATTCCTCTATCTCTGCTATATTCAACTGAATTTACAAGCCCTGCTGAGTTACAATAGTCAAAGAAAGTCAAGGAAATCCTCCCTGCATCTTTATAATCTCCCCATTTCCCTCCTCCATGTCTGTATCGATGCTAACCAGATAGACCAGATGGACAGATCAATACATTTCACTCGTCCATCCAAAGACAGAGTTCATAGAAAGTGTTTGGGAATGGATAGAACCTTTCAAAAGCATATCAAGCAGGTGATTAGAAGATAATTCTGTCAATCACATCCATAAAGAGCCAATAAGGTAATGTAGGAGGTTGGATGCTACTGCTGTGGTGTAAAGGACAGACTGTAAGTCGATTTGTCCAACAAATTCTCACCAAATTATGTTAGGAGTGGCACAAAAATATCCTTCCTATAGAGATGTGTATAGAGGATTTTTTTTAATGAAGAAATTCAGTGAAGATCTAATAAAACTGCTACTGAAGCTGCTAGCATCTATGCTAATCTCTGTATGAGAAGTGATTCCCCGCTGGTGTCTTCCCCATAGCTTCCACCACTTCCTGGTTTAAAAAGGTGCTGACTGGCAAGATGGTTTAGCCTAATTACTGTCAATAAATAAAATAGATCTGTCTGCACTGCAAGGAAAACAGAGACAGGGCATCGAGGCATAAACATTGCAAAGCATTGCACCTCATTGCTCACTGGCAGTTAGGACACGTATTTTTTAATTAGGCGGATTTCGCTGATCATTGCATGTCCCATTCAGTTAGGACATGGTGTAAGTGGCAAAGTTAGCTATTGACTTTCTGCCACTCATGTTCACAAATATAGTAACAACAGCTGTGGAAAACAGAGATAATTTGAAATGGTCAATTTATATTTAGTGTTTTTTTTTTACTATTGAAAAAGAGTACATCAAACTTGACTTGTATTCATTAAAATCCATATTAATACAATCAGATATGGACACACTTCCATTAAAGTCGTTTCCACAGGGTCACTGGGTGATGAGCAACACAAATCAATTACAGGCAAAATTTTATTTAATTTATTATAACTCTTGCCAACAAGCCTGATGAACATGTTGGACTATGTGCAGTATTGATGGTATTGAGGGGTACCAGTAGACTGGAAGAGCATTGTTTGATCAATAGCCAGTCATGTTTGAATGCTATTTATGTGGCAAGTCAGTTTAGGCCATGCTTACCTGGAAAGTTTCTGTGAATATGTGAACAAAATGGCACACTTAAGGATGGGGCATGACATCAAGAGTTTATATGATTGTTGAAAATCAAATGTTGTTAATTCACCGCAAATGTCATATGCATATTTTGGTTTTCCTGGAATTCAATATAGTGTCAAAGCAAAGAAACTCACTTGTAAAAAGTTAGTTGTTGTGAAAAAGAAAATCAGCACTCTCTTTGTGGTTCTTTTTGTTCTTATTTTTTAAGTGAAATCGAATTGAAAGTTTACTGCCCCACTTTGCTATCAGTTTTGTCTGTACAGGAACAGAGCTGATCTCCATGACTGTGACTCGTGCTTATCACACTTGTATACAGCTAATATTTCCTTCAGTTTGTAGAAATTTCTAAACTATGCTTTAACATTAGGCTAGTCTAGTTAGGTAGATCGGAACATAAACGAAATCTCGGTCACTTTCTTTTGAGATAAATTTTTTTAGCTGATGTACCATGAAAGAACAGCTTTTCTCTGCTGACATCTGCAGACAACAGTGATATTACAATGTCGACATTTGGAGTTTACTCCTTACATCAACTGTATACTGGTATTTTATTTATTTTTTATTGAGATAAAGTTCTTTAAAGAGGTGGCAACAATTTTGTATAGAAAAATGTCACTGTAGCATTGCAAGTTGTTCACAGCAACTGTATTATCATCACACCTTGTCAATCATAACCACTTGAACACCTTAATTAATGCATAATTTAATGAATGAAACCATGTATGAGATAAAATGAATGTTGATCATTTGTAGATATGTGGCAAACCTGACATTGCTCAGGACTGTTGTCAATAGACAATTTACATCATAATTACTGCAGAGATGGAGAAAGTAAAAGAAAGTATCTTTGAAATGAGAAAAAAAAAATGTTACTGAGGCTGTCAGATGAGTCTGGATGCCTGAAGAAGATACAAAAATAGAAAAATGAGTGGAGATCGGACTAAAATAGCCGCGTGTGGATCGTCTGTTGATAGGGGGGGTCCGTATAGGAAAAAACATCTGGCAATCCCAGGGTTTATGACAACTGTTTTTTAAGGATGTTTCACCATCAGAAAGATAGCAGTGACTGATGTTTGTAAATCTGTAGTCTGTTGCACTCATCATGTAGATCCTCATTGCTTAACATTTATACTTGAACAGACCAAAAGTTTCTCAAACTCAAAATACAAACCAGAATGGCCAAATGAAAGTTTATCTTTAAATTATGTAAATTGCTTACACTGATTGTTTAATGGATAAAGTCACAGCCATGTTTTGAATGATAAGTTTGCTTGATGGTTGCTAGTACTGGCTTCAGCCTATAAAGCGCATCGTTTGTAAATGATCGTTTTTGTTTCAAAAAGGGATTGCAGATACATAAAACTGATGTCTAAAGCCTTGTAAGACTGATCCACCAAACAGCAGTAGATAATCTTGGTTGGGTGTAAAGGTTTAAGTTCACCACAGGGACATTTATATTCATTTTGTGTATATGTCCATAAGTTACATAGTGTACAGGTTTTTGACATCCAGCCAAAAATGACTCACATATCACATCCAAATGATCAATAGGTCCATGTGGTATTATTGATACAATTTTGCTTAAATGAATTCCTGATTATTTCCGGTAGTTAGTCATACACTGATTTGCAATAATTTATGGATTAACTAAAAAAATGTTGGCAGGGAATTATAAAAACTTGTTTAACCAGGAGGCATTTTTGGTCATCAAAAGGGTGCTTAACAACAGCAGGTTTTTATGAGCAAGGTAAAAGCAATCAATGATGGCAGGACTTGAGCAAGCTTTTCAGCTGAGTGAAGGCAGGGCTCACAAAGCACTTAATATTAAAGAGTAAAATATGAGCATGCATTTCACACTGGTATGAGCTCACCGGGTTGTGCAGGGGTTCACTCATAGTTAATTTTATTTTGACAAATTAAAATAGCCAAATTTGAAACTCCACTGTATTTTCATAAAAGTACATTCCAGTTGAAGTGTTGTACTTGTTAGAAAAATGAGCTATATTTGTGTTCTTAGCAGTCTCTGTTGGAGAAATCTGTCAGCGGTTGGAGCTGCGAGTGACCTTTCCAACAGCCAACACTCACGGCAGCCTGCGGTCACCTCCTCGACTTTAACTTGGCGTGTTAAGACTCTGCTGAAGGCTCCCTGACACCCACCAGCTCCGGCACATCTCCCTTTGGATGTACACACATACGACACGCATAACACACACTTGTTCTCTGGCACAGTGAAACCACAAAAAGCTGTTTCGAGATCCTGCCAACCTTGTGAACGCAGTCACCTCTGAGACGCTGGCTCTCTGTTCCTCCGCTCACTCTCTTCCTCCTCTGTCTCTCGCTTTCTCCACAGTCGCACGCAAACACACTCAGTGGATCAATCTTCTCCAATTGGATTGATGGCCCGCAAGCCTTCTGCTGACTAAGGCGATGCCAAATATGGTGAGTTATTGGGGAAATTATGCTTAGCTGCCACTCTATCTGGGATGGGGATCCACTTTGTCAATCCTGATCTTTAGCTGCTGTCACCGCCATACCACCCAGCTCGACTCTGTGACCCGACGCCGCTAATGCAGACAGAGCAGATGTCACCACAGGCGTGATAAATGCATCCCAATGAGTCCAGTTGTTGCTTATTTTGATCAATAGCACTGAGCGGCAAAGAGGAATGTTACATTTCCTGATGAAATTTAGTCAGATGCAGGAGATGAAAGCACATGGGGGTAGATTTATTGAAAGTGAAACAGCCAGTATTATCCACTTTTTGGCAGAAACAGTCAAATAAATATGAAATATAGAAAACAAGCACGCCTGTGTGTGGTCTGAGGTTAGAGAAACAAAGCCACTCTGAATTTCTCTTTCCTTTCATGCCCGGTCATTTCCATATGTCCCCTTTGCTCTCCTGCCCATCCATCACATTTCACTCTGGGCAAGACAGCTGTCTGAGGCTGAAGCATATTCACAGTTCAGCAGTCCATCAAATTGCACCAAATACAGTAATTCTTCACTCAGGCTTGAGGAGGGGGGGAGAGGGGGTGCAGGGGTTGCGAGGCAAAGTCATGTCTGTGAACCATAACAACCTTAACCCGTCTCTCACCACAGGATTTAAAAACAAGCCGGGTTCTTATTTACATGTAAATTGTCAACACAAGCCAAACTGCATTTCTGGAGGTGAGCGCAGTTTGAAGCACTAGAGTTTTAAATGAGCTATTGAGTTTTAGTTGAAAATCCACATTACCTCAAATATTTCCTGTCAGAGATGTACTTTATTTTCAGAGTTATGATTGTTTTGTGTTAACTTGGTTCAACCAAAACCCAACAGTGGGGACATGACTGACAAGTGCAAAGTGCTGCTTTTAACTCTCCAGTCCCATCAGTCCCTCTTGTCCTGTACACGTTTTAAATTGTAAAGACATTTTTCATCACAAATCCATTTTGCTGGGAATTTCTGAGAAATGTGCGTCATTCTAAATTTATGATTTGCTAGTTATCTGTTAAAGTAAGCATGCTTTTTAATGCTACAGATGGAACAACTTAAATGTATCTCACTTTATCTGACTAAGTCTTGACTGGTTCATGACTGGAAAGTGATGGGACCTGCTCACTGCTATGACTCTGGTGAGATCCCTGCAATGATGTGGCATGTAATGACTGGTTAATGCTACTTGAACTCCAAACAGGGCTATAAGGGTGGAAGTGAAATATGTCTTTATTAGGAAAGCGCCATCTTATGGGGACACATGACATGAATGAGCATGATTATGGTGGAATTTAGCCACACCCCCAGAGAGATAGGTCTGTTATTGCAGTGGCTGGAAGTTCACTGGTAATTGTTTGGAGCTCGGCAGGGATTCTGCTGGCATTTGGCTGAGAGGGGAAAAAATGAAGCTGCTGCATCTGTATGTGTCATTGAATTGATGACATTCTGCACATAGAGGCCAAAATGGACCCCATTTTAAACCTTAATTACTGTGATTATAGATAGTATGGCCATGAAGCATAGAAACATGTAATGTCTTGATCCATGCTTCAATTTGCAATCAGGCACCAAACTGTTTTCATTAATCCAGCTGATGGCAATGCTCTTTTATTCAGTGCCCAAAGTCAAAACACATTATTTCCCAGTAACCACTAGTTCATTCACACAGGAATTATTTCTTTTTTTCACTTTTATAAAATGCAGTTATTTGAATTTCTCTGGCTTTCCATTCACCTCCGGTTGAACATAAAATCTACCTCCTTATGCACCAGTGTCTCCATACACCCATTCCTACCATAAAGAACTTCTTACACTCCAAACCTCTGCTCTAGAAGTGATAAACAGTCTCCCTGTCCTTGGCATAAGCTCTGCACTATGGGAAATCGAGCCCTCCAACCAACTGCCCCTGTCTGTTAAACAGTCTCCTAAACCACCTGAGGGCATCTTAATCTTTGGAGATTTGTCAAAGAATTCTGAAGATATGTGTTTTAGAAAAAAAAACCTATCTGTGATTCTGCTGTACACAATATAAGTTGACATGGTCATGGCTTTATTTACCATCACCTTTCTTTCAATGATTTCTGAGTGTTTTTTTTTTTTTAATTCGTGGTATGATTATTTTTCTTCTTGTTGTTTTTCAAATATAAAGTGCATAGATGTATTACTGTTTTATTATTATACTATTATATTTAATACCATATATATAGAGAGAGAGATTTTTTTTCCTTTACTTTAAGTATATTACCATTTTTTTTCCTTTTTTTTTTTACATTGCCTGTATTGGGGAAAGTGTTTCATCCCTGACACTGTTGCATCTGTTTTGTAATGTTTGGGAGCACAAATATTCTCCATCAGATTATGTTTCTACTGAAATATCTTGTAAATAAGTTGCATTTTACCCCAAACAAAAAGCTGTTGTTTCTGCTGGCTCTACTAAGTTCATATGATATGAGAATTAACACCAGAGTAACATGTTTAACATTTTTAGAAAAAGAAAAGTTAAAAACCCATTCCCCCAAAACAACTGCCTGAATCATCACTAAATAATCCAACACCAGGAAAACTATCACACCAGGGCTTCTATGAGTGTTTCAAACAAACAGTGGAATGCTAAGCTATTAGTTGGCTTTAGTATTAAAATTGAAACTACATTATATAATGAAAGCACATCGAAATAGCTCTTACTGCATAATACATTGTTTAATTTAAATGAACAAAATAATTCTGTTTCTTCAGAGACAGTCACTCACTGCTACTCTCAAACTCATCAGTTTTCAATGAATATGTAAAGGATTACCTTAGAAACATCCAGATTAAAGTTAAATATTTCCATGTAGAGAAAAGGGTCATCTACTATGAAATCAGTGAAGTCAATTCTTAAAGTCTGAATTAAACACTGACAGTCCTTGTATTATTTAAAATATTAAATGAGCTTGAAATGAGCAAGAGCAATACAAATCCCACCTAGATGGAAAGACTATAACTAACTAAACAAAAGCATTAGTGCTGTTCTGTACACAAAAGCAGATCTGTGATGCTGGAATACTCTCATTACATGTAGTAGCCAGTTACATCGATGGGCTACTGCACACCTCAGCATCCCATTGCATGAAAGAAAGTGTTTCTCAAGCAAGAAAACCACTAGAACAGTCTACAAGGTTACAAAGGACGTGAGATAACAAGCTCTTTAGCTCTAAAGGGAAATCAAACGTGAACTTGCTGAGATGATTGAAGAAAATCTTGATTCGTCTATGTTGTTGCTGGAGGTTGGTCCATAAGATATGTGTCACAAACAGCCCTATGCTT
This sequence comes from Scarus forsteni, assembly GCA_036419115.1. NCBI lineage: Eukaryota > Metazoa > Chordata > Actinopteri > Labriformes > Labridae > Scarus > Scarus forsteni. The sequence goes on from JAZDUH010000098.1 coordinate 36,252,339, forward strand.
TGAGTAAGAATTGTGTTTGTCACTTTCATTGTAAAGTAAAGGAGTGAAACTACAGGATCTGAACACAGCATAATTACAAGAGCTAAAACACATTCTGCAGTGTTTACGGTAAGAGCAAAAGTATTAAATAAAAGGCAGCAGCTCTGCTGAATTATCTACAAAATCTCATCTTAAAACATGAGGTACAATCATTTCATTTCCAGTAAACACAGCTGAACTCTTGTGAGAGGTTTATTGTGCTGACCTCTTTCTTATTTCCCTTACTTTCCCTTTGAGAGCTTTATGACTTTTTGGAAAGGCCTGGACTGGAATGGGCCTTTGTTCTCTCTCAGGCATGTTGATTCTTCACTTGAGAGTGCCTTGTTAACTCACTCAGCCAGCACAAGTGCACTTTACTTAATGCATGGAGGTGGCACCTTGCCAGCAGCTCCACATTTTTATATTATGGCAGGCTTCACTCAAATCCCCTCCATTAAAAAGCTGCCAGCTCCCACTCCCGCAATTACTCATTATGTTGTGATCAACCTGTGGTGCTCATCTGCACCAGGTCCTGTTCCTCTTTTCTCCCCAAAGATAGGTCCAAGCACTCCTGGGAATGCAAATTACAGAAGGATTATGTGCTGAATGAAAATACCGTTGTCTTGGGGATTCTGTCCATCACATGCACTTCTACTTTATCAGTGTGGTAGTAGTTGCATGCTCTGGTTACCCTAAAGCAGTGGTTCCCAACCTCTTTTTCCTGTTGAAATGAGGTCTTGTTTATAACCAATTAATTTGCTGTTTTAATCTTGTTATCCAATATTTAATTCCTATGCTAATGTTTCCAGTAATATAGATAATGGTACTAATACAAACTTCATAATGACTTAATGTTAATATACCTGCTATAATGTTTTGTGTTGTTCTTTCTGGTAAAGCACTGATTTCATACTTAAAGAAGTATATTGGATTACTTTTATTCTTTGTTGAACGAATTGGATACCCTATAAAATGTAAATTTTATTAAGATTTACCTGAAAGCTATACATGTATTCTTTTTTCTTTGCAGTACTTGATTTGTCTTACAATTTACGAAGTAAATACTCTTTAGCAGTGAAAATTGCATCAGTGCGGCCCTCTTGGAGCCTATCTCGGCTATAAGAGCCGTGTTGTCAGAGGCAATAGTTCCACTCGGCACCTTGAAGATGAATTGGTCCAAGGTGAAAGGGTAGGCAATTCATAGACCCCTGTGTTCCTGTGTAGGGAAGACTGAGCTCCCCCCTGAAGCTGGGGCAGCTGAGGGGTAAGTGCCCTTTATTCATGGGCTTTGTGTTGCTCTGCTTGAAGACGGTGAGGAAAAAAAGACAAGTTAGCGGGAATGCCTCCTACATGGAAAAGATGTACAGCTAAAGCATAGCCAGTCAGAGGCCAGGAACACAGGGAAGCTTTTCTGAACTGACTCATGGCTGTAGATGGTTAATGGTCTGTGTCATTCACTTAAATAGATAGTGCTTTATGTCTGTTTTCATTACACCAAATTAATAACAAAAGTTTGTGACAGGCACTGGTGAGGTAATTTGGAAACAGGAATTGTGCAGAAGGAAACTGGCTGTTTCAGCCCCTTCCCCTAACCCAAGGCACATTTTGACCTCCTGGGATTCAGGCTCATGTTTAGAATTTGTTTAAAATTTCTACCAAAATCCTTGGACTAGGCAGCACAGAATGTAAATATTTGGGAATACTTCAGAATATTAAAATGAATGTCCAAAATTCCCAGAATTACCCCAGGTTATTATGCAAGAAATGTAAAAATGTTTTCTTGAAATGCCTGTAAAAGTTACGTGTCAGTCTGCTTGAAATTTTTATTAAGTTATGTATGGTGCAAAATGACATGTTCAAGCTTTTGATTGGTGATATATTTCAAAAATGAGAGCTTTATTTTAACTTTACCTTATTTAAAGTTGACCTGAATAAAATGTGTCATTTTTTATGTTATATGAAGCAGTAACTCCTAAACAATAATTTTAATTCATTTTATTTTAAAGCACCTTTCATAACACCCACTGTTCAAGTTTAAAAAATAAAAATTCTTGCAAATATTAATCAGCAATTATTTATGATATCATTCAAAGAGGCTTTGTGCATGGTCCAGTTTTCTAACAGGACTAATGTCAAAGTATATAAGTGGAAATGGTAGCCATGTTGGATTTGTTGATTAACGATTCGGTTTAGGTAAACACATCAGTAAATAAGGCCACCAGGTCCCAATTTGTCAAGATTAATCACTGTAATGCAGGGAAGAAAAAATGTAACATTCTGTTACTTAACATTTACAAGACCACCCATAAGGGAGAGAAAGGGTAAAGGTATATGTAGCCCTGAGTCTTAGAAGGGCTCCAAAAGACACTGACATGGTACATTGGAAATTAAAGAAATGGTTCATCTTATTATTATTGTATTTTTTGTTTTCTTTTAATCTTATTTCCCACCATAACCCATTAAAAGCATCACACACATATTTTACTTTACAGTTATTGTAATGATGGTGCGTTCCATCTCTTGAGGATACCTTACAGTTGCATAATTGGGCTTGATTGTGGGAAAATTTAGACAGAGCCTCGAGAGTTGGTAGTGGGGATGACTGCTAGTGGCTGGGAGTTAGCTGGAAACCAGCAGGCATTTGGCTTGAAAGGAAAAATGAAGCCTCTAAATCTGTATGTACACACAGGGTCTAAGGATTTCCAAATTACAGGAAAAGATTCTTATGTCATTTTGTGACTCTTGTGTCAGGACAGTGAATGTTTTGGCTGAGCTGTCTTTATTGATTTCATCTTTTTTTTTTTCATCTTGAGATTTTTTTAGCCTTTACCAAAAGCAAGAAGGGAATGACACCAAGTCACATGCTAGATTTAAACCTGTGTTGCCATGGAGGACTATAGCCCTGGTAGATGTGAGACAACCTGACTGACAATGACATCCCAAGTTGAAGTAATTTTCCTAATTGGCAAAAAGATTCACTCAATGAATCAGGGTTTTCTGTCCATCTTTACAACCGGTGAAATGATGCTGCAGAAAAGGAGCAGGACAGTCAGTTCTCTAGAGCAAAACCCCAGCTGCTGCTTTTGTTGTGAGGGGACTGTTCAACCGTCTTTATGCCAGTGGTTATAAAAATGTCCAAATAGTGGTTGTTCATGAGACTTACCCAACACAACTGAGAGGTTAGAGCTGAAGGACATTTCCAATGCAACTTGAGAATATGGCAAAAAGCAGGGTTGTTAGAGGCCTATGCAGGTTCCATTGATTTTCAATAGAAAAGAGACCCTGGTATACAGACTGAGGAGATTTCCTATAAATGCATCAAGGACTTAAACATAAAGTTGCCGTGTAGATAAAAAAATTATTAAATCTGAGCATGCTGTCAAACAGAAAACCATGTTAAGATTTAGAATACTAGAGACAGGCTGTCTATTCAGGATGCACTTGAGGTTTTTTCTGAATAAGTATCTCAAGGACAGGATGGAGGAAACACCTGACTTGGCTGAAGTAAGTCCTCACTTTGTATCATGAGTGAGTAAATGAGTTAAACAAGTTCCACATAAGAAGGAGGAAGCTTGAGAGAAATTCTAAAATTAGTCTATGTGGTAAATTAAATAGCATTATTTACATCTGTGTTTATCCAGAGGGTAACTACAGCATTCAACCACTTTGCAGATGGAAACAATGGATATTTGACAGCTACAAACCACAACATTTTAGAACAAAGTATAGACAAATTAAATTCTTCATAATGAGTTGTCAATGTGCAAAGCATCACCTCTCTACAAATCCACCAGAGGTGCAGCCAGGGGGAATCACACAATTCTGCACTTTATGTCAGACTGTGTTATTTATGCAGTACTATAGCCCACCTAGACAGATACTGGTTTCTGGCTGTTTCCTTTCATGTCATAGTAAGGGGTAAATCTAGTCAAGGATGAAATTCAAGTGATTTAATATCACAGCTACAATTGAAGATATGGTGATGTGTTCGACACTACTGTTGGATGTCAAAGAGGAACGTGTTTCAGGAAAATTAGCTTTTTTTGGCTAACTTATTAACATGCACTGTTTTTTTCAGTTCAATACTAAAAAAAAAACACTTACTATAGTTTGACACCTTACTTTTGTGACTACATCATTTCAACCAGCTGATCTGATGGCAGATGATGTTCTTAGTGTTTGCATTGGTCACCAGAAAGCTCAAAATGGGTTCAATTTTGAGTGTCACTCCTGATAATTAGTGTCAAACTATGTAGGCAGTTGTTCCAGTTATTCGCCCATGTGCGAGTCTTGTTTAAAATCACACAAAGACAATGCCCATGTGCTGTTGGTGTCATATTTTGTAAGCGATGTTACACAGACACTTTAAACCACTTTTCGCCTCCTGTCCTCCATGATAACCCCCTCGACTACTTGTTGTTTGTGCTGACTGCCTCTCATGACAGTGTGATGTCATGATGTTGGATACAAAGTTAAAGGATAAGTTCGGTTTCTACAGCTTTCACATTGTTTATAGAATGAAGCAGAACAATATACTCACCCAGAAGGCTTTCCTGATCCAAACAGTGCTTCGGGAGATATTTAGATCCAAAATCGAGCGGCGGACATCCGTGTAATGGTAGCACATAGGGCATACAGCGCCGATCCTAAAACTGCATTAATCGTCCAAAAACTCATTAGTTTCACCAATATTTCATCATGGTCCGCTCGGGCTACTCCTCCATTACAGTCTGTGTCACTCCAGACATGTTGTGTGACTGTACTGACCTCTGAACTGAAGAAGAAGAGCGCTTGCCTCCGCGCATGCGCAGTGCGGCTCATTGTTTCAGGGGAAGACAGCCAGCTACACAACGACTTTCTTCTTCCAGTTTTGTGCAAAATGGACGAATATCTATCGGATGAAGATGTTGTGGAGGAGAACTTTGAATATGATGGGTGTCCTTACAGTTTCGAGCCAGAGTTTACAGATGAGGAGCTCATCGAAAGGAGGACGCGGAGGCAAGCGCTCTTCTTCTTCAATTCAGAGGTTGGCACAGTCACAAAACATGTCTGGAGTGACACAGACACTCGTGGAGGAGTAGCCCGAGTGGACCATGACAGGGGCGTAGAATTGGGTAGGGACGCTAGGGACACGTCCCTATCAATATTATGCCACTACTGCATGGTCCCTAACATAAAACACAAGCATAGTATATAAATTTATAACAAAAAATATTTTTTGCCAAAGAGATAGTTAAAGAGTTTTTTTTGTTTATTATCCATGTATTATTTGTGTACTAAAAGGCAGCAGCTGTTTAAGACCAACAATGAAAAGTTTGTGGGAAAAAAAACACAACAAAACCTCGAATTGATAACATGACTTTACACATTCATAGTTTTGGGGAATACACTTATCGACAGTCCTTTTTGGTTTGGGCTCTATATTTATCAGACTATAACCATACCATCAAAATTTCTGATTGATCCCAAACTGTCCCTCTGTTCATGTGTCATGCATCAATATATTTCTGTCAAGGAACAGACAGTAGAGATTTAGGCTAGTTTTTGCTGAATATGATAGTTTGCTTGTTTGTTTGATCAGCTCTACATGACATTAAAACACAGTCATAAATGTAAAAGACATCAACTTTCAGGGGTGCCATCTTGGTGTACTTTTACGTCTCCACCAATGTCAGAATCAAACTTACGCCCTTGGACCATGATGATATATTGAAGAAACAAATGAGTTTTTGGACGATCAATGCAGTTTTAGGAGCGGCGCTGTATGCCCCGTGTGCTATCATTATATGGATGTCCGCCGCTCGATTTTGGATCTAAATATCTCCCAAAGCACTGTTTGGATCAGGAAAGCCTTCTGGGTGAGTATATTGTTCTACTTCATTCTATAAACAATGTGAAAGCTATAGAAACCGAACCTTTCCTTTAAGTAAAAATTATTTTAATGATAACATAAGGGTAAATTATATTAACAGAGCAAGATGAAACTGGTTCTTAATTGAAATAGACCCTTGATTCCAGCTCTACTGAGAACACACTGACAGGATTACATATTCTTGGGATTTACTTTAAAGGAGGTAAAGGATAGTCTGTGCTTCTTTGGCTGTCTTGGAGCTATATTAATATATGAGTCAGTGGCTTTGTTTACCTATTAACATGTTTCCTTTCAGGCCAATCAGAATATCCATTTGCGATTCTGATGAAAAAGAGGGCCTTTGGAAAATTAGGTTATGAACCAAAGGAAAGCAATTAAAATCCTGGACAAAAGTTCAATGACTTTCATTCATTAGAAGTAAAGTGAAGGAGGGGAGAGCAAAGTGACATCAAAGCAGAAAAAAACTCTCCGAACAAACATCCTGTGAGATTGTCTCCATACTGAGGAGAAGTGTTGCATTTTTCTCTGTGAAATGAATTACTACTTGTCATGCAAAAAAACAAACAAACAAAAAAAAACAAACAAGAGACAGCCGTCTGGACAGTGAGGACAGATTACATATCAAATATTAGCACAGTTAATTAACTCCAAATCATGGCCGGGTAAACAGTGCAGCAGTTTTTGGATTATCAGTCCCTGGCTTTGAATGAATGTGTCAAACTGACAGTAATTTCCGACCATTTCAAATTTAATGGAAACATCTGAAACTGGCGTGAGCAATGACTAGAATTACAAGTCATTTTACTGAAAGAAGATCATGCTGGAAATGAAACGCCAGCTCTGTGACACCACCTGGGACTCGTAACTTTTAGACATTAAGTTTGAGAAGTGCACCAACTTTTCTCCCGGTAGTTTTCATATACTTTCAGAGAGGAAAATCTCCATCTCAGGCTTTCAGAATATGTAAAAAGATAAGCAGGAAAATGTGTTGTGTGTAATTATATTCCATTAGCTGTGACTCACAGACATCTGTAAATGGGTATGATTTTCAATGAATATTTCATTTCTAACAAACAAGAATCTAATTATTGGTCATCTACATGAATAGAGATGGAGAAAGCCTCCAAACTAAGAATCAAGTTCCATGAGAAGTCAAACACGGACAACAAAGTGATGTCCTGAAACTTGTCTGACTGAGGAACCTTTTTTTTCCAGGGGAAGGGAGATTTTTGCATATTTTTGGGGACACACATGTTTGGCGTTTCTCAATCCATGAATACACAATTCTTAGAAGTTGTACCTCATTGATAAGGTGACTAATCAGTGATTCAAACTAAATATGTAACATACAATACTAATTAGTATTATTAAGGGGGTAAACAATCAAACAAAATAGCATTCAAAACTTAATTAAGTAGTATTGGTGTGCATGTTTCAATCACTGATCAGACTGTTGAGCTTGTGGTGAAGGCTTATCATCTGTGGCTTTTAATCACAGATGGCCACCTGCTCACACCTACAGACATTCTTGTTTTGATACTGCAGCAGAAATCACTCCTCTTGTTGATTCTGGTTGTGTTTTCCTTATTTTTAAAGCATAGGTTAGGTAAACTATATAGTAGATTTTAAACTTTAAGCCAACAAGAAACATTTTAAACCCGTCGTGTTTCAGACAAGAGAACAGAACTACAGTTCATTTGGTCTCGTCATAGTTCAAAGATCTATTTTTCACTAGAGATGTCAAAGCCCCACCATGGTAAAATGGTTGATGATCTCCCGCCATGGTAAAATGGTTGATGATCTCCCCACACTTTGTTAATGATCAGATTGGTTTGATCAACTGTTCCAATTTTGTAAAATATAAAAATGAACCATTTTATAGTTAAATTTCTGGTGTTTCTTAAACTAATTTGAGTAATACAAATGTTTTCTTATCCACGGCAAGTGACATAATAATCACAGAATGACCACATGAACTGTCAACTCTGCTATCCTTAGAAGCCTTAAACACAGGTGGAATACTTAGGTAGGGAGTGGACAAAAGATGTCTGATGATCTGAAAGAGAACAGCAAGGGTTAAAGCTATGGTCTACAATTTGGAAGCTTGGTACATCTTAATAACACTGTTTTTAAGGCCGTTATGGTCCTATGGTCCAATCTACGCAATATAAAGACGTTATATTAAAGTTCTATTAAAGATCCGCCGTTCCCGGATTGGTCCGTGAGTCCATCCAATCCCCCTGTCTCCCCTGCTCTGCACCGTCTCGCCCGTGGTCCCGCCTCCTTCCCACTACCTCCCTCATGTACCGGTGAGCAGCTAGCAGCACAGCTAGCTGCTGGAGAGGAGCAGCACCGTAACAGGGAGGCCGCTTCTGTTATCCTCCACAACGAAGGGAAGGAAACGTAAAAGTTTCGAGGAAAAGGCTGAAGTAATATATGAGCAATACAGGTCCCAACGGAGACTCAGCATTGGAGAATCGTACGTTGGAGAAAACTGCAGAATGACCTGGGACTGAACACTGCGCCGGCTGCCGAACGGCCAGTGGCTGGCGGCCGGTGCAGCACTGGCTGACCGGCAGCACCGGCCATTCTTGCATACTCCAGAACATCCAGATGACCACCCCGCCCCTGGTTGAACAGGTAATAGCTTTGTTTACTACAGTGGGAGATGTCTGCTGAATAACTCTGGTTAGTCTGTGCCTATACTGACTAATGACTGAACGTTGTTGGTCAGAACGGGTAGGCTCTGTCAATATATTTTAGCATAAGTTAGCCATGCAATAGGCTCTGCTCTGATCGGCTAATGCCGGGCGGACACTGTGCGATTTCGAGGGGATTTCACCACGATTTTGCCGTCGCAGACCACGCTGCGTCATCGTGGAAACATCGTAGCGTCGGGATGTCCGGTCGGGAGGTCGTAAGCCGTACAGTGTGAGAACACTCACGAGAAAGGATTAATTGCTGCTACGTTCTAACGATAATGCTGCAACCTCCCGATCAAACTTCTGGCATGTCAGAAATTTTCGCCGTAGCTCGTACAGTGTGAGTGGTGTTACGTCACGATTCTACGTTCGCTGTGTACCTGCACTAGTATACTGGCAAGATCGATCATTCATTCATTCATTCATTAGTAACTATGTTCATCATAACGTTATCGGCTACAGATGAGGAATTTGCCATGGCAGTATGGTGTTTAAAGCAACATTGGCTGGCTAATGCTAACGTGAAACTATCATAGCTACTGTAAAACAATATGTAGTTTAACATTAACGTTACCTCAAGCTCCTGATGAAGGATGGACATCCCATACCGACCACGTCTCCTCAGCCATTCACGTACCCAAATCCTTTTCTTTTTTTTTAGTTTCAGCGCACAGGACAGCGCACACAACTGCAACAACTTGCTGCCTGCTCGCCATCTTGTTGTCAGGCACGCTGTGGTTGTCATAGGAACTAGGAACCTTTGTTTTTCGTTGTTCACACTCGAGCACGTCTTGCCGTCACACGCCGACTGACGCCGACAAGTAGTCGTGGTTGTCAATAATCGTGGCTGACAGCAGTCGTACAGTATGAGTACACATGTCGTAGGGTTAAATAGAGTACGAGTGACAAACCTGGTCGTGCAGTGGGAGCATTTCCCCGACAGTCAGATTTCTAAAATCGCACAGTGTCTGCCCAGCATAACAGTGGTGACGTCAGACCCGCTTCGCCGCCGGTCCAATTGAAATGGCTACCGCTGTGTGTTACAAGGGGAATGATTGTAGTGGGAAATCTCATTGTTGTTGCTGCTGATATTTGCTGCCGGCTTCTTGCTCTGCCAGAGGGGGCGTGTTGTTACGAGGCGACACGAGCTGGGGGGTGGGATCTTGGAACACGGAGGGGAGGGGTGAGTGAAGGGGGGGCAGGCTGCATTTTTCAAATCTGTCTCAACAGCCAAACTGGTTTTCAGGTCGTAGACCCTAGCTTTAAATAGATGTGCAATAACTCAGCAATGTGGGAAACATAATATTTGGGTGCTTGAGTATTGCTACTTCATTTGGGAAACTTGACAATTGTGTTGATGTTTCTTGATCCATTGACATGATGGTTGATTGTCTTTAGTCACAAACAGCTATTAAAGTCCAATCAAAACTTCCATATGAAAACATTCAATGTTAAGAGAGCTGGCTAGCCATTCTCTGTAATGTTTTATTAATGCAGCCTCTGTGCCTGAGGGGTAAATGTTTCTTTTGTAGTGCCACATATCCACTTTAAGAAATCAATCATTCTGCTCACTAATGGCCGATCATCTTCACTGGCAGGCTGGCAACATCTTTTCAAAGCCCCCTTTCCTGAGCTTTTGCACTCTGATCAGACACAGCAGATAAAAAGAAAAGAGCACTGATGCTGAAGCCTCTATTTTGCTGTAAGGTCTGATGGGGGCTGATGAAAAAAACACTACCTTTCATCCTTTTCTCATTAAGCTGGGATACATATGTTTCAGATGAGCATTATACACTAAGGCGGGGTGCTTTTTAGAAAATATGTGTATTTTTTTGCAACTTTTAGATTATCCTATAATGCCCGCCGGTCTCTAATTGCAACTGTGGTGTAGAAAAACCCATATAATGCGTCTATGTATTTTAATACTGTGCTGAGCCTGCGGTGAGTGACTCTTTCTGGACTGTTCCTGCCTTCACACTCCTATCTGTTTCTGCAGCCTCCTCACACTGTGAGGGGGTGTGGTCTCTGTCTGCAGCACACCTGGGTCTCATCTCCTGATAACCGCCTGCTCCTTCAGCCTCCCACAGACTTGTCTCAGTGTCAGTCTATTCTCACAGTATGTGATATTATTGGCCTTCTTATGTGCTTTTCTGGTGCTTGAATTTTGTATGTTCTTGGATTTTTGCCTGCGACTTAATCGTGTTCTCTTTGTTTCTTCCAGTGCCTCCAAGTGCTCAGATTCACCTTGCCACACTCTGTTCACCTTTGTTCTCTCTGCTACCTTCACTCCTCATACTCATCTATTCTGTATGCATTCAGTAAATTAATTGTGTTGCACCTTAACAGGTATTTGCTCTTTGGGTCCTTGAAAAACAACTAGGGTCTTGTGGCATTACAAATACAACTGTCTGGGCAGATTCTTGCCAAGACGCACCCCTGCCTTGTTTTGCGTCAAGGTAAATGTGTCAAAATATTTAAGCAACTTGTCTAAAGTTAATGAAGGCAGATCAAAAATGGTCACATTTGATCAATTACATGATGTCAGCAGATAAGTGATGTGGATTTAGTTTGCTGAACAGAACCTAGGTAATGCCACTTTTACAGTGCAAGTACTACCAACTGTCAGATCTCTCAGTTTTATATCAACATGTGTAGGCTGGATACGATTATTTACTACTTCAGCTAAATTATTCTTTATAATAATTTGACACTGCCTTATGGTACGGCCACACCGGACGCAAATTCGCCTGGACGCGCGTCGAGATTACATACAAAGTCAATGCAAACACGCGTCTTGACGAAGCGTGTTGGACGCGTTTGGCATGGCACGTCTGGAGCGTTGGACGCGTTTAGCGCGGTGCGTTTGGAGCGTCGAGGCGTTTTGGCGCCCCAAACGCCTCGACGCTCGAGTTGAAAATATTGAACTTCGACGCCAGTTCGCGGCGCTGCAGCCAATCAGCGATGACATTCCCCCCCGACGTCATTGATTTGATGACGTGTGACGCTCCGGCCTCCTGCTCCGCTCAAGCCCCTCCCAAAGATGGAGGAGAGGTTTATCCGCACTGTTTGCTATCATTCGGAGCTATACCATTCGGCGTGTGTACTCTACAGAGACCGGAACACAAGGGAGCAGGCTTGGGTGAAAGTCGCTGAGGAAACAGGTTTGATTTAGTGATGTGTGACGCCCCGGCCTCCTGCTCCTGCTCCTGCTCAGAAACCTCTCAAAGATGGAGGAGAGGTTTATCCGCGCTGTTTGCTATCATTCGGAGCTATACCATTCGGCGTGTGTACTCTACAGAGACCAGAACACAAGGGAGCAGGCTTGGGTGAAAGTCGCTGAGGAGACAGGTTTGATTTAGTGATGTGTGACGCCCCGGCCTCCTGCTCCTGCTCAGAAACCTCTCAAAGATGGAGGAGAGGTTTATTGGCGCTGTTTGCTATCATCCGGAGCTACACTACTCGGCGTGTGTCCTCTACAGAGACCGGGACAAAAGGAGCAGGCTTGGGTGAAAGTCGCTGAGAAGACAGGTTTTGAAGGTAAGTTCTTTGAATATTCTTTCCAGCTGGATTTGCCTGCACGGGTCATCACTGAGTCCGACTGGTTCCAGCTCTCGACTGCGCCTGCGCCCGGACGCACGTCGTCCCACAGCTTGTCAAAATGTCCAGCGTCCAGCTTCGGGCGTTAAGCGCGGCGCGTTACAGGCTTTACGCGCGTTTAAATTCGCCAATTCGCGTTCAGTGTGGCTGTAGCATTAAACATCTTAGTATTTAGAAAGAAAAAAAACTGCCAAGCTGCCCCCTTTTACAAATAGGCTTGAGCGTAATTCTGTATTAGGACAGCAGCCATAGTGGCTCAAAGTATTGGGTGGTTTCATTACTGTAAAGATGGAGTACTTGACTAGGACATTAGGTCTGTATTATAAAAACATCAGCCTTTAAGGCTACGTTTACATGGAAACTCCTGACTTAAAGACGCAAAGGTTTCCCTTTGCGTTTTAGAATTCTTCTGCGACGATGCTCGAGACGAGTTAATCCACTGTAGCGTGCACGCCAGCTCAGTAGATGGCGGTGTAGGTCTGCAGAGAGGCAGCACTGCTACAACACACGACCGAAGAAGATAAACTTTTCACAAACAACGATGGCGAATAGACGCACAGAGACGCAGGACCTTCTTTTCTGGACAACAAATCAGTTCGGACAACAAATCTGTCTGGATGGGTTTGACTGGATAACAAACCGAGCACGGTAAGAGGCTCACACGTTATTCGGTGGACGGCCAAAGCTGTTGTTGTTCCTGGTATGCGCGCGCAGCCTTCATCTGAAAGAGTACTGCGCATGCGGTGACGCCGGCGTATCACCCTAAAACGCTCTGATATGGGTTTACATGGAGCTGCATTGAGAGGGTTTTGGAAACTTTCCACACTGGAGCCCGTTTTCAAAAGTTTCCGTTTTCAACGAGTTTCCATGTAGACGCAAGGCCAAAATGCAATGAAAACTTATCGGATTTGACCGTATTCGGTGCCATGTAAACGCAGCCTAAATCTGGAGCTGACTGGTTTGCTATGGGCTTTTCCCAGTTTAGTAGACTATCCATGCTCATGTCATCTTATTCCAAAGTCCATTTAAGGATCTGAGGGCTGTGGCTATATGACTGCAATGGTCAGGCTAAGATATTACATACTGGTTGCAACAGTTGGAAAGGATAAAAAAACAAAGTAAAAGGCAACTTCTTGAGTGCAGATAAATCCATTACTTTATCGTGATCAAAAACAAAGATATGTTTTGAGTTAGGTGACTTTCTTCACTTAAAGCAATACAGCCAATCATGACTTTGTAATCTCTCAAGAGTATTACAGTACAATATATAAGACAGTTTATTACACATCTTCTTTGTCACCAAGTTCAACAGAACAATCGTAACATAATCACTTGTGTTTTAGATTCCAAGTCACTATTTCACAAAATTCTTGACAATGTATAAAACCTGGCCAATATTACAGGTGTCATATAACTTTTCAGCAAGTTAACACAAGTCACAGATGTCTCTACGTCATATTCTTATCATGTCCAACCAGAAAATCCACTCAATCCTACTAAGAATCATCTGTTTTTATTTTTATTTTTTTAAGTTATTTTTTTGGGCTTTTTATGGCCTTTATTTGATAGGACAGCTGAGAGAGACAGGAAAGCGGGTGAAGAGAGGGGGGACGACATGCAGCAAAAGGCTGTGGCCGGGATTTGAACCAACAGCCGCTGCTGGGGGTTGGCAGCCCCCGTACATGGGGCAGACGCTCTACCAACTGAGCTAATGTCCGCCCCAAGAAACATTTGTTTTAGTTTAAATCCTCAGGAGCTGTGTGTCACCATGTCCTCTCAAGGGGCTCTAATTTCGTGGCGCAGCGCAGGGGGCGCAAGCCTGGCGCACCCCGCGCAGTGTTAATTTCGTGCGGCGCACCGCCGTGCGCTGCCAATTTGGCAATTTGGTAGACCGTCTGCGCAGAGGTGGGTGTGACGGCGCACCAAGGGGAGGTGATGGCGCACCAGGGGGAGGTGTCGGCAGATTCATGTTGGCGCAGTGACAATTTCGTGCCAAAAACAGTGCAGAAAGTGCGCTGAAAGCTCGCCTGCTGCAACCTGGTCTAACCTCGGCGCAGGGCGGAGCGCACCCTCCGCAGCTGTAATTTGGTGACAAGCGCACATGTGCGCACGCCTCAGAGGCAGGTTTCCAAAGTGTCAGGCACATTTTAATGCAATAAACAATCACAGCAATCACTATTTAATGTAACCGTCTGAACCAGCATATACATTTGTATCTATATTAACTGTCCCGTCACATCTGATGTCGGATTAAAGCCGTTTAAAGTTTGATGCACATCTTACAAGTAAACAATAAACAGCCTTAACATCTGATACTGAGTAAATATCTGGCTTCTCTCATTTCATTAAATTCAAAGAAAAAAAGGAGAAAAAAGACGAAGAAAAAGGAGAGAAAATAAATGTATGTCACTCAGGATTTACCCGTGAGTTCCCATATTCCTCTATTTTAGTCTTTATTTTTAACGTGCTCTAAAAAGATGGAGAGCATTATTGCAAGGAGGATGAGGAGGAGACACCGGGAGAGTATACAGTTTATCACTAAAGGCTCTGCTATTTGGCGATGACAAACCAGGAGTGAAGGTGGATCACAAGCATTATAAATAGATAAGCCAGCTGTGGTGTAACTGTCTTTTATTTTTTTTACTCCTGTTAATGACAAAGGAACAGATTACATCTGTCCCGGGAGCTGGCCCACACGGTGACGCGCCCCGCTGTCCATTCTCATGCTGAATGACAGCAGCTCTGACCGTCTCCAGCAGCGGGGATCATTCAGACCAATCAGACGCTGCGCCTCGGCCGCAGCGCATTTAAAGGCAAGGAGAGGCGCTCATTTGATTGGTGAAGACAGCGATCGGCTGTGATAATCCCACTCACGTCTATTCTCCTCCTACTCTGACATGTGCGCGTGGAGGCAGAGACGTGGGCATGGACGCGAACCTCTGCGCCCCATAGACTGTAAAAAACATGGACACCATGACACTGGGCTCAAATTGAAGCCTCCACGAAAACTGCTCCCCCTGGTGACTGGCTGCAGTATAGGTCAAATCTCCGTCTCCCCCATTCATCTGGACGGGCCGAAGTGAAACTTCAAAAAATTAATACACTTCGTAGAAATATTTCTCCCATCCGTATGCTGTGGTGATATGAAAGTATTATTGGGCTGCGTGTTTTCCAAGTCCTCTTTTTTCTGAAAAGTTTATTTTTTATTAGTTATTAGAGTTTAAAAATGACCGCGGTTTACGGCAGCTTCACAATGATTGTGTACGGCGTATGCTGAGTTGTGTTGCGACCGTTTACGACAGCTGCGTCCGGATTATGGCCCAAATTCTCTACTGGTTGCACAATGGCGGCGCCCTGACGGGGGATATTCTGGCTTCAAATCCGTTCCATGGTAGAAGGCGGAGCCACGCTATCCAGTTCTTATAATACATCCATGCTGCGCCCCCTCTGCGCCATGAGTGCGCCTCTCTTGGCACTGCAGGAAACTTGCAAAGTGCGCTGGTCACACACAGTCCGTGCGGCGAAGGCCGGCGCAGGCAGGTGCGCCTGCGCTTGCGCCTGGTCTACGAAATTAGAGCCCAAGGAGTGGTTTGGCTTTGGCTTTTTTTGGTCTGGGGTTTACATGGCCACATAGGCATGGCCTGACATGTTCATTCCAAAACCTATGTGCTGGGAAGCAGAACCAGTTGACCAGACAAACAGGAATAGGCTTATCCCTTCAAAACATATACAGGAGAGGGTTGCGAAATGTAGTGGAGAGGGAATGCACATTTTCTGAAAGGTGGACACAGAGATATACAAATTGTTGTGTGACACCCTGAATCATAGTTGTGTATGGGCACATTGTGTTTGACCTTTAGAAAAATGCATGTCTACATACAGTATAAATGAACAGTGGTGGATAGACAGATGGATACTTTATTAATCCACTTGGGGATATTAGAGTATAGTGGTAAACAGTCCAGGTCAAGAGGTACTGCATTGGTTCAGAGTGTTGTTCAGTCTGATGGCTGTGAGAGCAAAGGACTTCCGAAACCTCTAAGTCCTGCAGTAAAGTCAGATGAGTCTCCCACTTCTGCTGCTTCTCTGTCCCTTCAGGATGTGGTGAAGTGGATGGTTACTATAGTCCAGGATGGCCTGCACTATGTTGCATGTGTGCCTCTCCACCACAGTCCCAAGTGAGTCCAAACTCTTGCCAAGCACAGAGCCAGCCTTCTTCATCAGTCTGTCCAGCCTCCTGGTGTTCCTATCTGTAATGTTGCCAGGTTTTTTGTCCATCTGTCTGTTTATCAGTTTATCTGACTGTAAGCAATATAACTTGAAAAGTAATGAATGGATATAAAGGATTTTGATGACATTTTTTTTAAGTTAAGGATCTGTTAAAAAATGAATAATACATAAGTAGATATTTTTAAAAAAAGTAAAAAATGATGAGGCAGTTTTTTTGTTGTTGTTTTGTGTTTTGTTTTTTTTACATTTTTCACTGATTACTTGGCTGAGAATGTCAGAAATGCCTTCTTGGAGGATTGAGTCCCATGTGCGTAATTAATTATTCAACTCCGGTCTGGCTGCTTGTTGATTATTCTATCTTTTTTCTTTGAAAAATTACAAAAGCATTTTTTAGTCCACTTCTTTAGCTATCAAAGTGCTAGCAGATGATCCCCAGTAAAAATGGCTAACAGTTTGAAATTGTGCAGTGAAGTGAAAGTCATGCCTCACGAGAAAGCAAAAGTAACCCGGCTAAAAGAAAGTGGAACAAAACTGTATTGTTAAGCCCACTTGGAAAGTACATTTTTAAAGTAACAATGGCAACAGATTTAACAAATCATGAACTATGGCCACTTAGTTTACAGTTTCCTCGTCTTTCGTGATGCTGTGCAGTTTGAAAGTTACAAAATAAACTGAAGTGGCAAACCCTTGTTCCTACAGTTTTTAGCTGCCATTAAGAGATATGGGCTGACATCGTCTCTTACAGCCTTCCCATCCAACAGCCAAGCCAATAGTGAATGTTAGGAAGCACGAACAAGACAGGGATACCTCCTCTGGGAATGATAACCTGTGTCTTTGAGGGTGGAAAATCTGCCTCTGTGCTACTAGCAGCCTTCAGACTTGATTGTTATGGATGGTGTGATCTTAACTTAACAGCTGGGGACGGTCTGGAGCACATCCAGGCAAAAAGCATGAACAAAAATGAAAAAGATGTTCCAAATCTGATGTGAAACTAACAACAGCAGGAACTCGCAGAGAATCCATGGGAGGACTCTGATCAGCAGCCAGCAGCCTGGGTGTGAGGAGGAGTGCTGGCAGGACATGCCAAATGCATTTTAAAGACTCTGTACAAGCTTCACCTGCAGCGGTAATGATGCATTATAGTACATGTATGCTTCACAGGTTTTGCTTTGTGTAAATCATTACAAAACACAGCATTATTTTAGGATATATTTGGTGTGAAAGGTTTGATGCAGAGCTGATTTGTATGTCCTTTTGATTAATGGTATTCATCCTAAATTGTACATTTAAAGGTAGTCTGAAAAGTCAACAAGAGTAAAATGACATATCTTAATGTAGCTATATAAGATCATTTGTAAGTTCTACACACTGAGTTGGTTTATTATTCTAATAGAGCATCATATGTAAAGCAACTGTAAAGAACAGAGTTAGAAATATAATAGTTCTAGACATACATGACTGTGGAATATTCTGGCCAGAGTATGATAATGCCAGCCATATGGTTAAGGACGGGGTTCTTTCGAGGCCGCTTAGACTGGGCACCTTCTTGCAAATGCTGGATCAAACTAACTTGAAGCAGATCTAACAGTAACACAACTTAACTTAACCATCTCATAATAGCCATTCGGGGCATCAGTCAATGCAAAAAAATACTCAGTCCCATTTCCACTGAGTGCTCCAGTCATCTGCATTCAGTGATTTATACTCCAGCAGTGGTCGTACAGTTGTACAGCACTGGCTCAAGCACCAGTTCAGGTAAAAGAAAACTAAAACTGCCTCCAGACAAACAGCTACAACATGTCAACTTGCATTAATTTCAGCCATGCCCATGATTATGCATGACTTTTATGGTTTATATTTTCAATTTTATCAAATGTTATGTGTGTTCATATACAACTGCCTCAAAAAAACCTCTAGTTTTAGCATATTAAATAAGCCTGATCCACTTGAATTCTTAGTCAGTCTGATATGCTCCATCTACTTTTAGCTACTTTTATGCCTTCGCCTAATTGGAACTGTGAATAGAGTTGGAATATGGGAGAGCGAGAGTGTGAAATAACATGCCTGAAAGGAGCCAAATGCCGGATTTGAGCCTGTGTTCAGGATTTTGAGGATGAAAGCCTCTTTGCATGGGGCAAGCAGACATAAAAAGGGAACAGACTCTCCAAAATGAGTCACCTCCCTGAAAAAATACACTGGCTGACAAAATAAAAGTATAGCAAAACTGCAACAGCTACCTGCGACTCTACTTAATTACAATTTTTGTCTTTGACAGGGCTGTATTCAGTGCTCTTCTCTTATTTATTAGATGGTTCTCTACATTTATTAGATGGTAAATTCTATGTATCTGCAGATGTTCTGTTTCTGTTAAAATCCCACAGCCCTCCTGCTGAGTTTTCTTTTAATTCAGTATCTCCTTTTAATCCTCTGGTGTATGTAGGTGTGCAGGTATCATAGCAACATGAAAAAGAGGAGATCTTGGTTCATTTGCTTGCATATTAAGATGTGGTCCTGAAACCAGTGCTGTTTGTCTATTTTATGCAGTACCTGTCTGGCAGACTTTCTTGGCTCTGTTTATGCACCAAACAACAGCCAAGGAAATAGCCACAGTACTAACCTTGACCACAGCTCCGACTGTGGGAGGCTGATGGAGGAGCGGAGGAGTGGAAGAGGAAGAGGTCATGAACTGCCCCTCTGGTACTAAATGGATAATTCAACTCTATTCCACTAAAACACCTACTGGAGCCAGGAGGCAGTTGAGTTTGTACAATACCTCATGCCATCAACAACATAACAAGCTCCATCACCTCTTGGAATAAAGGAATGAAATGGCAGGCAGCCCCCCTCCACATAAACACCTTCTACCCCCACTTTCTTTTCTATTACTTATTTCTACCGTTCCCTGCCTGTAGCTCGATACAATCCATCATCTTCTGCTGCAGCTTGGTCTCCTCAGGTTGAGCAGCAGAGTGCTCAGCACACCATATGGTTTCCTTAACAAAACATTTCTCCTCTCGGATTTCAACTCTCTCTGCTGCCGTTCCTTTTGACCTTTTTGTTATTTATAGACAAGATACGGAGCAAACCACTTAGGGAAATGTTCGCTGTTTTACCACACATGAAAAGTCAGAGAAGGCCAAAAGAAAAAAAAGGTAATATTATTTCTCTCTATTTGTCCTTTGCTTTACTGTGATTTCATTTCTCTCCCATTGAACAGTCAGGTTGTGCTGGATCAAGGTTACTGATGCTAATAAAAGCTAACATTTTAAAAAGAAAGTGTTAAGAGCGTGTATTTTTCTTAAAATAGCATAAAATGAGGCCAAATAAGAACAAACAGCATTATGTATGTGCCAAAATTCTTGAAAGACTTTTTCTTTGACTCAAGCATATTGATTCAAAGCCTTAAGTGGTTTTCACACCTGCAGCTGAGTTACTTTGTTCATATTCTGTTGAGAAAACACAACACATTTGTTTTGTTCCTTTGAATTGTTCATGTTCAAACGGCAGTATTTTGACAAGGGTAGGGTCATCGCCAAGTAGCTCCAGGACCATTTTGTTTCACACAAAGGGCCAAAGAACTTGCCTAACATAGTTACACCACCAGTGTTGGTAATAACTACGTTAGAGTATAACGGCGTTATTTTTTTCAGTAACGGGTAATCTAATTAATTTCTTTTTCATGCGTTACAACGCCGTTACCATTACTAACAGTGAAATGTGGTGCGTTACTTTGCACCAATGTCAAGCAGCTGTTATCTGACCAGCCTCACCCTCAAATTCCACAGCACACGGAAGCGCCGTGCCGCGGTCTTGCCCTGACAGACAAAACCCACTGAAAGGGCGCACCGAGCAGCGCCGCAGCGCCGCAGCGCCGCAGCTCCGTAGCTGCAGGGCTGATCCTCGGAGAGCCACAGGCTCTCATGATGAGCACCGCGATGTCACACGCTCATAAAACATGTTTTACACTGAGAAAAGAAATAAACAACACCTCACTTCCCTTCTCTAAGGTCCCTTTGCTGGTCCGAACCACACAGCTTCGTGATTTATTTAACTTCTATCCGCCTATTGAATTTACGTTCGAGAGTCCATGCATTCTGTTTTATTTTGAAACTTCCGGATACTCCACACATTGACTTCCTGTCTGGTGCTTTCTTAACGACAGTGAATTTATGAGGTTTGGACGCGGCCGCACAGAAAATAGATCTGAAGCGAATCTCCAGCACCTTGGTGCTCTCAACAACGCAGCACTGCGCGTAGGTCAAGCTTACTGCGGAGCACTTCGCTCCCATTCTAGTCTATCAGGCAAATTCCACTGCACGTGCTGTTGGAGAACTGTTGATGTCAGAGCTGCTGCAGCAGGTAACAAGGAAGGACACAGAGACAGAGACACACAGTTCAAGCAGCAAAAAGCCTTTTTTAAAAAAGTAACGCATCAATTACTTTACCTGGTAACTAATTACATTTATTAAGGAGTAATTCCGTTAGTAATTCAGTTACTTTTTGGGGAAAGTAACAAGTAACTATGACTAATTACTTTTTTGAAGTAATGTGCCCAACACTGTACACCACAGCGAGGACTACTACTACAAGAGGTGCTGTGCATTAGGGGAAGGAGGCAAGCAGGCTATATAACTATCAATCAATAATATAACACTTATAGCAGATAACAAAGGTCCCTTGTAAAATTTTGCATACAAGTATATTTGTCATATGGGATATATGCTGTAAGTGTAAATAAACTCTGATCTGGACTGGTGTCAACACCGGACTGTAGAGGACACCAGATAGCATGGGACCTTCTAACATAGCATTTGGCATTCATGTCATATCATCTTTGGTGGTTTTGGTGGCATGGTTTTGGCAGTTGTTACTGGAACATTTGTAGTCTGAGAGTGACACTATTGAAAAGACAAAAAAATCATATTCAGTGGGTCGTAGTTGTTGGTTATTATTATTATTATCATTTGAGAACAACTTTTTTATCTGCCATTCTATCAAAGGAGGTATGGGTGGCCTAGCCCCCAGTGGCACACCAAGTGCTTTAAGTGCTGATCTTATTTGCAAGTCATATAGAAAGCAAGATTCCTCTTGGTCAAAGTGGTCCTTCATATCCTGATTGCTAAGCAGGCCCTTACCATCATACAGGTCCCCACTAACAATATCTTTCAAAGACCATGGTTTAATGTCCAGTGGCTTGTTTTGAATCAGTACATTCATGTTGTGCCACAGAGGGGCATCATTGTGCAACTTTAAGGTCCCCTTCATGTCTTTGTGAGCAACCCTAAAGCATTTGATTGTGTTGGCAATCATTGGGTTGTAGTTTTGACAAAAAGCCTCCAACTTACAGGTTAAACATAGTAAAACATTCATCTACCACTAGTTGGAGCAAAACCAAAGGTAGAAATTTATGATATCAATAAAATATTCTAAATGTTATACCATGAAGGCTCTTATTTTTTCTCATATGGCTGTTGTGAATTGCCATGGTTTGACCCTCAATCTAAAAAAAAAATGAGTCAACATGAAAAAGTAATGTCTAACAAAAGGAACTCTTTATCCAGCTAAGAGAGAGAAAGAGCAAGAAGCAGCCCTCAGTGCATTTTTAATAGAAATGTTCTCAGGAAAGACTCAGCTCCTCGTGAAATGTAACTGAGCACAGTCTGCTTAGGTGGAATGTTTTAAAGATTGCTAATTTGAGGAGAAAACTGCATTACGACTTAAAAACATTTCTATTGGCCTTGGGCACCAATACTTTGCTAAGCATTCAGTCAGTGTGTGGTCAGTGGATAAACTGGTCCCCAAGGCACTAGCTTAGTATCTAGGCCAAGGACTGAAGAAGCCGACTGATTGGACATAAGCCTTCACTTTCCTGACAGATGTTGATGTTACAGATTTTATCATGTTCACTCAAGGCTGGCTGCAGAAGAATTTGCTGTGCCAGTTTTTATAGCAAAATAAGACATGCTTCCTGCTTGGCTAAAGAAATGGTACAGGAACAGTTAATGTTTATTAGGTAGGTTATGGTATAAGGTTTTAATAAACAAATTATCCATTAATAGCGTCATGGCTGATGGGACTAAAGCCAGATACTTTATTGCTGCTGTTTGTCAAGAAGCCTACTGATCTGTTTTGGCCTAAAAGTCTGCTTTGTCAAGCCAGTAAAATTTTAAAGCAATTTCACAATTATGGTCAGAACTTTTACTTGTATTGTTAATAAATTAAAAAAATACAAAATAAAAAGTAAAATGGGAATGTAGCTCAGAAGTAGCAGAACCTTGAAAAGCAGCTGTATTCAGTACACAGAGCTTCAAGATGAAACACTTGTTCTCTGTCAGAAAATGACCCACCAATCATATCCTTTGAGTAAAGAGACGCAAAGCCACCCTGTGTCATGTATTTGCGCTGAAAGTTGGAGCTGGAAGATAACTAGCTGACTGCTACTTATATTGAAATAATGTTACTCTTGTGAGTAATAAGTAGTGTAAGGGGTTGTAATATATTAACCAGAATTATATTACACTTACAAAAAAAGTAATGGTTAGTTACTAAATAAAACGTTGTCCTTGTTGGGATGCTTGCAATCATGATTACATGTACATGTGAGTTAAAAAGCTCATAGCAGTAATGTGGGCAGTATCTTTATTTTGATTAGAGACCAGAAGGACAAAAGCAGCATCATTTTTTTTCATTTGCATATTTCCATCCCTCTGGTAACTTCTGTTTATTTTTGTGCGAAAACAAATGCTATTACTAGTCATCACAGTCATTTCTGAGTATTCAAATTAAAGTGTTAAATGTCAGGTAGTAATGGACAGCCTGCAGTCAATCACAATCCAGTTTTGCCCATACTGTGATACAAGGACATTCAGAGCAGCTTTTCATTCCTCTGTTGACATTTGATGTTAAATACAACATTTTCTAAACAACCACATACAGCATACCTTTGTAAACATTTCTCATTTTTGTTTCACTTTTTTTTCTCAGGCCTCCTTAAAAGGTCATCATGTTTTCTCTTGGGTTGAAAGGATGAAGGCTGCAGAGCACTTGTGAACACATGCACAGTCCAGTATACAGCCCCATAACAAATTCCAACGCGAGGATGTACAAGGATTAGTCACAACGCTGTTACTGTTGTAAAGTTTGTGGGTTGTGTTATCCTGTTTTAATAGAAGGATTTCGTACCTTAGACTGCATTTGTGTCTCTAGTGCTACATGTTTATCACTGGTGTACTGATAAATGCCGTGCCAAATAATGATAGGTTGTACTTGTCTGCATAGCTCCGTAACAGTAAGTTCCAACATGTCTCAGGAGTAAGGATGATCAAATGTAACACAAACTGCTGCAGCAACAATCAATACCCCAGGTTTCTTTACCATGTAAAACTCAATATCTCCCACACTGCCTAAATGCCAACAATTCTGCAGAGTGAAAACACAGCAGCTCAAATGTGTAAAAGGAGAAAAAAGGCGCAGACATAGGCGCAAAGGCAGCCAGACGGGGGAAGTGCCAAACATTAATGCAGGAAAATCATTAAAACCACCTTCAAAGACCTTATCGAGGCAACTTGTTTCTCGGCTGCCTCAAAGGGGTAAACATATTTCGTCAGCAGCAAAACAGTTGTGTTAAGATGGTCTCTACTTTGTTAAAAAGTCAAATGAAGGGTAAAGAAACAATCCGTCTCATGTAGCTCATTAGAGGAGAGATGAGCCGGGCGCTCCCAGCAGAGTAAGACCCATCAGCTGTCAAACACCTGCTTTCTGTGTCTGTGAGACAGGCAGACAGCGAGCCCTTACAAAGAGAGCAAATCGTCAGCACCACTGTTAAAGATCCAAAACAACATCAAGAGGAGTATACCGCATCATTACAGCTGCAACCAGTTCCAAAAATACACAACAATATGCCGACAGCTTGCAGCTTTTGTTCAGACAAAAGGCACTGTCACCGCTATAAAAGCAGCGACAAACACCTGATGAATGTTTGATTCAGATACAGTAAGGAACTGCTTCCTCGTCAGTCCCTTTTTTTGAGATCCTCCCTTTGGAATGACGCACATAACAGCCTCTTTACATCATAGCCTTTCATAATCTTTGAAAAGGTCAGACATAGGAATTCATTAGATCTGCTAACCCATGCCAGAGATGTTAGGATGAATTGCACATCTAGCTAACACTGGTCCCGGTAGAGCTTTCAGGGATAACCCACTGCTTGGACTTTTTGACCACTTGTATTGATCATTTTTAGGTCATAGCCGTTTAGATTAGAGACAGTGAAGCGAGAGGCTTATAGGCTGTCATAAAATATGCATCAAGAGCTTTTACATTCCGCTTAAGCCTGCTATTATCTCACATTTACATACATAATGTGTCTGAAAGAACGTATTTTGACGCTGTGCAATGCATTATCTAAAGGCAAATTTTGCCATCTAGACCTTGTGCAGTCCTTGCACAAAAGTAGCTACTAGAAGCAAAGAGGGTGTATTATGTGCCTCGATTTCTTGCATTGGTAAAATATGTGTGGAATTTTCATTAAACCATTCTGAGTGTCAAGCAGTGTGCACATGTTTCTTTGTTGGCACATGAATTATGTAATTTGGTTCAAACCCCAGTTGGCTAATTTGATCCTATTGTTTTCTGTGCTACTAAACACAAAAAACTCCTCCACTTGAGGTAGAATCTCATCCCTGACCCAAAGAGGGCACTCCACCCTCCCCCCGCGCGAGGACCATGGACTCAGATTTGGAGGTGCTGATTCTCATTCCAGCTGCTTCACAATCGGCTGCGAGCTGATTCAGTGAGACCTCCAGGTCATGGTCTGATGAAGCCAACAGGACCACATCATCTGCAAAAAACAGTGACCTGATACTGAGGTCACCAAACCGCAACCCTTCAACGCCCTGGCTGCACCTAGAAATTCTGTTCATAAAAATTATGAACAGAACTGGTGACAAAGCTCTCAATTTATTGCTCAAACTTCATTCCTATCCTCTCATACTGTCATGAGCTGTGTGTAGTGACCAAAAAACAAGATGGCATGTCCAAGGAGCTAAACTTGTTTTACTTCGCAGGGTGACCAGGCTCTCCTTTGGAGACAGGGTGAAATGCTCCGTCATTAGAGTAGAGCCGCTGATCCTATGCGTTGAAAGGAGCCCGAGAAATTGGCTCGGGTATCTAATTAGCATGTCTCCTGGATGCCTCCCTGGTGGGTGTTCCAGGCATGTCCCACCGGTAGGCCGCCCCGGGGAAGACACAGAACATGCCACCCAGCTGGCTTGGGAACCCCTTTGGATTTGGAAGAGCTGGACAAAATGGCATATATATATACACATATAGATAGATAGATAGATAGATAGATAGATAGATAGATAGATAGATAGATAGATAGATGACAGATAGAGATAGATACAAATTTAGATGGATAAATAGATGGATAGATAGAGAGATAGATACATGTACAGAGAGAGATAGAGAAAGAGAGATAGAGAAAGAAAGACAGATATAGATATATCATCAGGCTTGAAAGGGGAAATACACAAAGTAGACTTAATCTACTTTTACCTGGAAAAAAAGTTTTTTATGTAATTTCGGTTTAATCTGAGCAAAAGCTAAGGCAGAGCTGTGTAGATATGACAATTTCCAGTTTAATTTCCCACCCCTTCCAGAATCCTCTGGATGTCTCTTCATTCTCTAAAGTCACAGTTTTATTCCATTCTCTTAGCAGAAAACACCTTTAAGTGTGAGTTTAATGAGCTGGAAATTGATTCTGGTCTTACATTTCTTATGGAAATACAGGTTCTGTCATTATCCGACATTATTTCTCATTTCCAGGCAAATTCAGAGTGAGCGTCTTAGAAAATGTTCAAACTTTTTCACCTGAAAGTTTTTAGTGCTTGAACTTCCCCTGCAAGGGAAGAATTTAGTAAAAGTGATGTGTCATTTACAGTTTTGGTGAGACCAATGTCTGGCTGTCTGACTTTATAAAAGAGAAAGACAGTATATCTACACTAACAGATTCTAACCTGCCAATGTTGTTAAATTAAGGAATTCAGATTCAAAGCTATTAAAAATGTCCTTTAGTCTATATACAAAGCACACATGGTCAGAGTCTTTGTAATTTACAGCCAACCCTCAACCATTTGTCTTACTAAACCAACATCTTTCATTTCTCATGTACTGAAAACGCTGAAAATTCAATAGTTTTTGACAGAGATAAAATGTAGAAAGAAGAATTACACTGTATTACACCCCACTCCTGGCTAGAGTCAACTCTGAAAATGACACACGCCTTCACTTTAAGAGGAGAGCTCATTTTGTCAGAGGGGTAAGTGATCTTCTCGCTTCCCTGCCTCCCCTTGTTTCACCAAGGAAGAAACTTGCTCTTAATCTCCTCCTGAAATGAGACTATAAACAATGAGAAATTCAGCAGACATCTCCTATTCCATTCCACTGGAAAAGGTTGAAGTTAGCCTTGGGCAAAGCTGTTAGTGCTTCATGCTCCAGCAATCTGGCAACTTCTTCTGTTGGGGAACCTTCGTGCAGGGGTGAGAGGGTTGTGTCTCTTGCCAGGCACTATGATATGTTTTTCAGCTTCTGTCTTTTCTGGTTTCCCTCCCTCAAATTGTGTTTTTAAAATCAGTCCTAAAAAATGCGTAGGAAAAGATAAAAGAGGAAATAAGGGGTGTTTCATGGTCAATTTCCTACATGTGGTACAGACTAGACTTGTCTCAACTGTACTCTTTTTTACCCCATTATAGCATTGTTTTCATTAATATTATTTTGAACTTTGTCACTTCTGCTGAGGTCACCTGATACTAAAATGTGATAACAGAAATCAGTTAATATACCTTTGTTCAGCACGGATTTGCTCAGATGACTTAATGGGCCCTAATTGCACCAAGATGGGTGTGACGGCACACCAGGGGGAGGTGCCGACAAATTCAGGTTGGCACCAATTGGTGACAATTTCGTGCCAAAAAGTTGTGCGGAAGGCTCGCTGAAAACTCGCCTGCTCCAACCTGGTCTATTCTCAGCACAGGAGAAGCGCACCCTCCACAGCTGTGATTTGGTGACCGGCACACAGGGCCTGATCTATTAAGATCCAACATAATGGGTGCTAAAATACGTTTACAAACTAAAAAAATCGCTTGTGCTATAATTGGGTGTGTTGCACTTATCAACTATTACTGCGTACGCAATTGATAACAGAAGCATATTATCGGATATCAGCTGTCACCATAGAGAGTTTGGGAGAGCAGAGTGAAATGAAATGAAAAATGAAGTTTGAAGACATGGAGTTTAAGGCAAACACACCTATTGCAAGGAGGATGAGGCAGAGATACCGGGAGAATATACAGTAGGCCATATCACTAAAGGCTCTACTATTTGGCGATGACAGCCAGGAATGCAGGTGTGTTTAAATGTCTGTCACTTAATTTTGATCTGCTATTAATAACAAAGGAACAGATTACATCTGTGCTGGGAGCTGGCCCACATGGTGACGTGCTTCGTTGCCTCCCATGCGTGCCCTGAGTGCCTCTCCGCTGTGTAAGTTACTATAACAGTGACAGCGGCTCTAACCGTCTCCGCTACCGGGTCTTTCTAGCACACTGTGGCCGCCGTAGCGGGGATCAGTCAGACCAATCAGTCTCTGCGCCTTGCCTGCAGCACATTTAAAGGCATGTGATTGGTGAAGACAACTCCCGGCTGTGTTAAAACCACTCACGCCTTTTCTCCTCCCTCTCTGGCACTGGAGTGCAGGGACGAAGGCGTGGATGCGCATCTCTGCGCCCTGCAAGAACCTTGCAAAGTGGTCTACGAAATTAGAGCCCTATGTGTGTGTCTTCATGGCACACTGAATTGTCTCTCTTTTTCCAGTCCTTCATAATGACAGACAGCCTCCAAGGCGCCTGTGCCTGGTCTACGAAATTATAGCCCAATGTCACACGACCTAGATATTAGACTGGATAGCAGTGTTGATTAGCTCAGACATTATTGATTTTCAGAACTATTTCAACTCATCTTCCCACCACAGATTAAGGTAATAATCCTTTAATTCAAACAAGGAAAACTGGAAGGGTTTTGTGCTATTCTTAAAGATAAGGTAACAATATTTGTGGTCTAAAGTATCCTCGATACATGGCTTTAAGATATGATAACCAGTATCAGTGAGCATTTGTTTGTCATTAAGCCTATGGAGTTTACAGCTAAAAAAATAAAACAAAGGAAAGGATGGTTCTCAGTTGAGCCCCATAGAAAATTGAGAGTTTAAATTAAGAGTTGCATTAGCATGCATTCTGTCAATATTATGTGAACATTTTCTTTCAAATGAAATGTGAAAAAGGACTGTATTTAATCATTGGCTTGGTATGCACAGTGTACTTTGGTTGTCTTTGATGCAACACTTTTGGTGTTACATTTTGCAGCCAAACAAACCGAAAATAATGTATGATCCTTTACAAATAATACATGCCACTCAACATGTAGTAATGCATTATTAATTAAAATTATCTCAATCTTTGATGGAAAGTATATATAGTAAAGGAAAACAACCACCCTAGAAGTAAAACCAAATCCAATACATTTACATATATTGTGCCCACACATACAAATTGTAAATGCACCAATGGTTTGCTCCAGACTTATTTTGCATGACTCATTCTTTGAGATGGTTGCTGCTTTCACAGAAATATCAGTATTAGTTTCAGTTAAACTGTGCGAGTCAAAGTCTAAGTAGTCAGTCAGCAAAAGGATCACATTTTGTTAGACTGCTTTTACGGCGGCCTTAACAATTGCTAATCTCTCAATAGGTGAGCCAAGGATCTGACTGAGCATCCTAATCAAAGGATGAATAGTCCATACAGGGTCTTCTTTATCAAAACTCCTTTTGACATGGTGTGACATTGGGATCAAGTTTTGTTATAAATTTGCATGTGTGAAACAATGAGGGCTTTTTTACTGATCTTTTAAGACCAATCAGCATTGTTAGAAGTCACCCAAATAGTCAGAGAGTTGATGATTCTCACAAAAAGGACCTCATTGAACTGCCAATCAGAGACAAATGCTTGTGGTACAGGAATTATTCATTATATTGGAGTTCAATGTCTGGTTTGAAAGAGCTTTGCCCATTTCTTCTGAATAAGTCATGACTCATCATGTATCACGGTAATAAAAAAAACTGTAATTTATGCACAGAATGCAGAAAACAGCCAGCAATTTTAATCTATCCAGTGTCTTTATGAATGCATTTAAAGGTCACATATTTACAAATACACTTTATATAAACTTTATTTATTTATCTTCTTTTCTTTTGCTTTGTTCTTGTTCATATTTTTATAAATAGTGGCCTCAAGAAGTCACTTATAAAAAATGCCACATAGTTTTATTTCGACGAAGAGACAGCTCCAGCAAATAAAACATGTTAAGACAATTCTGTTCAGACAGCGTAGATGTCCAAGCACAATAATACAAATTCAAAGCAACTTTCTCTTCTGGGAAGAGGCTTGATCCAAAACAGCTTATGAGGCTTTACACTAAACAGCCGGTTCTAAGCAGGGCTGAAACAAGGAAGTTCAGAAACATACATAAATAAAATAGGCCTATTTGTGTGAATTTTTAAGCAAGAAACATGGACGTTGTTCGAAATTATGACTTTAGAAAATCTAGCAATGGACCCCCATTTTTCAGTCCATCGTGGTTTAATTTAGGCACACTGCTCTTACTGGATCATTTGCTAAGGTATATGTGCTTGTTATATTCAAATGATTTTTAGATTTAGTTTAGATTGTACAGGTATTGTTATTCTTTGAGGGGACATGTGGTTTGTGGCTGTTTTGTGGATGCAAAAAAAAACATTATTGTGCTTAGTTTGTGGCAGCTAAAAGCACACAAACTTAGTGGATTGGCTGAGCATAAGGAAAGGGGCACAGCTACAAGCCCAGCTATGGAAGGGAGGAGGAGGGAAATCACTTCCACTGCAGTCTTATCCAGTTGAAATACACCCCAGCTTAAGTTGATGCAAATAAAAAGTAATAGTGCAAACAGTGTCAATGCTATTTGTTATACAGTTCAGAGACTACTGTCATGGCCTGCCACATATAATAGGGGGGTACCTTATAGACTAGCGAGAAGAAAAAAAGCTATGATAATTCCCTGTAATAATTCACAATGTATTGACTGATCAGATTTCTAGGTTGACTGAAAATCAGTTTGAGACAATTTTCCAACAAAGAGACCATCTCAGATTGGATTCAAAAGCCCATTTTAGAAGCAAAATGGCTGACATCACTCAGACCCTTTTTCCTTTGGTGTATGTTTGGATCAAGGCACTTGTGTCCATTTATATAAGAGAAGCCCTTGGCATTTTCATACTTGCACTTTGCAGAGGTATTCCTCTGTTGCATACTCTCTCATTGAGCTTTCTACAGAGGGTCCCTCTGCTCATTAACCTTAGAGCTCCGGCAGCCCCCAGGGGGTTTGGTTTGGGCACATTTGCCTCTTTTATGTATCTCAGGGCCTGCATGCTGGGCCATTTTACTGCTTGACCAGATGCCTCCTATCACTCCCTCTGAACCTCTTTAGCACACTTCTGCCTTCCTCTATCAGCCTCTGTCCTCTGATTAAAGCCTCCTATCATGCTGGTCGCAGAGTCCTCCTGTTCTCCTCTGCAAACCACCAGAGGGTATCCTCTCACTCTGCACTGTCCTGGCACATTAAATCAAATATATGTCCTATTTGAGCAGATAGGACCTCATGCCACCCCTCCCTCTTTCAAAGACAGAATCTAACATCATATATCAGGACTTTTCCACCAGAAAAACGAAAAAGGAAAGGAATTTCAGCCAAGCATTTCAACTGGGGCTGCCAGCTGGACTTTTTAGACTAACTCTCAGTTACTTCTCTGATTTCTGGCTTATTTCCACTTAAAACCAAAGTCCGGTTGCTATAAAGCTTTTAAAGGAAACAGCAAAGAAGGGACCATATTCGAGACTTTAATCAATATTTAGTACCCTCTCATTTTAATCTCGATAGAATTCTGCTATTTAATTCAAATTCGTCCATTTTAGCTTTTCCTATAAATAATAATCCAAAGGTATGTTGGAAAATTGTTCCATAAATGTACATTTATGCACACATCACCAAAACTACCATTAGCACAAAGGTAAAAATGCAGGTAAAATGACCGCAAGAAATGTTTCATCTCCTGCAGAATGGCTCCAAACTCTTGTCTCCTTAATCATTGTTACATATCTAAAGGTATTTTGTCAAATTACATGATGAAAGAGTAAAATGATAATGCATGTAAGGATAAAATGAAGGGCAGAGATCACCACACTGATATCTCTTCTCTGTAATTAGACTGCTGATGCATAATGTTAGCATCACTTTTATATATTTTTCCAAGTTTGAGGGATTTGATTATCAGTGCAAGGTAAGTTTGCTTCAGAACTTTAATGGTAAATCACTAGAGGGTAAATTCGATCTTGGGAAAATAAATTGTTCTTGGTAGTAATTTTATGAAGCCTAGATTGTCATTTTACTCAAATGCATTCAAAATAACCAAAGTGTGCGTCTGTTGTCAAATTTCTCTTAATGAAAAACAAGTGTGTGTATTATTCTATTTCTGTCTTTACAAAGACCTTTTCAGCAAAAATCCAAAACCCCATTGAGATTAATTTTGTCGAGAGGACCTTAGTGACAGAGCATCTAAGCTGGCCTACTCGGGACATCATCCACATCTGTACTCCTAAAAAAAAAAAAGATTTGATTCTTGATTATTTTTCCCCTCATTAGAATGGATTGGTTAATTAATTTAGAAAGCCTGATAGGTAAAACTTTTAAGGATTGCACATTCATGCTACATTGCTAAACATGATGGTGGCACCCAGAGAAAAGGCCAAAATCATCCTTTCTCCTGAAAGAAAGCTCATGGTTCCTCAGTGAATCAGAGATAAAGAACTTCAAAAATTACAGCTATTCTGTGAATGAGAAAACTAGCTCCAAATTAAACAGCTTTTTTCACAGGTTTTGGGGGGTGCTACCCACATGTTCAGCTTTGTAAATTATTCAATGAATACACAACCCTTACAAGACATACCACACTGTAAACAGGCTCTCAAACAATATAAAATACAATCTCATGTAATTATTGGTATGATTAAAGAAGATAAAACATTAACTGAAATGTGTACGAACTGTTGTTTTTAGTTTAACTTAGATGACAGTCAATTTGTTAAAACAGCTCCAAAATAAGCTG
Organism: Scarus forsteni; assembly: GCA_036419115.1. Classification (NCBI taxonomy): domain Eukaryota; kingdom Metazoa; phylum Chordata; class Actinopteri; order Labriformes; family Labridae; genus Scarus; species Scarus forsteni. Next base: position 36,285,007 of record JAZDUH010000098.1, read on the forward strand.
TGTTCAGCATGCTATGATCAAAATGCAAAAGTATTTCATTTAGCTAACTTAAAAAAATAAGCATACACTCAACAAAAATATAAACGCAACACTTTTGTTTTTGCTCCCATTTTTCATGAGATGGACTTAAAGATCTAAAATTCATTCCAGATACACAATATTACCATTTCTCTCAAACATTGTTCACAAATCTGTCTAAATGTGTGATAGTGAGCACTTCTGCTTTGCTGAGATAATCCATCCCACCTCACAGGTGTGCCACATCAAGATGCTCATCAGACACCATGATTAGTGCACAGGTGTGCCTTAGACTGTCCACAATAAAAGGCCACTCTGAAATGTGCATTTTTTTTTTTGCTTTATTGGGGGTCTGGGGACTCAGAACCAGTCAGTATCTGGTGTGACCACCATTTGCCTCATGCAGTGCAACACATCTTCTTCGCATAGAGTTTATCTGATTGTCAATTGTGGCCTGTGGAATGTTGGTCCACTCCTCTTCAATGGCTGTGCGAAGTTGCTGGATATTAGTGGGAACTGGTACATGCTGTCGTATACGCCGGTCAAGCACATCCCAAACATGCTCAATGGGTGACATGTCCGGTGAGTATGCTGGCCATACAAGAACCGGGACATTTTCAGCTTCCAAGAATTGTGTACAGATCCTTGCAACATGGGGCCGTGCATTATTTTGCTGAAACATGAGGTGATGTTCATGGATGTATGGCACAACAATGGGCCTCAGGATCTCATCACGGTATCTCTGTGCATTCAAAATACCATCAATAAAATGCACCTGTGTTCTTCGTCCATAACAGATGCCTGCCCATACCATAACCCCACCACCACCATGGGCCACTCGATCCACAACATTGACATCAGCAAAGCGCTCACCCACACGACGCCACACACGCTGTCTGCCATCTGCCCTGAACAATGTAAACCGAGATTAATCCGTGAAGAGAACACCTCTCCAACGTGCCAGACGCCATCGAATGTGAGCATTTGCCCACTCAAGTCTGTTACGACGACGATCTGGAGTCAGGTTAAGACCCCGATGAGGACGACGAGCATGCAGTTGAGCTTCCCTGAGACGGTTTCTGACAGTTTGTGCAGAAATTCTTTGGTTATGCAAACCAATTGTTTCAGCAGCTGTCTGAGTGGCTGGTCTCAGACAATCTTGGAGGTGAACCTGCTGGATGTGGAGGTCCTGGGCTGGTGTGGTTACACGTGGTCTGCGGTTGTGAGGCCAGTTGGATGTAGTGCCATATTCTCTGAAACGCCTTTGGAGACGGCTTATGGTGGAGAAATAAACATTCGATGCACAAGCAACAGATCTGGTTGACATTCCTGCTGTCAGCATGCCAATTGCACGCTCCCTCAATGCTTGTGACATCTGTGGCATTTTGCTGTGAGACAAAACTGCACATATCAGAGTGGCCTTTTATTGTGGACAGTCTTAGGCACACCTGTGCACTAATCATGGTGTGTGATGAGCATCTTGATGTGGCACACCTGTGAGGTGGGATGGATTATCTCAGCAAAGCAGAAGTGCTCACTATCAAACATTTAAACAGATTTGTGAACAGCATTTGAAAGAAATGGTAATATTGTTTATCTGGAATAAATTTTAGATCTTTGAGTCCATCTCATGAAAAATGGGAGCAAAAACAAAAGTGTTGCGTTTATATTTTTGTTGAGTGTATATTGTTCAAGGACCCTTGCAATCACAGTGAAAAAAACAAACAAATAGGAAATAATCACATTTTTGTAGTTCTCATTCATATGTTTCATTCACATATTTGCTTCATGAGTTATCTCATACACTGTTCCAAACTTTCTGGCGGGAGTAAAGCATCCTCGGCACAGAGAAGTAAAGCATCAGCACTGTTTGGATCTAATGAAGCAAAAACTACGTTCCTGTTTGTGCTCCATTTTAATGAAATGACTAAATATTGCCCTCAGGCTGGGATGTGAGTAGAGCATTAAAGTATGCAGCACACACTGACAAAAAGGCTTTTGTGTCTTTTCTCATCACACCCCACGTAGCTGCAGCATGTCACTGGGTTTAAGTACTTTTTTTTTTATAAATCCAATGTGATGAAATTGTTCTCAATATCCTGCCCTGAGGTTGCTGAAAAACAACATTTGGGAACCCTTTGTTCTTCATTATTGTCTGCTTTCTTCAAAGACAAGCTTGATGAGCAATCATTCAAATGAAATGGCATGCAACACCTTTTTTTCACTTTGCAGTACAGTTAAAACACTCACTTACTCTAAATTATAAACTGTCATAAGAAAACTGTTACATTGCAGCACTCATTTTTTTACTACTCTTAATGTTACACAATAAAAATCATCATGAACTTTATACAACTTCCTCTCCTCTGAGTTCACTTTTCTCCTGCTGTCTTTATCATACTTTCCCCACTTTTCACAAATCATCACAAGTATCAACTTTTGTCATTTCCGAAGTCTACCTTATCCTCAACAGACAACCTCCTCTTCTCCATGCTACCTTTTGTTTCCCTCCCTCCTCTGTGTCACTCCTTTTTCCCCAGCGCCAGACTACTGCTGCTTCTCTGCATTCTAATGAAAACTGAATAAATGCTCCGACATCCCAAACAGGGTCCTTTGGTGCTGATTGCCTTTAGCCTTGCTTCCTCATATCATCTGTCTCTTTCTTACAATACCTTTGCAAAGTTGAGCACAGTTTCCTCAAACTGTTACTTAAATCTGTTTCTGAGGTTTGTGTGAGGTGAAAACTAGGTGGGAAAATTGAGGACGTTGTGTATAAACAACATTATCATTATGGGTAATGGATCAACCTAATTATTTGTTGATTTGTTAATTGATTTTTCTGGATTTTTTTGGATGGAAAAAGTCTTCAGGTTTTCCAGGTCAGCAACACCAAACACTTAGCACTTCCACTAATTAATGCATTGCTGGGTCCACAAACTCTCCAGCGTGTTGTTTGTGTTAAAAATTGATGACAAATGAAAAAAATAAGTGAAATGAACAAAAAGTAAGATTTTTGGGGGGACTCTCCACGTTCCCACATTTTCTGCCAGAAAGTGCATTTGTGATAGAACCACTAGGCACAATGCAAAGCTATGTGATAGCTTTGCATTGTGCCAAGTGCTATGGCTATGCTAGCCAAATAATATGCTTCATGTCCGTCTGGGCAACATTCAGTTGGCACTTTAAGGTCTACACTTTTAAAAGGTCCCATAAATTTAAGTTAAGAAAAATATCTCTAGAAGATCAGATGCAGCTCCTTTTCCATCCCCTTTGGAAACACTCGTATTTGAGAAAACACAGGGCAACAGGAGGCTGTGTTAATAAGCTTTGTTCTGATTTTCTGTAAAATGCCTGAAGGGGGGGCTCACACCTACATGTGTGAGCAGAAAACACACATGTAGGTGGAGGCTGCACAGCTGTTAAACGGTAAATCCCTGAAAGTAAAATTCTGAGCATTTCAGGGGGCATTTTATTTTCAGATGTATAGAGAATTTCCCTGTAAGCTGAGCTTTATAAAAGTTGTTAGCTCTTCTCATCAAGCCCATTGTAATACCATTAAAAACAAAGTAAATAGATTTTGCAGGACATGGGACCTTTAAGAAAAAAAATGACACAATGTTTGTCTGCAGCAAACACCTACTTCTTCTCAAAGGACACTGATTGGCAATTTTAATTTTTTGACTTGATACAAGCACATCAACTTGAAGCTTTGCTAGATGGATCTGTGTGATAACAGACATGGAATCTGGTGAATCAGCCCCTTTGGTTTGGCATGCATGGCCTGGTTTTTATGGTGGTCATCTGTCCGCAGAAGCAGAGCTGATCACCATCAATGTGGCTCATGAAACTTAGAGGAAAACCTATGGGCTATTCATTCAGTCAACATATTAATACCTCATCCTGCCCTGCACAGGGGATTCAAGTAATTATCTGATAGGGGCAGACAATGACTTAAGCACTGGGCCAACCAGATTCTGCCACCACCCATCTGGCCAATCATCCTGCTGCTGTCATATTTTTAAATCTTGTCTGTGCTCAGCAATCTTTGCTTGCATGCCTGTACTCCCTTGGACATCAGCAGCCACTTGATTAATACGCTAAGACGACGTCTTTCTCAGAGAACGTCCACCAGCTCAATCATTCCTAGTTTGAGACTCACCAGCATCATAGCTGACCATCTTCTGCTGTCACAGATGAAGTTTCTGTTAATTATCAAAGAAGTTCATCGCTCCCAATCAGTGATTGAAATGTTTCATCTCATCATTGCCGCTCATGGCGGCTGCCATCTTTCACCCTGTTTTGTTCATTCTGGCCTAACATGAAAGCCTCCTGCTGCCTCAGCTCAGCCCAGGTGTGAACAGTTCCTGCATTAACAATGCACACTTGGGTAAAAAGAAGCAGTTCTCTTGATTCTCTGACAAATTTAACAGTCGCACATGCACAAAATTTAAGATTATTACCTCCTAAGACTCATGATTTATTTATTCCAGTAGCTGCTGAATCATTATTACCACCGTACCTTCATGTCCTGCTGGTTTTAATCTCTGTTATCTGGGTGTTTTAGTTAGTCTTCACTCTCGCTCGAGCTACATTTCAGCTGCACACTGTAGGTTCAGGGATCCACCCCCGAGGATCATCGTGGGTTTTTGGTTCTCCCTCAGGTGTTGATCCGCTCTGGAGAGCGCTGTACTCACCACCTCAAATCAGTATCTTCTCAAAGCTCGAGAACGTATGAGCTGCTCAAACTCCTCAAGTGTTTCCATCAATCAGTTGGTTAAAGGGCCGGACAGTACAGCCTGATTTATAAAGTTGTGCCAGATTTGTTTTACAATCACGAACGAAACATTATACATTGAAGCATCACCCATTAGCTTGATAAAGCTTCATATGGACTGAAGTTATTGAATAATAATGATAAAAAAATAATAATGATAAAAAAATGCCAAAATTAAAATTGTGAAGGAGAGTCACTCAGCCACAATGTAAGTGCAGGTATTACATCCTTATGCAAGATTACTTTATGAAGTAATTCTTAAAAGGAACTGACTAAATCACAATTTAGAATAGCAATTGGCTAAATTATATGCAAAATAAAACAGCAACTGACGTAAATGTTTTGTCTCTGGCCCAAAAGCCAAACTGTAGCATCACTGGTAATTGATTATGAGCAAATGGCTTCAGCATAAACAGCTTACTTCCCTTAGATGCATAACATAATATCAACAAAAAATCATGTAATCATGTAAATTGTTTCCTAACGTACACACAGCAGTTATACTGAATACATCAACATATCTCGTTATTTGCTTTCACGGCAGTGATATCACATTTACACTCCATGTTCAGATTTTAGGAAGTCATGTAAAGACACATTTTCCTTGTTGAATCAGAAACTTGCCATCCTTAATGTTTGACAGACATTTAACTTATGAACATCATGTGAGAGGACAATAGAGAAGAATTTATATCCATCCAAGGGACGTGCAGTTTGTCCCAAAAATGTTATGAGGGGAGGAAAAAGGATTTTGCATTTTACATCATATGAGCGTAATCCAGTTTTAACATTTAGAAAAATAAAGTTACTTTCTATGTATTGGGTTAAAAAAAATCTTCAGCAACAAATGTGGTTATATGCAATTCTGAACTTTCAAGAAAAACAGCTACACTTCTCTGTCACCAAGTTCTTTATTATCCTTTTAAATTTTCTCAGTGAAATCAATGTCTACTTTTAGCTCTTTTTAGAAGGTTGTTTCATACCCAAGGTTCACTGAGAGGAAATGCAGTCTTCCCAAGATCTGTAAGAGCTCGAGGAACTGTAAAGAGCAACAAATCAGAGGATTGCAGTTGGTAACATATAGAGCTGGAACAAAGGAGGCTGTAGTGGTATGATGGTAATTTATTTTTAAAAGTATTGCTTTTGTTGATAAAAATGTACCAGTGCTGTTGCCTGCAGACTGAGAAAGATGTCCAGCCTACCTCACCATAAAGAGTGCAGTGGTGGGTGAGGGATTTTGCTTTAGGAATAAAACGCAGGAATGCATGATAGACTGAATCAAGAGTTCATAAAATAGATGAAGATGCAGAGGCATGTACAGAATAAAGAAATAGAGAATTAAAGAGGTCCCAAAATGAAACCTTGGGGAATCCCTTTAGTGATATTGAGAAAAGCAGATTAATGACCCTCTACATGAAACACACCAAGTCTGATCTTTAAAATGTTTTTTAAACGAGTTTACAGTTTTATGACTAAGGCCAGCATTTCTCTGTCTTATTTGCAGTAATCCATGGTTCACTGAGTCAAAAGCCTTTAAGAGATCTACAAATAATGCTGCACAGTGTTGTTCTGCGTCCAGAGCACAGATTAGGTCACTTGTTACAACAGCAGCTGCAGTAGTGGTACTATAACCACATCTAAAACCAGACTGGAAATCATTGAGGATACTTTTCTTTTCTTTTCTTTTTTTGGAGAAACTCCTGTAACTGCAAATCTTCCAGGCTTTGTAAGATCTATAATAGGACTGAGAGTTTAGAAATAGGACGCTAGTTCTTTAGATCAGATGGATCTCCATTTTAAATAAGGGACAATAGGGACAATGACTAACAAAATGGACCATGCCAGGTCTCATTCAAGCAATTAGTTGATCAAACGGACACAGTTCACCAGGTCGAATGACTGTAGGGTCAGTAGGTTTGCCTGACCGCATGCCAGGTTAATGAGACCACTGACATGCCAGGCCTCATGCAGGTAGTTAGTTGCTCACACAGACTTGGAACATACTTGGTCATGTGCCATCCAACAGTGGACATAACCAGATTACACTTAAATGTTGACAGTTAATTATGCTAGGCCAATTGTCAGGGCATTCAGACTATGGATGTTGGTAAAGAAAAAAAATAGTGTTTTTCAGCTTCCATTGAGAATAAATCTAAGATTGTTTTCTGTCTAATTGAGTTATTTCTTTCAGAAATTAGCTCATGTGCCAAGGTTAGGCCTACCTCACTTATACCGCTTTCACACTAAAATTAGCAGATCATTACAATGCAGGTAAACCCGCTGACAATCAGCAAGGAACTTTTTTCTTATCGCCAGCAGACCCGGGTCTAATAGGCAGCAGATGAGCTTTTTTTTCTCTGGGGCATCAAGCTGATCATGACGAAACACAACCACGTGAGCAATGGAAAGAAGCATGGAAGACGCTGACACGATTTTCTGTACTTTGTACTTTTGTCCCTCGTAAAAATGAACAAACTGACTGAAGACTGAACAACATCCGAGCTCTGATGATACAAAGGCAGATGGAATCTGTCGATGAGACGGCAAAGAGTCACGTATGTTACAGACAAAGGGGACGGGCACGGTGATATACTGTGGGCACATTATGCTGCAGCATCCTTAAATTAGTGGGTTGTCCTGGGTGTGATGTTCTCACTAAGACCAATTGATGGGCAAGACGATAAAATGGTGATTAAGTCCTTTCAAACTGCCGTCAGGAGCTGATTGTTACCAGGTTTAAATGGGATTTTTTGGCAAGTCTGAAAGGAGGATTAGAGGTCTGTTTCATCTACCAAGGTAAGGCCTTCATCTCTAATGTTTGCTTTCTGTTCTTATTGTTTTTGGGGGGCATCCTATCTTGAAATGCACCCCCAGGGCAGAGTATAGGGACAAATGATAAACTCTTGTTTTACTTCTTAAACCAGGCTAGAGAGTTGTTTAACTCTACAGTCAAAAAAATAATAATAATCATGATAGGGCCTTTTTGTGTATGTTTGTTGCTTCATCAGTAAGAAAGGACACCCAGGGCACCATTTTTTTTCTCAATACTGCATTTGTCACTAAATATGTAACCTTGAACAACTCACACAACTGTAGAATTGCATATTGCAGTGTTGGCATCACTTTGTGTAAAATCAAGACGCACTTTAGCCCACCTCTGTCCCTGTCTGTAAGGGTTCTTCCTTGACTTCTTCTACCTGTTTCTCCTAACTAACTCTCCTGAAACTGGCATAGTTTATGCAAGGCACATGGTACCAACTGGAAAACCCTGATGAAGAAACTGTTAAGCATAAAGGCAGGTACTACATAAACCTCAAGCAGGCTGGAACTGGTCCTCAACTGGAAACAATTATCGACTCTAATTCCTACAAAAGACTAAATGATTTATGATACTGTTTGCTTCCAGTCCAGGCAAATTGGTCAAACTGCATAAAAAGTTATATTTTTGATGTTAGGGATCAAACTTAGTGTCAAAATGTTTAAATGATGAATTCACCATGAAAATTTGGGCAGATACAGTTGTCAATGTTCAAACATTATTGCACTGATTTAAGATATTATTACAGATATTTCTTGTTTGTTTTGTTTCTTTCTGTTTCTTTTATTTTGGTAATTCTTCCAAATTTCAACATTCTCTCTCATGTTTATGCTCAATAATAACTGAACTTCAGCAGGTGATGCAACATGCCTGCTTAATACTTTCAGAAGTAGCAATAAGGCAGGACTGTGTTCAGTTATAAAGTGATACTCCACGGCAGATGAGCATGAACTGCTATTACTTGCTCATCCTGCATTATTGTCAATGATCTATTTATCAACAAGGCTGCTACTTCAAGACACAGTTTTTCCTTTATTTAGATCTCCATTAGCAATCATAAATGAAACAGCTATACCTGGAGTCCATCCCAGGATGAATACATTACATTTTCACATTAACCTCTTACACACTATAATCAAAATGTGTCAGTTACAAACCCACAGCTACAAGTGCTTCAAGATATCAGCAGAAAAAAAATAGATGCATAGCAAAACTATTCAGCAAAACAACATTAAAAATCACACAACACACACTAAAACACAGGACTTTTAAGAGGATAATGTTCATAGAGAAAAAATAGCTCTTTAGTGGTTAGCTCATGTTATTACTTGATATATTGAAATAAAAACATATTTAAGTTCATGGCATTGATAAGATATTGATAAAGAGAAAATCAATTATGCATCAGCATTACATCAACATAGTGCTTATGCATCTAACCACTACTGAACTTCCTTTGATTACCTTTTGCTTTTAGGCAGACATTAAGAAATCCCTTTTTCTTAAATTCCTGAAAATTCTTGACCCATTTCTCGCCTCCATATTGCTTGTGTACATTGACGGTATGATGGTCTCTTAATGGCTGTAATGGTTGTTGGCTTTTCTCTCCAGTAAAGACTCTGCGCTCAAAGATGAGAAGAGGTTTTCCAAAATAGCCCATTCATTTCACTCATCTGCTTCTTACTTCCCAATCTGTGATGTGTTTGAGCAAGCAGCAATTTGATGTGTCCTACAAGCTCTGTTAACTTCTTAGTCTAATAAATAATCAACTCAGTCAGCTCCTGACAACAAAAAGAATCTCATTATGTGCTCAGCACTGCTGGTAACTTTTTAAATAGCTATTTAAATTGCCTTGGGCACAGGCTGTCTAACTTTGATAAGTTAGTGTTTGCCATTCCCTCGCTTTTCTCCAGCTCCACCCTCTGATCTGAACCGACCTGATTTTACAGAATTGATTCTGCAGCAGATCTCTGAGAGCACAGTTAGCATTTATGGAAAACTAAAACTATAAAACTAGGAGGTTAATCTGAGCAGCTTGTTGACAAAAGCAGAGGCCTGATCATGATAATATTAGAGCTGTTTGTTTGGTAAGTCTCTATGGATGTTCTGAAGCTAATTAAGTTCTGTTCCACTCCCTCAAAACATCAACATGACAGTTCCCCCCTTGTCACATTACAGAGCTTTTTGGGATTTCAGCTTCTCCAAGAGGAAACACAGATGGCACTTTGAAACCAATGTGCTCATGACCAAATGGGCCATGAATGTTTTGGCTTGACCTCTTGCAAGAGAGAGCATCTCTAAAAGAGAAAAATGCATGTCACCTTTTTAGAAGCTTGTTGAAAAACTTCTTTTCTCTGTTTATGTCAAAAGTTCATTTCTTTAATCTTGGAGCAGCTCTCATCTGTGCAACTTACTCTCAGTCAATAAACATGTGCCAGCATGACTTCAAGTTCTTATAGTCAAAGTAATTTGTTTTTGCATATTGTGACTCCACAGGGAAACTTCAAAATGGACATATGGACAGAGGCTATGAGACTGTGAAAGTCATTGCAATTAGTTCATTTCCTTATTGAGCCCATCAACAGCCTGTCAGCATGGCATTTCATTGCCACGTTCTCAGTGGGATAAAACTAACAACAAGAGAAAGAGGCAGTAATAGCACCTGCCATTTTAAAAACCAAGACATGCTGGTTACAGGCTAAATACCACTGTAAATGTTTCTGTGTGTTACAGACTGAGGGCTAGCTTCGCACCAGCTACACCTGCACAGCTGAGACAAACAGACATAATTCAATTTCACAGAGTGCACATGAAGGGTTAAATGTTTCTAAATTTGCAATTCAGATTTAAAGAAAACCTCTCTGCACCTGTGCTGTTTGTACATATTTAAATCATCTTTAATGAGTACATCTGGGGCTAAACTTCACTGTTTTTGTTACTAATAAGCCTCAGTATTAGCTGAGTTATTGTCAACTGGTATAAAAAAGGAAACAAACATACACAAAGAAAATCGTTTGGAGTAGCATTTTTGTTTGTTTGTTTTGTATTCTGAATTACATAGCTTTCTGTAGTTATCGAAATAGATCAAGCAGTCAAGTGTGGTCAAACAAAATAACAATACCTCATACCAAAAGGAGGACAGAAATAGGGAACATTAGAGCAATGATGCTCTCTGGCATAGACCTACAACTAAATTTTAAGGATGTGACTCATACATGAATCTGTATCCTTTGTTAAAAATGACTGCATTTTTATTTGCCAACACTGTTTGTCCTCAAAGCAGAACTCACCAAGTGGTGGCGTGGGAACCAAATGAAGCCCCACACAGCTTCCTGTGTGTCCCCCAGAGTTTTATTAACTTCTGAAAATAGAGAATTAAAAAAATGTGGTTGCAAAGGTATCTTTTTTGCTGTTTTCTTCTCACAAATATTTACACCACCTCCACAACAGTTGCAGTTGCAACTGTTTCATCATGAGTGACTTCATATCTAAATATGTTTTAATAGAAATCATTCTGGCAGTCAATATCAGCCAATTTCCAACCAGAAGTGAGAATATTTTTAGAGTCAAAACCAGTGATGGAAAACATGGCGGCTACAAGTAGTCATTATCTCAATTGACTCTTTGTGACATGCAGCTGTAGGGTGAGAAGGGGCTGATCTCCTATTCAACACAAAAATTAATATCATTTCAATTCATTCTCTAAAATCTGCCCCCTGTAGCTTATGTCATGAGAAAAAATGGCCTCAGTTCAAATGTAGTTGATGATCCGTGCTTCAAAGCCTTAAAGCAGACCAAAGTGAGGGCACATGCTGGCTCAATACGTACAAGTGTTTCCTAAATAAGGTCACACAACAAACACATTTAAACCCAATCATCGTCAGTGTAGTTAGTAAGAACTTTTTGAAATCTGATCACTGAAAATAAAGAAGCAAAGAGGAGAACAACATCAGGGGGAAATGGAGATTTAGAATAGGGATACAGTTAATGAAACAGACTGCTCTGTGTGGTTACCGTCTTCCTGTTCATGTTTTTCAGAAAAAAGCAGAGTGAGGCAGACACACAAACACATCAGTCATTCACCCCTTTGAGAGTTTGTATAACTTAAAGTAAATTCCTGCACAACAACCAGGTGAATGTGTCCTCTTTTTTTACATTTGCTATATAACAGAAACATTTATAGAGCTTTTCAGATCAACCTAGTTTGTCCTATTGGAGTTTCACCACAGACTGTGTTCAAGGATAAAGAAATGCAGCTTGTTTTGGACCAGTGCTGACAGATTTAGATTCCATTAAAACAGCCTTAACAACTGCTCAAATGTACGTTTAATTTCATGCCTTTTTTGTGATTCAGATACATGGGCCGAGGCTGTAATCTTGGTCAAAGTACTGACTAAATAAAATATAACTTTGATCTTTTAGGGGATTTTTTGTTGCCTCCTCCAAGGACGTAATGTTTTTAATTGTTTGCTATTTTGTTAACAGCATAACTCAGATGCTATGGATAGATTTTGATAAAAGTTTCAAAGAATACTGGTCATGGCACAGAAAAGAAGTGATTAGAATTTGGTAGTGGTTCTAATCCAGATAAGGATCCAGGAGTCCTTTAAGGATTTGTGAACACTGTGAGATGGGACATTTTTCCACATTTTCACTAATCACCAGGTTACTCTAGCTCTTAAACCTGCAATTAAAACCACAATATGCTATATGTACTGGTACCAAAAAAAAAAAAAGGAGATATTTACCTTCGCCAAGGAGGTTATGTTTTTCGGGAGAGTCCGTCCGTCCGTCCGCCCGTCCGTCCGTCCATGAACAAAATAACTCAAAAAGTAATGGATGGATTTGGATGATATTTTCAGGAAACGTTCAGCATGGGAAAAGGAAGAACTTATTCGATTTTGGTGTTGATTGGGATCAGCGTCTGGCCGCCATGGTGAAAAATGTGATTTCTGTGAATAACTACTGAACTAAAATAGTATCATTATGAATCCAGTTGCTAATGGGATGTTTTCATGGTCAAGGAATCTAAATATTTCAATGAAATAAAGGTTGGACTAATATTTGTGGTGAAAATGACAATATGGCTGAGGACTGTGGTGCTGGCGGAGGTCTGCGCTCTCCGAGTGCTTTCTAGTTGCTCTTGATTCCCAGCTCTACAATTGCTTTACCCCAACCATGTGATACAAGACATTCATCTTGTTTATGAAAAGATTTCAAACAAATATGTATTCAATTTTTCAGAATGTGTAATCTGTAGGCAGTTCATCCTGTTGTCATTGTCTTGGTATTTTTTCTGAGTCTGATGTGGGCCTATGGGTCTGAAATAAAGTAAACACTACATCCTAAAGCTAATCCTGGGTATTATTTTCACACATTCCCTCTGGCTGTGGCTGTTCTCAGGGTCAAGAGTCAAACTGATCCGTTATGTCTCAACATTGTGTGAATGAATATCTCCCATGTGATTCAATTTGACACATCCTGTATCCTCATGTTTGAACACAATGTCTGCTGATTCAGGGAGCCTCATCAACATGCAGGCTGACCTTTCTCACAGTTCATGCATGTCAAAGCGTTCATCTGATTTGTGGCGGCTAGTTACAGCGACACCATAACAAACAGTGTGACGGGAGGGTCATTTCATGGCTCCTCATCTGCACAGTTAAGCATACAGTGGATTCATATCATGTCATATGCTTGGGTTCATTTTCTCAACAATGTGCATTGATGTGCTCAGCTTCATTCCTGTTTTGATTTTGAATAACAAGCCTCACAACACAAAGAACTTGAGCTGTGAAGACGCTGAGTGTCGGCATCCTGCCCCTGATCTTGACAGTTTCACTGATTTATTGATTTGTCTCTGTCAGTTAGCACCTTATGAACAGCATGTAATGAGCTCAACTCAAAGTTAATCAATTATTAGAGCTGTACAGTCTGACACAGCTATTTCAGTAATGTATGGATTTTAACAATGATAGCGGGAGAACTTATGAACTGGAAAGGCCATGAGTGGTGTTTTGGATTATTAACTCCCTCTCTTACTAACAACATCTTGTATGAAGGGTGATTGATTACCTCTGCCAAGGAGTTTATGTTTTTAGTGGTGTTTGTCCATTTGTCTGTCTGGCCGCTGTTTGTGTGTAAGATAACTCAAAAAGTTCTCTCAGATATTGGTGGTCATCCAAATATGGATACAACTCCAGAGAGTGTTTTGAGAGATTTGTTGTCATCACAAGATAGGGCAGTCTTCCACATTTAATACCGTAAAATACCAAATAAACGCAGAGTTCCAGTTAATCGTCGGTTTCCAAATAAACGCAGAGTGTAGCAGTACATTTTGACAAATAGACGCCCATTCCAAATAAACGCCCTTTGTAATTCATTCGGCACAGCCTACAAGCTACGGTCGAAGTTACAGAACACACAAGCGAATGCTGAGCTCACAGCTGACAGTGCACGCTTGAAAAGAAACATTATCAGTCCGCATGGTTTATTTTTCTCTCTGGACGTCCTGTCACCTTGCTTCTCCTCCCTTTGTATGTCAACAAAGGGCACGTTGGTGTATGGTGCTCTGTTTCACGACAGTGCAGTTACGCTCAACAACCACAGAGGCCACCAGAGTGCAAAAAGCCGTAATCTTACAAACTAGGGCTTCACAAATCCAAAGAAGAAGACGCTGAACAGTCAGTTAGTGGTACATTGCTGCTTATCTCCATGGCCCCGGTGCAGCCAAAAAACAGAAAGACCTGAACTTAACTATTTACGATGGGTGAGATAGTTCCTTGGCAGTTTTTAGAGTGTTTAGAGAGTGCTGAGTTGAAAGAAGAAGACAAGAGTTAACTACAGTTAACTACAGTTAACTTGCTGTAAGGGTGATATTCATACTGGTGTAATAAATAATTTGATTACATTTACCATATTTTTAAGTTTTTTGCTAAACAAGATTTTTGTGGGAAAGGAATTAAACGCCTGTTCCAAATAGTCGCCTGGTCCCAAATAAACACCTGGTCTGCTCAGTGATTGAAACAAATAAACGCCATGGTATTTTTGGTATTTTACGGTAACTCAGAAAGATATTAACTGATTTTGATTAAATTTTTAAAGGATGTTGGTCATGGCACAATAAAAAAGAAAAAGGGTTTTGATGGTGATCTGAATCAGACTGTAGAATATACTTGAAGCACTTTCTGACATTGTGTGACTGGACATTTTTTCACATTTTCAGGGATTAGTAGTAGTAGTAGTAGTAGTAGTAGTAAATTTTTTTATTTCGGACAAATTAATAACAATAACAATGATAGTAGTACAAATAAGGTAATAACAATGATATCAATGATGATAATCACAAAGAACCAAAAATAGAATATTGCAGTAGACTGAGATAAACAAACGATAAATAAAAAAAAAAAAAAAAAAAAAAATGTTTACAGAAGCCAGTAAGTAAAACTTATCAAGTGATTAAATAAATCATATATCCGAAAAGGAGTGAGTGGAAGTAAATCTTATTTATACCCACCCCCATTTAATTAATAATTAATAATAATTTATCATTTCTTTTCTGCTCATTCACTCTTTATATGAACATATATATACATACCTAAACACACACATACATATGTATATATATACATACATACGTACAACCATACACACACGTAAACATATATATACATATACACACATATATATACACATACATACATATATACATACACATATATACACACATATACACACATGTACATACATGCATACATAGACGCACATACATACACATACTCACACATATATACATACATATATACACACACATACACAAACATATACATACATACATACACACACATATACATACACACACACATACATATATATATTAACACACATACACACACAGAAAATACATACACACATATATACAATAATATTATTCATATATCCGTTTACAGCATATGTAAATCATCATCATTAATCATACAGACGCGAGTGACACCAGAAAAAAAAAAAAAAAAAAAAACAGCAACAACAAAATAGTAGTAATAAATAAAACAAAACAGAAACAAAGCGCACCCTGTGAATTCTAAGAGTCCTCCTGATAAGACCTAAACACCATGTATTTGAATGTTTTTATGAACTGTTTTTTATTCAGGCACTCTTTTAGATTTACACTCAGACTGTTCCATAGTTTAGGCCCGCATATAGTCACACAAAAACTCCTCCTTTTTGTTCTTATTGTTCTAATTTTGAAAATGTATTTACCCCTGTAATTGTATTCCCCATCCCTCCCAGTGAATATTTTTTGGATGTTTTCTGGCAATGACTTGGCCTTTGTTTTGTACATAAACAGAGCAGTTTGTAATTTGACATGGTCTTCTAGTTTTAGTAATTTTGACTGTAAAAAAGTGCATTTGTATGATCCCTATACCCGCTTTATGAATAACCCGTATTGCTTTCTTTTGTAGAGTGATGAGTGGATATGGTGCTTATGTAGTTATTGCCCCAAACCTCAATGCAGTAGGTTAAATATGGAAGAATTATGGAACAGTACAGAATGCGTAGTGTTTTGTGCTCTAGAATCTGTTTAGCTTTATGTAATACTGCAATGCTACGGGATACTTTGGTTTGGACATGTTTGATGTGTGATTTCCAGTTTATTTGTTCATCTACTGTAACCCCCAAGAATTTGATTTCTTTCACTCTTTCGATGATTTGGCCATCCAACTGAATTTGCGTGTGTATTTGATCTGCAGTTCCCAAAAAGTATTACTTTTGTTTTGCTCAAATTTAACAACAATTTATTCCTATCAAACCAAGATTTGTATTTGAGTAATTCACTGTTAATTTTATGGATTAACATTTGCAAGTCGCTACCTGAACAAAACATGTTTGTATCATCTGCAAATAGCACCAGCCGAAGTACTTCAGATACTTTACATATGTCATTGATGTATAGAATAAAAATTTTGGGCCCAGTACTGACCCCTGTGGGACACCAGCAGTAATGTCCAAACATGATGAACAATGAACACCCAACTTCACAAACTGTTTCCTGTTGCTCAGATAGCTCCTCACCCACTCCAACACTGTACCCCGGATGCCATACTGCTCCAATTTTGTCATTAATATGTTGTGGTCTATTGTGTCAAATGCTTTTTGATGTCTAAAAATATTCCAACTGTGTACTGCTTTTGGTCTATTGAATTGGTGATTTCTTCAAGGGATTCTATTAGTGCCAGTGATGTGGAGCGATTTGCCCTGAACCCATATTGGCTCTCTGTGAGTAATTTATGTTTATCTATGAATTTGTCCAATCGATTATTGAAAAGCTTTTCTAAGATTTTGGAGAATTGAGGGAGTAGTGAAACAGGTCTATAGTTGGTGAAGTTGTGTCTGTTCCCAGATTTGTACAGGGGTATGACCTTTGCAAGTTTCATTCTTTCTGGAAATGTACCAGTCTGAAATGATAGATTACAGATGTATGTCAGTGGTTTAACAATCCCATCAATCACCCTTTTCAGAACAAACATATCGATGTCGCCATGATCAGTAGATTTCTTGTTTTTGCATTTCAAAATAAGGTCCACAATTTCTTTCTCCACAACTGGTGTGAGGAACATCGAGTTTAAATTTCTTTCAATTAAATTATTGCAATGTTCTTCTGATTTTGATGCATCAGGGATTGTTTTTGCCAATTCCGGTCCCACATTTACAAAGAATTCGTTAAAACTGTCAACTAGCGGATTAATCGACTAAGATTGTCAGAAATGTCTTGGTGGAGGTTTGTGCTCTTTCAGCACTTCCAGTTGCTAAGGGAACTGCTCAAATAAATGAAAAACATCAAGAATTGAATTTTAATGACTCATTTTAACATATTCTATCACAGAGTTGTAACATTTTAACTATTGTTGAGTTTTCAACCGTAACTCTTCAGGGGCTTAGCTCTCTGTGGGTGGGCCCAACACCATGTGCAAAGTAACACATTTGATCTGTGCTTCCATAACAGCTGCCTTTGACTTTTCTAATAAACATAACAATCACATCATCTTTAAATTATTTGAATTTACTTCTAAATCAACATCTAAACACCTTTTGGCAAAGCCAGAGTTCAGCTGCGTCCTGTACATATTAAATATAAAATAAATCTGATATTGAACTGACAGTAGTTCGAGGGGTGGGACTGGGGAGAATGGAGAGAGAAAGGGTGTTAATTCATTGGCCAGGTGTAACTGTAATGTATGTTTTGTATGGAAGTTTTGTTGTTGTTTTTTTTTTGTATTTGTGGGGGGATTTCTTGAAAGGGGTGCTGCCAGAAATGTTGGCCCTTATGAAAATATATCAGATTGGGACCTTTCCCAAACCAGTTCTGAGCATTTTCCCAAAACAAGTATCTGTCAAGCAAACTGATATTATAAATGAATATATATATATATATGCATGCATATTTTAAATGGACCAGTTCTAATTAATCTAACAAGGTTGTTTTATTTAAAGACACACATAAGCTTTAAAATTTGGACCAATATAAAGATATTTTTTTAATTGTAAAGCCAGTCTTCAAGTGTAACTATTGCTTTGACCCTGTAACAGATTCAATTCTTTTCAGACTAATCATAAATATTATACTGAAACCCTTCTTTTTTTAAGACACAATTTTTTTAACAAGATAGTAAAAGTATAAACTAAACTTGAATATTAATCACTTGTGAATGTTAAAAATGTTATTACATGAGAATTAATCAATGCAATAGATGCCTGAATGTTTTGTTTTTGGTTTTGTTGCAATTATAAGCTGGAAAAGCCTTGCATTCTTAATATGAAACCAGAAAATAAATCTAGAAAGACCCATAGCATTAAAAAACAATGATTAGCTTCTAAAAAGATACTGCAAATTTTAATGCTAATAATGTTTCTAGGCTCCCCTGTTATTCAGTCAGGGATCCTTAAATTGTTCTGACTTTCCCCCCCTTTACAGTATCTCTGCCCCTTGAAAATGAGATGCTGCATCTGTTGGGGGCTGTTCTTTGTTCCGTTTCTTTTTCAATTATGTCAAAGCTATTTTAATGCCTGAAACATGATGATATCCATAATAGTGTGCAGAAATGAAAACATAAGTCTGAATCCCATATTCTTAATCTTAAAACACTTTTTAGACAATCTTTTTTGAACAAGACATTTTTGGTCATCTGATGTTGTGCATACAAAGTAGTCTTTTGTGCTAAATAAAGTTCTGTTCTGCTGGTTCTAATGCCTGATTTTCCACCCAAATGTCAACTTTTGAGAGCAATAACCCAACAGATGAAAAACTTCATGGTGTTCTCCATGCACTGTCTGTTCATTCCTTTTCCACCGCCATAAAGCCTCAATTCTTCTGTGTCCAAAAGTCTAGACCTTACCCATGAAGAAAGAACAATCGCAAAACATTTGGAAACTCCAGAGTCAATTTATTTGCCTTGGTTGGGCTCTCATTGGACATTTGCATTAAGGTTGATACGCATGATTCCACTCAATGACCACTTTGACTGGGACACCCAATTCACCTGCTCACCAACACAAAAAGCTAATCAGCTAATTACATGGAAGTAACTTAGTGCAGTACAGCATGGATTCATAGTCAAAATGATCTGATTAATCAAAGCATCAGAATGAGAAAGAAAAGTGTCTTGAGTGGCATAGCTGTTCATACCTGGTCTGAGTGCTCATTTAACAGAGAAGAAAAGAAAATATCCAACAAGAGTCAGTCCTCAGGCAACAATGCTTTGTTGATGTCAAAGATAAGAGGAGAACCGTCAGAAAAGCTAAAGATGACGGAAAGAACACAGTGATTCAACAACTTGTTACAGCTGACATATGCATTATGATCATTTCTAAACACAACAGCAGACAGGCTATAGCCGCAGTTGGATTAGCAAAACCTTAGTGGTGTAACAAACAGCGCTTCAATCAATTTTTAGAACTGCTGAGTTGTTGCTCCTGGAGCTTATTGTTAGATTTCTGGCTGTGAAAAGACTTAAAATCCCACTGTTGTTAATTTAAAAATCAAATAAGAGGTTGGTTAACATCACAGTGATGCTAGCTCATTGTTCAAATCACAATGAAAGTGACACACAAAAGGCTTGGAGCACTCTAAAGGCCAGCTGATAATGGTCCTCACACAGCAAAAGCATTTCATCTGTCTGAAGAGATAATTATTTCAGCTCTCTTAAAAACCCTTGGAAGAACATTTGAGTTGAAGAGGGCTTGAATGCTCAGAATTTTACCAAGACTAAGTTTCATTCTATGTTCAGTACCAAGAAAACTTCACCTAAACCAAACCTCCTGTCATCTGAGTGGAATCAGAATATATTTTGATGTGAGCACACTGCTGGACTGGAAACAGGCCGTACTAAGCCCACCATTTTTCACAGATGGAAAACCCCGGACCGGCATCAGAGACCCTCTCTATCTTGTAAAAGCTTCCTAACAAGATCAGGGATTGAGTCATCCACATTGTGAAAATCATTTTCCTTATCTGAGAAGCCAATTAATGGCTGAAGCTTGAATGGTGCTCACCATGGGAACTTGCTAACGCAACACTTTCGACACAGCGAGACAGTTAAAGCACATCACTCATGGGCATGATCAAAGCACTGATACTGAAGTATGTGGCGTGTGTTCTTTTGCACACTGATGTGCAGAGATATTTTTAGTCTCATTGGAAGATGGATGAAATGATAAGAGAGATTTAGAGGGAGGGTGAGGAGCCTATGGATAACTGAGTTTAGGATAGGGATTAATCTGCTTAAGAATGACTGGAAAACATGGTGTTATTTTATCATCATTATCAAATTTTGTTTAGTTTTTCCTGTGGATGTCAATTAGTCTGTGGCTCAATGATTAAAGTCTGAGAAATACCTGATGGATGGACATGAGGCATATTGTTATCTAAAGATTGATGCCTTCTAACTTTGGTAATCCACTAAAAGAGGAAGAAAGAGTTTAGTTTAATTAACATGTGCTCCCCATTAACTACCTAATTATCAGTGTTATAACTGGCAACTTACTGGTTGCTTATTAGTCATGATTAAGAGTTAATTTGTACCTCATACTAAATGGCCATACTTCGTAGGTATTACTCAACCAGATAAGAATTGTCTCATATCCCCACCTTATTACTTCTAATTGAGAATTAGTGATGGTGTTAAAACATAAATCATGACCTTAATTGGCTTAGTATAGCTCTGAAGGTAACAGTACCAGATGTAGATTTTATTTATATCATGTTCTGATTATTGTTTTTAATAAAATTTCAACATACTTCCTCTGCAACCAAAGAATGATCTGTTTTATGTTTTGTAGGTTTCGGTTAAGGGTTATGGAGTCTTTGATTTTAAATGTCTCCATGGTGGTTGGTCATGAGGTAAAGGTAGGGATGGGCCAGGTTAAACTTTAGGTTACAACTAAACGTCCAAAATATGATGGAAAAGACGGAACCCTGATGTCACATCGGACATTCAGTAGATGTTAAAAAAATATGTCGCCTGGAGTTAAAAAACACCCCAATCAGTGGACCAAATCAGGACGTCCAAAAATGACATACTTATGACATCACTCCAATGTCACATTACGCAGTTTATGAATGAAAAAAAAATTGGGAACGCTTAGTGAAATTTTTTCGAAAATTTGCACAAAAGTCAGCTCTGATTCAAGGATGACATGATTTGATTTAAGAGGTCATAGGTCACAAGTCAAGGTCGCTAAAGTCATACGTCACTGACTTCAGTCAAATATGGTTCAAATAAATAGGATCAACCGGATGAAGGTGGAGAAAGGTCAAGTTATGGAGTTATGTTTTCATCCCAGACATGTGAAACAAATATCTCTCGAAAGATTTTTTACGTTGTAGGATTTGCACAAAAGTCCGCTCTGCCTCAAAGACGAACAGAATAGATCCTGAAAGTATCAAGCTACACAAAATTGTGCCAATTGACCACCATTCTTGTAATGGTAATGGTGACCACAGTAAGCCCTGTAGCCCTAATGACAGTCCAAAAAGAACAGATAGATATAGACATGCATGCTACTGAGCTGATTCTGCTTTCCTGAAATTTAAAAAAATTACTAAAAAACAAATCTGTTGTGTCAAGATTGTGGCTTGGCAGTGAATCTGACTTTAATTTAAAATAAAGAAGAAAAGCCTTTTGTGTTTTTTTTTATAGCTCTTGCATCAACTTTAAAATATTTATTGTAGATTGATTCATCATCAACAAAAAAAATCTCCTTTCAGATCAAAGTATTGGGTAAAAAGGGAGGAAATGTTATTTTAATCAAAACTCTGAATAAATATTTAAGATCATTTTGCCAGCATTTTATTTATTATTAAGTAGAATGCAATAACATGACCCAAAATACATTCTGTTTCTTCTAACCTTGAAATAAAAGCTAATGTAATGCTGAATCACGTGTATTCCATCAATCTCTTTGGATTAATACTCTGGACATGCCAATAGCTATGTGCTCTGATTAGTATTCAAAATAGAGACGGTTTATAAAACATTATGCAATGTAAATGTTTCATCTTCATAAATTATTGTTGGCAGACATTCTTAGGGTATTTGTACATAATTTAATTATAAAGCATGCTGATAAAGATTTATGAGGATTTTATGCGAAATTATGTCATCTGCATATAGGGTTATACAGTGTTCTTCCACAAAGACCCCTCTGGTCCTCTTTGTGATTTTCATTCAAGTTAAATGAAACAGAGCACCAAACGGAAGTGTCTAAAATTGACACCCCCTTTTTTTAAATTAAATATTAATGACCATTAACTGACAGTTGGTGTAGTTTTACAGGGGATATGTGATCTAATAATAAACCTGCCTGCATAATAGCACCTTATCAGATGACTTTATGTAAGATGCATCATTTACTGCCTTGCTGGATTCTGTCAAGTGGAGGTGGAAAACTGTGTGTTGAACATCTGGACCTCTTCTGTGTGTCATTGAAGAGGGCTTGTTTTCTCTCTGAGGTTTCTCAACTTATCAGTCAACATTAAAGTCATTTCAATATGTTATCCTGATACTTTTTCTTTTACACAGAAATAAGAAAAATATCAGGACAGCAAGTATTTCTGGCCATTGCCTTGTGAAACAGTCTATTTTAATATGAGCTTTCTTAAATATGTAAGCAAAATTCATCCATATCAACACAAAAAGACGACATTTTGTACTTTTAATGTAAGATGTGCAAATTCAAACATAACCTGAAAACAATGTACATACAAAGATAGTTGTGGTGTTACATTACAAACAGCAGCTTTAGCATACACTTTCAGAGAAATAGCACAACAGCTGTGGGAAGCTAAATATATCATAATTTGGCTGATCATTTTTGACTGAGAAGAAAAGGAAAAATAAATGAAGCCAAACAGCTTCAAAGCTCTTCCAAATATTAGTTCTCTGACAGAAAACTGTATGAAATAAACATCTTCCAAGTTAAAGCAAAAGTATCTACAAGTATACTCAAGCAATCAGAGAATTTGTGTCATTTGACTGCCTAAGTGCCTCTACTTGAAAGACTGTGAACAGACGGAGCCACTTGTCTTATCCACAGTTTTAAATGCAGTTGAAGTGTCGTGGCACTTCAGTGTTTTCGCTGTCTGCTTCTGAGTGCTTCATCTGGATGCTCAGTAAGAAAGTACCTTTTAAAAGAAGCACTGTGCATGTTTATAACCGTCCTCCTGTGTTAGGGGTCAGTACTGACCCGTTTTTAGGGTTTATATGCATGAAAGATCCACTTGATATTTGTTTTTTTTACATAAAAGCTTTATGACTATGCCAGGAGCCCCTATTTAAACAACAAAAAGAAAGAAAAAATAAAAACAATAAATTATTAATGCTCTGTTGAAATAGTCAGCGTTGTTAGGGTCGGTTTTGACCCAGTCATGAAAATAAGATTATAAATCAATAATAAAAGTGAAATCATGGTGCATCTATGAAGATAAACAGATAAATGTTCAGGGACTTGGCTGTGATGCCTTCCTCTCATCTTGCACCATAGCATCCATCAACGGCCAGTTGAGGAGTTACTTAAACTCCAGCATACTACATGCAGCAGAGTCTCTACTGATGAATAGGAGTGATTTGACCATGGGCTACTGGGCTAGCAAGAATGCCCAGCCTGGCCACATTGTGTTTTACAAGGTATCTTCTCAACACAAATAAGAATCACACTATAGATGCTTTTTCTGAAGAATACTGTCGCTCCCTTTAGTAGCATATATATTACAAAATCTGAGAAGGAAGCTGCTAAAGAGGAACAGCTGGGCAATCTGTTCATGGGCATTTTCTGTTTTGTTGGCATTGCAAGCAGAATGTTTGCAAAAAGCATCGTGGGACACCTATCAAAGTGCATAGAGGTTAGAAGTGACTTTAACAGGTCTCTTATGTATGCCAGCTTAAGCAAGCCTTGTACACTTCCAAACCTGTGCAGAAGGTGGTAGTACAGATCAACTCCTCATTTAGTCCAAGGGTGGACTTCCCTATTTTGACAACTTGTTTTCACGTATCTCACGTGTCAGTGCTCTTAATGGACAATGTTAAAACAAACAACAAACAAAACTTTATACACTGTTGATAGACCTTCCAAAGAGCTGAGTAGTTGAAAAAGTTTTGATTGCAGGTTGTCACATATTATGTATTGTTCATGCAAAATGTGAATAAATTGACTAATGTGCAGCCAACTTGGCATTTGATAACTCAGCAATGTTATCACAAAGTATTGCAATTTAAAACCAGGATCATAAAATAAAAACACCTGAATCCATGTTTTGCAGTTTGAAGCACACAGTGTAAAACAGACATCTTTATGCATAAGAGCAAATGAGAGATTGAGAGTATTAGGGAGGGTGTTTAGGGTGTATGGAAGCACACTATAGAGTGCACATGGAGGACACCTTCTGTCCCATTAAGACTTGATATACACTCATTAAAAATAAAACAAATAGTCGGCTTAATTGTTGAGTATCCCAAATATACAAACTTGAGCTCTAATGAAGTTGGTACACAGTGTAAAATGTAAATCAAAGTAGAATACAATGATTTGAATGTATTTGCAACCTTCGTTCAATTGATTATCGATAACATCACAGATAATGGCTATTAGACATAACAATCGGATAGTCCTTTTTTCTCTTCCACATGGACTGTGGACATATCAGACCACAGCAGAAATGTTGATGTCATTGCCCAGAAAAGTTGATGACATTTGTGGGTGTTGTTGATATATGGTTTTGGCTTTGCATTGCACTGGTAGATGTAGTTTACAGACAGTGAATTCTGAAGTGTTCCTGAACCCACATGGTAAAATCTTTTGCAAGTTGATGTCTATTTTGATGCTATGCCATCTGAGGGGTTGAAGGTCAAAGACATTCAGTTTTAGTTCAGAGTTCAGAGTTTCATTATTGTAATTGCACATGTCATGAGTACAGAGCAACAAAATTTTCATTTCAGTTCAACTTGTCCAAGAACATGCAATAAACAGTGACACATAGGAACAGGAGAACTGTTGAGTTACCAGCAAAAGCAGCACCACATTTTCTTCGATGAGAAAAGGGAAAACAGGAGGAAGAAAGAGGGAATAAACATTCCAAACCAGGCTTCTGAAGAGGGACACAGAGTGGACTTAAAAATATATACCTCAGCACCTCTGTTTGTGATAATGAAATCCTTCATTTCCTTGCAGTTGTACATTTGGAAATGTTTTTCTTAAATTTTGGACTATTTCCCTCTGCAGTTGTTCAGTGGTAAAGTGGTGAACTTCGGCCAATCCTTACTTAAAGGTGCTATGAGGAGAATCTATTTGTTGCGACATAAAGACTCTGCTACCCATGAGCACTTGCGGCTGCTGTAGTAATGCTGCATTCCAGTAACCCCAGAACTGGGAGTGACATCATCAATGACTTATCGGCGTTCCAGTTGAAGTCGGAAAAAAACATGCCGATCTACCATGCTATTATTAGCTGTTGATAGCACGCCTGCGTTGTTGTTCATAAATATCACATGAAGAATGTAATTATCACTATGGCAGCATTTTTGTAAATATAAATCGAACAATACTATGTATACAGCTGGTCTAGAGCAACACACCTCAGTTAGAAGTGCAAATAAATGGATTATTACAGGAGCTAAATAACTGTTCACACTGGGGGCATCCATCTTCGATTGTCAACTCTGGGGTGGCGAGGTTTTACCAAGTTCCCAGTTGGAAATTCCGACTTCGGGGAATGTTCCAGTTGCAGTTTCCTATTCGGGACTTGGAAATTCCGACTTCTGACTACAACTGGAATGCACCAAAAGACGTGACCCAAGCCAAAGCGTGCGTTTGTTGTGATGCTAATAAATGCAGCTCGGACCTTCCTCAGAACTCTGTTTTGCTTTACAACTTCTTATTTCAACAACTTACTGGATGCAAAGCGACAAGGTAATGCATCTCTTTCTAGTTACGTAGCGGAAGTTTTTGATGTGTGACAACAAGCAATTTTTGGAAAACTTATTATCGTAGTTGTAGGCGGCTATATATCGCTACTTACAACCCAGTACTCTAAGACGTGACTGAATAATATAAATCTGCTCTAGTTTTAATTGTCTTGTTCCCGAAGTTGAGTATCCAGGCCAGTCCATCCCTGTCCAACCTGATCGCAAAGCTAAGGAATAGCATTTATAGATAACCTATTTTGATGCTATTAAACTCATCTTAAAGTGTGTATTTCCATCAGACACATATCTAAAAGTGAGACTTTTTTGTAATTACTTAGAAACTCCTCATAGCATCTTTAAGAATGACTTATGCTTTGCTCCTTCTTATACCCAATCATAATACTTTTCTATTTCAGATCAACCTGTTTACCTGTGGAATGTACCATTCAGATGTTTTGGGGCATTCTTCTACTGTCCCAGTTTTGTTGCCCCAGTCCCAGCATTTTTGGAACATGTTGCAGGCATCAAATACTAATTGAGTGTATTTGCACAAAATAAAGCGTATCAGTTTGAACATCACATTTTTTTCCCTTTTGTCTTAAGTTGTATTTAGGCTTGAAATGAATTGCAAAACATTGTATTTCTTATTTATGTTTTACACAATGCTCCAAATGAAATCAAAAGTTTGTTCATGCACCTTCATAGACCATTAAAGTCTGAGGAGCAGCATTATCAGCTCAAAACTTCACTTATTAACAAATAAATCCTTTAACTGGACTCTCCAGGTGTATAAACAATCTTGCAATGTGTATTTTTAACCATTAACATTAAGCCGTATGGATATAACTTTTAGTTAAATACCAAAAAATATATACATTTCAGAAATCCAATTTTGTCAGATAATGCCTGAATACGCCACTGCCTGGCCAAAAAAAGAGTCAGCATTCCCCTCCAAAAAGGTCACAAACTCTAATACTTAATTGAACTGCCTTTGGCTTTGATTACAGCACGCACTCCCAGTGGCATTGTTCTGTTATGCTTCTGCAATGTCACAAGATGTTTCACAGATCATAGCACTACCCCAACAGGCTTGTACAGTGGGCACCAGGCATGCTGGGTGCATCACTTCACCTGCCTCTGTTCTTACCCTGATGCACCCATTACTCTGGAACAGGGTAAATCTGGACTTATCAGACCACATGACCTTCTTCTGGTCCTCCAGAGTCCAATCTTTATGCTCCCTAGCAACCTTAAGTCTTTTTGTTCCAGTTAGTCTTACTGATTAGTGATTTTCTTAAGGCTATACAGCAGTTCAGTCCCAATCCGTTGAGTTTCCTTCACATTGTGTGTCTGGAAATGCTTTTACTTTCACTATTCAACACACCACTCTACTATTCTACTGTTG
The DNA here is from genome assembly GCA_036419115.1 of Scarus forsteni. Lineage (NCBI taxonomy): Eukaryota > Metazoa > Chordata > Actinopteri > Labriformes > Labridae > Scarus > Scarus forsteni. The sequence goes on from JAZDUH010000098.1 coordinate 36,312,477, forward strand.
TTTTACATCAATTTGATTTGGTCAAACGTTACAGAGATCAACAATCACAATCATTCAAGATTTTTTTGCTGACCACATTCCTTCCTCAAAGATGATGTTGCCCCACTATATTTCTAGTTTTAAATAATGTGTTGGTCAGTTCTTAGCCCAGTGTTAGTAGTCTCTGTAATCTCCTTCGATGTTGTCTCTGCTTGATGCATGACAATTATTTGACCCTTCTTCAACAGACGAACAGCTTTCCATGACCACAGGATATGTCTTTCAACGTGGTTAAGAAATGAGAAGCTACTCATAGCATCAGTTGGGGTTAAATAGCTTGTTGCCAGCTGAAAGAAAATCGCCCATGCAGTAATTGTCCAATAGAAGGCTCGTACCTATTTACTTAGCTAAATCCAGGTGGCAACTTATTTTGGGGGCGAGGCAGTGCATCTCCATCCAAGTCAAATTTACTTTCTACACATTTCTACAATACTTTTTGATTAAACTAATATTCTGACCAATTTTAAATAAAAGTAAAGAATACATGACTAGTTCTGACTGGTGCAAAGATAAATTAACCAAAACTTGAGGGAAGTTTTATAAAAGAAGGATTGTTAAAACTATTGTTAAATAATGGACCTCATAGGGCCATTTTCAGGGACACATGCCTAAATATTAAAATTGATGGTTAAATGATAATACATTACGGGAGAATTAATAGGCATTTTCAAAGACCAATGAGACAATTCCAGAGAATGGGTAATGGCTCATTATATTGTAGGGTGATTATTCAGTGAAATTCAATTTGAGTGAATTCAGCTCAGGGAGTCATTACACTTAGTGAGAGTCCTCTGTGAGCAATTGCACTGCCATGCATGATGAGGAAAAATGCCTAAATGCAGTGAGGTGACCAAGGGGGTCAAACAGGTCAGCTCTGAAGGAGCAAAGAAAAGCTTTTGTGGCCTGTGCTGTATAAATTCATCTTTCTAAAAATATCCACAACCACATGTTCATCTGCAAATTAAAATGATGTATTTATGTAAAATGAATATTTAGTTGATGTTTTCATCTATTGAATTTGCCTTGCTAACTAGCTGGGTAGCAAATAGTGTAGCAAACATCAATTCAACCTTGAGGCAGCTAACATGCAGTGATTTGCATTTACTAATGACCAGCTGGAGTCAAACATGACCTCAAAGTAAAAGTAGAGATGAGGGCTGGTCTGTTCATTGAAGTACAGAATGTTTCATTATCTCTGTGAGGAGTTGGCATGGTTTTTAATTATGACCCAAAAGACTCATCTTCACCTGAAGTCTAAATTAAATACAGCATCGAAAAGAAAGTCATGGATTCACAATGAGAAGTCTATGGAAGTGTAATTAACAAAATTTGGGCTCATCTTAATTATGTTTACCATTTGAGGCTATGCTTTTGTCCACTTATATCTTTTTTGCTCCAAAGTGCCCCAATTTTTCCAAACAAAACCAATCACTGCTTGGGATCCCAGGCATAAAATAAACTCCCTTGGAGTCATATGTGTTTTGAGGCTGTGCTCACAGGAGTTACAGTGCCCTCAGATGAGAAAAAAAAAAAGTTCATTGCAATGCTAGAAGTATCGCTTCATCCTTACTTAGTGGTTCCGAGAGAAAGGATCAAGGCCTACTGAAAAAGCAAGGATGATTTCAAAATGCGTTTGAATGCCGTTTTAACTATTGTTTTAATAATTAACAGTGCTGTTAGTACGAACACACTGATCTTTTATCATCCCCATTTGTGGGGGCTCTCACAGTTTCAAAATTAGTTAAGATTGTTTAAGTCTTTATGTGTGGGTCAGGCCTAAGGGTGTATTCACACAAGGTTGAGTTGAGTTGAGTTTTGAAAATGAATTCCACCATCAACATGGATCACTGCTGAGCAAATGACTGCTAGTACAGCTCTGGTCACTTCTGACTCCATTATAAAGCCCTTGTGTTGGTAGTTCTGTTTAGTATTGAAAATGAAATGATGATCTAGCAATGTCTCAATGAGCAATGAATAAAGACTTGCTATATATACAGTTTTAAGATTCATATACACCACTATCAAAGATGAAAATTATGTATATATATACATCGGGTGTTGCTTTGAACTACACTTGATATTGTGGCTGTTGTATTTGTTAGTATTTTTGCTAAGGCACTAAGATTTTCAACAGCCTGGGTGTAAACATGTCACAGTTGATTGTTTGAACGTATCTGCACTGTCTACAGATGGAAACCAAACTCATGTGGGGTGAAACTTGTCCACATAACTGTTAAGTGCAATCAAGTTTGCACCCCAGAATTTCTAACAGTGGCGATTGCTCTAAGACTGCAAGGGAAGCTCAGCTTCCCCTAAAATGTCCCCCTAAAAAGTGGTGATATGTACTGCTGTGTGCACCTTTCATTGACTAAATATGCACTAGAATACCTTCATCTTTTTTCAGAATCAGCTACTTATCACAAGTAACTGGCGTGACTTCCTTCTCATTCATCCCCGCAGCGTCTCAGCGCTTTAACACAGCCGGACACTGAGCGTCTTCTGACTTCGATGGGGAAGCGTACAGTGGGTTGTTCCACTGTGGAAACCGGACGATCATTGGATAAACGCTGGGCTTTGTCCCGCCCATCAGACGCTCAGTGTCTCTGGGGGTCTTTGAGGCAGTGGGCTGGCCTGGACGCTCGGCTTCTGCATGATGATTGGATGATCTGTCTGAGGCCGAATCCCTTTTTGATTGACAGTGAAATGAGCCAATCAGCGATCTTGAAGTATAACCCTCCACCGGGGCATCTTCTAAGTTTTACATTCAGTTGTTCTGGAGAGGAGCTTCTCCTGTTTAAAGCGGCTCAAGTCTTACACCCACAACACAATGGGTCAAGGCCGTTTAAGCAGTCTAGCTCTGCTGGCCATTGAGAGAACACTGGTTAAAATCCCTGGAAAAGACACCTAGTTGATACGACTGGGTCACAGACCATTTTCTTAAAAAGGAGCGGTGGGTAGAATTTACATTTAAATAAATAATACATTTATGATGTAGGCCGGAAAAAAATGAGCTTCCCCTCCTTGACTGACCAGCAGCCGCCACTGATTTCTAATATGCTACAGACACATTTTCTAACTGTGAAGCGAATATGCAGATGTTCTCCTAAGAGCGTTAAATACCTGAAAATCAAGTTGAGCTGAAAGACAATTGGCAAAGCTCCTTGAGTGTAATACTGTCGGATCAGTCTGAATTAAAAGGGGATTTTCCAACAACTCTCTGTGAAAGAATTTTCCTCATCACCACCTTCATCTGTGTGTGTACAGCCTCTGTTCTGCTCTGCTGTCAAAGCATGAAAGTGATGCTATATCCACAGAATAGAGAAGCAAATTTTCACTAGTCTTAAGAACAAATGATGCCAGCTTTGTCTTGCCTTGGAGCCGGGAATGTTCAGAAGTTATTTAAGGGTTGTTCATCTTTGGCAAAAACAGGAAATTGTTCATATTTAATGGTAACTCAACCCAAGACCCATTTCTGCAAGAAACCAATAAATATGGATATTTAACAGTATTTTCCCATTTTCTTAGTGCCATTAAGGCCCTTTGACACATCAGCATACGCACATGTATGTCAAAGTTGAGAAATCATCAACATTTCAATGAAAATACATTCCCAGGGTCAAATTTAAGTTGTTCAACACAGGTCAGCGTCAAGTGTTGATAAACATTGTGCTGGTGGAGTATGATGTTTCCCAAAGGCTCCAATAATTCTCGATAGATTTTTGGCACTTATGATCATAGATGTATTGCATTTCTTTCCTGACGAAGCCTGACAACATCACTCAACAAACACCATACACAGCAAACATATATGCCATTTCCTCATGGGCAGCTGCAACTGTTCTCAGAATTCTGACACCATGCCTTGAGGACAAAGATGGTTGTCCCAAATATGGTGCCTCAAGTCAAATAACATGGATCCAGTCCTGAGGAGAAAGCATCTGGATCCAACAGAGATGAAAGCAACTGTGACTGAGAGTAGTGGAGGTCAAGTCTTGCCGGTGTTTACAAGCGTGATGGATCAAACTTTTTGGCATGCATACATTTCTTTTCAAGATCAGTTGAAAAATGGTAATATTTGTGTCTAGCAAATATCAGCTTTGCCCCACTGACATCAACTTTGGCCTGTGGCCTGACTTAGCTTGATGTGGCTTGACTTTTCCCATGGTGGCAAAAGTTGGCCAACTTGTCACGGTGTAAATGTGGCTTTCATGACGGTGGTTGCAGTTGACAACCAAACTTTATGGGTAATGGTGGGCTCCCCAATCAGAGATGTCAATGTGAACCTTTGGGATTACTTGTAATGTAATTATGTTATTAGATGTTACAAATATCACCTTTTACTTAAAATAAAATGAACTGCTTCTCCTTTTTTGGGTAGTGGGAGCTGGAGTACAGAAGCAGTCACCAGCCAACCACAAGGTCACATAGAGTAACTGGATGTAGAAATAATCTTACACATTATATCTAAATTCAGTCAGAAGAGACTCTTCATAAAACAGTAACAAAAGTTAAAGGAGAGCAAAGCCAGAGTTTTGCCTGGACATGGTGTTTTCTGTTTGTGTAATGCTAAAATGTTGATGTAAGTCAGGATATAAATGCTGCCGGGGTTGACTTTATTCTAGAGAGAGAGAACACCAGGATACTCTGAGGGTTGCTGGAAGGTAAATTCCTCTTTGTGTTAAAATAACTTACCTGGTGTGCATTCTGTCTGTCAGGCCTGGATAAACAGTAAGATACTACAGTACACCCACTATGCTTTTCAAAGTAGAAGCCACCTTTCATTCTTTTACAGATTTAATTTGCTATCCCTGAGGGGCAGTTTTTCTCACAGCAGTAGAGATGAGGAGGAAAGAACACAATCAAAAAGCACTGAAGTGCGCACAATTCACACATGAGGCCATGGGGTCAAATAATGGTGTTTATGACACCAGGGGCACCAGGGGACAAATGAGTTTTAAATGCACTTGTCTAACACTACAGGCAAAGTATCTGCAACAAGATGGCAGCAGGTGACACTTTGCATAGTCTGAACTTGGGGAAGTTGATCAGTTTATATTGGCTCTTTGAAAAGATGTGCGGCTCCTTCATGAGTGTTCTGCTGGAAAATAAATCTATGGACAAAAACTAAATAAAGTCACACATCACTCAATCTAACTGATATAGGCTATTCTGATTACTTAAACGTCAGGTTATGAACTATGCCCATCCATTGGGATCTTCACTTTTTCTTCGCTGCATGCAGTTGTTGTAAGCTGCTCTGGATCATTGGTGTGGACGGCCTCCTGCTGTGGACCTGCGTAGCTTTAACTACTTTGCCCATATTTGGCATTTATAGCCCATTCTATTATCATTACAATATCAACCTCAGAGTGATAAATAATAAGAGAAAATACTTCTTGCAAAAATCGCAAGAAACAACATCACTGAACACAAGCGCTCATTCTCAACTGATAAAAAAACAGTTTAATTTCAGATCAACTAAACACTTGATAATAATTATAGATATTGAAGTTAAATGGTTTATATTTGTTGATGGTTTATATTGCCTATCCCTACACAACAGCTTTTGTTACAAACAAGTAAACAAGAGGATCTTCCTGAAAATAATGCTGCATCTCAAGGGGTTGTCCTCAAAAAAGTTCATTTTAATAGAAAACCATATAGAAGGACAAATTTCTGATCTGGGCGTCAAAAACAGTGTCACTAATGTGATGTTCTATGAGTCCCTTTGTCTCTGCCCACCTCTCTATCCAATATCACGACTTTGTGGATGGCTAATCATAAGTCTGTTTCTGCTCAAGATTTCCTGCTGCTAAACAGAAGGTTATTTCTTGCTACTGCAAATTGTAGCAAAAAGCTGGTGGATTCATGCTGGGTTTGTAATAAGGACAGAAAAGACTTTGAAAAGACTTTTTTCTAGGATTTAACTTTGAGGAAATTTATATTGGTAACAGGAACACTTTTCAAAGAAGTCATTTTTAACATTGACTTAGATGTATCAGTAACAAAATGCTTAAATTTCAACTTTAAAATTCCAAAATTCTTAGCTAAAACCCCCATGAATTAAAAAAAAATCATATAAATTCAATCACTCTAAATAAATGAGTATTAGATGGTAAGAAGCTGATAACTCCCATCAGGCCCATGCAGTCAAAGACGAGGGAACACGATGGGAGAGGAAATACTCTCACAGCATGATGTGCCATGCAATTAATGCACGGATAACATTATATATTTATTTACAGTCATTAGGATTCAGACCCTGCGGAGCCACATCCTCTCTCTCTCTTTGCCAAGCTCTCTAAGGAGCGTTCATTTTGTTTGGTCTACATAACAAAGAGAAAAATTAAAAGCGGGCAAAGAAGCCCTCAAGCTGAAGAGCACACAAAAGCTTTAAGTTTGCTGTGTTGACGGGGAAGCTTAAAGCAAGGAGAGGGAATTCTGAAACTGAATGTTTATAGATTTAATTAAATTACAAGACGAGACAAAAAAGCCCAAAGGCAAAGCGCTATAGTGTTTAACAGAAGCTGAATATGGCTATTGTGTGGAGTGAACAATCAGCTGGAATTCCTCTTTGAGCGTGAATACTGCTTTATATTCAACACAATGTGCTGACTTAGAAATGGTATCAGAAGGTTTATTAAGTAATGGCTGCACTGTAGAATAATTCTCAAAAGTGTGATCTGGGAAAAAGAAACAGCAAGCATAAGAGAAATAAAGAATGTGTGAGTTTGCATATGCAGGAGGCTTTTTAATTAATGTTCACATGTGACTGCTACATTCATTTTGTGAATAATTCATGCTGTAGGTGAGCAAACCATTTATCAACATGCCCATACTCCCTTATTTCCCAAGCCAGAGGTGATGAACTGGCATGGAAGACTGCCATCATTATGTTATATCATCAATTAGTCTCATCAATTAATCCAGTGACATAACATGCCCTCTGACTTCACCCAGAGCTCACTCTCACTGCGCCCTTGCCCGTATGCATCCCCTGTGACAAAAGCCGCGGAGTTGCCAAGCCCTGATATTGCCGCTCAGAAGGTCGTGTTAAATGGAAAGGGGCCTGTTTGAGTGCTGACGCTTTTTCACATCTTACAGAATATACCCCTCCTCTCCTCACAAATACAACAGGTCTGCTGCGGCTGATGAAATCGTGACCTTTTTTTTTTCACATGGTGTAAATGTCAGCGAGCATGTGAACTTCCAGCACAAAATGAGTGGAGGTGGTTCAAATGATCAAAATGGAAAACAGCTTGAAGAGATAACCAGAAGCTGAGGTCAGGATTCAAGGTAAGGGAGAGTGCAGCACTCAGCTTTCAAGCAGAGCCAAAGAAAAACATGATTAACTCACATAAACAAGCAGAGGTGCAAATGTGAGTTTCCAGCATGATGAATAATAGAATTTAGTGCTAAAAGACTTGTTTTGAAAGCTGATCATTCCCCAACTCTGTAAAATCTGCTTTGTCATTGGCCTCTCTTAAGGTCCACAGGTAATATTGATGTTCTTCTATAAAGACAGCTGAATCATCAGGAGGCCAAAGTCTACACTCAAATGCCTTGAACAATTTGCTTTGAAACAGGTTGGCCAGTTCAATGATTATATGGACCCTTGTTGTGTATGTTTATTTTTAAATAAATGTATTTATCTTTATCTTTATTTAGACTCAAGATCACTGAGGGTTAACCCTTATTTACAATTACGTCAAGCAATTCAAAAGATAACAAGTACCTTAGCAAGTTGGAAATGTAATCGAAATGTAAAAGGTATGATGATTATAGTGGGTGGGGATTTGCTGGTGGGAAAAAAACACACACACATTGGTTAATGCTGGCCAGCAAAATATTTATTGGCTTTTTGTGTAAATAATGGACTTTTCTACAGATGAAAGGCCACATGCTTTTATTGGGGGCAGCAGTGGCTCAGTACATTAGGACTTGGGTTGGGGACCAAAGGGCGGCCGGTCCAGGTCCATGTTTGCATGTTGGTTTAGTAGCTGAGGAGGTGCCAGCAAAATTCATGGGCACCTTAAGAGCCCTTGAGCAAGGCACTTAACCCCAAAAACTACTCAGGAGCAGCCAGTCATCACTCTGTCATGTCTGCATTAATGCATGGTTGTAGGACCTGTTTGCATGTGCATGTGTATTTCAGTCTGTGTTTTCATAGCATGTTTCAACAGAGTGTAAAGAATGGAATTCCCCTATGAATGACTAAGAAAGGTCTTTCTTCTTTCCTGGACTAGTTAGCATTGACAAAGAGGGACAGAGAGGCCAAATATAATCTTTAAACCATGACTACGACATTTTTAGATTCAATAATCACATTTTCTCATGGAGCAAAATGCATTTAGTGCTCTCATATATAAAGTGACAGCTTTCAAATAAATCCAGTCTCTATATGAATTACCAGTAAATCTGACTTTTAACCTGTGGTTATTTAAGTCCTTCCAGCCTCAACTTGTAAAATATCCTTGTAAGCTATCTGAAGCAAACTCTGTGGGTGAACATAGACTCCCGAATAGACCACAGACGTGACTGCTTTTATGTATCAAACTATAAAAAATCCAGCCCTCAACATTTTCAATGCAATTGACTGCAGGGTTGGTGGGCCAGCTTCAAAAATACACCAGTCAAAACAGAGGGCACATGGCTTGTCAAGGACAGTGCTGCATAACAGGCAACACTGTATTTATGCACTGTTGTTTTGTTTTTTTTGTGGACAATGACATATTTGCAAACTTGAGATGTGGCTGTGATTCTAAAAATGACCAGCCTCTGGAAGAGGTGGAAGAGACCTGAGTCCTGTGTGCTATATACATGTATATTCAGAGGTACAAGGTCCTTCATATCTTACACTTTCCTGTCTTTCATGATTTCATTTTATGTACATGATCTGATTTTTCCTGATATGTATCTGCACTCTATACTGTAAACATAGACTGTAGAAAACGTCGGTGCCACAGCTGTCGAGGAAAGAGTTCTCCACAAACCCAGCCACTACCTTTCAGCAGGCATTTAGAGGTCTTTGTGTCGTGGCTTCCAGCTGGTCTTAGGTTGCTTTTAAACCCAACATTGGCCCCAGAACAGACAAACTCTGGCTTGCACATTTGTGTCAAAGAAAAAAAAGACAAGCAAACAAAAAGTAGTCAAGCACAGTTCATTATTGGCAGGATACAACAACAGGGATCAAGCTAAAGTAGCCCTCATTAACAATATCAAGCAGACAGCAGGTAATTAGTATTTCAATCACCACCATGTGTTGAAATCTACAAGAACGTGTAGAATATGGTTTTACATCACCTAAATGAATATGCAAGAGCCATCAGTCCCAGCCAGTGCCTCTGTACTGCAGGGTACTTTAACTGGTATATGTGGGAACAGATGTTAAATCTCCTTGCTGGCACCAAGGGATCTAAGTCTTCTCAGAATTTAGATGTAAATACAAAGGACACATTATGAGGCAAACGTGTAGAATACAAATTTGATAACAACTGATCTAGATCTAAACCTATTGGTTTACTTTTTCCCACTTGAAGTCAACATAACTTTATTTGCAAAAAAAAACATAAAAAATATCAACTTAATGATGCTATAGATGCACGTTACATAGCTTAGCTTCAAGCTAGATTACATCTGCACCATGTCCGCCATGAGCAAGAAAGCAGTAGAAATGGCAAGAACAATGCGTCAACGAGAATATTTTGATGAGGATCTTAGATTTGGCATGCCTATAAAATTTTGACTTAACTATTCTTGGCTCCCTTGTAATGTGTCCTTGACGATGGAGAAATGCTACATCCTTCTAGTGGTACTTGTCCTCCTTTCACTTCTGCACAAGGTAACATGTTAGAGCCAAAAGTGGCAACGTCTTTAACCACAAGTGGACATGACCTGAGGTCCCTCTGGGTAGTCACTCAGATGCATGAAAAAAAAAAAGACCTGTTTGATGCTGGGAGCCTTCCATCATACCAGAAGGATGATCATATTTAATTAAGACTACAAAAGTTATCAACACCAGACTTAACAGCCTCATAAGTAAGATTTCCTATCATTATGAGGACATCCAAAACATTTCACAAGACAACTTTATTTGTTGACTTAACAAAAGCCTTTGACACTGTCGACCATTCCCTGCTCATTGAAAGGCTAAGAGAAACTGGTTTTGACTCTATGTCCTGTAAATGGTTCCAAGACTACCTTTCACAGAGAGATCAGTATGTGGTTCTTGGTAATTGTCGCTCTATGTGTTTGCCTCTATCAAAAGGGGTTCCACAAGGTTCAATACTTGGTCCTCTCTTATTTACTATATACATAAACAACATCACATCATCCATAACAGATTGTAACTCCCACCTTTATGCTGATGATACAGTTCTATACTGTTTTGCTAATACTGCTCAAGCAGCCATTCAAACCCTCCAACAAAACTTTGATCAATTACAACATGCTCTGTTTGACTTAAGACTGGTTCTCAATCCAAGTAAAACTAAATACATGTTATTCTCCAGAGCCAGAGACATCACTGACAGTAGTTTTCACATCACCACCCTAACAGGACACAGCATTGACAGAGTTTCTGAGTATAAATACCTTGGCATTTGGTTAGATCAAAAACTCACCTTTAAATTTCATATTGATTCCCTGGCCAGCAAACTAAGACAAAAAATTGGGTTTTTCTACAGGAACAAAACTAACTTCCCACGGCAAAGTAGAAAACGTGTTATTGAAGCTGTCTTTTATCTGTTTTGGATTATGGTGATGTTGTTTATAGAAATGCCTCTGCTTCTACTCTCAAACCCCTGACTCCATTTATCACTCAGCCCTCAGATTCATCACTGGGGAAGGTTACTCCACCCACCATTGCACTTTATATGAAAAAGTGGGCTGGGCACCCCTGAATGTAAGACGTGACAGGCACTGGTTCTTATTCGTTTATAAAGCCTTACTTGGTAAAATGCCTTCCTACATCACATCTCTGTTAAACCAATCTCATAATCAATATCCAACAAGATCCAGTGACCTGCTGATGCTTGAAGTTCCACGGGTAAACACTTTATTTGGAAGAACTGCTTTCAGCTTTTCTGCTGCTTTCACCTGGAACATCTTACAACAAACATTAAAACTACAAGCACTTGTTTCTTTTGGTCAGTTTAGAACACTGATAATGAATTACGCGGCTTTTGAATGTAACTGTTTTTAACTGTGTTGTTTTATTGTTGTTCTCTGTACTCTCGACATCATTGAAAATGAGGGGACACCCTCAATGATTTTTCGAGATTAAATAAAGGTTGAATGAATGAATGAAAAATGAATGAACTCTAAAATGCATTGATACAAGAAATGATATGTATTATCCTGTTTTTGGTTTTTTTTTTGTCGACATGATAAGCATTTACATCGACAACAAATCCACTTGCTGTATTACCCACTCAACATGAATAAAACAACAGGAAGCCTGAAACAGATTGGTACAAAGACCAGAATTGTAATTTGTTGATTAAAAGAATCAAGACTTGAATATCTACCAATGCCACTTACGAATCCTCCTTTGCATGCTAACTTTGAGAAACATGGATTTAGCAAATTGGTGTTATGACCTGTAATATTTTCATAACAACACAGAAAAAGAAGCAGCAATTTTCAAGAGCCTGAGTTCATATAAAATGAAATCAAAGTTCATATTTTGCTCTTGATTCTGATATTAGTTTAAACCAGCCCTTGTTATGCACCCAAAGGCCATCTGACCAGGTGTTGCAGGAGGCTACTGGGTCAGCACGACGCTGCGAGGGCAGCACCAAGTGTGTGCTGAGGCAGAAATAGGTCAGTACTGAAAGAATACGGCAAATTGTCAGTGACAGTGAACCCCTCCCCCGCGTGTGTGAAGGAGAAAGTGGGCAAACAGGAGTTCACTGTGATTAATCAAAATCCCAGGTAATTATACAAAAACTTTACCAAAGTGACAAATTTGTTCTTCAGAGAAATGCGTCATCATTGAGATAAGTGCTAAGGCATTAAGACTTGAATATAAATGCAGTGGTTCAAGAGTTCATGGATCACAGGCACAGCTGCCTCCTGCTGTGGAGAAATCTTAATGTGCTGAGGTTACAAAGGTGGGAGGAGAGCATCAAAGACGACGTCCAGCTGGAAATCTACAGAGCGCTGACTTCCCAGCCTCTGTGAGAAGAACTCAACAACCCGTTCAAACACGCACAAATAAACACATCAGTGGCAGCAGAGTTAAATCTTTAAAATTTGCATTTTATAACTTATTAGTCAGAGTGTTTGCCTGTTATAATTTGATGTCAGTGAGAGGATGGGAGGGTGAGAGGAAATATGGAGCAAATGTTAGCCTGATGAAAATTGGAAAAAAATAATCACGAGAGTAATATGGTGATGTTTCCTTCTCCAGTGTTTAATTGAATAAGTTGATACGTTATAAAAAATATTACATCACAGTGACCTGGTTCCTCCTGGCACTATTAAACCATGTTAAAGTTGGTAAAAAATAAAAGTGATCAGAGAGCGCAAACCTCTGCCAAGAAATTTCCAACACTTATTTGACCAAAAGGTGGAAAACTGCCTATTCTTGCACATTTGATAAATCCTGAAAAAAAAAATCTGGATCCACATCTAGAGTTGCACCACTACCAAATTCTTATCACTTCATAATTTGTGCCATGGCTAACATTTCCTGAAATTTTCATCAAAACTTTTGGGTATTTGTCAAACTGTGGAAAACTGCCTTACCTCAAAATGTTAACAAATCCTTAGGAACAAAAAGTTGCATCCCCATCAGGAATTCAGATCACCAAAATCTAATCACTTCTGTCCAACATTCTCTGAAATGGTGGAGTTAACCATAAAAATGAAAGAAACAAACAAACAGAAAAAAAAAATTCACCCAGTGAACCCTTTCAAATCCACAAATAATATTTGGATCATTCTTGTTAGTTTTTAATTAAGGAAGTTATCTATTATTCATAATAAACATGATCATCATTTGTTTTGATAGTAGAACTCGAAGACAACTGAATGTCAATGTGAGTCACACTGAGTTTTTAATGAAAGAGAGAGGCATATTGCACTTTTATGCTCAAGGGTTTATTTAAAGGTAATCAGATTAGACAGAACCATTTCAAAATGTCTTCTGTCTGTCTCACACAAAATGTTTTTCAGGAGTATTTAAGAAATATTATCCAAACATGAAAGTAGGCATGACCCCAACAGAGGTTGTGTGAGTCTGTGCATCATGAAAGCTCATGTAACTGCTTTTTTTACTGGGATAAATGTCATGTTTATTTTCTTTACAGCTACCTCGGCCCAAGAGATCCATCATCTGTTGCTGAAAGGATGGGTAGATAAACTTGCTTGTGCCCTTGCTAGTTTAATAGGCATAAGCAGCATTCCCTCATCTGACTGGTCATACTATACATGACAGGAGATATAATAAAGTACATAGTTTGTCGGGGAAAACACTATTTCAGGTGTTAGATAACATTCATGAAATAAATAGTAAAAACAAAATGTAAACAGTAAAAAATGAGCAAGGACAGTGTAACTTGTGAAGTAAGGGGGGCAAGGCTCTTGAGGCCCATCTATAATTCAGCTACTGACCTTTCCAGACATAGCCACCAGTATGAAATTCTAAAAAGTTATACACAGTTTATATTCTATTCTTGCTATTATCTTTTTTTATTTTCTTGAGTTAAAATGCTGCTGTTTGAACTCTGCAGGGCAAAACTCTTTATCACAGAGCATGGTCAAGTGCAAATGGAGATAATTGTGTTAACAATAGGTAATTAGCTATTTTTTATAATAGTTTCAGTGTAACTGATACTTTTAAAAAAGTTTCTGGGGCATGACTTTCATGAAGGACAGCAATATTGTCCTCAAGTTAACACAATATCCAATTGTAACATTAAAGGTCTTATAGCTTGTATCTGCTGTTAGACATGTATTTTTGATGTAGGTTTTAGATTTGAAAATAAGGGACATTTTCTGCTGCCAGCTGTGAGCCGTCCCACCACCCCAATCAAGTTCAGTTACCTCGCGGCAAATGCCATCCAGGCTACTGAAGGTGCAAGAGCATTTTTCTTCTTCAGTTTTATGCCAGTTGTCATCCATCGATTTGGTGCATTACCACTTCATTCAATGCAAGAGACAAATTTCGGTTTGGAAAGGCAGAGGATTTTTTTTTTTTATTAAGATCATATTATAATATGGGAAATCAAAAAGAGAATACTTATATGGGAGGACGGCAGGAAAGGGATAAAATATTGTAGTTTCCCAGCCAGCTTGACAACTTGACTTGACTGCTATGTTGTGAAGAAGTGTAACCTCAGATGGTCTCCTGAACAGCTAGTTTGTTTAATTGAACAACAAAAAAAAAATGAAATAAAATTATTGACTTCTCCACAGCAGAGGGAGGTATCTCTTACCAACCAGAAGGAAGTTCCATAGGTGTGATGATATGCCAAAGCTTTATTGTGTTATAGCTGAAAATGTCATAGAAGGATAACAGAAACATATGCTACAAAAGTCAGCCACCAGACTGAAACTGTTGTCCTATTTGTGTGCCTCTCTCCTTAAACTTGCAATAATGAATTTGTGAGCCCCTTAGGGACAGCACAAACAGGCTGTGAACGATAAATTAGGACATCAACACCTCTGAAGTTAATGTGGGCAAACTTGTTAGCAAACAATTGCTTATTTTCACATCCAGCAGGTACAGAACAAGACAATAACCAATTCAGACTCACGTTTGAGCTTATTTTAGTTCTCTGCCAACTCCTGAGGGAAATACTTGACTCTCTTGCTGCAAAATGCTTACCAAGTCCCTCCTCTGTTTGCTGTTGAGCAAGAGGATGACTGTGGATTTGGGGAGCTTACTCCCAGAGAACAGCTTCGGCTGGGAAACAGCACTTAAAGCTGTGAGAGTCAAGTAGAGAAGTGCTGCTAGTTATGGTCCTGTGAACAAGAGAAAGCTCCATGCAATAAGCAATGTAAGGCCACACTTGAATTAACTTAAAGCAGTCAAAGCTAATAAAGAAAAACATTACATTCAATTAAAAATATAATTGCTGGACATGCCCAAAGGTGAGTGAAACATTTTAGAAACGATGTAACTAAAAGTCCAACTATTATCACACAGTTTTCAAAAGTAATAATTAAAAGTGCACACTACAAGTATCACATCAGTTCTTCTACAGCTTATAACACATTTAAAAAGTTATGTGCCATTTCATGAAAAGTGGAATTGGATTTAATGTGTCCAATACTTCAGTGTGTATATGATCTCCCTACCTCCAATTTTCTTAATATGTAGCTTTTGTAGGAATAGAGGGTCTAACTTTCAGAGCTGGGCTCCATCCTTTTCTCTTTTTGATGATAAACTTCATGTAATACTGTTTTGGTATCTTTTATGTATATCTCAAACAAGACTGACTGCTGTGCCTCTGCACTAACTTGGATTTCCACCTAGTCCATGTGGATCACAGGAGGGTTAGCCCTGCCCCATCGCGGCTGTACATTGACTTTGCATGGAGAGTGATTGCCGAGGTAGTACAAGTAGCGTCTGGTGTGTACGCACCATAAAACCATCCTCCTTCCAAAAAATTAATCCTTTTCTTCTGTTTTGTCTTCCTGTCCTGGCATCCTTTTGGGGAAGATATCTCTTCATGACCCCCAGTCCCACCCATCCAAAGTCACCAAAAAGGCCAGGTTCAATCAAAACTGAAAGGGTTAATTTCCCAGAGAACATTTCTATGTTGTTACCCTTTTCCTGTCTACTTATTATATCAACTTTAAACAAAACCTTTTATTATGATTAAAATGTCAATGTCTTAACAATAGAGTGCTAACATTTCTACAAGGGTCATTTCTTTAAAGGTCCAGCGGAAGATAAATGTCAAAAGTTCCAACTTTAAGATCTGGCAAAGGGAATCTACACCACTGAAAAACAGTGAAAGCTATTTGTAGCCTGTTCCTGCACAGAGGACATTGATATTTACAAAAACCGTCTAACAGGGCAAACAGCCAGTCAAAATTGCACATTCATGATCAACATCTCGAGCAGCTGCAATGTTTTCTATGTTGCCCTTTTCTATGTTATTGAGAAACGTTCTTCACATGTGCAACTATCTGAACATTTCACAGTTCTCAAATAATTCTAGGCTGTCTGATTTCAGACAAACTTTGGGGTGTGATTTTACCCCCAGTCCTCTTTCATTTTTTTCTAGTAGCTGAAAACAGGACCTAAGCCAGGACAGCCTGGCGGTCCTCCATATTTGTTTCTCTGCTGAAGTCATATTTGATCAAGCAAGTCTCTGAAAGATCTCATGTTTGAATCACAACAAAGCGACCATTTTCCACAAACAGCAGGAGTGTGGTCTCATCAACTAACCAAAGCAGGTGTGTGTGTACAGAGGACTTAAACGGTTAAAATCAGCTGAAACTGTCCTGATGTCTGTACCACATTTCCTAAATTGGTTTAGATTTAACAATCATTTCATGTGCTATCCAGTTGTAAAACTGATCTGCACACCCTTGATTGTTAATGATGCACGAGCCTTGTGAAACAACTAGGGTCAATCAGGTAGCAATGTTATAGTTCACAATCTCTCCATGTTTGATTTTGTTTTGCTGTCCCTATTCTTATTATTTCCTTTGTTTTTTGCAAATAAAGTTTAAACAGATACCCTTCAAATGATGCCAGGGAATAAGAAGTAGAGCTCTCGCCACATATTTGTCTTAAAAAAACACTGAGCACACTCAAAAAATGCTATGAATTATAAAGGGAGCCGTGGAGCTACTCAGCCATGAGCGGTTAAGCTGCTGCTTAGCACAGAGAACAAAAACAGCATAAGCACAATGTGGAATTAATGAATAGCTGCTCGACAAAGCTTTTCTCCCAATTGTATTATGTTATGATTATTGATGCTGTTATGAAAATAAAGTCGCAGTCAAGTTATACATGATGAGAAGAAATAAAGAATTGAAAGCTCAAAATTATAATTTGTTTTGTCTGTGAACTGAGAAACCTGCATTTAAAAAAGGTGCTGAAGATGTCGAGTGTTTATCTGCTTTTGTCTAATCTTTGTTAAACCCCGTCTGCTCAACGAGGGAACTTAGAATGTAAATATTCATACTGGCATGTATTCAGGCTGACACAGAGATTATCCTGTTGTTTGAACTACAATATTGCAAATGTTAGTGGTGGGCTGCTGCAACCAAATTTGTGCAATGGGCTTTTATGTAAAAAAAAAACTTAATGAATCCTTAATCTCTCTATCATAAGTAAAAACTTTTTGCATTGTGTGGCCAGAAAAGTAATCATATCACTAGCAAAACAAAGTGCAATATTATTGTCATCCCAATATATGAGCCTGGATGAGCCTGGAATTTCTTGCAGTATTCCACAAACAACTTTTTTTTTTTACTGTGGTCAAGCAAAATTTCATGGTGTTATGGCCCTGCTTATTGACCTTTTGGTGCAGTAAAAAGAAGCTGCAGTTGGCTTCATTAAACTACCTCTGAATTTGTCTGTTACAGTAAAGCTTAAGAAAAAAAACGCTACAGCCAATTTGATCCTCAGGAAAAGTCCCACGCCATTGTGAATTGCATGAGGTTTTAGCAGTATATTTGGTATGGTCTATAGATATAGCAGATGAGCCGATGTAAAGATTTCAAACATTATTATTACCTCCGCCAAGGAGGTTATGTTTTTGGGAGTGGTTGTTTGTCCGTCCATCCGTCCGTCTGTGAACAAAATAACTCAAAAAGTAATGGATGGATTTTGATGAAATTTTCAGGAAATGTTCAGCATGGGAAAAGGAAGAACTGATTTCGATTTTGGTGATCAGCGTCTGGCCGCCATGATGAAAAATGTGACTTTTGTGAATAACTACTGAACTAAAACAGATATCACTAGAAAAGAACCCAGGAGAGCGCAGACCTCCGCCAGCGCCACAGACCTCACCATATTGTGATTTTCACCATAAATATTAGTCCTACCTTTATTTCATCAAAATATTCAGATTCCTTGACCATGAAAACATACCATTAGCAATTGGATTCATAATGACATCTATTTTAGTTCAGCAGTTATTCACAAAAATCCAATTTTTCACCATGGCGGCCTGACGCTGATCCAGATCAACACCAAAATCGAATCAGTTCTTCCTTTTCCCATGCTGAACATTTCCTGAAAATTTCATCAAAATCCATCCATCACTTTTTGAGTTATTTTGTTCACAGACGGATGGATGGACAGACAGAACAACAGACAGACAAACAAACTCTCCCGAAAACGTAACCTCCGTGGCAGAGGTAATTATGAATCCAGTTTCTAATGGGATGTTTTCATGGTCAAGGAATCTAAATATTTTGATGACATAAAGGTAGGACTAATATTTATGGTCAAAATCACAATATGATGTGGACTGTGGCGCTGGCGGAAGTCTGCACTCTTCGAGTGCTTTTCTAGTGATATCTGTTTTAGTTCAGTAGTTATTCACAAAAATCACATTTTTCATGATGGCGGCCAGTTGCTGATTGTTTGGTAAATCCTATTAGTTATTTACCCTACTAATGCATCTTTTCTCCCCCCAAAAAGTTAGAAATATGTTCAGTGGATTATTCTCCCCTTTAATAATAAACCAATTAATGCAGTTTTTGTTGGGTAGCCTGATTGGTCACTTTACAATGAGGTAAAGCTTAACTTGTAAGGAACATACATCCATGAGATGAGCAACAGTTAAACATGCAGATACCCCCCCCCCCCCCCCCAAAAAAAAAAAAAAACTTAATAAATAAATTAATTAAATTAAATAAAAATAAAAATAATTAAAAAATCGGAAATCCACATGTTCAGCTGTGATTCTCATTCGACAAATTCATGATCCTTACAAGCTGAGCTTTTGTTGTGAAAGTGGCTAAAGAGGTTCAACATTTTCAAGTACAACACTAATCGGTATTATTTAAACAGAGACATATCCACTGAAATAACACTTCCAAACTTGTTTTGAGGACTCTATTTGACATGTATTTTGACTTAACGCTGGGTGTGTCCTTTATTTATCAGAAAACAAGAGATGATTTTCTATGTTGCCCTAACTGAACGCTCTTAGAAATTACTTGTGCTTCATTTGAGACTAATGTTTTGTCTCACAGTTGCTCATTTTTATTTTACAGCAGGCGGTCATGATGTTGATCCAAGATATGAAAGTGACTGAAACTTGTTTTGGCAGCTCACACAAATATCCAACTTTTTATTTCTTGAGTCTTGAGTGCATAAAATTTTGAACATGATACTAAGCAAAAAAATTAATTATTAGTTGTCTCAATGCTGGTTGTTTGCAGGGATTTGCAATACGTTAAAACAAAAATTATCTGCTGGGATGTAATTTAATTCCATGTCAAAAAGTCCAGTCACATTGTAAATTGACTGCTGTTAATTAAAATGGTTGCATGAAATTTCCTCATGTGGGCCCTGCCACTTAAGAAGTAAAAAGTGGAAAGATAATGGTAGACCTTGAGCAAATTACTAAATGAGACAGAGCGGAAGACATCATGAGGGAGACAGGGGGACGGAGTAGGAATAGGGGGGTGGGTTTGATTAGACAAGCTCTGAGATGTGCCGTTAATTACTACTGCAGTTCAAAACAATCCCCCTCTCCCGCTGAGTTCCTCCCTCCTTCTTACACCATCAGCCACATGCTCCATCACATGGAGGCTCCTTTATCAGAGCCCGGGGGTCTGAGTTACGCATCCTATCCTCATCACCCCAGATCTGTACTGATCACCCTTTGAACCTTGTAATTAGCTCTCATTGTCCAGCAGCTTCAATCAAAGTCCTGCCATCACTGATGAAGAAAGCACCAAGTTGCTTGTGGAGTTCCTAAACGCTGTTCCGTTTAAATGAGGCTGTTTGTAAATTCAGATGCACTCAAGACCGTGTTGTTGTATATGCTGCAGAAGCATGAAGCTTGACATAACATTGCATTGACTCCTGACTGAAGATTCAATAGACAAAAAAACGTCAAATTGAATCATTTCAGTGGTATATATTTTCCTCTAACCTTCCAACACAGAATGTCAGCCCCATCGTAAAGAATCCATCATTCAATATCAAACCTTTTGACTGTAAGGTCTTTCTTTGCCTCAAGTCACACAGAAACACATGTCAAATGGCCATGTCCTCTGTTTATCATAAAATACCCTTGAAATTATTAGGTTCCGACTGAATCCAGGGAAGTTTGGAGATACTGAGCATCAATGTTTTGGTGAAGAACTGGTTGGGGCATCAGTAGCTCAGTCTTGTACAATGCTCTGCCAACATATGTTAGGTTGCAAATTCAAGCACAGCTCCAGCTGTCGCATGTTAATATGTCCTTGGGCATAACACTTAGGCCTGAGTTGCTGTCATTGTTGCATCAGTGATTAATAAATGGCCATAAAAGGTGCATGAATGTGAAGCAACATCTTAAAGGCAACTTACACATGAACTTCAAGTATCAGTGATTGAATGAGAGTGTGAATGGTTATTACTTGGCAGTTGTGACCTGTGGTGAGAAACTGCTTGTGAGAAAGACGGTCAAAAGGCCCCAAAAGCTTAAATCCACTTACCTTTTAGAGAAATATTTGTTGTGAAGACCAAAATTAAAAAATGTAACAAAACTGAAAAAAAAGTAATGAGATGCTGATAGAGTGAAAAGATGTATTAAATCAATACATTTTTAAGGATCCAGGTTAGAAGCCCTGCCAGAAATGTTGGTCCCCATGAAAAGATATCAGATTAGCACCTATCCCAAACCAGCAAAAAAAACAATCCAACAATGCAGATTGAAAAAATGTCCTTGCTCTACAACCTTATTACTATATTATTTGGTACAGAAAAATGCAGAAATGAATCAAATTTCCTCCAGTAAGATCTTAAAGTGCCTCTTGTCAATACCATATTATTACATGGGATTTGACCCATGCAAAAGATGCCTGAATATTATTGCTTTTTGTTGTTGTTGTTGTTTTTTGGCAAAGAAGGAAGAGAAGAAGAATAGAAAAGGGTAAAGTTGGAGTTTGTGACCTGACAAGCTGGGAGGGACACATCACCCCATCCATCGCAACACACAGGATTTCTAAACACAGGGGCTTATGTTGTGAAAAGTGAAACCCTGTTAAGAACCTTAGCATTCACTTGGAACAGTGTTGATTATTTTTTAGTTTAACCCAAAAGTGGGTCAGTTCCAAAGGTTTTGGTGGTACCCTTGGTTGCTATATATTGGCAATCTGTCACTGGATATCTCCTGTTTGGGAGATATCTCACAGGTTGCATTGTTGGCACTTGTACTTACTAGTCTCATAGGCCTCGAGCAACCCATCTTCAAAAACTAAAATACACCCTTCAAGCGTAAAGTTAATTGTTCAATTTTCTCCCCCCAAAGTAACCATATATTTTTATCAGCTTAAAGCTCACATTGAAAAGTTTTGTGATCATATTGTGCTTTTCCAGGGTCATGTATGACGCCTTCCCGGTACAGCATGCCAGAACCATACAGAAAGTATTTATGAACCGTCAAACAAATTCATATGGACCCTAATAATTAATCCCTCAAGTAATGGTAAACAAATATATTAAGCAACAAAACTCACACAGAGGGTTAAAATCTAAGTCAGAAAGCCACGGCAGCCATCTTCCTGGAGCAGGCTCCTTTTAATGCAGTACTCTAATTGATCAGCATTCATCCCTCATCCACAGTGGATTTACAGAGTCGTAGCCAGTGGCAGCCATAGTGCTGCCAGATCTTAAGAGAAATGACCAGAGGAGCGCTGCCATCCACCATTCACACCAGGAGGTTTTAGCTGCTGTCGCCACACAGGCTGTTTACTAATCAAGATTTACTCCGTCTGTTTGTATACATCTATAAATCAGCTGTGAGTGAATGACCATGAATCTAAAACAGGAGTAGATGTCTAATTGCCTCCCACAGGCCTGAGGCAAATATATATATCAGGGTTTTACCTCCTGGAGTTGCATATAAGACTATAGGGAACAAATGCTTTGTTTTTAATTGCTATATAACCCTGACTTCTGGGGCTATTTTCATATATTCAGGCAGCCATAACAGCTAGAAAAGATCAACCTAAGCGCCAGAGGCAAGGCTGTGAATTCATCAACCACATATTCAACGGCACGTCTTGAAAATCAAATTTCTTGTAAGTCCCTGTTGAGAGACAAAATGTGTTTTCCAACTTAGGGGATGAAATGATCCAACTGCTGAACTAAATGTGCCTCCAAAGACACATTTTCACATTTAACGTGTGGTCCTCTGATTAGGGTGAAATGTCAAATTCCCCCAGGTTCAGCCATTGCCTTTCAAGGATGGATGGAAGGGAATATTATATGTGTAAAATTGCGGCTAGAGATATCCTCTCAAGGTCAAAAAGTGAGCCCAAGATATCTGTAATAGACAGAAGGACCCTTAGAGGACAGAAGGAGGCGCAGGGGCTGGGGAGATGGTTTAACTTCCTGTCCTTGGGGAAATCTTCATCCATCTGGGGAGTCATAGGGAGCACAGCCAATTCACATACTCTAACAGGCTTTTAATTTGGGGAAACATATGCCACTGCTAAGGACCTTTGGAGTCAGTTCACACGGCAGAAATGGGTTGTTACCATGGACATTGGCTAACAGACTAAATGAAGCATACATAAGAATATTCATAAGTGGTGGACACATAACACTCTCCTATGTCCATGTCAATGCATATATCCAGCCTCCATTATTCTCAATGACACTAAGGGCGATTAAATTTCACACAGCACAATATGGAGATTCATGTAAGACCACAATCTGAGCACATAAAGTGTAATCCATGACACAAAATGTCCCCTGTTGTCATGTGTGGAGAAAGAGAAAATTAAATCCATAAAGCATTCCTGAGCCAAATCCTTATCTGTTGCTTTGGATTAAGCCTACAGGCAAAATCACAGGATCAGTGCTGACGGAGGGTCTCCCACCTTTTACGTATGTATGACTTAAAATGCCATGACATATTTTAAGCAACAGTTCTTCATTAATAGTCAAGTTTAAGGGAGAGTAGTGCAAGTTAGTGCTGCTATTTTGTGTTTTTTGGGTAAGTTCAAGTTTTCTTTGCATTTACAGGACACTAATGGATGAAGCGCTTTGGTCTATGCCCATGGACACATAAATAGACACTGCATGGACTCTGGATATTGCGGCCCTGTAACAATAATCTACTTGAAACTTGAAATGCTGTGAAGGAAACATGCTGGGTTTGTTTCTCATAAAGCGAACTCCACACTTTGGTTCATACAAAGAACAACTAAAAAACATGGTAGCAACCATGCCAGGCCAGTAGGTGGCGATGTTTGTAGTGAAACAGTTGTGTCACAACACACATCTGTGCTCTATAACAAATGCATCTCCACCGACCGGAGTATTGCTGCAGCAAACCCACAGTTTGTTGGAGGAGCAACAACCAACCCAGCACAGTTAGCAGCACACGTTGCCTGTTAACTGTTGTTGTTGCTCCTAGATTGGTAACCTTTATCTGAAAGAGTACTAGGCACACAACACATGTCACCGTTTTCCCTGACAATGCTGATTCCTGTTTAGAAAGAGACAAAAACGGAAGCGTTGTCAACACTTTTCAATCTGGACCCTGGATTCAGAAGTTTGTGGATTCAGGCACTCTGGGCACCCTTCTCGTGTAAACAGAAGGCTCAAATACAACAAATACTCTCTCACAAATTGCCGTGTAAACAAGGCCTTTATCATTCACCAAAAACTCAATACTGCAGAATGGTCAAGGCTATGTAAGAGGAGGGAGGGGTGCACACCTGGCAGACCAAAACATTGAGTGCAGTTCTATGATCCACACGGCCAATTATCCAGGGAGAAAATTGTGGTCAGCGTTGAAACTCAATTAAACTCTAAGCACTGGAAACTAGAAACATTTTTATTACTCATCAGGGCTGCTGGTGGTGTTTAAATAGGAGGTGTTGAAATTCGGAGTGCAGGAAAAACACTGAAATATCTAGCTCTGATTCAAAAACAGCTTCTCCTTTGTGTGAAAGCCTATTAGAGATTTAAAGCTCGTTTCTTACATGTTTATTTATGGATTTTATATCAGCAGGAGTTATTCCATACATAAATGTTTTGAACGTGACCTTTTTATGTGAAACAAAAGCAGTAACTGCAGCCGTCAAATAAAGTGAGCAGATTTACTTGGCATGTGCAATATTCCTCTCTTGGTGGTATATGAAACTGCATAAATAGGAATACTAAAGCGAAGCACAAGCACCTTACAGTAAGCTATGACAGAAGGTCAAAATAAAAGAGAGGTTTTAAGTTGTTAGGCTTCCCTTCAGCAATAAAACAATCTTAGCCACTACACTTAAACACAAGTCCCTGCATAGTTGCCATCCGTCCAAGTTCTGTCTGCCTGCTGCTTACTGGCCCGGATAGCTGCAAAATCTCAACGCTGATTATTCACGCCCAGCCACAGCTGCGATAGCGCCACAGTGTCAGGCTTGCACTTTACTCCTTTACAGTCGCTTGGAGCCTTAACTCTATCCGTCTGCAGCACACCACGGCACTGAGAGAACTTTTCTACTATTGTGGAAGCCCCAGAGGGAGCGCGGAAAAATGTGGAGTGGGCTCTTTCAGTAATTTCAGTCCCAGCCCCCACCATGCACATCAGAGCCTGAGGAACAGATATGGTCCGAATTGTGAATCCACCCACACTGCATGTCACTCTCTATAACAGAGCCTGCAAGCATGCTATCTACACAGACCAGTCATACATGTGCACACACACCTACACACACACACACACATACACTGCCTTGTAGAAACAGAATATTGCACACACAGAAATAGGAAACTTTACACTGGAATGTGATTGAATTGATGTACAATAGATAATAAAAATCAGATCTCACTATATTGCCCATGCATTTTAGATGGTTTCCAGTGTTGCTTCAGCTCTAATCATCTATAATCTTGTCTCGATGTTGCATCAAAGGTTGGGGTATGAGTAGGAGCTTGGCATGTTGGCACGCTCTTTGTCTGCCTCCCAATAGAATGCTTTCCACTCGGCTGAATTACCCACTTCATGATAACTCGATGCAGCAGAGCAAAAAATGATGCTCCCCAGACTCCCATATTCAGATACAAATGGATTCCTCAGCCCCCCCATGCTGCAGAACAGAGCAGTGACGGCAGCAGCAGGAATATAGCCTGTTATGGAGGAAGCCTCCTGGATATACAGCCAATTAGAAAATCAACTGAGGCTGGATTTTTTTTTTTTTTTTTTTTTTGGCAATCGACTCTGGTTGATTGAGTTTCTCTATATATGTGCTCATGGTAACATGCATCTTCGTCACAGTGCTAACAGACTAGACTGGTTTTCAGAAGGGTGATAGGAAATGTTGAGTGCAAGAAATGAATATGAATATCAGGCAGAAAGGCAATGGTCTTTGAAGCCTAGATTGAACTTCTTCAAAGGGTAATTTGCTCATAGTTTGATTAAAAACAGTCCAAGAGCTAACACACTCGTAAGTGTGAGGAGATCATGTAGTGACCTTTGACAGCCAAAATCCATATGCCCAGTTCTGGGGGACATCTGTGAAAAGTTTGGACAAAATCCCTCATAGCACCCTTGAGATATCAGGTCAAAAAAGCAAAGGGTAAACACTGTAAACATCAGGCTCGACAACCTTCAACTTTGACCCATGACATCTCAGCTCTAATCAATATATCCTTAAGGCAGGGTGGATATTTATGCTGAGTTGTGAGCTTAAAGTTCTAACCTTGGTGAATCTCTTGACAAGTTATGGTCCAAGTCCAGAGAGAAAGTCCAAAATATCGAAACTATTTATTCTGGATAAAATATTTATGAAGAGTCCTCTCCTAAGGTTGGAACCAGCAACATCTAACTGCCACAGTTAAATGTTACAACTGGCTGATATCTGGAGTCAGATGATGTAACCCCAGTCACCACACAGTTCAAAAATGTCACCCACTTTTTCACAAAAAACAACCACAAGGGATGAACAAATGGATCCAAAGAGGTCTTTAGGAAAGAGGTGTTAAGACGTCTTTTTTTACTCTTCTCTGTCCATCTCAATTGCAGAAAGCAGAGTCTATGGTAGTACTAGTGATGAACTGCTTCTCTCACAACAGACAGTTATCAGATATTATTCCATAGAAGTAAAAACAAACAAAAAAAGAGACAGGTGTCAGAAGTGTTCAAAACTATGGCTTCATTTTTAACTCAAAGAACCTTACTGCATAACTTTAAGTGAGTGGAGCACCAACAACTTACAGAGGCATTCAACCATACAGCATGGCATTGAATATCCAGAGTGTCTTGTTTTGGACATTCAGCATCTGAAAATCCAACCATCGTGTCAACTTTTGCCCACACAGAAAATCATCAGGCATTGATACGAGAATAGTCAAAGAACTGGATCTATAAATAAAAAATGTTAATGGCACTGGTATCTATAAAACCTTATAAATCCCCATCCCAAATAAATACTTGGATGGTTTCCATATACAGCTTAGTTGCTTTCTTCTGATTCAGATGAGAAAATGCTTAAAATTTGTGTATTTCCCTTGGACTGTTTCATGTTCACACAGCAGTATTTTGAAAAGGGCCTGATGGTGCAAGTCAAGCAGTCTACATTATGTGAAGGAGGAAACAGGCTATACTACAACAGACAGATAATGATAAAACCATACAATAAATGTCCCATGTTATATTACACAAGTGAGCACAGTAATCAATGTGGGACAAGCCTTACAAAATAAATGTAAATGAACTTTGTTCACGAAGAAAAAAGCTTTCGCTGCTCAAGGGTGTCTCCAGCAGGACATAGAGGACCCCAGATAGCATTTGAATTACACATGCAGTGTACAGAAAAACTGTCATTGTGAGGGAAAGTAAAGAACTGCTTAATAAATAATATATTCTCCTGCTCAAACGAGTTTGACTACAATCTGAGAATAAGTTTTTGAAACAGTTGTATGTCAATTAATGATCCTCTGTAGTGTTTATCTGTTGCTGTTTGATTGGTGTGTTATACTAGCTTACAGAAACTGGCTGTGGGATCAAAAAATTATCATTTGGTAGCACTTTGCTATCAGCCGAGTTGCCTGGTAGCTGTGTTGCAATTTTAACAGCTGCAGCTACTTGTGAGTTTTATAATGCGTCGCCCTGTTTGTGTGGGTTCCTGCATCCTCACTACATGGGGTCAATTGGAAATGAGCCAAGATCACTTATATCCAGGCAGGCTTGGCATGGTTGTTTATGCCAAAACAGGATTTTTTTGTGTGTTCATATATATATGAATGAACCTTCTTGCCCACTTGTATGAAAACAACTCTCCCAAATGGTCAATATGTGTAAAGAACTTTCGATCCAGTGATTTCCAGTCTTTAAGGTTATTGAAAAAACAGCCTCAGACACACACACTTGAGAGTAACCTTTTTAAAGAGTCGCTGATTGAACAAGAACAGCTATCTTATTTCCACTTTTTTACATACCTGCATCAGCCTATAAAACTAAAACTACCCATGCTAGTTTGACAGAAAAATTTGTGGCTGCGACCATGGCATTAAAATTTATAGTTGTGGACCTTGTCTGCCAGCTCTTTATGAGTTCTTTTCATGGCTCTGTCACATTCACAATCCTGTTGTCCAAGCAGGCATATTGGACTGTTAACAGCCATCATGTTTATGCACATATTTAGTTAAAAGTAATAATTTCTCCAGCCTAAAATGCTAAAATGTGCTCACATTGGCATTGTTTTATCCTCATTAATTTCCTTTTCCTAACATATTTGTGGATGTGCTGCAGTTCATTCCAGGATATTACCATCACGGGAAAGAATAAAATTACACTTCAACTGTGCCGAGGAATGAAATTGCTCCATTACCGAGTGGAATAACAGGACAGATTTTAATTTAGATTGTTTTAATTTCCATGCACAACTGGCTTTTGGTGCTCCTGCAAACCCTCTGATCATTTCATTAGACTGTTTTATTTTTGCTGTGTGCTGACTTCTTCTCTCCTTGTGTCATTGATTGGCTTGACCTGTCACCTGTCACCAGGCGCCAATCACCCTGTGAGACAGGCAGGGGAGGTGGCAACACTCTCCCTGACCTTTGAACTTGTGTTGACAACTCAAGCCGCCGCAGAGACTACCCCATGTCTGGCCTGGCATAGCAATGACATGGAAGTAATGTACTGAGAAGATTCATATTGATATTCTGTGCAGGAAACAAAACAGTGTGACAAAAAAATGTCAATATTCTTTTGCCACGTATGCAATTTTGCAATCAAGTTGGAACTGCACACTAAGCCAACACTTCAAATCAGGTGAATCATATAGAAATTATACCTCAACCAGAGCAGTTAATCCAAAATCCTTTAGATAAACGTATTGCCCTAGCAATCAGAGAAATCCTTGTGAATGTTTTTGAAGTCTTATGCAACGTAGGTCACATCATCCCATCCCTCTTTTTCCTTTCCTGTCAATCATGTCACTGGAAGTGAAGCAGGAGGGTCTTAAAATAAGCAAACAGCCCAGAGAAAGTCAAGTGGTAAATTTCACATCTGGGGCCCCACTGGTCAAGGACAAAATCCTGATACAACTTTTTTTTCACTTCCTCCTTCACTTCTACATGTGCCTCACTGGTCACCTTCTGCTAAAAGGAATTAGATACTTCAGCTGTTTGGAACAGGGTTGCAGAAATGTTTTTTTTTTTTTATCATGGAGTTATCTGGTCTAGCTGTCATCTTTCATTTTTGAGATAAATGCATAAAAGCTGATCAAAATCATGTAAAAATGACATCATTGTGGGACTCCAAAGTTTCAATTTTAAAAAACACCATTTGTCTCCGAATTTAGATAGCTGGTAGCTATTAATCATATTTAACTACATGTTTTAATCTCCATAGTTTGGCAATAGAACATAAATCAGTTTGACAATGTCAACCAATTGAGCTAGCAGCTAGATTTGGAAATGGAAATGCATGGAATTGGTGTATTTTATTATGTTGACTTTGATTTAAACAAAATACATTTTTTAATGATTTGAATACAAAAAATGCTTTCTGTGTCAATAGCCTATCTAGCTGTCTAATTTCTCCACCCACAGATGAAAAAAAAATCTTTCATAAAATGTGAGCTCAAAAATTCCCCTCTGGGGTGACTCCCTAGGCCAGGTGCTGATAGGCTTTTAAAACACATTACATGACTTAAGTGTTAAAGCTTGCTGCTTGCATTTGAAACACTGAAGTTGCTTTTGAAACACTCACTACATGCTGATAACTTAACAGTACATTGTTTATGGTATCAGCTCCAAGTTTATCAGGGCCTTTTTGTGTGGTGTTGGCATGTTCTCTCCATGTATGTATGGGTTCTCCTCAGGCACTCCCACAGATCAATTTGCCCTCAGGTATGAGTGTGAGCGGGAATTGTTGCCAATCTCTCTATAAAGATGCATTCACACCAAACACGACTTGGGTGACCTGGGAGACCACTCTCCATGCAAAGTCAATTAACAACTTCAATCAGGCTCGACCATGTGCAACAGACGTGATCTGGGCAACTTGGTCATGCTACTGGGATGCTTTGGAAGCTGAAAGATGTGAACTTCAGGCAATATCACATGTGGCTGTGCTGCGACAGCCAATCAGTGTTGTGCTTGAGTATGTGGTTTCAAAAATGACCTCATTTACAGGCAACAGGATGAGCTGTGACAGCAAAGTTTAAATCCCTGGGACTGTTCACAGCTCCTTTGTCATTCATCTCTTCTGTCTGATTGTAAACCAACTGAAAGTATCAAAACTTGAGAGCACTTTTAAAAATTAAGCTATTTTTATTTGTTAATTTTATTTTTCCTCTTGAAAAAAAGTGACATGCTTTATGCTTGGCAGCAGCAATATGTTAGGTTGTAATACATCTGATTCGATTTAGATTAGGTACAGCTTATATAAAGGCTGGACTGCCTGAGGGGGAGGTATGGGAAGTGAGCTGACTGAGCTGTAGAGTAGAGAGAGAATTCATAGACAACATGTGAGTCATTTATTGGTATTTTCTGTTTGAATAATGTAAGCATATTGTCAGTAATGACATAAGTGTCATTCTGGTGTGTTTTCTTGCTTGTTTTTGCTTGTCGTTTTCTTCATTTACAGTATTTTTGCCTTGTTTTGTCGTATGTTTGCCCAATTCATCTTTTGTCTCTGTCTCTTTCACCAAAGTTCATGTTTTATGGATTTCGTAAGTAGTTCAATAATATAATAACATAAATAATAATATTATATAAATTAGGCTGAGTTTTGGTTTTGCCTTCTCAAAAGTGCTTTACATGCTAATTTAGAATTGTTTAAAAAGAGAAACCTGTAGAAAATTCAAATCTCTTTTTTTTTGTTTCTTGTAATTACACACTATTTTAAGCATTTACATCTTAATAATGACATATACTTGCTAAAATGTTTCATTTTTACCTGAAAAGTCAAAGGACAATTTCTGACATGTTTGTTGACAAAAAAGACCAGGCAGCCATTTATATTCATCGTAGCAAAAGGGTGAATATTTATAATAAAGTGCTGTACTGGACCACTAACATTATTCCAATGTACCTACCTGTCAAAATGTTGAGCATGCATGCTGCATGCAGCATGTTGCTGAGGGTCCTCTTTTTGACTTTTCAGAATATGATAACCCTAATTTCACTGATTAGTTTTAACTTAATTTCAGTGTTAGTGGAACATGCAACCATTTCTTTCTTATTTATATGTTTGGTTAACTTTGTTGTTATTGGTACACATATAATATTTTTGTAGACCAACACAGAAGTTTTTTCACTGTACTTTGGATTGTCGCTGATAACAAAAAAATGTAACATACATTTTTTGTTAAACGATAACCTTTATAAAGAACACTTTTGAGATTCTTAAGTGGAAACGTAATTTGCAAGACTAAAGAGCTATTATCAAGCCCCAGTGGATAATGGCAGTTGAACTTCAGAAGCAACTTTGATGTCTATGTGCTTAGCGTGTCGTGACCTCTTCTTTGAGTTTCTTGATCTGATCAAGTTAGTCCTTACGGTTATAGGAGTAGTGTATGAATTATTGATTCAAAAGAAACAATCAGAAATGCTTAGAGCCCCCCCCCTCCATTTTTGTATTATTAATTAGCAACTCCTTAGACCTTATTATTTCAAACACACAGCAACCTTTTAAAACTCAAAAGTAGACAACATTAGATTCATTTTATTTCCCACCAAACATTAAAATCTCATGCACGTGTTTCTCACAAAGCTTTTTTCCAAAATTAATCTGAAACCGGTATTCTATATCCCAAATAGTTTTGGGCTTTTGGTGTGCTAAATGCTAACTCACTTCTGTGATTTTCAACTTGTTCCTGCACCTATTAAATGTCTAAAATAGTCTAAAAATCAATTGAAGTAAGCCAGAAACATGGGATTGGTTTTCAATAAATTCAATTTCGGATGGGAAAAGAAAAAAGTTAATCTTATAAAGAACAGAAAAAGGAAATAAAGAAATTCCACTGTTGAACATTTGTAATAACAATTTAAATTTGCAACTTGGCAATGATAATATTCGCAATATGTGCATTTTAAGGTACTAAAAACGCGAGCAGACAAATCCAAACAGATGGTGATACAGATGCATGCTTTTTCAAGGTAGAAAAGGAATCACTTAGTCAATCAGTTCTTCATAGACACACACCTTAATAACTGTTGGTTGTTTAGATGTAAATCTCCAGTTTGGACTGATTATGTGGCAGCAGAAGGGGTCAAAGGCTTGTAAAGGTCACAGAAAACTGTCATCTTTGAGCCTTAAATAAAAGACCACATTCAAAGACGTGCAGCAGGGATGTGCCCTGGACATAAACAGATAAATTGAACAACACTGTTTTTACTAGCAGGCCAAAATATTAAAGGTTAGCTGACACATTTTCTGCAGGGAGAATGAATGATGGTGAATTCATATGCCACCCTGTGACCACTGTATCCTGAGGCAGCGTTGCTCACATTCAGCTCCACATAAATTCCCTCTCTCAGTGATGGCTGAAACTAAAGCTCCTTAAACGCAGAGATAGGCTGCAGAAGCGAAGAATCTTTACTAGCCGGATTATCTCCCTTGTAGCAGCCGCGCTCTACAAATGCTTTTCTATCTGGTAAACCATGTAGCTCTAAATTCAATTAGGGCCACATAAACATTTTCATGTGTGGCAAGTGAGCTGTGAAAGGGCAGCGCACAGGCTCAGGCTGCAGCTGGGACGAGGCGAGCGGGGCCGGATCTGCTTCTGAGGAACAGAGGAAGGGAGAAAAGATTTGAGATGCTGCAGGAGATGTGCTGTAATATTTAGCATGCACAGAACTCGCTGCTTTGTGAGAGTCCAAGAGCGGCTGTGTCTCTTTATCACTTGGTATGTCTGCAGCTGTCATGTTTCCATCCGTCTATCTGAATCCGTGCCTCCCTCTATGCCTTCCCTCATCACACACAAACGCAGGCCCAGAAACACCATATCTATTGATTCCTATCAATCTCACAATCCTTTTAAGCTAACATGAAAAGCTGTTTTCTTTCAGATTTGTCCAGCAGCATCCATCCAGATACACTCTGCATTTACAACAAGCAGCATTCATCATTTAGTATCTGGGTGCACTGAAGCTGTAAAAGGCACGTTGTGGCTACAGCTTTAAAATAAGGGGAATGAATAATCAGTGATTTCTCCCTCTCGCTCTACTTCTCCCCGTGTCCTTCTGTCCTGCAGCTCACATTACACTTCATTATTCTTTAGGCTACCCACTCCCTCTAGTGATGGACAAAGGCACTGCCTATGGAGCAGCTGGCAGGCTGGCAGGCAGGCAGGCAGCAAATGTGGGACCACAGGAGTGACAGGGAGAGACGGCCTCCCTGGCTGCAGGCTGGATGCCGTGCCAGGGCTGCCGGTTCGGAAAGCTGCGGTAAGCTGAGAGAAACACTTGTGTGACAAGAACGCATAAAACAGTCAAAGACGCATAAAAAAGACCGACTGAGTGCAAGCTGCATCTCAGGTAGTGCGGCAGGTTAAAGTGCTAAAATACAAAAAAATATATAAAAGTAGTGGCACGGGCAAAACAACATTTGCATTATCACATACAGGCTTGTCACATTGATGTCTGCAAACAGTATGACACTTCTTAGTGGGCAGGGCTTGGCTGGAGTCCAAACTGTCTTCAAGTGATGGTCATTAGTGCTAAACATTTGGCTCATTCTCAACATCTGCAGAAAGTATTACAGATCTCTCTGTATAAACAAGGTTTATCTCTAAAGCTGGGAGTGTTACATGAGAAAGAAAAAATGCTTGTGAACAGAGGCAGATTAGCTGTACTGAGCTTAAATTTGTAGACCATGCTAAAGTAATATTTCAGTATTTTGAGTTGGTTGTATGAGGTACTTGACAACAGTCAGTAAAATGGCTATTGCAGTACTCTACAAATGAAACATCCTCTTTTAAATGTGTGTAATTCATATTGGACAACATCAAAACTTTAAATGTCAGGGTACATGACAATTTTCTGAATTAAAATCTATCATTGAGGGAACACCTCTGGCATAAAGCTTGTCGAGCTATTGCACAACTGATCACGATAACTGTCAGTCTGCAGGATTGCTCTTGCAGAATGTGTCTTTGCCCTTTGAACATGTTCACTACTAATGATTAACGGTTCTCAATTACTTTCTGTAGTGCCCCTCTACTCCCCACCCCCTAGAGATTAGTATCCTCTCTTTCCCTTACAAGGGGTGACCAGCCAAAATTCCAGGGGGCCCGTGCCCCATTTTGGTCACACCCCTGCCCAGACATGCAGCCCACTCTGACTATCCTGTGTCATGGCATCCCTGAGCGACGCACTTTGCCCTAAATCACTCCTGCTACTGTATCAGTGATGTTAAGTGGGTGTGAAGGGCATCAATATGTGATCTGAAGCTGATGGTTAAATTACATAGAAACTTTCACCACTGGAAAAATGGATGTGAGACTGAGTGCGTGCAAATGGTTAGGAGTTATAGAAAAGGACTATACATGCTCAAATTATGATCCACTGCTGGAGTGATTATACTTTGTTGGCATTAATTTTGTTTTGCTAAGATAGATCATTTCATTTATCTGCAAAACTAGTCCAGAGTTGATGTGCCCTCGGGGGTGGCTAACATTAGATGACACTACTGGCATCTGCCACTTTTGACATCTGTAGTATTTGAGATTTTGGGTTCCCTTGTAAATTTTAGGCTGCATTCAAGGAGTGACATTTTGGCCAACTTTTGTCATCGTAGAGGGAAAGGTCAAGCCACATCAGGCTACGTCAGGCTGCGTAGATGTAAGTTAGCATCAACTAGGCAACGCTGATGTTATTTGGGAATGTTGACAAAAATATACAAGTGCTTGAAAATTTCAGAAATTCGACCCAGCATGCTTGTAAAAGCTCCTGTAGTACATCTCAAGGCACCTTTTTCAGATAGCCATCTTTTGTTCTCTTGGCATGGCGTTGTAATTCTGGCACCAGCTGCTTGTGGTCTAATTGAATATACTGTATGTCCACTTTTTCCTGGCATTTGTTGAGGGATGTTGCAGTAATTTGGTCAATGTTCAGCAGTGCCAACCTCCCTTAGGCCTAAGTTCCCCTTAGCTGAGTGCGCTACATGTGTAATGCATCACATCTAGGTTAGCAGAAACATAATCTGTCAACAATTAGTCAGAAGCCTGTGGGGTAACGTCATACTCCACCAGCACAAGGTTCCTCTCTGCTTAGATATGTCAACCAGTGCTGAACACAGCAAATTGACCTCGGGAATGTACTTTCGCTGGAATATTAATAATTTCTCATTGCTAGTCAACATGGGTATTGATGTAAGAACAGGCCTTTACTGAATCTTTGCTTCCTCTCTTTCAGTGGTTTCACATTTCTACAAAAAAGACAAAAAAAACATATATGTACAATTTTATATAAAAATCAATAAACAAACAATGGTTAGTCAAATTTGTTGACATTTTGATTGTCTTAAAAAGGAAGAGTCCAAGCAAAAGAAGCAAATTTCTAACCTTTTCACATTCATCAAGTAGGGCAAGGCTTGACAAAGCATCACTTCACAGTGAGGGCGGGGCTTGACAAAGGTCAAGCGGGATGGTAAAACGATATCTTGTTCAGCCTGAAGGCACACACACACAAACACATTCACACAAACTCCCTTGATTGAACTGCTCTCTGCTGTGAAAAAGCATCTCCATTTGTATTTAAGTGGCACAACGTGATAATTACCTGGGCTGGGTTTCTCCTGAGCTGCATGTTCCTCTGTGGGTACCTGACAAGGCCTAGTTTCCCTCGGCCCCCTCTCAGCTCATCCATCTCAGTAGTCTGGATGATGTAGCGCTGCCTTCAGTTGCAGGCCTACCCCTGCGAATGTTAATAATCATACACAGCCTCCATCCCCATTTGCAGTTCCCAGCACTTATCAGTGGGATATCAGCTCCACCAGATAAAGACTTTGAGCAGGGAGAAAAAAAATCCAGGTCTTCAGCTTTAATAACTCATCAGTTCTTATATCATTCTGGGTCCATGTGTTCAGAACAAGGATTAGCCCACTTAGAATCAGGCTGCTTGTAAGGACCTAATGAATATAATAGCCAACTCTAGTGTTGCATGTACTGAACAGATTACGAGGTGAGGAAAAATGCAACTCAATAGAATTCATTAAATAAAGTTGTCAGAGAGCACTCTGCATGCAGAAAATCCTTGTTCCTCGTTGAGTGGTTTCATTTAAATTCCATTGTGTCGTAACTGGGACATACTTAAAAACCATACAGGGACAGGAATGAGATCTGTCCCCTTCAAGATAATTGATACCATCAGAGTCTGGGCAGACCACACAGTGAAAATAGGGCATTATTCATAATTCATCAAATTTTACATAACTGACTCACTTTTGAAGATTGCACAAAAAACACTCATTGTTCAGGAGAGAGCTATGGTCAGCCCGGTGAGCACATGCATTGTCGAATTAACGGCCTTGTCCGGATGTGAATATTGGGCATGTTCTGTCTCAGACATGCTCGGCAGTGGGTCGACAAATTACTCATCGACCACAGTGTGTTTAGTGTTGAATCCAGGTGTTTTCAGAGCAAACATTATCTCACTGACGCTGGCATTTTACACGTTTTCTCCGTTTTTCCTGTCATGATTCGGCTCTTCCTCCTGATGAAAAGGTCAAGCCTGAGCTAATGCTCTTGCTTTCACAATGTGACAGCTCTGGGATAATGTGTGATAATTAAAAAGGCTCTGGCATATGGCTAGCATCGCTAACATGCTGTGTGAATCAGTGGGGGCTATTTTTGCCTTGTGGGAAAAAAAAGAAAATTGATCACTATTTTGGATATAAATGCACTATTGCCCTCATGATCATCTACATTGCAAATGCATATAATTGTTAAAAACAAGAAAAGGAAAAGACACAAAACTGAAACAAAATACTGCTCATTAACCTGGATTGCCTGGGCAAAGCGTTACAACATACAGCACACTTGCTAAAATTCCATCTGATGCAGTTGGTGTTTAGTGGTCAGGTGTTAAGCTGCCATGTCTCTAATGTTCTAGAGAAGGGATGGGCAACTCTGGTTACCATGATGGCCTCATAAGTATCATTTTTGTTGCTAGAGGCCCAATTCTGGCAATCTAATAATGCTTTCACAATTGCAACAAATTGCATAATTAAACAAGCAGAACAAAAAATCTATTTTACAGAGGTATTGTAGTAACCAATCTTTATTTGCAAGACTCTCATTTTCTTTAAAAATGTTGTATTGACTTTTTAAAAAATTGATTTATTCTTATTTCATAAACCAATTGTGAGTCCCCATGAGTATAACACTTTGCCACAATCTTCAACAGTTACAGTGGCAAGAAAAAAAATGTCTGTTTAGCAGGGATGACATCTTAAGCAGAACCAGACTCATGATGAATCCAACCATCCACCAAAGCCATGTTGTTGGGTGAAGATAAAGAAGTGGGCAGAAACAAAGGGCATAAAATTAGAATTTGTGATAGTGACAAATTTATGGAGGCGTGGACCATAAATATGTCCCTTATCACATCTATGAAGATGTAAAACTTTTGACTTAAGTGCAACTACTAATAATTAATATAATGAACTAAACATGAGATTACGAGCATGTTTAGCTCCTTCTAGAGTGCATGTTTTTACTGTTTATTTAACATGCTTCCTTACAAATGCTTTCTGGAATGCATATAGAAGTATGAGGATAACAATCAATCAAGTTTTTTGTCAGACTGATGTCATGATATTTCTGTCTGAATACACATTTTCCTTGTTTGAAATTGGGAGGAGGAGACTGAGGTAGTAGGGGAGTATGTGCTGTCCATTCCTGTACAGCATGATGCTGAAAATGACTGAAAACAAAATTGAACCACCTTGACCCTGTCAAGTCTCTAGAGCCTGTGGTGAATAGTGATCTTATTGCTTTGAGGATGCATTAGAAATATAGCCGCAAGATCTAATGGAAGGTCATAGCACACACTCACACTTTTTTTTTACTCACACAGGATGCACAACAGCTCTGACTTTTAACCATTTCATATCAGACCATTTGTTAATAAATTCATTTTTGTTTTAAAACAAGACAGAACGCTGAGTGAAAGTATTCCTTTCTTAAAACACCCCCCCACCAAAAAACAAACAAACAAACAAAAAAACATTTTTTGTAAATTTCCATGAACACTATTAATGTGCATATAGACATTTATGCGGGTTGTCCAGAGTCTTACAAATGTACGAAGGATATTTACTGCACAAAACACCACTGACGTCAGAGGGGAAAATGAGGACAAAAAGTTGACAGTCAACAAATATTTGATGTATGGTAAAAGGAACTGTCATGAACATAAACCTGTCTGCTTCTGTCAGGAGATTTTATTCATTAATAAGATTTCACTTTTAGCCTCAAGTGTATGTGTTTTTTTTTTATGCCTTGAAGTGTTTCAATGAAGTGTAATTTGAATATATTTCATAAAGTGCACTGTTTTGGCTTTTCATGTTAAGTGGCACAAAGCCATGAGAGGAATCTTATGATTCTGGCAAAGTCCAGACCCAACAATGGACCTGCAGGGTATGTAGCATGACTGCTGCTGGCTGCTGCACAATACTTTTTAAGAGAATGAGTACTGACACTAATTAGTTTGCTCTTGTCACCAAAGTCTAATCAAGGCACATAAGACATCCATTCTGTGCCTGGACATTTTTCATCATCAAAATAACTAAATATAGAAAGACATGCCTCAATCTGCCACAAGCTTCTGAACAACAGTCTTCAGGCTGTCAAAGTAGGGCCCCTTAAGCTAATTTACAGAATTGTTCTTAATTACCTCTGCCATGTTGGTAATGGCCCAACTTCAAAATGATTAGATGTTGGTGGTGTTCCAGATAACTGCCATTGAGGAACGATCATTTTTGCTCAATAATTGTCGAACTAATAATGATATTTATAGAAGGTGTGGGTTTTCAGGGTCAAGAAATCACATTATGGTGGTAACTTCATGGAACTATTACTTATAGGTGTAACAGTATTTTGACTTTCTGAGTGCTTTATAGTTTAATATTCACACTATCTGGATTGATTCTTAAAGATTATCTAAACACAATTGACAAAGGGAAAAACTATGAGGGGGTTGTTCAAAAATGGGCATTCAAGAGGTCTTTGTTTGAAGGCAACGGGTGATATTTGTGATTCCTGCCCCCATATACCTGCATGGATTTTTTAGGAAGAGACATAAAGTGGGAAATATGTAACTGTCACAACTTTTGTTAAGTGTGTTGCAAGTTTCAGAGACAGATTGTGGATATATTTCCCTGAAAAAAAATAAAAATAGATATTGTTATGCTGAATTTAATAATCCAAAGTAATGAAGAAAAGTCACATATGCATTCGTATATATATTAGGGCCCTATATTATAGACCTTTTGAAAGTATTCAACATCGGCCAGAGTTTTGCCGATGTTACGCCGATATATTCTTAATTTCTCATAAAACAGTAAACGCTGTTCAGTGTCCAAGCCGCGCAGAATGATGACGCGGAAGACGACTGCGGCGCGTGTTGGTGGCAGCTCTTGTTAGCTCTCTGCTGATGCTGTGTGTGTGTGGATGACTCGCCTACACTCACACGGAGTTGCTCTTTTAAGCCTGAAAGTCCAACGTGACGAGCCACTATCAGCGGTGCTGCGCGCACAAAGTTCCGCTGCTGCTAGACACAGAGAGATCACCAGTCTCTCTGCTAGTTCGGCTACCAAAGCAGCTTCAGAGACAGACCAGGCACCGCCGAACAGTTTTCTGACCGACGCAACCTCTGTCATTGACAATACTGACGAATTGGACCTTCTGGTTGCAGGGGATCAGTTTAGCCGTGACTGTTTTATTGTGATTATGATGGAAATCTGGGTTTAGCCGCTTGTTCCCGACACGACAGCTAAGCTAAATAGCTAGCGAGCTATCTGTGCTAGCATTAGCTAGCTGACGTCACAGACGTCATAGACGTCATCAGCAGACTCATCTAAAGGGAGACTTCATTGCTGGGGACTTTAATCAGCCTCTTTAAATAAGTTTGTGAAATATGTGCGGTGTCCCACAAAATATTTTGATTTTCTCACGCACATTACCTCATGTTGATAATAA
Organism: Scarus forsteni; assembly: GCA_036419115.1. Lineage (NCBI taxonomy): Eukaryota > Metazoa > Chordata > Actinopteri > Labriformes > Labridae > Scarus > Scarus forsteni. Next base: position 36,352,305 of record JAZDUH010000098.1, read on the forward strand.
AAAAGTGGTTTTCCCTGAACTAAAACCTGCTTCTGATACACTAATGAGGACTAAAAGGCAGATGTGACAAATAGTTCATGAACCATCTATATATAAATTTACATTTTTAAAGAGGTAATTTGTTTTATTTTGCAGGAATTTGTCTCAGTTTAACACACTCTTTTATATTGAACTTGAAAGCTGCAGAGAAGGAAAATAAAAGATGCCTATGAAAAGAATGTTACCTTAAGTGTTTTTGTTCCTTTCCTGTTAACAACTTTTTAAAAAGTTGTTCTATCTTTACTATAATCTTCATCTAATTTTCATCAACAAGAAGTACAAGATACAAAATGACTCTTTTTTTAAGGTAAAGTATAACAAATATTGAAGGACAAAGTATTGTGTATATATTTATGTACATATATATATATATATATATGTATATATATATATATATATATATATATATATATATATATATATATATATATATACATATATATATATATATATATATATATATATATATAGATATATATATAGATAGATAGATAGATAGATAGATAGATAGATAGATAGATAGATAGATATAGATATAGATATAGATATACATATATATGTATATATATATTCCTGCTCAGTATTATTGGCACCCCTTCATTATTTTCATTTCATTACTATAACAATATCTTTAGAAATAAATTGAAATGTACCCAATATATGTCATCGGAATCTTTTAATTGAAGGTCCGAAATACTTCAACAAAAAAAAAAAAAATCATTCTTATGAGTTTCACTTCAAAGAGGGAACTGAAAAAAACATGTGCAGCAATAATGGCACCCCTCTTCAGTATTTTGTTGCACACCCTTTGGCACTGATGACAGCCTCCAAATGTTTCTTGTAGCCATCTATAAGCTTCTTGCACTTCTCAGCTGGTATTTTCTCCCACTCTTCCGATGCAAATTGTTCAAGCTCTTGAACATTTGCAGGTTTCTTATCCCCAATGGCAGATTTCAGCCATACCAAAGATTTTCAATCTGATTGAGATCAGGACTCATTGCTGGCCATTTTAAAACAGGCCATTTTTTTCCTTTTCAACCATCCCTGTGTGCTTTTGGATGTCTGCTTTGGGTCTTTATCTTGCTGGAGGACCCGCAATCTTCGACTCAAACCAAGTTTTTCTTACACTGGGTCGGACATTTCACTCGAAAATTTCTTGATAATTCTCTGATTTCATGATTCCTGTGATACGGTCAAGACCTCCAGTACCCAATGCAGCAAAGCAGCACCAAACCATTATGGAACCTCCACCATGCTTAATTGTTGGTAGGGTGTTTTTTTCCTTATAGGTGTAGCATGTGTATCACACGAACAATTAAAAGTTTTATAAGGCTAGATCAGAAGACTCTTAGTTGGACTCAAGGAGCGGAGAGAGAGACTGAGGCAAGTTGGTTTTGATGATCATCATATATTATAAAGACATACACACAAAAAAACACAATTGCAAAACAACCAACAGTTCATCCGGCACAAAGTTATTCAATCTCAGTAACAACAGTTCATATATATATCCAGCGAGCGCGAATACTGGTTGGTTCAATGTATTTAAAGTTCAGTTCAGTCCTTTTATTCCTCGGGGACGTGCGAGTGCGAGGCGTGAGTGCGTGAGTTGAGGAATTGAGGACAAAAAGAAAGAAAGGAAGAAGAATGAAATAAAGAAGGGCGGCTGCAAGAAGCCTCCTACCAGCCCGGCCAGAGCAGGAGGGTGGATTGGGCAGAGCAGGGATGAGCTGCCTGGGGTTTGCGACCTAACCGGTCATGGATTCATCATAGGCTCGTAGCATCATGGATTCATCATAGGCTCGAGCATCATGGATTCATCATAGGCTCGTAGCATCATGGATTCATCACAGGCTCAAGTTATATTTAATGGATTCATCATAGGCTCTACGCCATCAAACCTGGCCTGAATAAAAAGTAACAGGACCAGAGTAAACTCTTTGTGTGCACACATGATAAGTTAATTTCAATCAAAATATATTACTATAGTTCATTTCAACCACAAAATGTATTACTATAGTTCATTTAAATCACCAAATAGTACTATAAGTTTCTATCAATTCACAGAATAAATAATGCAGGTCGATCATGATTAAGTGAAAAATAATCCCATATTGTACAATATTATCAAATCAATATAATACAAACATCATATAAAGTTCATATAAAGTTAGCATTCACATGTCAAAGTGCATAGTATGAGCATACAACATCAATATCAATCAGTCATAGCAGCACCTCTGTAGCTTTAAAGTGCATTGAAGCATCGAATAATGGCTCCAAACAATGCTACGCTTTGGAGCAGTAAAGTGCATTCAATAGCTACCACAATGACATCAACACACAGTAAATACTTCAGCATTGAATCGACATAAAGTGCATTTCATTTGGTGTAACACATGTTGAGAAATCGGCACAAAAAGACCATGCTAACCGCTCCAGGTAAATCAATGGAGCCGGCTAAGCTAAGCTAAGCTAAGCTAAGTTATCATAACTCACCGGTTCCGGAGTTCAATCAGTGCAAGTGTTCCGTTGTCGGCGCCGGTATTCGCTTCCTGTGATTTGATATAATGTTAGTTTTAGCTGAAGTGAGGTTACACGGCAAATATACTCTTAAATCGATGTATTTACCTGCAGTTATCGCTTCCGAGCGCGTTTCTATCAGCGATCGAATGAACTGTCTTTTTCTTCGCATGCGCCGCCTAATTGGCTACGCTTTGCTCACCTGATCGCTACGCATCGCGCAGGTGAAGCGTGACGTCATGACGTAATACGTGCTCACGCCGAGAGGCAGATAGCTGAAAGGCTTGATTTCAACCGGGTTACACCCTCCCCCACTTAAATCATGCAACTCCCGGTGCATGCTAAACTTCATACACACGAGGCTGCAAAAGGTCATTTGCTGCAGAAGTTCTAAAAGCGTCACTGTAAGCGTCAACTAACCCATGGAAAAGAGTCTGCACAACTGAAATGAGTGGATTACCCAAGGCTGTGTACTGGAAACGACTGGGTGGCTGACGTTGTCGGCTAGGCCGTCGGGATACAGAATCAGGCTCAACAGCAGTATCAGGTGAGATAGGTATGTTAGTGCTAGTCTCAACTTGGTTAGGCCATGACTCATTGGTACTGGGTGATGTCTCTGCTTGGCCAGGTAGCTCTGGTTCTTCAAGGACTTCCTCTGGAACACAAGTGGGCTGTTCCACTTCAGGTAAGTTCCCATCTTCGGGCTCCGGTCCTTCTCTCACAGACCCAAAAGCTCTCGGCTCAGCAGAAGACTCCCCATCTTCAGGTAAGCTGCTTGGTAGGGATGTAGACACAGTGTCAACAGGGTTCTCTGAGCAGGCTGAAGGCACAGTTGTTACAGGTCGAGTTTGAGGCACAGTATGGTTCGCAACTGGATGTTCACTCTCGAACACAAAAGAGGCTGGTGGGATCTGGGCTTGAGGATACTCCTGTTCCTCAGCTTCATCCGGGTCCTGCTCAGCATCAGAAATCGCAGGTCTTTGGCTTCGAGTTTGAGGACGACTCATTGGAGGATCTGGTGAAGGATCAGGATCATGACTGCTCACCAGGAATGGACATGGAAGGAGGAGATCCCGGTGCAGTGTGCGAGTGGGTACATCTTTTGTTTCAGGCCTCACAGTATACACAGGTAAATCCCCAGCACGCTTTCAGGACAATGTAGACCTCTTGTTCCCATTTGTCTTCCAGCTTGTGTTTGCCACGGCCGACGCTACGGACCAGCACCCTGTCTCCTTCAATCAAACTTGAGGGGGTAATGCGCTTTGTCAAAGCTTAACCTTGTTTCTTTCACCTGATTTGATGGCATTCTTGGATGCTATTTGGAAACTCTCTCGAGACGAGATCGAAGGTGTTCAACATACTGGGAATGTGAAGTTGACTGGTTCGCTTTGCAGAGGTAGTCCAAAGGCGAGATCTACAGGGAGGCGAGGTGATCGACCAAACATCAGTTCATACGGCGTAAAGCCAGTGACATCATTTCGAGTGCAATTATATGCATGCACTAAGGGCTTGACATATTCCTTCCATTGGGCCTTCTGTTTCTGTTCCAAAGTCCCAAGCATGCTGAGTATTGTCCGATTAAACCACTCTACCGGGTTACCTCGAGGGTGGTAAGGAGTCGTCCTGGTCTTTTCAATTCCAGCAAGTTGGCATAGCTCTTTGATTAGTCTTGACTCAAAGTCAGTTCCTTGATCAGTATGTAGACGTCAGGTATTCCGTAGCAAACAATGAAATTCTCCCATAAACATTTTGCTACCGTCTTGGCTTTCTGGTTTGCTGTGGGTATGGCAACAGCTTAACTTTGTGAAGTGGTCAGTGAGAACAAGGATGTCTTTGGTATTGCTCTGGTCTGGTTCTAGGGAAAGATAATCCATGCACAGCAACTCCAGTGGACGAGTGGTTTTGATGTTAACCAAAGGTGCGGATCGCTCGGGAGAGCTTTTTGCCTGACACAACGGCTGCATGACTTGATCTTAGACTCTACATCATCTGCCATGTGTGGCCAGAAAAACCTGGAACGCACAAGATCCAAGGTTCGCCAATGCCCATGTGGCCCATGTCATCATGAAGGTTTTTAGAACAAGGGACCTCAGCTCTGTGGGCAGCACCAACTGGAGTGAGACTTGTGCTCCATCTTGTCTTCTCCTGTACAAGACGTCCTCCTGTAGCTCAAGACGATTTAGCTCCCTTAAAAGTAATGCCAGGTCTTTAAGCTCATGCCGTACTGTGGGAGGTACTTTCTCTCCAGTCTCTATCTGGTGAATGACCTCTCTATCACTGGATCAGCTCGTTGCTTATCTTTCAGGTCTGAATGGGACAAGGAAGGAACAACTGATAGCCCATGGTCTGTTTCACTGGCATAGCAACTTGGAATGGCATCAGCGGACATGCTCAAAGATTCTATCAAAGTGATAGGACTCTCTGCTGATCTGCTTGGCTGACTAGTGACAAGGCAGCGGTGACAAATGGCAGAAACAACATCAGGGCCTACCTCATCCATTTTTCCGGTTCACTGGCATGTTCCTGGGTGAACGATCAAGTCCCAGTCTTTCTGTGATGTAGTGTCAGCAAGTTGGTTGCGAGGGCAGCGGATAAAGCGCCAGCATCGAGGTTCTGTTTTCCGGCTCTATATTGCAGTTTGAAGGTGTAAGTTGACAGGGCAGCGAGCCACCTGTGGCTGGCAGCATCTAACTTTGCCGATGTTAACAGGTAAGTGAGTGGATTGTTGTCAGTTACCACTACAAAGTTAGCTCCATACAGGTAGTCGTGCAGTTTTTCTGTCACACTCCACTTCAGAGCAAGGAACTCAAGCTTGTGTGCTGGGTACCTCGATTCGCTTGGTGACAAGCCCCGCTGGCATAAGCAATTACCCTTAGCTGACCATCTTGCTCTTGATACAAAGCTGCACCCAATCCGTGGTACTGGCATCCGTGTGGAGAATGTAGGGCAGCTTGGGATCGGCAAATCCAAGAACTGGGGAACTGGTCAACTTGTCTATAAGGGTTTCAATGCTTGCTGGCATGTGAGCGACCATCGCTCTCCAAATGGCTGTTTCATCGTGAACCTTGACTGAATTGGTCTTGGGTTGAGACTTGGAGGTGGATGTGTAGCCCCGGGTCAGATCATTTAGAGGTTTGGCGATGGCAGCATACCCCTTGATGAACCTTCTGTAATAACCTGCAAATCCCAAGAAGGATTTGAGTTCTTTCAGGGTTTTCGGAACTGGCCAGGATTTTAAAGCGATGATCTTTTCTGGGTCAGTCTCAACACCTTTCTCAGAAACAATGTGCCCTAGATATCTTACTGATGTCTGGAAAAACTTACACTTTTCCGGAGAGAGCTTCAGACCATATTCTTTCAGTCGATTCAGCACCCGCAGCAGCCTTTGCTCATGTTCTTCAAGTGAACTTGAAAACACGATGAGATCGTCAAGGAATACAAGCACTTCTTTCAAGTGGAGATCCCCCATACATTTCTCCATTAATCGTTGGAACGTACTTGGAGCATTTGTTACACCTTGCGGCATTCGATTGAATTCCCAAAATCCGATTGGTGTGACGAAGGCAGTTTTTTCTTTATCAACCTCATCCATCTCGATTTGATAGTAGCCAGATTTGAGATCAAGCACACTAAACCACTTGGAGCCTGTTAGAGCTGAAAACGACTCCTCAAGGTTGGGCAAGGCGTAGGCGTCTTTGACTGTCTGCAAGTTCAGCTTACGGTAATCGATGCACAGTCGAATGTCTCCATTCTTCTTACGGACCACCACAATTGGAGATGAGAAGGGTGAATCTGACTCTCTGATAACCCCAGCCTTCAGCAGATCACGCAGATGTTGCCGCACAGCTTCGACATCTTGTGGATGAATGGGTCTGGCTCTATGCTTAAAAGGGGTTTCATCATGCAATTTAATTCGATGTTTCACTTTGTTAGTGCACCCGAAATCTAAATCATGATGTGAGAAGACGTCAGGGATCTCATTCAACTTGGTGGTTATCCTCTCTTTCCACTCTGGCGGAATAGGAGACTGTCCAAAATCCAAACTTACGGCATTGATTTGATTTCCAGTTGATGACTGGTCTGGAGACACTTGATGGGACAGGATCTGAGGTGAAAGTGCAAGGTCAGCAATTACACAAAGAGGTGGAATGCTTATTTCATGACTCGACTCGTTTGTGAGGATGACTGGAATCTTTGTATGAGTCTGTTTTGGGAGCATAATGAGCGAATTTCTGACGCACAACCCACCTGGCAGTGGTGTGGCTGGATGCTCGACAAGTGCCCACTGACCTGAAGCTGGCATGCTGGTTTGAATGGAGCCACTGACAACGGTGGTCTGCCCAGCAGGGATGAGAACGGGGACCTGCTAGCTAGTCTAACAATTCCATCATTGCCAGCCTGCTGTTGCTGATGGCGATCTGCAGGAGAGATTGAGAACGCACGGTAGCCATGAGCAACTGGCTGGAAACCTGCAAACTCACTCCCCATGTACTGGCTGTATAGGGGCTCCAGGGTGTTCATGCCGATTAAAACTGAGGATGGAACGTCAGGTCTGATGTCTGGAACAACAAGTGCAAGAGTGTTCACATCGAAGTCAGTTCCCATAAACTCTTTGGGAAACGTAACTCTCATCTCCACATACCCTAGATACGGAACATCTTGTCCAGCAGCTCCTTCCACATGTAGGAGATCATGCAGGGATTTCAGAGGTTGGTCTGAAAAGTGCTGATTGTAAAAGGAGACTGGAATGGTCGTAACTTGGGATCCTGTGTCTAGGAGGCAGTTACATTCAATGCTGGCAACTTTAATACTGGCAGTGCAACGGGACCCAACTAACCCTTTGGGTAATTGAGATGGCGCAGTTGGTGGAGTCAGACTTTCACATTTTACTGTTTTTTTCTTCTTCTTGTTGGGACATTGTGGGTCCTCAACAGTTCCGGTTCGCCCCTTAACAGGAACTGGGTTTAGTTTAAAGACTGTCTTGATGTGGAGTTTGCTTTTTCCCATCTGGCTTGTCTGTCAGAGAACTGTTTTTTCTTGGCTGCCACTAAAGCAGAGTTTGGGGGATTTTCGCAGTTTGGCTTGATATGGCCGTCTTCACCACACCTATAACAATAGCCGGGCTTAGGTGCAGAGGACAGGGTCTTTGGTTGCTTGCCTGCCCTCTGACCCTCCCCCAACTTATTGCCAGGCATGGACTTGAACGCAGCAGACTGACTGAACTGTGACTGAGCAGCTGTGAGTGATGCGAGTTGCTTCTGGATATCTGCCAGCTGCTGGGCAAGTTGCTGTGTAACTGTAGTGAGAGCAGCTATTTCTTTGTTCTCTGTCCTGTCTGTATGAGCGGACTGCACATGAGCAGAGGCTCTGGGTCTTGCTGAACCAAGATGCTGTTTCATCCTTACGGCCTTAGCAGCTTCACGATCTTCCTCCGTCCGCAACAGTAACAGAAATTGAGCAAATGTTGGGGGATTGTACTTTCGTTGTTTCAGCTGGAGTTCAGTTATAAGTGAGTTATCCCAACAACCACGGCAGAACTGGGTTAACAGGTGCCGGTCAGTGTCTTTGCTGGAGATACCTCCTCGCTTAACTGTTGAGTTCAGAGCAACCTGAAGGCGTTGCAGATAGTTGGAAGGTTTCTCACCTGCATCTTGAAAGGTGTCTAAAAATTTTATGATAGCTCCTCGCCATCCTGGACAGTGCCATAAGCCGAGTCAAGTGTCTGCAGATAGACCATGGGTGGAGTGTCCAGTTGCAGGTGCTTCACCATGTCAGCTGCAGGTGGCAGCAAACTCTCAAAGATCTTGCGGGAGCGCTGAAAGTCAGATATTGCTGGGTCTTTTAATAACAGTTCAATGCTGGACCGCCAGGTGTCATAGTCCGATTCACTTTGAGGTCTTGGTGATCTACCAGAGAAGATTCTGATGCGTTGGGCAAAATAGTGAGCTGTGCTGTCTTCATTTTTCACTATGTGCTCTACAACATAGCGTTGGATTTCAGGGGGATTTATTTCATGAAAAGTCATGTTTGGCTGTGCAAGTCTTTCTGGTGCTTGCTGAACAGTGGGGACTGGTTCAACTTTCGGCTGCGTTCCGCTGGAGGTTGGAGCTGGAACACTATCGACATCCCTGTTGATAGCAGGAGAAAGTGGTGGATCCCTCTTATGGTCCTCCTCGATGTCATCAGTAAGAGGATGGAGCTCGCTGACAGTCTGGCCAAGCAGAGACATCACCCCCTTTAACACGACCGCAAAGTCCTGCCCTGTTAGTTTCGCTACCTTTTGTAATTCTACCAGGTAATTTTCAGTCTGCGTTTTGCTTACCTCGTCGGCACAAAGTGTGGACAGATCTAAAATCTCATACACTTTTTATCATTTTCACAAGTAAACGTATAAGGCAACAGTTTACGCAGTTCAACTAACGGTAGGCCGGACCGGTACTCGACTACAATGGACTGATGGAAAACTGATTTAGGTTCATCAACTAACACTGATTTTGAAATGGAACCAAACTGTTTTAAAAAATCTATGGCTTCCTCAGAGGTTTCAGTTTTTAAAGCGCCCTTTATCAAAACTGAGTTGGGAATTTTTATGCCAAGTTTCTCAAATGTGTCCATAGTCTCTCAAAATATATAATTAATCACAATACAACAATCAGAACACTATCTCCGCTCCTGGCTAGCTCGCCAAGAATTATGTAGCATGTGTATCACACGAACAATTAAAAGTTTTATAAGGCTAGATCAGAAGACTCTTAGTTGGACTCAAGGAGCGGAGAGAGAGACTGAGGCAAGTTGGTTTTGATGATCATCATATATTATAAAGACATACACACAAAAAAAACACAATTGCAAAACAACCAACAGTTCATCCGGCACAAAGTTATTCAATCTCAGTAACAACAGTTCATATATATATCCAGCGAGCGCGAATACTGGTTGGTTCAATGTATTTAAAGTTCAGTTCAGTCCTTTTATTCCTCGGGGACGTGCGAGTGCGAGGCGTGAGTGCGTGAGTTGAGGAATTGAGGACAAAAAGAAAGAAAGGAAGAAGAATGAAATAAAGAAGGGCGGCTGCAAGAAGCCTCCTACCAGCCCGGCCAGAGCAGGAGGGTGGATTGGGCAGAGCAGGGATGAGCTGCCTGGGGTTTGCGACCTAACCGGTCATGGATTCATCATAGGCTCAGAGCATCATGGATTCATCATAGGCTCGTAGCATCATGGATTCATCATAGGCTCGTAGCATCATGGATTCATCACAGGCTCAAGTTATATTTAATGGATTCATCATAGGCTCTACGCTCGCCATCAAACCTGGCCTGAATAAAAAGTAACAGGACCAGAGTAAACTCTTTGTGTGCACACATGATAAGTTAATTTCAATCAAAATATATTACTATAGTTCATTTCAACCACAAAATGTATTACTATAGTTCATTTAAATCACCAAATAGTACTATAAGTTTCTATCAATTCACAGAATAAATAATGCAGGTCGCATCATGATTAAGTGAAAAATAATCCCATATTGTACAATATTATCAAATCAATATAATACAAACATCATATAAAGTTCATATAAAGTTAGCATTCACATGTCAAAGTGCATAGTATGAGCATACAACATCAATATCAATCAGTCATAGCAGCACCTCTGTAGCTTTAAAGTGCATTGAAGCACGTGTAACAATGGCTCCAAACAATGCTACGTTTGGAGCAGTAAAGTGCATTCAATAGCTACCACAATGACATCAACACACAGTAAATACTTCAGCATTGAATCGACATAAAGTGCATTTCATTTGGTGTAACACATGTTGAGAAATCGGCACAAAAAGACCATGCTAACCGCTCCAGGTAAATCAATGGAGCCGGCTAAGCTAAGCTAAGCTAAGTTATCATAACTCACCGGTTCCGGAGTTCAATCAGTGCAAGTGTTCCGTTGTCGGCGCTGGTATTCGGCTTCCTGTGATTTGATATAATGTTAGTTTTAGCTGAAGTGAGGTTACACGGCAAATATACTCTTAAATCGATGTATTTACCTGCAGTTATCGTCTTCCGAGCGTGCTCTATCAGCGATCGAATGAACTGTCTCTTTTCTTCCGGCATGCGCCGCTCTAATTGGCTACGTTTGCTCACCTGATCGCGTGACGTACCGCGCAGGTAAAGCGTGACGTCATGACGTAATACGTGCTCACGCCGAGAGGCAGATAGCTGAAAGGCTTGATTTCAACCGGGTTACATAGGCTTTCAAGAGGTGGCTATTAAAACCGCCTATTCTAAATGTGACTGCATGATCATGCTAGCTAATGAAGTATAATTACAAACCTTAATATGTGAACATTACTGCTGCCAAGTTTGAGTCTGATAAAGTGATGCAGAGCAAAGTTAGAGAGGTTTGTAAAGAAAGTGTTTGTACTGTCACATTGTGCACTTAAACTTCATGGGGGCCAAAAATGATGAGTAGGACTGTGTATATATATATATATATATATATATATATATATATACATATATATATATATATATATGAATGCATATAATTTTACACATCCTGACTTTTTTTACTGCGGACATGTAACTTAAAACCATTCAATGTGTAATGTGTAAATGATGGGTAAAGATGTTCAAGGCATCCACCCTGAAGAGGTCATTTCCTTAAAGATTTATAGAGAAGAGCATTTTAGCCAAAGAAAAATAATCATGTTTTTCTCATGCAGAGAGTGATGTTAAGAGAAATAGTAAAAAGCTTGGGCTCAAGATGAAAAAGGTGAATGCTTATGAATGTTAGCACAGGTAAAAGCAGGGCAAAACCAATCAAACACTCCCAGTGATACAATATAAATATTTTTTGTGGGTTTTCAAACTGCAAGATGTAGTTATGTATGAAGTTGTGATACAACAGTCCAATGCCTATCAAACATACTGTGGTTTCATCTTTTACAAACTGGACATCTTTAGAATAGATCTTTAATCCATCAACTCTCAAGAGCAGAAACATGCACGACCATAGTCAACAAGGTGTATTATATTCTTCACACCATCATAACCCTGATGGCCTCAGGGATAGAAGGAGATGCAGATCTCTTTCTGCATCACCTTCTGTCCTTTTAGGGAAAATGGTGGTTCAACATGAATCAGTTCTGCTCAGGATTTCGTCCTGCTTCAGGGCCTGTTTCAACAGCTGCAGTTTATTATGCCTGCAGGCATTTAGATTCAACACCAAACTGGCATAGTCCAACAATATCAGAGTCCAGCATCCTGAGCAAAAAACACTTTCAGAGTCAGCTACTTCCTTTTGCTACACACCAGACACCCTTTACGGCAGAAGGAGAAGCTCTGTGTATCTGCTGCAAAGGTTTCCAGGAGCTCCACTGGAGCTGAGACTGAAATGAGCCAACACAGTGGAGCCTCTAGAAGAACTCTTATTTTATAGGCGTAAAACCTACCAACTCTACTGCCATAATGGACCCAAGATGGGCTGAGCATGTGTAATGCAGATCTGGTGGGATTTAGAGGTTAACCTGAACATTTTTATCTTTTGAAGCAAAGGTGTTTCAGTCATTGTTGCTCCTTGCTTGCTGACAAATCAAAATCAAGGAGGGCAGGACTACTTTTTTGTGTTCTGGTGCCATTACTGGTAGGACATGGTCCCTTTATTTATTTATTTTGTTTCTGCACAATCACATTGTCACCTGTCTCACAGAACTTGATCCCAAGTTTGGAAATGGTACCAGGGTTGACACCAAATGACGCTGCCACTCTGAGTACAGTAACAACATTTGCAGGGGATTTTGGCACCTTTTTTTGTTTTTCAATACATTAAGCTGTGTTGCTCATCCTCAAATGTATGACTGTTACAAGATGTACCTTGTTGAAACAGATCAATATGCATATGTATTTTTTTCCCTGTCTAGTCCAATTCTACCCAGACAGCACTTGTAAATATCAAAGAGGTTTGACATTTATTACTGAAGATTGGGCTACGTCAAATGGCTTCCCCAAAAAACCTAATGTGAACGAGCAGGCCAGTTAGAAACACCAACCAGATGTGGCATACTTTTACAGCTCACAAACATTGCAGGACACATAACGACATCCATGCAGCTAGAATTTCACCCTCATTCTTATTCAATTAAATTTCTCTGCAAAACTAAACTCACGCCATAACAGCCGGATGACAACAGTGGTTCTCTTCAATTATTGCTTTTTCTCAGAAGTCAAATTTAATCACAGCTGTCTAAGACCTTGCATCTGTGGAATCGACACTAAATAAGTTATTATAAACAGCACGTGTAGTCCCACTCTAAAATCACTGTGGGTGTGTGTGTGTTTAGTTTATTAATGAAAAAAGTGGTTGAAACTGTCAGTCTGTTTTCCTTGGTGTGCAGTAAGCTTAAGTCAGATCAGTTTAATGTTAAGCTTTGCTTTGTAAAGGAGGCAGTGGAGGTCAATTATTCCCATTTTGTTTCTTGCTAAAATGGCCGCCCATGGGGAATAAAGAGACTTGTAAGTAGTGAAATCCATCACAGAACCATTTGATTTATTGCTGATGTCGAGTATATTGATAGATGCAGTTTTATTTCTTAAACCATGAGAAAATACAGCTCTCCAAAAAGTCACAGTGAGGCTGAACTTTTACTCGCCTTATTTTCACTGTAGCCTGAAGGCACATGACACACCAGGAATGATACTGAGCACCATTGATTGTAAAGGCCCACTATCAGTCTCTCTATGACAGGACTGGGGCAGCACAGCGGCTCCCCTCACTAAGAATTATTGGGATTTAGAGGCTTTAAGCGTCTACTTTGGGGCTAAAATTTACTCACAGGAGCCCGGTTCTGATGACTTCATGTATTTTTGATCGACAAATGACACAGCACATCGTGGGGAATATTCAAGAGGCACTTTAAATTACAGCTACTACAAAGAAAGGTGATAAAGCTCCACATTAAAAAAAGAACAAGCCCTTGTAGATGCTGTTTTTATGTGCTGCTCTCAGCACGACAAGCCACACTGCAGAAAATCACCGTGCTGTTGATGCAGGCAAAAAGAGGTTTGCAAGCTGGAGCACGTAAAAAGTGTCAGGCTAAGGCTATTTATTTAGTTACACGCCTGTTACCACCCATTAGTCAACATTACTGCTTGTATTCACAGCAAACCCAACTAAAGACGCTGTGAATAAAGTGCAGCAACAAACACAGGAAGAAGGAAACGAGTGATGAGGGTCCAAGAGGGGCCACGAGGGGATTTCTTTATTACAGCAGCAAGAGTAAAACCTATTATTTAGCAGTGGTGGTTAATGTAAAGTAAAGGAGACATCAGTGATTTATTTTTCGTAATGGTTTTGTTGTGTGGTTGTATTTGCCTTTGCAGAGCCTTTTTACAACACTGCTGTGTTTTTCTATAATATATTTGCCTCAAACAAATGACTCACAAGGGGTATGTATAAATACTGAACTTCTTAAGCTAAGAAGCTTGATTTATTAACACTAGACTAGCTGACAACTCTTAGCATGCTCTGGGTGTTTTTGCATATTACTGGATGCTCAGGCTGGGAAATAAATCTCTTAATATTTAGATGTTTTTAGTGGGTACATCACCTGAAAACATGAATGAAACATGATGAAATTAATAATGGCTGAATAGGCCTGAAAATTGGTTCCTCGACATAACAAGTAAAATGGCTGTCTCTTCCTGTTCTCTTGTGGATAAGACTAATAATAGAAGTCCCAACCCTTCTTTGTTTTGATTGGTTTGTGACGGTGATATGACGGTGGTACTGACAGCTTCATTTCTTTTATTAGAAACCTCTGGCAGCACAAGAAATAAAAAAGTGGTGAGTTCTTGTGTGCTTGACCACAATGATTTGTATTAAAGAGCCCACCATTGTGTTTAACATGTCTCCTGATGATAGAGCCCTTCTGTGAACAAGAGAAAAAGTCTGTGGCACAAGGACTTCTCCCCTGCCCCTCTTTGAAATGCCAGTAGCTGTCTGAAGGAGCTTGTTTCATGGTTCCCCCAATTAGACCTTTCAGTGTACATCATACCATTATCTCAAGTGGTATAAACCCATTAATTCACATTAGTAAGCTCAATGCACACTGGAGAATGTAGAATGAATGCAGAGTCGGTGACAACATGTTGCAGAGTAGCACTGAACTGACTGAAAAATAACTGCCATCAATGTAAAACCAGTGAGTGAATTGACAAAAAATACCCAAATTCTAGTTTTTATCAAATGTTTTGCAAATTCAGGCTGCCAAAGGTCAGGTTTTATAAGCTGTATATTGAGGAAAATGGGTATTGAAAAATAAATTCAAGCTTTGTATTTGTCTTACTTAGTAGCTCTAGTTGTCATAGTAGTACCTGAAAGTAAGCCCTAGGTCAGTTTTAACAGTCCTTAAATGTACCAGGGGAAGAAAAAATTGGCAGAAGTACTTGTTCGACATTTTCACCAAAACCTAAAGCACATCCTGGTGCACTGTTTGCAATTCTACACAGAAAATAGACATCATTCATTAATGCAATGCAGTTTAGCTTTTATTTTGAGGCTTTATTTAGGTTCATGTTGCTCAGCCCTAGGGGTGTGCGATATGACGATATTAAATCGTTAAGGATTGTAACGTGGGGATGATCTCATAAAGCAGAAAGATCGTCAGATCGTCTGTGTGGGCGCAGAGACTTTGACACGCACCCGACTAGTCAATCGTAGCAC
The DNA here is from genome assembly GCA_036419115.1 of Scarus forsteni. Classification (NCBI taxonomy): domain Eukaryota; kingdom Metazoa; phylum Chordata; class Actinopteri; order Labriformes; family Labridae; genus Scarus; species Scarus forsteni. Next base: position 36,367,582 of record JAZDUH010000098.1, read on the forward strand.
ATTACACGCAGTGCATGGTGGGATCTCCTGTTTGGTTATGTAGTGTGAAGCCATGGCGGAAAGAGAAAAGGAGATAAAAGCTTGAAGATGTCTGCACAAAAATCTGTTCTAAAGCAGCTGTATTATTCACTCAGGTTATAGACAATGCAGTTAGATAACATTTGTTCTAAATTGTTGCACTTAAAGAGATAAAGTTGTTCAATACCTTTTATGTTTACATTTATTGGACATTTTTATAAAAACTGCACTATTTAAATTAAAACCTGTTCAGAAAGTTTCTTTGGCTTTAGTTTTCTTTTTTTCTTTTGGGGTTTTTTATATGTTAAACATAGGGAACAAATGGTCAAACATGCAAATTAGTCTAGAAAAATCAAAGTAAAAAAGAATTGCGATAAAATCGGGATCGTGATTTTATTTTTAAAAAATTGGGATATGATATTTTTGCCATATCGCCCACCCCTACTCAGCCCTCGTGTCAGCTTGCACCTATTAAAGATATAACATGTCTGTTGACATAGCATATATGGACCTGTCCATACACATCCCTTCTGCTCAAACAGCAAATTGCAGTCTTTTTAATCAATGATAACCAGAAATATAACAGACAGAAGCCACTGCAGTCCATTTTTCAGGATGTTTGGGGCTTTAACTGGCATCAAACAGGAACAATGCAAGTGGATGGATAAACTCCCCCCTTATCATCATTCTGGAAACACACCAGCGCTGACCAGCAACAGAGCACAACAGCCTCATTCCTCTGTGCATATGAGCTTAAGCTAAACAGCTTCATTACAGGTGGCGACAGCTTGGTGTTTTTTAAATCAAGGCAACGACTCTCAAAAAGCCTCAAAGAGAGCAAGTGTTACTGCAACGAGTCAACTAACGTTTGGCAGATTAAATGCAGGTGGTTCTCAAAAAGACTGCCAGGAAAAAAAATGTAATTCAACCAAAAGCAACAGTGCTGTAAGAAATGATACCTCATTTTATGTGTAAAAAACTAGGTAATGTGTAGGCTGTTCTGAAAATACCAAACTCAAATGTCCAAATTATAGAAATATGACTAATTATTTTTCATTTTCTCGATAAAGGTCACATATCATCTCTTTTATATTGATCCTGTGTGTCCAAAGAACATAACTTTTCAAGCTTAGTTCTTAAAAGTTTACCAAGACATTGGATTTTGACATGCCTATAAACCCCTTGGTTTCAACCCTGCTTAGAGCATGCTGTTTTAATACATATCCTCATGCTGTGTGACTCTCCATGCATTATGTCTATATTATCAAATGTCTAAAATCCATGTACAACTGGAAAAGCACTCAGAGAGCGCAGACCTCTACCAAGCAGCTCATTTATGGCAGTGGCTTTTCCACTCCCATCGGAGTCTCCGCTCATGCAAATGAACTAAATTTCCCATAATAACATCCTGGGGTCAAATAAAAGACATTTCCCACTATTAACCTCAATGGTTTTTTGTATCAGCACCAAAATATAACAGCTTCTTTGGACCAAACCACACCTCTGCTAAAATCTTCAAGTGACTTTTTAGTTTTTGTGTAGTCTTATTAGTAGACAAACCAACAGAAAACTGGTGAAAACAAAACCTACCTGGTGGAGGGAATTAGTCAGCAGGTTGTAAAACGCCATATTCCACCAGCAGATTTCTCTCCCATTAAGATTTGTTGAACTGCCTCAAACATGGCAAAATTGACCCCAGGAGGGACATTTACTGAAATGTCCATGATTTTTCAGTGTTGGTCAACATAAGCCGATATACATTTATGTGTGAATGAACCCTCGTGAAAAAAAACAAACCAGAAAGTCCTGCTTGAACAGATATTTTTTTAAGATCCCCATCTCAAACCAAAAACTGAGCAATGAGAAGGACAAAGTCAACAGTGAATCAGATTCTATTGTCTTTTGTCATAGACTGTTTGAGAGCTCTGCCGCAGAACAATTTGCATACTGTGTATTTAACTTCATTTTCCCATCATCTCTCTATCGGTTTTCTTCTTCTATCCAGGACCGCAGGCTAAGCCAGCAAGTCTAGACATCCCTCTCCCCAGTTAAGCTTCCCAGCTCCTCATTGGACATCCTGGGGCGTTCTTGGGCCAGATGAGATATGTTTCCCCTTCAGCATGTTTAGAACCTGCCGTGGGGTCTCCCTGTACAACTTGCCGTGAAAAACCTCAAGAGAAAGGCACCAAGAGGCATCCTAATCAGATGCTGGATCAGTCTCAGCTGGCGCAGTCTGTACAAAGGAAAGCAGCTCAGCTCTTTGCTCCACACAGATGTCTGAGATTCTTGCCTTTTCATCCTCAGCTGACGCTCATTTTGAAAGCTTGTTTTGGCAATGTCATTCTTTTGATCAGTGCTTAAACCTTATTGGTGTGTGATGGAGGGGTGAGGGGTTCAACTTGGTAGCAGCCAATTTAACTGTCAGTCAATCAGACAAACCACTTTTTTTCTACACTTGCAAAAAAAAAAATAATTCTTTGCCTTCAAGTTCAAAGAAAATGGGATGCCTTTTCATTATCACTTTCAGGGCTATTCATCATTTTTCTTTAAAGCAATTATGAAACCTGGAAGATAGGTAACTATTCTAATGTTAAAGGCATTTGCCTAAACAAAATGTGAAAGTCGAGGAGGAAGTTCCTTCACCAAGACTGAAGAATTTCTCATACCTATTACCTATTTCTAAGTGCTACAATTTGCACATAAACTCAAAATTGAAACTACTTGTTATACTGCTCTGAAGTAATTTACAATGGTCATTAAAGTTTAACTTTCAAATAGGAAAAACAATCAAATGTAAAATTGCATTATCTTAAAACTCAAACTAAACTACTTGATCAAAACACTGGAATTAGAATTCAGGGGCTGTTTCCTTTCCACCATATCAACACAGTAGTTCCTCTCAGTGATCGTGTCAGGGAGGTGTTAATAGTCCGTCTACAATCTGTTTTGTTCAATTGTCTTAAAATAATACAATCTGCCGTGCATACCATCACTTCAATACACAAGTGTCATAAAGAGTAAGCCATTAAGAGGCCATATTTTTCTCATTCAACATGTGTGCCCTTTAGTTTGATTTAAACGTCTCTTCTGTGTACAAAACAAAAGGTCGGCAGCATCAGGACTTCTCCTTCTCCCTCCCTTTACAGCACCAGTAGCTGCCAGAAACAGTTCATTCCTGACCAGCGGAAGAGACCCAGAATGATGAGTATGACGTCCTATTATTATTTCATCAACAGTTTAAGTCTGTTGGCTCAGACTGGCACACCCAGTGGTGGGCAAATACAACATAGCACTGAGGAGAATTGAACTGACCAATTACCACAGAGTAAACCAATCAACCAAGAAAAAGACTAAGCAAAAATGTGGAAAGAAGCTTTATCATGATAAAGTTCTGACAGAGCATCTAAAACAGACTGAGAATACAGCTGGATCAGGGGTACTCTGCAGTACTCTTACAGTCCCCAAAATAAAATTTAGTAACTGAGTTAAAAAACAGACAAGGCTCCATCATTCCAAGGAAGTGCTCTATGTGTACTGTGGCTGCAAACACATTTCAAGATTTTCTCCTTCCACTGGAGCCATTAGTTAATGAAATAAACATCTGGCTCCCATCTAAGAGGTTGCATATCATTTTGTTCAAAGGCCTGTTTGAAAAAGTGCACATTTTTAGAACATAGAGCAAGGAAAGGAGAGACAGGATGAGCTTTTCTCAAGTTTGGAGGTGGGGGGAGCTGTAGACAGATCTTAGACGGATTATTTGGCATTAAACCATTAAAAAGAGTATTATAATGCATAATATATAACCTTAAAACATGCTCTTGTTTCTACATTACGGAGCAGAAGTGCATACCTCTGAAAAAAAATTCTCAGAGAGAACTCCAGTGTCAGGTTTGCCTTTGTTCATTGACAGCCTGAAAGGAATCTTAGCTTTAGCTCAGCTTCACACTCTTCGACGTTCACAGTGCTCTTCTCAGCAGGAATACGTGGCAGCACTGTACTTTCTTTTCAAGTGGAAGCTCCACCCCAACAGAAAACACCTATAAAAGAGCTGACGGATTAATAATTCATTGATATCCATGACCACTCACACTCTCTCTTCTATAAGGCAGCCTTACATTAACACCGTGCCTGTCAGGCAGTTCAAACAACTCTTACGGCGTCATTAAAATTTTAAAAGCAGCTCAGCTTAGGGGCTGGGTAAATAAGAGACAATAATTGTGTCTGATAGAAATGTAATGTGCCTCTGTTTCAAAAAGAGTAAGTGCAAACCTTGCTGGAAGGAATATGACTTATAGGCGATTGAGGGATGATTTATTTAAAGGGCACTTTTCAGACTGAGTTCCACGCCAGGCACTATGGGTTGGTCAGGAGTTCAGTCACGTATGGCGCTGCTTAGGTATTTTGTGCAGCTTGAGGAGGGGCATTAAGAGGAAATGGAAATCCGAAATCATGAGCATCTATCTCCTGCCGCCATCAATGAAAGATGCTAATACAATCTGTTTGGTAATGGGGGGATGTTTAAGCAGGTTATTACCATTAAAATCCACACAGGGATAAAAAAGCAGGCCTGATTGTAAAGTTAATGCAGCGCAAACCCATTTTACGGCCACTTTCAATCTCTCATAGATAAACCAGTAGATCACTTTAATTAGACAATGTGTTAATTGACTGCAGGTCCTGGGGTGTGATGTGTCAACATTAGTCTCCATCAATGACAACCACCTCCAGGCACGACACCACTCACTCCAACAGGGAGAGGGAGATGAGACACTGAGAATGATTGAGGCTGTGTGTGTGCGTGTGTGTGTGTGTGTTATCTTCCTACATGGACTTTGTGCGCGTGACTCCGTGTCTGCCCGTTTGCATGGGAACAAGTATGTCTCTGGGTGCCTGAGATTTTGTGTGACCTAGTGAAGACATATCAATGCGTGGGAGGGGACAGAGCCTGCCGAGGGAAGACAGGGAGAGAGAGAGAGAGAAAAAGCTAACAGAGGGTGAGGCAGAGAGAGAGAGGAGCGCAGCGTGCGGTCTTTCTCTTCGCAGCGGTCTCATGTTATTACATGCTCATCGCCTGGCCGCTCTTTGTGGCTCAGCCGCATTTGGGAAATGGCAAGGGACATCAACATTACAAGGTGTGCACTTGGCTCATAGAGGAAAAAAATAAAAAGGGAGGAAAAGGTCAAAATGCGAGAAGCCTCAGTGCTCAATATTCTTATGAGACCCTGGACAGCAAAATAAGGCATGTTTCTTAACATGCTAGATATTGTTAAACTAAGCCATGGTAAACATGGAAAAAAACTGAAAACTAGGGACATACAATAAAAATGAAAAAAAGGACATATGATCTTGGTTCACTGATTTAAATGGTACCATTTTTTGACAGCAGTGATTTAGCCATATGAATTTGATTTGCCAAAGATTCCTTTATATTTGCATTTAGCTCCTATTTAGCAGTATTTCACAGTTGCTTTATATGTCACACTGAAAGCATAGGCAAAACATTTTCCACATTCATTTCACCAACAAATGTGGTCAAACAAAATATTCACATTGCTATTTTTTTTCACCAAGCTCAGACACAATCCCCACATAGTCACACATAGATTTTTACTGGCACAAGAGGTCCAAGCTTAAGAGAGCAAACAGCTGAGTCTTGAACTTCAAACCACAAATTTCACAAGCAAGAATAAAAATGGATGACACTGAGAGAGGATAAAGTGGCAATGCTGAAGGTCAGGTTAAAATTGGGAATGTTTCTTGAATTCAAACCTGCCAAGGTAAGAGAAGCGGTATTATGCAAGTAATGCTTTGGTATGGTAGCACTGCAAGGTGATGGTACATTTCTTGTGCGTTGAAAATCTCCTTTTTTAAACACAGTTGGGCTTGTGAGAGGCAGAAAAAGTAACAAAAAAGCAGAGCAGTGGTTTGACTGTGAAGGTTTAACAGCATTTGACTAAGGCTGGAGCCTATCCCAGCTGTAAACATGGAAAAAACTGAAAACTAGGGACATAGAGACAGAAACCATGAAAAAGGACAATTTAGAGTTCACTGATTTAAATGGTACCATGTTTTTGACAGCATGGCACTACCTGCTGCACCACTGTGCCACCCATGTTTAAGGTGTGTTCAAATAAGTATCTTTAGTATCAAATATTGCTTGCTTCAATTCCAGAATGATCAAAATGAGCAGGCTGTGGTTGTGACTTAGTGCATTAGCAGGTAGTGCACATGCCTCACAGCAAGAAGGTTGCCAGTGCTGTCCCTGGGCTGGGCAGGGCCTTTCTGTGTGGAGGCTCCATGTTCTTCGTGTGCATGCATAGGTTCTCTCTGGGCACTCTGGCTTCTTCCCACTGACCAAAAGGTGCTCATTAGGTTAAAGGGAAACTCCGGTATTTTGACACTTGGACCTTATTTTTAGGTTTGTGCATGCTCATATACTCACTCAGACAAACATCGTGCAGCTCAGAGTCCTTCAGAAGTTATTTAGATCCAACCGATGTAGCCGCACTTAGCGGGGTCCACGGCAACGGAGCTTCAGCGCGGGACGTAATCTCTGCAAAATCGCTCGTCTCTACCACAGCCCGGTTTGTCATTGCAGAGAAATCCTCCAGAGTAGTATGAAAAAATATAGCCGAAATGAGCGATTTTGCAGAGATTATGTCCCGCGCTGAAGCTCCTTATAGGGCAAAATCGCTCATTTCGGCTATATTTTTTCATCCATCGCCAGTGTTATCATAAAGTCAGCTCATCTAACATCTTCAGGTGGGTGAGCTGACCTGGTAAACAAACTTTAGATGACGTTGGGCATAGAGGCGACACAAAAGTACAAAAAGCAGAGCAGTGGTTTAGCCTGTGCAGTGCTCAGCATTTGACATAAGGCAGAGCCTATTTATCTGATGGGCGAAGAGTCAGACTACACGACCTGAGTCTGTCACGGATCGAGGAGCCACATAGAGAAGACAGACAACCATTCAGCTGCTCGAGAACAACAAGGACAATTTAGAGTCACCAATTTACCTAATGAGCATGTTTTTGTGGGAGGAAGCCGGCATGGCACTACCTGCTGCACCACTGTGCCACCCATGTTTAAGGTGTGTTCAAATAAGTATCTTTATTATCAAATATTGCTTGCTTCAATTCCAGAATGATCAAAATGAGCAGGCTGTGGTTGTGACTTAGTGCATTAGCAGGTAGTGCACATGCCTCACAGCAAGAAGGTTGCCAGTGCTGGACCCCTGGCGGCAGGGTTGGATCTAAATAACTGAAGGACTCCGAGCTGCACGATGTTTGTCTGAGTGAGTATATGAGCATGCACAAACCTAAAAATAAGGTCCAGGTGTCAAAATACCGGAGTTTCCCTTTAACTGGTGACTCCAAATTGTCCTTTGGTATGTGTGTGCATGAATGGTTGACTGTTTCTCTCCTGTGATTGTCTGTCAACCAGGTCAGGATGTGCCCAGCATGTCATCCAACATCTGATGGGATAGGCTCCAACCCTCCTGAGACACCGATAGGGATTACAGTTATAGATAATGATTGGATGGATGGTTGTGATTTATCTGCATTAAAGTAAAGCAGCTGTTTAAAATTCCTCTCTGGCTTTACTTTAATTAACTTTAGTGTGACCAATGATTGACAAATTATCTATGACAAGTTTGTCACATCATCTCATTTTGACAAAGACCTTTTTTAAAGACCAGCATCATGTAATGGGTTGTTATCTGCAGCTACTTAATACAACCCCAGCGTCCAAATGTGCACCGAGATTACACGGTTCTACTAAACATCTGAAAAATTAAGAAGCCAGAGCATGTGTTTAAATGTCTGATGAAAAAAATGAAACGTTACTTCTCAGCACAAAATGATCCATCATTACTGTGTAGAGCTGACAAGTTCAGGAGAGCAGACGGATACAATTGTCAAGCTGGAGAATTTCTTTCAAGTTGAAAAAGGATCTTTGTGCTTCTGAGTGGTTGTAGTTTGATTTTACAGAATGGACACACCCACTGTGTCAAAGATCACAGCTTCATTTTCATGATTATAACACAGTTTGAAATGATCTTTTATAACAGAAATTTGGTCTTGTCATTTTCATTATTTTGCCCCTTTCCCACTTTTCAGCAGTCTCCTCTGGTCCAAATGAAACGTTTCAACTTTTACAAACTTGGTAAAAATTTGCATTAGTTGTACTTCCCCTGGGATTTTTTATTTTTTTTTTATTTCCAGGGGAACTTTTCAGTCTCCACAAGCCAACAGTAAGCAGCCTACTCTGTTGCTCTGTGTCTTAATGCAAGTAAGCCCACCCTTATCCACCCTCTCTTCAAAGGGAGTTGTCAACATGACTTCAGGTGTGCTCTCCCTTATGTGGTGATCATCATGTCTCAATGTGACATCATATTGGAACAGAAACATATCTGTAGGTGAGTAGATGAGAAACAGATAAACTTTATAAGCAAATTACTAACAAATATGTTTTCTTTCTTTAAATATCAATCCCTGTTTAAGTTAATCCATGGTGTTTCTGACTGTGCACAGCAAGAGATGGTGGAGGGAAGCAGACACACAGAGCTGGTAGGTGGGCCCCAACATTCTCTGGTGGGAAGAAAGCATTTAATAGAATAGAAATGAAACTAAATTAAATCTGACACTGGGGTGTACCACTGTAATTAACACACATACTTACCCTCACACTTCTCTCTGCCTCACACTCTTTTCCTGCTCATGGATAATGTCAGCACCCTTGTACTGCTGAACGGGATCAGTGGCCAAGCGTATGATTACACTCAAGTCTCTGAAGTAGTGGCAGGGTGGCTTCCATAAGCACCTCAACTAAGGTGGCAATCATACAGGGAACATAATGAGACCATTAATTCTGGTGACACCTTACAGCCGTCTTGGTGGATCCGTTGGCTTTTTTCTATGCATGAGCTCATGTGCCTTCAAAGCTTTTAGCAGCCTGATATGAACAGAGATCTGTGGTGCTGCAGGAGCAGGTGCACTGCACCCTGATTGGATGGCCTTTTGAATGGCTTCTTTAATGTGGAAGTGTTCCTGCGCCCGTGCTAAGAAGGGGTTTTAACACTATATGACATTTTTAAGTGCATCTGCCGACCTTTAACAGGAGATATAAAAACAGAAATATCTTCAAATTATGCTGCCCCAGTTGAATAGAGAAAATCAGACAGCTTATTTTTCCATAGCAGACAATAGTGGTGTTTCTGGATATCACTATTATCAGTAGAAAATCCTATATCAGTGGATTCATACACCTAAATCCCGGTAAATGTATGAAAAACAAGCTTGTTCCTTCACTCTGCAGCTCCATCAAGTGATAACACCTCATAACTCCCCACCTGTGGAACACCCCATTAACCCTCTGACGCCTGTTGTGGTTCCCTGCCACAAAAAGTACATGCCCATAAATTTAAAAAAAAAAAGTATATATCTGTCACTACAAGGCCTATTGAAATAGCAGACTTTGTGACATTTATTTAAATGCTTTATATGTGACTAAACTGAGTCTAAATTCATTGGATTTATACAGATGTACCATTTAATCTTAAAGGTCCACGGTCCTGGTGTGACTGACCTATTCATATTATGTGTTGGGGATCTATTATTCATTTAAGTTGAACACAAAATGAAAAGTCTCATCAAAGGATATGATGCAGCTCTTTTTCCCTCCCCTTTGAAAACTCTCAGATCTGATGAGGCATGGAGGGTGTGATAACGAGCTCAATGCTGATTGGCTGCCAAAAAATGTCCAATGGAAGAGATGAGAAGGGATAACAAGCCGTGGAGGGGACTTTATCTGGGTATCAATCCATGCTTTTGCCTCGAAATTATCAATTTTAATACTGACATATCCAAGGATGTGATGATTCAACACAAAACAAGCAATATTGCATGTGGTATATTGATCATGATACATTTATATCTGTTTTTTTTTTTTTTCAAACATGGTGGCATCATGACAAAGAACCTTGAATTCAAAAGTTCAAACTCCTTGAAATTCCAAAAAATACTTCATAATGTGACAAGAACTTTTATTGGTTTTGAAAGTCCAAATAACTAAAAATATATGTAAATAAATAATATCATTGTAATTAACTTTTATAGCTACTTTTTGAAAAGTGGTTTTCTGTGCTCAGTATAAATGTTGGTATGTGACTGTGCACACAAATAAAATTGCATCAAATCCATTATAACCATGGGTATATTCTATAATGTAATAATTCAACAAATTAAAATATTAATATTGTATGGTGAATATTTAAATAATTCATTTTTTGTTTCCTTAACCAAAAAGTTAGCTGGCTACATAACATAAATCTGGCATTCAGAGTTAAAATATTCAAAAAAAACAAACAAACAAAAAAAAAAACACTGTATCAATAAGTAGTTAAGATGTGGATGTAAAATACCTAAATGACAGCAGAATATTATTGTCCAATATTTTAAAGCATGCTTTTAGGAAGCATATGTTTTGTATTTAGTGATACGACTGTGATTATTACAAGATGAGGCCCTTAGGGTGAAAGGGGCAGCACTGTAAACATAAAGATAACGATTCTGCAAGACAGATCATGCACTGATTGATAAGCCAGTTTTTATCACTAACAGAGATAGTCTTCTATATCCACATGTAATTGTGCTTCAGCCTAATTTAGGTTAAAAAAAAGAAAATCATGTCTATAATTTGATGACTCATACTGACAACTGACCATATAGACAGACACAAAGCCAGTCATGGCAACAAAGCCTCTCTCTTTTTGAAAAATACTGTTATTTCATTTCCTCAAAAGCAGGAGGAGGTTTATAGCCCATCAGTGATGTTACAGAGCACATCAATAAGCTGTGCTTTGCTGCTTTGTGAGCATACATAAACCTTTGTAAGCAAATGCTGCTTTTATCCTGCAAGGCAAAAAATGTGCTACACACAGAAGAAAACAGAAATTCAGTTTGACAGGCCATACATTAGTAAAATGGTCATCCTACACATGGACTTTAAAAGCTGGAGCAGAAGCGCTGCTATCCTTAAGATCCTCATAAACTGCACAGTGTGAAACCAGGAGGTCATGAGTCAGAAAATGCCCACTGTAATAGGAACTGCAGCCAAGGCTTTAGCTCTGGAGGCAAGTCAAGACACATTCTCTATTCATGTTTAGTGGCACATGGCCTTGTGCCATGGAGTCATACTTCTAAAGAAAAAAGAAACAGGGGAGAGGAAACAAACTTGTAGGCACTAATTAGAGGGGGAAGGAGAGGGGGTTTGAGGGAGGATAGATCGAGGGATATAAGGCCCGCTGGAAGAGCTACATTATTTATGACAATCTCGTTTTCTTCCCCTCTCTTTTCCTCTGGAGCAGAGAGCCACCAGGGTTGCAGGAAAAGGGGGAGAGAAACAAGTTTATAATGTATTACCATCAGTAATTTAGGCTGAGGGGTGAGATGGGCTGAGGGAAAGTGAGCGGGAACGAGACCTGCCTCCATATCCTAAATCATATCCCCATCGCTGCAGAGACTCTGTTTGGAAATGCTACACATGACTCTGTCCTTGTTGTTGGCTCTCTGGGCTATTTCTGCAATATTGGTGGTGCATATAATGACTGTGACATGCAAATAGCATCCAGGCAGGCTGATAAGGAATTCTGCAGCATTTTTGCCATATGTGGCATTCTTTCTAAGCAGAAATCATTTATAGACTAGTGTATTAAAGGAGTCAATATCCTGCACAAATATGTTTGTTCAGTTGTTATCTTGCATATGCATAAAAGATGTGTTTGGTCTTGCTGTATGACATTTTGCCTCCAAATGCCACTCATGAGAGTCTGTGTGTGTTCCTCTGGCTCTCAAGAGGGATTTGGGAATTTCAAACACACACAGCTGTATTGATGACTCGCCAGATATGACTGACCCGTCTCTGTGTGAGTTCTCAGGACTTTAAAGACCACTCACGTCAAGCCCGTACTCTCTGTCTTATGCTAATGCCCTAGCGGATGAAGGGACTTCAAAGACGGCACCATGTGTAGTGCTATATGAAGAAAAAAAAGAAATCAGAAGTAAAAAAAATGCCATTGATGAGACGACAATGCTGATACCCTAACCAGAGAGATCGATATGCTGACATTTATGGTCTCACTTTTTTTTTTAGAGCTTATTTATTGTGACTGTGCTGTTGGTTTGCGTCTTTTTGAGAAAATGCTTTAATGTCACTCAAATACAATGGCCTTCAGTTGGTCCAACTTTAAGACCCCTTGAGAAAGATCACAACAGTTTTAACCAACAAAAATAATTCAACAAAATATGCTGTCTGACATATAAATGGAAGAAAAATGAACCTTCAAATGACCAGAAAAATTGGTTTAAAAAGCTTCAGTTTTAAAGAAATGAATAAGGGTTTCTAACAAAGATGATAGTTGGGTGAGCCAATGCTTAAATAGAAAAGCACAAATAAACTTTACAAGCGTGGTTTACCTGTTGAGAGCACAGAACATAAAGTACACTATTTCAAAATGCATGCAAATCTGTTCATCACTCTGCTGATAAATTATGTCAAAGGAGCCAAGACACACAAAAAAAGACAAATCCAACAATCAACACACCCACTATCACCCAGGAAAGTTAGTTTGAGTCCAAAAAGCTGTTCTTATATTGTCTTTTATAAAGTCAAGAAAAAAAACTGCTTTGTTTTCCCAAGATAATGAGATAAAGAGATCAAGACCGAGACAAGTCCATGAATATTTATAAGTTACTAAGGCCGAACTGGGTAAGATAAAAGACATGGTTTCATGTCCTTTTCTATTTCCTGCTTTAGTCATTTTCCTGACACACATTTGAGACCCACTAAAAGCACCTCCATGACCCAGTTTTTGGGTCTTGGTGCCATTTGAGAACCACTGCTCCAAAGCAAGAGTGTACTGATGCAGCCTGGGACTTCTCATTGTCCTATTGTCTCATGCCCTGTTGCCTGAAGGCCTAGACCTCCTAGACCACCTGAACCTCTTGTTTTAACTTTTGTGTACAATGACATTCTCTTTTTCGCATTTTGAAAGTGTGTAACTGCAATCTTTGTCATAAGTAAAGTAATATTTGAAATAGATCATCAATTGTTTAAGATAGGTACAAATAGCATGATTGCAAGATTGCGAGGAGAAATTGATGAGATTTTCCATTAAAAACTTTAATGATTTTTAGTGATGTCAGGGTGAATTGGATCCAGATGAAATTGGCAGTGATGACAGAATTGTTTATATATATATATATATATATATATATATATATATATATATATATATATATATATATATATATACATATATATATATCATGCAAATACTGAAGCAAACCCATGATGTCAGAGATATGTTTTTTTTTTTTTTTTAATAGTTCAATGTTAAGTTATAGAATTTTTCACAAATTTGGGGATTTTTCTTTTTGTATTTTTTTGCATCCACACAAGTATACACAAAACAACCAAAATTGAATGGCTTCTTTCTTGGAGCAAACCACACAATGATACTAAGGATATATTTTTTTTAATCTGAAATTTGATTTTTAAACCTTTAAATAAGTGTTTCACATCAAATTATTAATTTCATTTTTATTTTTTTGATTCCTTATGAAACTGAAAGTGTGTATTCAAACTAAAATAAATCAAGTCAATCTGATCTTAGTCTATATTTATTTTTACAGGGTCAATTTTTCTCCAGTGTAATTCTTTTATTATCTATCTATTAACAAAGTGGATAATATTATTGTTCATGACGCACAGAAAAAAAAAGTACATATGACCCATATATAAGGCACAAAATCTAAAAATGAGATTTTCATAAATAAATGTAATGATCAAAAAGCAATTCAATATTTAAAAAAAAATAAATCAGTAAAAATGTTTTTGTCAGTCTGCAGGTTATTCTTCATGTTTATGAGTTCACTCATACGTGACCGTCTGCTTTTAGATGATCAGCTGTTACTGTTAAGACAAACGGACGTTGCTTCCGGTGATGCTTCAGAACCAAAAAAAGTCTCATGTCCTTGTTAAGTGCTTTGTCCTTGAGTCCCTACCATGAATCAATGGTGGGAGGGGCTAAGACTGAGGAAAAGACCCACTTTGTGGACTAAATGACTTCAGATCCAGCAAATTACAGGTTAATATTACTTGAATCACTGAATTTTGCTTTTTTTTTCTAAGCTGAAATACCTGCCTACCTCTAGTAGCCACTGCAGCCTCAGTTAATAGCCACTGATTTGCTGCCATGATGCTTTACAACCAGAATGCAAATACAAAGCAACAACAGCACGCATAGAGACTCAGTGTCAGGCAAGACTCAAACTCTGGCCAAAATCAAATTAAAACTGTTTAGCCAAGTAGTCTAAAAATTCATAAAACACTCAAAAAGTTCTACATTACTGATGAATCATGAACCAAGGGATCACAGCTTCAGAGGCTTAACGATGTGAAGTTGGTTTGTAGAGTGAAGCGTGGCTAATGTTAGCAGTGCTGGCAGCGCTAGCCTCCAGTCCTCCACCTGCTTGTATAAAATGTGGTTACAACTTGCTTTGATAAAGTGGCAATACTAGAGTATAGTCTGACACAGCCAACATATAATTTCATACCCATTTTACAGATGAAAATACTGCAAACTGTGCTGTTCATACGAGAAGCCATTCAGGCTCTCCATTTGAGGGCATGAGATGAGAGGTGTTCCTGGCTGCATCCTTGTTTGACTCCCTAAAAGAGACACTGCTAAAGCTATCCATTTTGTATTCACACTGTCAGTCACAATGCCATTATGCTCATGTCTGCTGAATGTGAAGGGATTACACACAGTCTCAGAGATACTTAAGGCAAGAACTTTTCAGTTTGCTTTCAGGATGCTTCACTGAAATTATGCCAAAGAATATTTCAAACAACACGCCGCTCCAGCATTCACAGCTGACATCTGAGGTTAAGGTATAGAGAGAAGCTGCATAAGCCAGAGGTGCAGACACGGTGACACATGCGACAACAGACAGAGTGAGAGAAAAAAAAAAAGGAAGAAAGTGGGGGCAGAAACAGCAAGCTGGACAGGTGGAGAGAGACAGAGAGAGTGCATTAGCTTTGTGTACACGCCTCAGAGGACACGCCATTGCCTCCCCAGGGAAACCACAGCAGTGTCGAGCCCTCCCAGAGGTAGTCACAGTACAAGACACAGCCGACCAATCTGGCTGAAATAAGACAGGGAGAGAGTCTCTGGACCAAAGATGTTGTGGAATTATGGTGAATGCCAGAGTCACTCACCCAGGCAGGAGTGAAATATCTGAACTTGTAGGAGTTCAGTTTTCCGTCTGAAGGTCAATAGAAAAGCTTCCAACACTGAGCCATATGAGTTTGCTCATCTGGTGTTGCTTTTGTCATTTTTAATTCATTGATGGCAAGGGTGGGCAACTGGCAGCTTGGGAGCCACATGTGGCCCTCCACCTCACTAAATGCAGCCTGCCAGTCATTTCCAAATATAGATAAACTGCACGGATGAGGAACGAGTCTGTCAGATGTGATTCAACAACACCGTGCAAAAATGTGGATAAGGAATAAAAACATTTCTGTATATAACCAAACTTTTTAGTTTGCATTTAGTCTTTTTGTAAGTCATGAAAGAACTAACTACGTTATAATTGTTTCTCCAAATGTCATTCATGAAACACTAGAATGGAATATTATATTTAAGTAAATAGTTTATTCAGATAACAGCACAGTTAACATAGTTTACTTCAAACTGAGGGTCATCCATTGTTTCGTTTATATATAAAAGAACATTAAGTGGTTTTAATTCTGTATTTATCTTATTCTTTGGCTTTCATTTTGTGTCAGTCTCCTTTGGTCATGTATTATTATCTTTTTTAATTATAAATGAATGTTGCTATGTCAATTTTTATGACAGTTTTACATTTCTTGTTTTTGTGACATGTTTATACCCTTTAAGAGTATCAATTGTTACAATTTCTAACAATGTGGCTCTCAGGCACAAGAGTTTAGTACAGAACTAGAGCTGGAAAGTATGGCCTTCAAAGAAAATCTACATAAACATTAATATAATATTTCAATGTTTTTTTAGTTTCCCTGTCAAAAAAGGTTAAACAAGATGAATAACATTAACAGGTCCTGTCTACATTTTGTTAAGAAATGTTGCAAAAGAGAGCTAAATTTCCCTCTCTGAGTCAAGTGGGTTGTTTAATGTAATTATTAAAGGCCTACATTTGATACATCCAAACTACAAGGTGGAACACAACATTTAAACATAAATCTAATATTTTAATACCATTAAAGAAGATAGAAACATTTCCCTTAAAAAAAAAACACATGGACTTTAACTAAGAAAACAGAACATTCCTGTGTTTATTACTTTAATAGTGCAATGAAAAAAAGAAAGAAAAAAAGCCAATTAGAATCATGTATTGCCCAGCCTGATAAAACAGGATTTCCGTGTGACCCCTGACCCACCTTTTCCCCACCTTTAGTTTGAATGACAATTGACTTTCCTAAAAAAAAACACACCTGCACAGTCCCAAGTTCTCTCCTCACCACCTCCATACCCGACTTCCATGTCACTCAAGGCCAAATCACACCCCCAACATTATAAAAGCCCGCCCTCAGGCCTTCACTTCCTCTTTCCTCCTGATCATGGATCACCAGAGAACAATAGAAGCCTGAATGTGAGTGAAAAGTGGACTTGATCCTTATTGGCTTTTGTTTGTTCACTGAACTTGTATTATTTCTCCTGTGACATATTGTCTAATATCATTTCACCTGACCTGGACACATTGATGTTGTGAGCTGAGTTAACTAATGTAAACATTTGTTTAATCTAAGTCGTTATTTAAAATGTTTATGTTTATACATTGTTTCCTTCACTTTGATTGTTGGTTTGTAAAAAAAAATCATCCACCAAAGGCAAAGAAATAAATAAAATAAAACTTTGAACAGAATTGGATCCTGTGTTTTGATGTTCAGTCAATGTAAGTTGTTCAATGAGCCATTTACATCATAACCGCTTTACAAACACATACAAGCTCCCTTTCGCCAAAGTGGAACACCAATAAGATGTCTTAATGAAACCTTAATCCCATTTCAACAATATCTATCTATTTATCTCTCTCTATAGATAGCTAAAGCTATTTGGAGGAGCCATCTTGATAAGGGAGCTCCCTAAATTATAAATAACTTATGGAATAACCGTCAATTTTGTTTTTATTGTAAGACCACAGACGCTCTGGTGTTGACCCGCTGCTGAAATAGTTGACGCTACATAAACAGGTACATACACTTCTGTGGTAAGAAGAAGCAAACTGCTTCAGCAAATCATGAAAACATTGTGAGAAGGCTTTGTATTGGGAACTTTGGCACCCACAAAATGTCTTTTACTGCATTTTCATAAAACTTAATTCTGTGACATCCCTCCCCTCATAAACAATATGCATTTGTTGGAGGTCAAAGAACCATTTTGCATGTTAAGACACAAAACTTTTATTGGACTTTGTGCAAGTATGAATCTTCTGGAGTTTACAGCTTATTGAATGTATGTGTTTGATTGTGTCTCTGTCTGTGTCCACACATTTTCTGAAGGGGTCATTATTGTATCGCTTCCTAGTTGAGATGAGCTCAGTTTCCAAACTTTCCAACTTAGCATGAACTTTCAAAGTAAAGAGATTTGTTTAAAAATCCAAAAGGATACAGCCTAATGTTAAGTCATTTTTTTCAAGAAATACAGCCACAGGGAAGTTTATTCTTCTGCCTGGCTGTTATTTTTCCATTAGCCTTGGGGCACATCATGAACACTTCTGGCTGAGCAGAAGTATAACCAGTCTGCAACAGTCCATTGGCAACAAATAATGGAGTCAAACTTGTAGCCCTCTGTTTCACAAAGCTCATGCAAACTTGTAAAATCCCAATTTACTCTTTCTTTTTCACTTCTTAGCTTCATCGTTCACCATCAAACTCTGTCTCTTATCCTCAGTTAATGTCAAACATAGCTGAGACAGGAAGACTGAATTTTCTAGTTGCAAAATTGAAATTAACCCAAAACATTTGATTGACACCAACATCTCTGATCGCTGATAGTTTGCTGAGTTCTGTATGACTGAATCGAATGTTGTTTTTGACAATAAAACATGCTGCTTGTCATGATACTTCATTTTCATGAAGCACTTCTAATGGTAATATTAAAGGGACTGTGAGGAGTTTCTAAGTAATTACAAAAAAGTCTCACCTTTAAATATATGCCTGATTGAAAGACACACTTTAAGATGAGTTTTATAGCATCAAAATAGGTTATCTATCAATCTGTTCCTTAGCCTTCCGATCGGGTCGGACAAGGCTGGACTGGCCTGGATACTCAACTTTGGGAACAAGAAAAAACTGGAGCAAATTTTGGGGGGTGCTGGTTTGGCGGAGTGGTTAGCACCCCATGTACTTACTTCTGCCGGTCCAGGTTCGAATCCCACCTGTGATCAGTTTGCAGTGTCTTCCCCTATTCTCTCACCCCCTTTCACAAGCCTATCCACTGTCTCTCTCCTGTCAATAAAGGCACAAAATGCCCCAAAAAATACATAAAAAAAAAAAAAAACCTGGAGCAAATTTTTATTATTCAGACACGCCTTAGAGCACCGGGACGTAAGTAGCGATATATAGCCAGCTACTGAACTACGATAAGTTTTCCAAAAATTGCTGCAACTACCACTATGTAACTAAAAAGAGATACATTACCTCGTCGCTTTGTATCCTGTAAGTTGTTGAAAAAAGAAGTTGTAAAGCAATGCAGAGTTCTGAGGAAGGTCCGAGTTGCATTCATTAGCATCACAACAAACGCATGCTTTGGCTTGTGGTGCGTTCAAGTTGTAGTTAGAAGTAGGAATTTCCAAGTTCCGAGTAAGAAACTGCATCTAAAACGTCCCCTGAAGTCGGAATTTCCCACTGGGAACTCGGTGAAACCTCGCCACCCCTGAGTTGACAATCGAAGATGGATGCCCCCAGTGTGAACAGTTATTTAGCTCCCGTAATAATCAATTTATTTGTGCTTCTGACTGGAGTTTGTTGCTCTAGATCAGCTGTGTACATAGTATTGTTAGACTTATATTTACAAAAATGCTGCCATAGTGATAATCACATTCTTCATCAGGGCATGCTAACAACAGCTAACAATAGCCTGGTAGTAGCTCGGCATGTTTTTTTTTCGACTTCAACTGGAACGCCGATAAGTCGGAGATTATGTCACTCCCTGTTCCGAGGTTACTGGAACGCAGCACGACGACAGTCGCTGCACGTGCTCATGGGTAGCGGAGTTTTAATGTCGCCGGAAACAGATTCTCCTCACAGTCCCTTTAAATATTCAAAACATTTAAAGTTTAGTTTATATGATCACTTCCTTCTCCCTGATATAAAACAGTGTGACGTTACTTCACATCAGCACAAACATTTTTGTAAAATTAACAATCACAGCAGCATGTCTTTGCCATTACCTGATCCTTTATATGATCCCAGCACTGACAGACATAATAATTAGGATGAGGTAGTAGCAGTAAAACACTGAAAGTCTGCCTTGTGTGATAGAGCATCTGCATGGCACATAATGTGACAACTGAGCAGCAAAAACTGCACCCTGAAGGTGTATGCTGGAAAACCGAGAAGCCCTAAATTATCAATCATGCACATGGCCAAAAAGGGGGTGTACAGTCTTTTCTCCACAAAGATAATTTATAAAGCTGAACCTGATTTGAATATGGACATAGGATATGCTGAAATCCCACATCAGGTGTGAGCTCCATGTATGCAACTTTTTATTCATAGTAGTCTGGAGCTGACACAGAAGCTGTGAAGAAGAATCTCTGCATCAGACTCGCAGTGCATTTAACGACTGTCAGGTTCACTCATTTACAGATGAACAGTTTATTTATATGCATCATCTAAAATGTATTAAATATTGCGCTAACCCTCAAATGAGGTAAGGTAAGCAGTATGAGCTTCCATATGATTTCTTTGCTAACATTTAATG
Source organism: Scarus forsteni (assembly GCA_036419115.1). Taxonomy (NCBI): domain Eukaryota; kingdom Metazoa; phylum Chordata; class Actinopteri; order Labriformes; family Labridae; genus Scarus; species Scarus forsteni. The sequence goes on from JAZDUH010000098.1 coordinate 36,387,630, forward strand.
AATTCATGTGTTTGGCTTGTTTCACAATTTAGAAAGACAGCTTAGAGTAATTAAAGATGTATTTCTGGACAGTAAAATCTATACACCTAATAATGTGGTCGACTTATCTGAAAAACTAAGAGCTGTAGTGATTTGACAGCAGACTTTTTGAGGACATTTACTGTAATTTCCAGAGCATATTTCTGCTCGGCACAGCTGTCAAACTGTCTCTTATCAAATGAAGTTGTACTGTTTATGATTTATAAATTAAACATACCACTGTTTCCTTCAAATGCACATTCTAAACACTATTTGGTGGTAAAACTTGACTAAAAGTCGTTGCAGCCTGGTCCACTCTAAGAGCAGAGAGAGGGGCAGGGGTCGAGCAAGGGGGAATCAAAAGTGAGGGATCAGCACTGTCTGTTACATGATCTTACTCTGTTCATAGCTCATTTCGCTTTAAAAAAGTGCATCATCCCCTCAGTTCACATTCCCATGTCCCTCAGTTGCTGATAATTATAAACTATAAACCCATCTGTCACTGTTTCCGTTTCTGTTAAACTGCAATATGCCTTCAATTAATTTCTACATGGTGGGCTACTAAAACAAAAATACTACGGTGCAATTAAAGATAGTCATTAAATACATTTATTAGGCCACACAATGTTTAACAAATAGAATCTCAGCTGCTGTGTGCAGTTGTGATCCCTCTGATTTTCAATTATCTCACTTTTAGACTTCCAAATAACCACATTTAATTATTATCCTCCTCTCCAGTCACGGTGTCAGCCGTGTCTGAGCCTCCAGCTCAGAGAAATATGTTTTTACAGAATTTCTACTCTCCATGTCGTAGACTCTGGTCATAACCTTGAATATTTGGGTGATATAAATGACTGTTTTCTGCTGCTGCATTTATCATCACACACATGTTCATACACTGGGATTGACCAAGAATGTCATAACACACTTGTTGCTTGAATAAGATGATTTCTGCATAAAAATTCTACTCCAGGTACATAAACGAGGGCGAGAGACTCTACATGGTTATCAGTTTCTTGATTACCAATAGTGATATCAGTAAGAAAGAGAATTGAAAAGATTTCATAAATAACAATTCCATTTTTTGCATATCACTCTGATTCTTCCTGTGGATTGTCTGTGTGAGTAAAATTTGGCCTTTACAGTAGAACAAGGACATAAATCCCATCAAGTACAGTTACAAAGCTGAGTTATCAAGATTTAAAGATTACTGTGCAATATGACGAATTTCTTATGGTATTTTTCAATTCATTTTTTTAGGTATTTGCATTTTTACATGTATATTTAAAAGGATATAGGAATTTGTCAATGTTTAAAATGATAGTGTCCAAATAAGTTCAATAGCAGCATGCAGTGTGTTTTTTTAAAATCAGAAAGTCAGCACGTTTGAAGATTGTGTCCACAACATCTATCAAAATTAATGCAATTCGGATTTTTGAGATAATTTACGACTCCTACTTCACAGGTTTTCAGTCTCAACAATGTCAAGGTATCTAACTCTGTGCTGCACTGATGAATGTTCCTGCAAATTGCTGTTGTTGCCACCCTCTAAAGATGCCGTAAACGTCTTTTTATTGAAAATTAAGCCACTGTTTTGACCACAACTGCTCCCCGTCTACTTTGATTAAAGCTGGTGCTTCTTTGTTGTCATATCTGCTGACTGCCTCTAGCGAGAGTGAAGTCCTTGACAAGCAGAACAAAATGGAAGGAATTGACAAGGGAACTGTTAAGCAAACAGACCAATGATATTGCTTGAGGGACTAGTGTTAAATTCTCAACTAAATTGGTTTTCCCTTTCACATTCTTAGATATCAAGCAGCTTTCATTGATTATTACCTCCGCCAAGGAGGTTATGTTTTCGGGAGAGTTTGTTTGTCTGTCTGTCTGTCTGTGAACAAAATAACTCAAAGTAATTGATGGATTTTGATGAAATTTTCAAGAAATGTTCAGTATGGGAAAAAGAAGAACTGATTCGATTTTGGTGTTGATCCGGATCAGTGTCTGGCCGCCATGGTGAAAAATGTGACTTTTGTGAATAACTACTGAACTAAAATAGATATCATTATGAATCCAATTGCTAATGGTATGTTTTCATGGTCAAGGAATCAAAATATTTTGATGAAATAAAAGTAGGACTAATATTTATGGTGAAAATCACAATATGGGTGAGGACTGTGGCGCTGGCGGTCTGCGCTCTCTGAGTGCTTTTCTAGTTTTATATTAAATGGAGACAAATAGTTTCACCTTGCATCAGACAACATGGAAAGGGCAGCATGTTGTGTGACATATGTAACACACAGTTGCACATCCATTGCAGCAGCCACTTCAGATTAGTGTGATGTGTTTATTGTGAAGACTTCTATTACATCATCAATGAAACGTCAATTTCTTGTGTGTAAGACTGGTACTTTTCTCCAGCTGAGTGTTGCAGTGGTGTCAAGAGTATAATCTGCAACAAAGGAATCTGTACTGTCTTACCATAGATGTATTTTTTCTCCTCCGTATCTGACTCAACAAAAAGAACAACAGGAAGCTTCAGGTAGGGAAGTGTGAAACCAAATGAAGGAACAAGAGGGCAGAGAGTAAAGCTAGTAATCTATCAAAGCAGCTAGTCACCCAGTCAACTGACCATTCACTCTCACTTTAACTGAAATACTGCTGCAGTTCAGACAGAAGACTTCAAGCTCAGTCCCTTTGTCTAGTCCTCCATTCATCAGCACAACAAGCACCAACCACGAATGAAGATTAAGTAGCAGATCTCGCCTCTTGAGGATGCTCTCGAGGCCAGCCCTGATTTCCCTTTTTGTACCACAAAAAGAAGGAGACTTTGAAAAACAGAGGCCTCAGTCTTGGAGATAATAAAGATTTAAAGCTGGGGGCAGCAGCACAAAATAACCTCCTCGCCCTCTCTGTCCAGCATACATACGCACACACACACACACACACACAGACCAACACATGCACACTCAAACATGCTCCCCGCTCATCGCCTCAGTCTTCACTGCGGGTTAAAAAACAAGTTCATGCACCATGCAGTAATCAGCTCAGACAAGACTGAATATGTGGGATTTTCTCTTTTTTTCTTTTTTTTTCAAATGGAAAAAGCGGTAGGGAGAACCACAACAACAAATTAAGCTCGTAAAACCACAAAGAAGGGCCCATCGGCTCCATGTGAGCTTATACTGTTGTGTAAATGACTTTGATTCATTTTGTCTCATTATTCTCTTCCTACGAGGGCCCTCTTGTGTAAGAGGTGCAGGGTCTGCGGAGAGGGAACATGCTCCAGTGTGCTAAGTGTCACTTAGGAATTTAATGCAACACTGAGAGGTCCCGCTGCCAGGATTTACACATTATGACAGCAGGTTGGCCCTGCCTTTGACCTGTCCTGTGATGTTGTGACATCCAAAGAACTGCATGTTTTCTTGATGAACCAAGAGGGCAAGGTCGCCTATTTAGACTTCATGTTTTATGTTGAAACATAAATCTTTAATATTAATGTTTAAAAATCTGTCTTTGGAATTGAGTTTTTCAATGCAGCAGTTCCAAAGCCCAAAAGACATGTCTCAAAGATGCAGTTTTCTCACACTTTCAGCACATTTTTATAAACTGCAAATTTGATCTACAGGTCTGGACCATAAGGGCCCAGTTTCAGGGAGGCTGTTGTCACCTGCTTCTTTGTAGAGATGTACAATATTGGATTTTTGAATATATATGATATGACAAAAATTCTGATCTCATTTGAGCTGAAGGCAATGCTGTTGTTGCCTTTTGAATAAAACAGTCCATTTTTTTCAAGCTTTTTTAGTCTTTCTGGGGCTTGAAAGCAGGGTGGTACTCTTTCTATTGAGTTCTAGCTCTCAAATATCTTTTCAAAATGCAGGGCAAACAACTACAATGATTTTCTTCCATTTGATGGGCTGCTCTATCCTTTATAGTCACAGTTATAGTCATAGTTACAACCTCAATATATTTATGAGTTTACTTTATTAAAAATAAATAATTTCTTAATGCAACATATTTACTTCTTTAACAGTTCAAACCAGTCAGAGAAGTCTCCAAATATATACATACGTGTATATATATATATATATATATATATATATATATATATATATATATATATATATATATATATATATATATACACACATATATATATATGTATAATAGACAGATAGATATATTGTTTGGTGTACTGATGATGACAGACCGCCGAAATGTTTTTTTAGTTATAATATTTACAAGTTGGCCACCTTTGTATCCAGAGCCTGGAAAAAACGTCAGTATAGTTTATTTTTGTGAGATTATTTCTTCTTTGTAAACATCTACAACGTTCCCTGAACTTGATGACTGAATAATGATGTCTTTTAGGCCCGTTGGCCTAGGCATATCGTAAATGCATGACACAATAATAAAAATCAAATCAAATCTTATGTATATATATATATATATCTACATATATATGTATTAGGTTGCCTGCCTTAGAAAGGTTCTTGTTAGTATTGTTCAGTGCTGTGTGCGCTGTTTATGTTTACTGTAGCTACACAGACATGCCTAGTCATGATTCTTTCACTCGAACCAGCTGTGTGCTAAACAAGCATCTTTCTCAGTGTGTTTTCCTGAAGGCAGGTGTCTCATTCACAAATGAAATCATGAGAATAAATATTTGAAGGATACTTTTTTTTAAAGGCAGAGCATACTAACAGAGTGAGAGAGAGAGAGAGAGAGAGAGAGAGAGAGAGAGAGAGAGAGAGAGAGTATTTCACATGATTTTGGGGGAGGTAGTTGACAAGACATGAATACATTTTTTTTTTATAAATTCTATATGTATTTGTACAACATGTGACCTTTAAACTCAGGGAATTATTTTTAAATTCCACCAAAGTAGTTAGGTTTTGTTCCCATTTGTAGTTTGTGAACAGGACAAAGACTAATGAGAAAATGTTGATACAAACTTCGGGGAATGTTGGTCACAGTTTAAGGCGGAAGTGATTATACTTTGCCGGTTTTTCCTATGGACATTACTAGATAGAGGGCTTTGAGACTTTTGCTAATAACTCAATAAGCTCCTGAAAGATTTTTTAATGAAATTCACAGGGACAGAATTTGTGTGTGTACATACATCCCTACATTTCAACAGCACGAACAAAGGGCAAAATCCCCAAACCCAAATCCTGAACATCCCTTTAGAAACACTGCAGTAAAGCATCAAGTTCTGACACTGTCATTTAAATTCTATAATTTACCAGTATTGTTCAGCTTAATTACTGGATTTGTTGTATAGCTTTTTTTCAGTTTTCAGAGCTCATTGTTAGTTTATTCATCTGCCTCTGCCTTTCTTGATATTTATCAATGTCTGTCTATCTATTTATCTATCTATCTATCTATCTATCTATCTATCTATCTATCTATCTATCTATCTATCTATCTATCAATCACTACTGTAGGACATAGCAATTGCTCAAAATAGCCAAGAAAACTGACAAAGGGCATTTAATTCAGTAAAAAACAAAATATTAGTGAGACATATTTCGGGTTGAAATCCTTAATCTTAAGAATTTAAAGGCTTATTGGAGATCGAGCAATAATTTATGACTCCCTCCTTCCCCAATCAATTAGTTTGGATGAAAAACCCTTGCATCACTAGGGAGGAATGAATCATGCAGCGTATCTTAAATTCGCTGCAAATGAAACAAATATTCTGAAACTGACTCTTGAAAATCCGAATCTCAAATATAACTCGGATTGCACCACTTTTCATACCACAAACAATCAAATAAAAGCGAAAGATAAAAGCAAGCAACATTCAAAGGGAAGCTTTATCAGAGATAGGGTTGCCTTCGTGCGTAATTCTTGTGGAAGTCAAAGGTCGTAGATACGATTCACAATCCGTGCAAATGTCTCGCATTTAGGGAGCAGTGCGCGTCGGTGCGCATCTGTAGCTTCCAGTGCACCTGTTAACAGTGGACCTCAAGCCAGAGGCACGACAGAGCGCAGAGGCTCCGCTCCGCTCCACTCTGTGCGCCACGGAGTACTTTACCCACCAAGCACACCACTTTAAGGACAGAGTTTGTGTGAGATGTAGATTCATGGGGAGAAATATGACTTAAGAAGGAGTGTGATTATAGTGGAGCGTTACTCACGCTGCTGTTCTGCCCCGTCCAGTAGACCACCGCGTGGTTATGGGCAGAGTCTCCTGTCAGAGCGAAAGTGCTGCTGCTTATCTTGGGTTCTTCCTGCTTGTTATTCCCTCTCCCTTCCTCCCTGTTCCATCTGAAGTCGGACCTTCCCTTGTTGAGTCCCTCTAAAAGCGAGCCTCGATCCTCCGCTGCGCCCGCATCCACGCCGCTCCACCCGTTCGCGCTCAACTCAGCAAACTCATGACCGCTTCTCTTCGCTCTCCGGAGCGCAACATCCTCGCCCTCCTCGGGCTTTGCCGCCTTATCATTGCCTCGGTGACTTTCCTCCATGGAGCCCAGTGCGTCCTCCTTTGCGCCATCCAAACTGACATGCTGAGAGAACAGGGTGACATCCTCCACAGAAACCTCTTCGTCCTTTTCTACTCCATCAATTTGCGCGGTAGCTCCGACTTCCCTAAACTCTACTCGGATGTTTTTTAGTGTGCCCGGCTCCTCTGTCGGGTCAGAGCGCATCCCCAGCTGTAATTCCTCCAGTTTGAGTTGAAGTGGCGACGGGCAAGACGCGCACGTTATCTCCGCCTTGGCATTTTGTAGGGTATGAGCGGCTATCATCAGCCAGATGCCCAGAGATAAGTGCAAGCCTGGGCACAAGCCAGCCCAAGTCTCCATCGCCGACAGAGATTTGGGGGGGGGTGAAGGACCGTTGGAGACCTTATCCTATACCTTAACTCCTTTCCTCTCAGGTCGATGCGGAATAACTGATGCCTCTTCAGTCGGTCTGCTTGTTTGGAAAGGGGGAAGAAAAGTGCTCCTCAGCAAAACTGTTCACGTCCAAGGATCTTTGGTCGGGAAAGCCACCACACAGGAGGGAGGAGCTGTAAAGCAGCCAGCTGCCGAGTGTGCGCCCGGAAGAGACAGTTAGAGAGAGAGAGAGAGAGAGAGAGAGAGAGAGAGAGAGAGAGAGAGAGAGAGAGAGAGACAGAGAGAGAGAGGAGCTGTCCGCGGTGCTGAGCATGCTCCTGCTCCAGAAGTAGTGAAGATTTAGCAGCCAAAGCAGAGTTCCCATGTAGAGTACTCCAGCCTTTTAGCTCATATGTTATACTATCGATACAAAAAAGTTTACACTCACTCATTTAGAATAGAAAACACCAGAAATAAAGCAGTGTTCATTTTGTTGATTGTTTAGTTTCATCATAGTTTTCATCAACAACCTTTCCCGTGACAAAAACTGGACTTTAACTAAAAAAACAAGTGCACATAAAAAACAAAAAAAAAACTGAAACAAAATGAAGTGACGTTGTTGTCAACAAATAAATCACTAGACTAAAATATTTGACAGAAACCAAATCCAATCAGACCTAATTTCGTCATGTAGAAAGTAGGGATAAGTTAGGAATTAGCTACTTAGGTTGTGTGGAAAGGTTGGATGAGTTAAGAGGGACATCGGGGCTTCATAGGAATCCAAGTGTAAAACATGACATAGAAATACAAGGAAAAGTAAAAAATATGCCTTACTCTTTACGCTTCATATTTTAATCGACTACATTTACAATACATTTTGTCCACTTAAATGGTGTGAAATTTCATCGACTAAAACAAGACTAAAATTGTAAAAAAAAATAATAATACTAAATGACTAAATTATGACAAAAACTAGAAGACATTTTAGGCAAAAGACTATAAAGGCAAAATAAAAAGTACTGTCAAAATAAACACTGAAATAAAGCAAGTCTGGTGATGGATGATGGACAGAATGTCGTTGGATGCAAATATTGCTGCAACATTTTTCTATTTAACTATCTATTTTTTTTTTTGATTGTTTTTTTTAAGGGAAAGTGTGTGGGAGAGGCAGACGAGAGAGACTGTGCTCAAGCCAGCCACTCCTGTTTTCTGTGGTCAAATCAACTGCTCCTTAATTTGAAGTGCTCATGTATTTGAACCTTTACGGTAAATGGTCCATGCTGAGCTAGAGGGGAATGACAGACAGGGTGACCAACTTTATCATGTTCCTGTTTTCCTTTTACCAACAAAAGTGTGAAATATAGCAGTCTGGCATGAATGTTGGCTTGAAGATACTCTTTTTCCAACATAAATGTGTGTTTTTATTCAAGATAATAGTTGTAGAGCTAAGTTGTTCTTAACTTATGTAAAGACTGTAGCCTCAAACAGCATAGAAAACACTCTTCAGTCTAAGAATCAGTTAATGATAAATTGACTTTTTTGTGATTTTCTTGCATTTGAACAATTTTAAACATCTAGAATGTTTATATTTATCATTCAATGTGAAGATCTACTCAGTCCTTGTGAATTTATGATCTTACATTCTTAAATGTTTAAAACTTTAGCAAACTTTTTGAGTCAAGGGTTAAGGAGCTTGGGACCAAATATTAGACATATTTTGCTTACAGTAAGTTAATGAAAAGTCATTTGATCTTTGACAATTTGATCTGAAAGCAAATCACTCATATTAAACACAATCAACACTTAAATTATTAAGAAAATAAACTAAAGAAAATAGAGGCACTACTGCAACAGCAAATATTTTTCTTAATTCATGTTCATTTTCAAACACTGTGGGAGAGACAGTGAATAAGGCTGGCTCAGGAGGACTGAGCCACCTGTATTCTCACTCTGTCTGACATCCTCTGTTGGAGCCCATTTCACTCAAAAGGCTCCCCTCCCAACAAGAGGGTCAGTCAACTCTGATTGGTCTATGCAGCCATAACTGGTTAGCTGAAAATATTTGGATTCACTCTGTTCTGGACTTGGCTTGCCAGCGTGAGCTAATGAGCTTTAACTGCTGGCAAAACAGTGAGTGGGTGTCACACTCTCAGGGTCTTTTCAGGGGGGGCTGCTAAGTGAGCAGTTACAGACAGCTCAAACCAGGGAGGGGGACAGAACCAAATATCATAGACCTGTTTTCAGCAGAAAGGTGCTCTCACGAGAAGGAGAAATGTCAAACACACTAAAGGGCAGATAAAACTCAAACAAGCACAACGTGACCTCCCAACTGCAGGACTCAAATCTCCAGATTATTATTTATGTTTTAATTTTTGTCCAGATGAAACAACCTTTTTTTTTAATACAGACTTCAAAATCGATTTTCCCTGTTAACTCGCTCGTATTTCACAACCCTCCATTCTTTAACAGGTAACCTACAGAAGACTGGCTGTTGTTAAGGACAAGCGTGAATAAGTCAGACCAGGAACCTGAAACCTCAAAACTGTAATAACATTGATAACAATGAAAAGGATAATAACAATAATAATAATATAATAATAATAGTAATAATGATAATAATGATAATAATAACAATAATAATAACTATTATTATACAATAGTCATTGTAACAATAATTATATTATTATTCTTGATGTTACTGTTAATGATTAAAATCCTCATTATTATTTTTTTTAACATTATTTATTTATTGTGAAAAAAGCTGCGAAATAAAATACTAATTGATAAGCATATAATGGCGTTTGTGCAATAAATATAATATAATGTAATAATAAAGAAACAAAGTAATTCATAAATACATGTTTAATCATTGAAGGATTGGAGTTGTAGATAAAAACGTACATACATTATACGAATATACAAATAAATACATGCATATTGAATTAAAACAAGTTGAAAAAACAGATGAATAAATAACCATGTAATGGTAATGAAAATTAGAGCTTGTTACAATTATATAATACTTGTGAGTTTAACACATTTTAGAATTATTTCGGATTTATCAAAATAATGGTAATGAAAAATTCACTCAACAAAAAAAAAAAAAAAAAGTGAAAAAGATTAGAAGAGATGACTGATGATTAATATTAACTATTGAATCATTTCTGGTTGCTATAAAGTCACTAAAAATATGATAAAAAAAAAGGATTAAATCCTAAATAAGATTTTGCAAACAACTCAAAAGTATCTAAAGTGGAATGACTTATTTTGTGAGGATGTAGTTTATTGTTTATTTTCAATTATTTGGTAATTCATTTATTTATTAATTGCTATATTATATGTTATTTACATATTTAATAATTCATCATCTAGTCAATGAATTATTCACTTTGTAACAAAAAATCTGGGCCATTTTACAGAGTTCAGGCATGGGACATTTTCTTTCTCTTTCTTAAAACAAACTCAGGTCAGAGTGAAGAATGAATTCTTATTAGGAGCATTTCCATTGAAGTTAGAACATCCGGTCACTCTCATGAAGTTTAAAAAAGAAAGAAAGAAATGAAGGGCTTGAGCACGTGGGGTCCTCGGGGAGGATGGGCAGAGCGTTCACTGATGGATTGGGAAGAATTGGCAGGGAGTTGCACCACTCCTGAGGGGGGAATAAAGCAGAGCCTAGAGGCATCAGAGACAGAGAGAGGCAGAGAGGAGGGGGATGCTGCTGTGCTATACGGTTCTGCGCTCTGAGCATAAAAGTACAGATGGGAAGGTGCTATGGAGAAATATAACATTTGTGCAGGTATCTGAGTGTACCAAAAGACTGAGCTCGTAGTTTGTTTGGGTGTGTATCCCATAGTGCAGCGGGGTTACTCATTAATGATCCAGTGTGTTGTGCCCTTGTCTATCAAGCTGACAGCCCGTAAATTGGCCGTCAGGGAGCACCAAGGGACGGGGTCTGAATTTCAACAAATTATCAGTCATATCACTGTGAAAAGAAAGGTTTGGTGAATTTCAGACTCCAGCAGCAGAACAAGAAAACATCACTTAGAACCATTATCAATTTCAACAACAAAATTATGGCTAAAAATGTCTGTTGACAACCTTTAAACTTTGACAAAAAGAAACAATGACTAACAGAAAAGTATTTTGTGTTAAAGTCATTTGACAAATGTATGCTTGCTCTCTGATAAGCAGAAAAGACTAAAGGTTAAAATCATACAACGACAATACAGTAGTATTCAGGAGAAATATATCTGTTTCTCAATCAACATGCAGAGAGGACAAAATACTGGATACATTGAATCTTTTCTCCAGGAAATAGAAAAATTCTGTTAGGGGTATCAATAGAGATTCTTTGGTTAAGGAACATCAATAAGATAATTAAATTTATAAAAGCTATACTACCCAGAAAAGCACTCCTCCTCGGTGACAAGAAGTCTCCTGCTCGAGAAACATCAGTATTCATCTGTTTATTTTTCCAAATCAAGAACAGTTTTAATAACAGCATCCGTAAATACTTCTTTGTAAAGCAGTTTGGAAAAGAGCATCACTCACAACAAGCAGAGACTTAGGTTTTATATGTAATGTTTTTATTTTGTTCAGATTCATCAGTATTTTAAGGCAACTGCTCATGACACATACCAATGGTGCTCAGCTGTACTTATGTGCAAAACCAACCAGCAGGGTTATATATTGTTGTAGACAGGACCAACAGCTGCACATAATTTAAAGATGTTTTTTTTTTTTCATAAACAAGCCACAAAAACAGCATAAGAACACAGACTATGGGGCCATTCACACAGAAACAGGGTTTTCTGAGAGCAAAAACATTTTCGAAACTGTGTCTCAGAGTGCATAAATCTCAAAGCATGGCCCTTGTGTTTCGATGTGTACAACAAATAAGTACATTTTTAGAAACAATGCTCTCATAGCTCCATCTCTCCCTCAAACCACATGCTGTTATGTGGTCATCACTGTGAGGGAAATCCTTGTCTGTCTGGTGCCTCGGATGCGGCACCTGAAATGTGTCCATTATGTGTATTTTGACTGGTAGGACTCCCACTCCTCTGTTGTCTCTTGTGTAGTGTTTTGTGATTGATAATGAGCTGTATATTTTCAATGGGAGAAAAGTCTGGACTGCAGGCAGGCCAGTCTAGTACCTGCCATTTTTTACCATGCAGTTATGCTGGTGTACCACATGCATAATGTGATTTGGCACTTTCTTGTTGAAATAAACAGGGACTTCTTAAAAAAAGGTTCGAAGAAAATGTTCACATGCACCTTGGCTAAACTGCAAAGGGCTTGACTGACAGACAAGAATGGTAACAGCCTCAGTCTAAATGAAAACTGTCAGGCCTGTAGTCCACAGATTGAATGGTGGCAGCATCATGGTTAGATCAGACAGTGGCTGCACTTAAATTATGACGAGGATAAAAATCACTCTTTTTTATGTTTTCCTTCCTTTCTCTGCTTTGTGTGAATGTGTTGCCTAAATCAGCTAACATTTCATCAATGTTATGTGTTGTTCAACTGAAGGCAGTGGTTATTTTGGTGAATGTTTTACCTGAATGATCCGGCTTTGTGTGAGATGGAGTGAATGGCTTGTGCAGTAATCCATTGTAGATGGTCAGACGTCAGGCCAGCGAAGAGTCACAAAACTGTTCTGAGGATATATGTCATGCTCACAGGTAAATGCCAATACTTTCAAGTCATTAAATTAAAGTCCAAGTGAAGTCATGAGTAATTGGTTTTCAAGTCAAAGTCGAGTTGAGTCAAATTTAAGATGTTGTCAAGTCCAGTCAGAAGTTTGTTAAAATTGTGACTGTAGTCAAAGTCACAAATCCACACCTCTGGATGTATCTGATTGTAACTTACAGCATTATTGGTGCCCTCACAGATTTGCAAGTTACCCTTGCCATGGGTACCAACGCATCCCCACTCCAACACAGATGCTGACTCTTGAGTTTTTCACTGATTACAATCTGGATGGTCCTTTCCTCTTTAGCCCTGAGGACACGTCATCAAGTTGGACCACAGCACATTTTCCACTTTGCATCAGTTCATCTCAGATGAGCTCAGGCCCAGAGAAGCAAGGGGCATTTCTGGGTGTTCTTGATATATGTCTTTGACTTTGCATATTAGATTAAATTGCACTTGTAAATGTGACAAACTGTGTTTAAACAGCAGTTTTCTGCTGGTCATGGGCATTCATTGTTGGGTTTTGGAGTTACATGCGATGGTTTCTCCAGATTTTCTGAATACTTTGATGATATTATGGACTGTTGATGATGAACTCCCTTAATAACCTAATCATGTGTGGAATGTTCCAAATACGTGTTTTTTAGGCATTCTCAACGTTCCCGGTCTTTTGTTGCCCCTGTCCCAGCTTTTTTGGAACATGTTGCAGGCATTAAATTCAAATTGAGTCAATATTTGCGGATTTAAAAAAAAAACTATGAAGTTGATTGGTTTTAACATTAAATATCATGTCTTTGTAACAAATTCAATTGAATATACAATAGGTCAAAAGGATTTGTGAATCATTGTATTATGTTTGATTTACATTTTACACAGAACCCCAACAACAAACATGACTTGTGTCCTTAAAGAATAAACAATTAGCCACATAAGGTTCATACCGACAATGTCTCATAATGACTGCAGTTAAAGTAATCATAGTAATATCTGTATGTAACTTGAACAGGTAGAGGCCAAGTAATTTGGGAAAAGACACCAGAATCAAGGCATAATTGAATCTATTTGTTATATTTGAACCTATTTGAACCTAATAGATTTATCCACAGTGTTATGAAAGTCTTGATAAAAGTAAATAAAAAATCTGTCAATATATAGATGGCATAAGACTACATTTGCCAGCATTAACACTGAATCAGAGAAGCATGGAAGTATATAAACACATTTCACTGTGTCTTTAAGGCTGGGCCTCACTCCGTCATACATAGTTAGCATGTTCTCCCCATACTCACATCCTCTCTGGGTGCTCTGACTTCCGCTGACCGTCCACGGCCATCAGGCATACTGTCTGTAGGTGTGAATGCGACCATGGGTCGTAGTCTGCCTCATGTGTCAGCTCTGTTATTGACTGGACAGGGTGGCTAATGCCAGAAAAGATTGGCTCCAGCCTGCTTGTGACCCTTCAAAGGTTAAATGGGTGAAGCTAAAGGATGGATGTTTGAGTCTGGAGTAAGCTGAAAATATTGATCTCAAGAACAACCTCAAGAACAAAGAGGCTGCTTTTAGTGATATTTCAGATGAGGCTGAAGTGTCAACAAATGTACTTCAATCAAAACACATTTTAAACCTTTGTAGGTCTTTATAAACTTCTATCAAACAGAATTGGGATTAAATTCAGTGTAAGATCACAAGACACAGCTAATCATCCTGCATCCACCAACTCTTTTAACTGTTCGAACCAATGTTCTGAATTGGTGTGCATGAGTTTTGATCCATACAGGGCAAATAATTGATGGCAAACAACATAATTGACTCTCTCTATAATATATATCATTTAAAAAAAATGAAAAAATTTCTAAACAGAAGAATGAGGATCCTTAGATTCTGATATAAGAAGAATGAGAATCTAAATGACTTACCACAAGCATCAATGTAATTTCAGCAAAACATTAGGGCTGGGTATCGATTCAGATTTTCTGGATCAATTTGATTTGATATTACAAGGTCTCAAATCGATTCGAATCACGATTCAATTCGATATTTATTCAGTCCGGGATATCTTAGTTAAAATAGTGCTGTAAATTTAAAAAGTGACCTTTTGACCTGGTACATCAATAAAAATTGTTTTAACATGAAGAACTAAACCCAAAGCAGTTACATGAATCATATTTTAATGATATGCATTAATGCATATTCTGCATATTACTTGTTTTTTGTCCAACTCGTATTTTCCTTTGTACTTGTTAAATCTAAAATACTGTACATCCAAACATCAGCTTTAAACTTGCCAGTGGTGCGCATAAAGTGCTTCCACCATGTTTGTTTGCAGTAACATCTCATGAGATCTTGTTCAGTAGAAAGCAATGCTAAACGCTGATCACACGAGACCAGCAGGGTTGATACCACAGGCTGCTTCTCTGCACATCCAAAGAAGAAAAAACTACCCAAGTTAAAAGATCGATCTTTGGATTTTATGGATCGATTATGTACCAGTTCAAGGAAAATCGATTAAATCATTTTTTTTGACCCAGCCCTAGAAAATATCATACGAATAAGTCAGCAAAACAGCATTTAAAATCCAGAGAAACAGAAATCACTTCATATTAGTATGGCAGCAGCTAATTTAACTCACATGCTCATTCATTTCTGCACTGATGAAGCTGCCAGGGGCTGTGAACGAATGGGACAAAGCCATGTCATATGAGTCTTTGGAGCACTAGAGACACTCTCTAATGAACACTACCATATTGCACATGCTATCTCAATCAATTCCCCTGCCTTTATTAAAAAGAAAGGGTCTGCAGTGTGAAAATCTTTGTTCATAAAGAAATGCTGATCCTCAAACTGTGAGTCATGCTGATGACGGCTTAAGAGCTAAACTTCAGTTTTACAATCCTGCAGGTAAAGGACTGCAGGTACCTCCTGTGATAATGCACTGCTGTTGCTTTAGAAACTGCAGACTTTGTCACCCACTGTGTTGAACTATTGGCAAGTCGGGCTGTCATTTTCCACAGTGCCAGGTCAATGAGCAGCTTGCATCCCCCACAAACTGCATTCTGGGTAGACAAGCATCTGGTAATCTCAATCAGAATAGGGCAGGTTCATAAGATGCTTTAGAGACAGGTGGGAAAATAAGTAGATCACGTTAAATTGTAGCAAATAAGATGGTATAATATTTTTAAAAATCCCACTTGTGTGCATGCCAGTGTTAAGGCCTTGGCACATTTACCTCAGGTGGCCGACCTCTGCAGTAGTGGAATATACAAGGGGTATGACCCCAAGAAGTTTGTTTTACAACATAGAATAAGCAAAGTTAGTCACCAGAGGACACATTTCTCATTCAGGAACGAGTAATTACATAAGAATGATGGAAAAGAGCTGGATTGTTGGTGCAATTAAAGGTTGATCAAACAAGAGGTACATCAATATCATGTGTGGAAAAAAGAAACTCACCTGCTCAGTTCTCTGTGTTTAGTGCAAACTCTCTTTCATTAATCAAGTTACAGGATTTTATGTTTGACATTGTCAATCAGCTCTGGAACTCCAACTTAAAACTGAAGAAAAAACTCAATTACAAAAAAAAAAAATCAATAATAAAACAATATTTTCCACACTGCAGAGGCTGAGTGAGACTTTCTTGCTGTCCATCATTTTGATAGACAAAGTACTCAATTTTCTGTCATGCCATTCTATTATGTTATTTTTAATTTTCCTTTTTCCTCATGACAATAAACTATAGTCTAAGTAACATCATTCATGTATAGTGAAACAACTTAATCAACCATAATACTTCATCTGAAGAGAAGTCTTAAGGTTATGCTCACAAAGGCTGATCATTTATCTCTACCATTTAGCGTCAGTTTTTTCGCACTAACAGCAGAGCATCAGTGGCTTCAATTGAGAAGGATGATCTGTGCAAATTTAAAATTTACTGTTTTGAGACTATTTACACCTTCAAGATGTCAGACTTTCAGCAGACTTTGGTCAAATCAAATGCTTTCCAAGAAGGCAAATAATTGTGCATTTCAATTTTTCTTAAAAGTCTATTTCACCCCCAGGAGGTCTGGGGGCTGTCTCTCTGGGACCAGGCTCTGCCCTGAGTAAAGCATCATAGCTCCACAAAAAAAAAAGAAAAAAAAAAAAGTCTTTTTTGGTGCTGGAGTGGCGGATCTGTGGATATGCTTGGGGTAGGCCTTGTTATTTGGGTGGGGCGGGGGTTTGGAAGTCCTCTGGTGGGGCACTGTTGTTGATATGTGGGTGTGGGTGGTTGCAATGAATAGGTTGATGGAGCATTGGGGAAAAAAAAAAAAAGGTTGACAATATATGTTTTTCTGGTTATCAAGAAAAAAAAGACACACACACACACACACACGCACACATATCATACACACCAAAACAGCTCACTCCTTTGTTGTGTTTTGTATTTTTTTTAACTTTATTTCCTCTCTGTTTTCTGTTATGTAAGTTGTCAGGTGATATGTCTTTGTCTCTGTCTGTATTGTTTGTTTGTTTTTGCAATAAAAAAAAAAGTCTATTTCACACAATCTATCATTCAGGTTAAACCTCTACAGACAAACAGTGTTGGATTAAGTGAACGATAACTATGTGTACTTAAGCATAGCACTTGAAAAAAATACTACCCAGTGTTTAAAACAAAGCTTCCTCCTTGAGTGGAGAAAGAGAGGCTGACTAATGAGAAAACATTCACATCCTCTTCATGCATAAAGAGCGCACAACTCCAAAAGGTCCCCACAGATTTGGCTAAAGTGTGAAGTCACTGACAGCCTTAAGTGATTTGACCCCTGGTTTATTGATAAGAGTTTTAAAGTCACACTTGCAATATGATGATTCATTTCCAACTCAACCCTCCGATCACCTTTTCCAAATTTCATCACATAAAAACAGTGTAGTGCAGTCACCTTCAAGTCTCAGCAGCCGATGACTCCCTATTACTGCACACTTCTGTCACTGTTATTATCTTGATTTAGACACATTTTGTTAGAAGGCAAATCTACATAGACAGGTGAGAACGAGTTCCCAGATACTTTGGCTCCTTGTCTCTGTGCACCATGCGTCCAATGCACACAGTTCAACTCACACCTGATGTGTGTTGTGATCAATAAAGTGTCCTTTTGACCAATCCGTACAGCTTTATTAGTTGCAAAAGCTGTGTAGCTCTTTTGATACCCAGCATTTACAGTAGAACTTCAGAACATCACAACTTTCAGTATTGTTTAGTCTACTCTTTGAAACTTAAAAGTTATCCTACTTAGATTATCCAGAAAACAAACCATCTTCTTAAACTCGATAAACAAGTTCTGAAATCATGTCCAAGAATTCTGTTTATCTGCCCAGAGAAGATGAATTACACATACATGTAGAAAACCCAAAAACCAGTGAAGTTGGCACATTGTCTCGATCGTAAATAAAAACAGAAAACAATGATTTACAAATCCCTTTCAACCTTTATTCAATTGAGTACACAGCAAAGACAAGATACTTAACGTTCAAACTGGTAAACTGTGTTATTTTTTGCAAATATTTGCTCATTTGGAATTTGATGCCTGCAACATGTTTCAAAAAAGCTGGCACAAGTGGCAAAAAAGACTGAGAAAGTTGAGGAATGCTCATCAAACACATATTTGGAACATCCCACAGGTGAACAGGCTAATTGGGAACAGGTGGGTGCCATGATTGGGTATAAAAGCAGCTTCCCTGAAATGCTCAGTCATTCACAAACAAAGATGGGGCGAGGGTCACCACTTTGTGAACAAATGCGTGTGCAAATTGTCCAACAGTTTAAGAACAACATTTCTCAACGAGCCATTGCAAAGAATTTAGGGATTTCATCATCTACGGTCCGTAATATCATCAAAAGGTTCAGAGAATCTGGAGAAATTACTGCACGTAAGCGGCAAGGCCCAAAACCAGCACTGACTGCCCGTGACCTTTAATCCCTCAGGCGGTACTGCATCAAAAACCGGCATCACTGTGTAAAGGATATCACCACACGGGCTCAGGAACACTTCAGAAAACCACTGTCAGTACCCAGGTAAAAAAGTAATATATTTTAATGTATTAAAAAGGTACTTAATTTTCAGAAAGTACATTGTTCGTACATTATAATTTTGTGTCAAAAATAAAATAAACCAAAAATATACTACATATGTACTAATTACAAGTATATTTTTCCCTGAGTAGTACTTAAAGTGTACTTATATTAAATACACTAGTAAGTACGATTACTGAATTTATATCAAGTATATTTATCTAAAATATATTATTAATTAAATATACTTAAGTGTACTAATTACAAGTACATCTTTCCCTGAGTAGTGCTTAACGTTACTTAGATTAAGTACACTAATTAGTACAAATATTTGAATTTATATCAAGTATATTTATATAAAATGTCTTATTCATGAAATGTACTTAAGTGTACTAATTACAAGTATATTATTACCTTGGTAGGAATTTAGTTTACTTATATCAAGTACACTATAGTGTACTAATATCTAAATTTACGTAAAGTATCTTTACATAATACATACGATTACTAAAAATAAAATACAAAAAAAAAATCTGTATTATCACTTTATTTTATGTCCCCACACTTGCCTTGACCATTCCCAGAAGCAACATGTGTATTTTAGTGAAGTACATCTGATATACTTCATGTGCACATAATTAGTGTACTCACAGTGTGATATTTTCAATGTGTTAACGATGTACTTCATATACTTTTCTTTGTATTCTAAATTTATTAACAGTAATCTGAAAATTAGAGTGAAGTATAATTTAAGTTAAATTTTAAATATGTATATCGGTAGAGACAGTTGTACTTAACTATATTTAAGTTGAACATAAAGGTGTCTCAAAATAGTATACTTAAGTAAACCAAGTTGTATTTTAGTATTTTTTGAGTAGCACTACCCAGGTAAAAAAGTAATATATTTTAATGTATTAAAAAGGTACTTAATTTTCAGAAAGTACATTGTTGGTACATTATAATTTTGAGTTAAAAATGAAATAAACCAAAAATAAACTACATGTGTGCTAATTACAAGTATATTATTACCCGAGTAGTACTTAAGTATACTTGGATTAAATACACTAGTTAGTACTATTACTGATTTTAAAGTCTGTGTGTTAACAAATAAAAACTGATTCAATGGTAAATAAGTGTATTCTTGTCGGGTACACTATGAACCAGTACAAACTTATCAGCATGTAGCCATTCATTGTCTTTGAGTGTGCTTGGATCAGTTTATAAACATGTACAACATGTTACACCTAGCAAGTCTTTGATAGCAAGTTTTTCTAAGTATGTGCATGTGAAATATACTAAATGTACTTAAATGTAGCAAATTAAAGTTTACATTTTTAAACCTTCAAAAGTTGTACTTAAGTGTATCTAAATTTGACTTGATGTAGTCTCAAAGTAGTATACTTAAGTACGCTAAGTTGTATTTTAGTATATTTTAAGTTAAGTACACTAAGTATGTGCATGTGAAATATACTTAATGTACTTAAATTTAGTATTTTAAAGTTTTACTTTTTTGGACCCTCAAAAATTGTACTTCAGTACATTTAAGTTGAATTTAATGGTGTCTAAAAGTAGTATACTGAAGTACACTAAGTTGTATTTTAGTATATTTTAAGCTGCACTATTGACATATTATTAGTATACTAAGTATACTTTTTAGTACATGAGAAAAAAACACTTTGAGTACACGAAGTATGTACTTGTGAAATATACTAAATGTACTTACATTTAGTGTGCTAAAGTATTTTTTTTTTTGCCTGGGTAACTACACTTCGACGCTTCATCTATAAGTGCAAGTTAAAACTCTACCATACAAAGCCAAAGCCATTTATCAACAATACCCAGTAACGCTGCCGGCTTCGCTGGGCCCGAGCTCATCTAAGATGGACTGATGCAAAGTGGAAAAGTGTTCTGTGGTCTGACGAGTCCACATTTCAAACTGTTTTTGGAAACTGTGGTCGTCGTGTCCTCCGGACCGAAGAGGAAAAGAACCAACCAGACTGTTATAGGCGCAAAGTTTAAAAGCCAGCATCTGTGATGGTATGGGGGTGTATTAGTACCCAAGGCATGGGTAATTTACACATTTGTGAAGGTATCATTAATGCTGTAAGATACATACAGGTTTTGTCAAGCAACGTCTTTTTTATGGACGCCCCTGCTTATTTCAGCAAGACAATGCCAAGCCACATTCTGCACGTGTTACAACAGCGTGGCTTCGTAGTAAAAGAATGCAGGTACTAGACTGGCCTGCCTGCAGTCCAGACCTGTCCCCCATTGAAAATGTGTGGCCCATTATGAAGTGTAAAATACATTTGTAGATTAATTTAATCTAAATTCTTCTCAGCCTGTAGGCAAAGCTTGCTTGTGCCTTAAATTGAGTGAATTTGACTTTGTTACCTCCGCCAAGGAGGTTATGTTTTTGGGAGAGTTTGTCCATCTGTCCGTCTGTCCATCTGTCCGTCTGTGAACAAAATAACTCAAAAAGTAGTGGACGGATTTGGATGAAATTTTCAGGAAATGTTCAGCATGGGAAAAGGAAGAACTGATTCAATTTTGGTGTTGATCCGGAGCAGCGTCTGGCCGCCATGACGAAAAATGTGATTTTGGTGAATAACTACTGAACTAAAATAGATATCATAATGAATCCAGTTGCCAATGGTATGTTTTCATGGTCAAGGAATCTAAATATTTAGACTAATATATTAGTCTAAATATTAGTAAATATTAGTAAATATTTATACTAATATATTAGTCCTACCTTTATTTCTACCTGAAATAAAGGTAGGACTAATATTTATGGTCAAAATGACAATATGGCTGAGGACTGTGGCACTGGCGGAGGTCTGCGCTCTCCGAGTGCTTTCTAGTTTAATATTATTTCATTTTTGTTTTTGGTCAAGGCCCAAAACAGTTAAGTCAACAGAGACAGGGGATAGTTCAGCATTTTGGGAGTCTGGTGATCAAAGCTCATTTAAACATTGGCATTTGTGACTTGAATTTTGATAAGTTCTGCTCCTGTCTGAAGAGAACTAACTAGGAAGGCCAAGACCTTTCTGTTATTTACTTTATCAAGTGAAATTTAATCTGGTTAATTACTATGTGGAACTCTTGGCCTTGTCAACAACTGTGCATAGCCTTCTGCACTGGACCTGTCCTCGCAGGGTCAGAACTGAACAAAATCCCTATGGCTGATGCAACAACTATCAAGGCAAACCTCAAACAACCCCACTTCAAAAATATAGGAATCAGGGATTCTGATTTTCCTTATTATTATCATTGTTATTATTATTATTATACCCCTTTATCCCTTTCAGGGCTGGAGGGGTGGTGTGTGTGTGTGTGTGTGTGTGTGTGTGGGGCTATCCCAGCTATCATTGTGTGAGAGGCGGGGTACACCCTGAACCGCTTGCCAGTCAATCCCAAGACCCCTGTCTGACCCGGGAATTAAACTGGGAACCTTCTTGCTGTGAGGCACGTGCACTACCTGCTGCGCCACCATGACGCCCATTATTATCATTATTATTATTATCATTATTATTATTATTACTATTATTATTATTATTTGCTCATTTTACCTGACAGAAATGTTGATTTGTTGTATCTTTTCAGCTTTGTATCAGCCTTCTGGATCTTGATTAGCAGCACTGCCAGACACTTCACAGTTTATTTTCTCTGCTTCCCCATGCACATCCTCTGTAGCAGGAGGCAGCAGTTTTCAGAGAAAGAAGCTGTGAAAAGACATTTTACTTGGACGGCAAAAGACATTAAGATAATTTTTTTTATATTTATTGAGCAAAATCGGCGACTTAAAGATAAAAGGGAGATATTTCCTTTGAAAGTAGTTATAAACCTTTAACAGACTTTGAGGATTGTTAATGTATAGCATAAATAACAAAAGAAGCTGAATAACTTTAAATCAAGGATTTTTTCTCTTTTGATTCCTTTGTAAGGACTCTTCTTTTTACTTAAAAGTTGTTGGCTAGAACTTAAAATCTGATGGTGCCTCAACAATGTTAATGCCTTTCATGTGGCCAGTAATAATAAATAAATAAATAAATACGAAGACAAATCAAAATAATCTACATGATAATAAATGAAAAATTTTACTTTCCTGCTGTTTTAAGTATTGAAGCTCTGCCAGTCCAAAATGTTCCCAATCCATTTAGAAATGTCTCTTCAAGAATATTAATATATATGTTTTCTCCAAAATATCTGATAATTTTGTAAAGAGCCCTGTAATGTTTACCCTCTCTGGCTTAAGAGGACCAAGCAGACCCTCATCAAGGAAAGACCATCAAGCAGCTCAGATCAAGACAGAGACAAGGTCTGTTTCCCGAGTCTGAAATATTTCAGAGAGAGAGACATGTAATGAGATTTTAATGAAAGTGAATGAAAGTTCTCATCTCTTTTGATGCTGCCATTCATCAATTACCATGGCTTACTAATGGAGTGGAAATTATTAATCCCTTTTAACGATAAATCAAATGAAACTTTTCAAATCAATCAACATCCGAGCAAGATGTATTTTGTCTCTTAGAGAAGCCCAGCAAGAAAAGAAAGTAAATTATATGCAGAAGGGCAGTTTCCACTTAGCAAGGTCACAAAGTGCGTCATAAACACTCAGACATTATTAATGTTCAACGATAAAGGAAAAACAACCTTTCAAAAAAAGACAGGCACAGAATAAATGAAAATCTGCAAAGAATAACAGATGTTTAAAAGCCAGTTTGGAAACAAGTATGGATTTAGACAGTTCATGAAAGGATCACAGGATGTTGACTAATGCAATTTCATTGGAAGGTTCCAAAGTGTTGGTGATATGATATATTCTACTGTCTACTGTGTGGGATGTGCTTTGTGATCTTCATAGCTAGGACACTGATAACAGCAGAGACTGCGATATGGACTTTATCAACTTTTGTGTGGAGAACACTGTAACCACCAAAACTTTCTGGTGCTTCTCCAATAACAAGCCCTGGATTAATCCGGACATAAAAGCTCTCCTCGAAGGAGAAGAAAAGAGCCTTTAGGTCAGGAGACAAAGAGGAGCTGAAACCTATTCAGAGGGAGCTGAGGAGGAAGATCCAAAAGAAGAAAGTCTGCCACAGGAAGAAAATGGGTGAACAGCTGTCGTAGAACAATGTAAGTGGAGTCTGGAGGGGTCTGAAGACCATCTTGGACCGCAAGCAGCCAAACTCTACAGCTGTGGGGGACCAGAAGTGTATTACTGATCTCCCCTCATCTGCATCTTCAGGTCGCTTTCCCACCCTAACCCACTCCCCCCTTTCCATGACTTTCAGCCCTCAACCACCCCATGCTGCTACTCCTGCCAGAGGTCTAACATCCCAACTCATACTGTCTAGCACCCAGGCCCCTTTCTCCAATCTGTCCAATCTGACCCTCACATCCAACAAGGTGAGACAAGAGCTCAGGAAACCCAAGACCAAGAAGGCTGCAGGTTCAGATGGCATCAGTTCCAGGCTCCTTGAGTCCTGTGCAGATCACCTGTGTGGGATTGTGGAGCACATCTTTAACACGAGACTGACACTAGAGAGGGTGCATCAGCAGTCACACATCTGTGGTGCCAGTGCCAGAAACACCACACCCCAAGGACCTCAACAGCTACAGGCACTGACGTCCTACCTGATGAAGACTCTGGAGAGGCTGGTCCTTGCCAGTCCCCTGGTGAGCTCAATCAGGGTTCAGGAGGAAGATTACGGCATTATCCACTCTGGCATCGGGGTGGATGATGCTGTCATCTTCCTCCTGAACAGAGCTCTGTCTCACCAGGAGAAGCCTGACAGCACTGGGAGGTTCATGTGCTTTGATTTCTCCAGTGCTTTCAAAACCATACAGGTTCTTTTTCTGAGGGACAAGCTAAAGAACAACTGGACCACCACCTATCAGATTGGGTCCAGGACTACCACATAAACCAACCACAGTATGTAAGGGCGCAGGACTGTGTGTCTGACATGGTGGTCTCCAGTACAGGGGCCCCCCTGGCTCCATTTCTCTTCACCCAGTACAGAGCAAACTTCATGTACCAGTCTGACAGCTGCCACCTGCAGAAGTTCTCTGATGACTCTGCAGTTGTCGGCCTCATCACAGATGAGGATGACCGGGAGAACAGAGGGCTGAAACAGGACTTTGTGGTGACAGCGGAAACACCTCCAGTCAATGTGGGGCAAACCAAAAAAGCTGGTGGTGGATTTCCATAGGTGCAGACACTCCCCTAAAGCACTGCAGCATTCAGGGTAAGAACATTGAGTAAGTGGACTCTTGCAAGTACTTAGGTGTTCACCTTTACAATTAACTGGACTGGTCTTACCACACTCTCTGCAAGGAAGGCCGAAGCCGACGTGCTTAGGAGACTGGGGTCTTTTGGAGTGAGAAGCACTTCTGAGGACCTTTTATGACTCTGATATGGCATGAGCCATCTTTTATGGAGTGCTCTGATGGGGCGTCGGTGGTGCAGTTGGACAGTCAGTGATCGGGAGGTTGCAGGTTCAAGCCCAGCTCTGGGCGACACATGGCGATGTGTCCTTGAGCAAGAAACTTGAGCAACACCAAGTTGCTCCCACTGCTGCGTCAGTGGTGTGTAAATGGGCATGAAAGGGCATGAGTGTGTCAGACATACTGATGGATAACTAACATAGAAATTCAGGACTATCAGTGAGTGAATGTTAGAGCGAAAGGGTGTGAGTGGGTAGGTGTGGCCTGTGGTGTAAGGCTACTTTGGGTAGTCAAAAGACTAGAAAAGCACTATATAATCCATTTACCATTTACCATCTCAGCTGTGGACAGGAACAGACTGGACAGACCAATCAGGAAGGCCAACTCAATCCTGAGGTGCCAACTGGACTCAGTGCAGGTGATGGGAGAAAAGAGGATGCTGGTGAAGCTAGCATCCATGCTGGAGAGACACTCCCACCCCCTGCAGGACATTTTGACAGCTCTGTGCAACTCTTTCAGTGACAGGCTGTGTCACCCCAAGGGTGTGAAGGAGCGGTACCGCAGGTCGTTCCTGCCTGTTGCTGTTAGACTGTACAGCCAGTACTGCTCCCAGTCACCATAAACAGTGCAATTCTCCAACAGTAATCCAACCATTGCAGATTGGAGCTTGGCAAGATGGATTGGCAAGTATTAACATTAGGCACATCCATCTGCCCTGCAAGGTTACAACATTTATTTGATAAATGAAAAATAATGACATTGGGAAAGATAGTGTTGTTTCACTTCAGATGTTTTTAATTAGAGTTTGCTTTAGGAAGTGGGACATGTTATATATCTTATGTTGCAGCAGTAGTGCAATTTATCTAATAAATGTGGGTGATTGAACAATCATCATATCACCTTCAAGATATGCCTCTGAAATGCCCTGTCCTCCCCAATCACTTTTAATGGGCTTTTGCCTGGATGTACTCGTTCATTGACCTCTCCATCTGGTGTGTCAGGCTTCACCTGACACAGCCTTTGTCTCCTTCTGCCAGAAGTGTACAGATCAACGTATTATGCAACATTTATTTCCTTTTTTTAATTTTGTAAATTCTTTTAGTCTTTCTGTTAATATTCACTTGTTAAGATATAGCTCAATGCACTACTCTTTCTTTGCATGAAAGGTTCAGCTTTGTTATCCATTTTAAACACTTCTCTCTCTGTCTTCAGTAAAAAAAAATTATCATTAATTATAAAAAATGGGGGATATTCAAACAACACAATCTACAGCATTGTGAAAAATTAATAAATCAGTCTACACAATTTCATCTACTTTTATATCACTAAAACATGTGCTGCCATGGTTTATGTCTGTAACATTTTGTAGTTAGACCATATACAAAGATGTCTCTGTGTCATTCATAATGTTTTAGAACTTTTCATCTCTTTTTTTTACTTTCCTTCTTTATTCATCTCAAACTTCATCAAAATACATCAAATACATGAACACATGTGAGCACATACTGTACACATGTATGCCAACACACAAAAAAACAGTTTTATAAAGAACAGAACTGTTTGTTGACATATTTTTTGAACTTTCTTTAAAAAATTGAAAGCATTAAACACATTTGTCATATGGCTCTGAAGCTCTGGAAAATTCACATACTAGACAATAATTATTCAATTTTTATGCCAGCTTGTGGTATCTAATGAAAATAGTCCCTGCTGAGCCCCAACACTGGAATAAAGCTTTACAGAAGGCACATTTCATTCAACAGCATGTCAAGCCAAGAATCTGCTCCACTTCTAAGAAAGACACAACGCTTTCTTAAAGCAAATGTCTCGCTTAGTTGAGGTTCAAATTACAGGATGCTTCTCACTGATTAAATGAAAAACTGATCTAAAGCGTACTTATTCAGTACAGTGAAAAAATAACTCTTTAAGGCATCATGCAGGTGATGCAATCAGGAGACATTTTTTCAGAGGTTCATCAGACAAGTCTACCAAAGAGTAAACAGTCTTTCCCTGTGTGCTGTCAGCTTCTTAGTGAAGGATAGTTTTTAACAACCAGGCCATGCTTTGACATTATTTTAGGTGCAATTAGAGCTTGTAAAATAATTTAGATTAGGCTGGACTAACACCAGTCTATGGTCACTGAAGAGGACAGACTGTGTCAGTTCAGACTACCTTTTAAATCAACAGGCTGCATACAAATTTCGAAAGATTAAACACAGAGAGTCAGGGAAGGAAGTATACTTCTAATGTTGGTGATTTTGTAGAAGAACACTTCACAGATATTTTGTTAAACAACAGCAAAAAAGTGCTGTTTGATGGTATTGGAACTTGAAGGTTTTGAAATTGGAAATTCACATCAAAAGTGACTTTCTGGACAGTTATGAAGAAACACAACTACTAATTTTCATATTGCAGAAACCACTCCAATTTATAAATGTAGCAGTGAAGCTGAGATATTTGTGGTCAACAGTGTTATACAAGCATGCATATGTGATGTATTTGTGTAAGGCTGTGAATAATTGGGAGATTTTTTTCATTGTGTGCTCTCGCTGTTCACCATTGCTGAATGTATATTAAAGACCTGAGGCATCTTCAGAATCAACTACAGTGTATGAGCAGGTCAAGGTCCAGCAGGATTATCATGTGCTCTCTGGAGTAAGTGCCTTCAGCCACTCAAGAACACCAACATTTAGCTTCAAGTCACAGTTGTGCCTCTTTTCAAACTCGACAACAAAAATGATTACCTAATGAGCGAATGTCAACTTACAGTGTCTCACAAAAGTGAGTACATCCCTCACATATTTCCAAATATTTTATGATATCTCTTCATGGGACAGCAGTGAGGTAATGACGCTTTGGTACAGTGTACAGTAGTGAGTGGGCAGCTTGTTTAACAGTTTAAATTCACTGTCCCCTCAAAACAACTCGACACACAGACATTAATGTCTAAACTACTGGCAACAAAAGTGACTACACCCCTAAGTCAAAGCGTCTAAATTGGCCCTAAGTGTCAATATTTTGTGCGGCCACCATTATTTTTCAGTACTGCCTTAACCCTCTTGGGGATGGAGTTCACCAGAGCTTCACTTTTTGCCACTGGAATCTTTTCCACTTACTAATGACCACATGATGGA
Organism: Scarus forsteni; assembly: GCA_036419115.1. Lineage (NCBI taxonomy): Eukaryota > Metazoa > Chordata > Actinopteri > Labriformes > Labridae > Scarus > Scarus forsteni. The sequence goes on from JAZDUH010000098.1 coordinate 36,415,793, forward strand.
GCTGGTGGATGTTAGCCACAAGCACCTCATCGAACACCAACGTTGGCCCTCGCTGTTCACCATTGCTGAATGTATATTAAAGACCTGAGGCATCTTCAGAATCAACTACAGTGTATGAGCAGGTCAAGGTCACATGACTGTCATCTCTGGAGTAAGGATTATCAAAACACCAACATGTGCTTCAAGTCACAGTTGTGCCTCTTTTCAAACCACTCAAGAACTAATGTCAGACAGACATGGATTACTATCCATGTCCTGTGGACAGCAGTGAGGTAATGACACTTTGATACAGTGTCAGTAGTGAGTGGGCAGCTTGTTACAACAGTTTAAATTCACTGTTCCTCAATGACACACAGCATGGTGGTGGGAGTGTTATGGTCTGGAGCTGCATGAGTGCTGCCAGCACAAGCTACACTTCATTGTGGAACCACCATTATTTTTCAACAGTGCCTTAACCCTCTTGGGGATGGAGTTCACCAGAGCTTCACTTTTTGCCACTGGATAAGGGTAAAGGTGATGGACTGGCCAAGCATGTCTCCAGACCTGAACCCTATTGAGCATCTGTGTGAAGTCCTCAAAAGGAAGGTGGAGGAGTGCAAGGTCTCCAACATCCACCAGCTCCATCATGTGGTCATTAGTAAGTGGAAAAGATTCCAGTGGCAAAAAGTGAAGCTCTGGTGATCTCCATCCCCAAGAGGGTGAAGGCAGTACTGAAAAATAATGGTGGCCGCACAAAATATTGACACTTAGGGCCAATTTGGACACTTTGACTTAGGGTTGTACTCACTTTTGTTGCCAGCAGTTTAGACATTAATGGCTCTGTGTCAAGTTGTTTTGAGGGAACAGAGAATTTAAACTGTTTAACAAGCTGCCCACTCACTACTGTACACTGTATCAAAGTGTCATTACCTCACTGCTGTCCCATGAAGAGATATCATAAAATATTTGGAAATATGTGAGGGGTGTACTCACTTTTGTGAGACACTGTATGTGGTAATCAGTCCATCGTGATAAACTGGAAAGGGAATTTGGAGCAGCCATAGCCAGGCAGGAGTCAGCTAGTCCTTCAGTCAGAGAGCACTTCCCCGCCTGACCTCTTGTCTTGTGTCTGTCATGTTTCCTGTTTTATTCTGAAATCCCTGTGTTCCTTGCGGTGTTTCTTGCCCTCCCTTCTGAGTGCCTCTGATTATGATTCCCTTCACCTGTGTGATTGTTTCACCTGTGCTTGATGTTTTCCCAGTGAGTTTAGTCCCTTTGTTCCCCTTTGTCTGTGTTGGGTAATTTGTCTCCCATGCCGCACTCCCTGAATAAGCGTCTACACTCATGTCTCCAGTGTTCTATAGTGTTTTAGTAATCTGTATTCCTCCAGTGTTCCCCCTGTTTTGTAGAAAGTTTCAGTTTTTTGTTGAACTTTGCTGTGATTTTCATTTGTGCTTGAATTTAGTTTTTCTTGTTTTGTCAGTTTTATTTTGACACTTAAAGACTTTGTTTTGTACTATACATACTTTTTTATTATGGATTTGTTTTTAGTTTTTTGATCGTCTTTTTCTAGTTTTTAATGAAGAATTTTGTGTTAAATCTGCATTTGGGTCTATCTCTACAGAGCCCCAGACATGACATGGGGGAAAAATAAATAAATTGTGGCCACGATATAGATATAATGTGTGCACGAGATACTATTTCGTTCCCTAGGAATATTAATTTGTTCCCACAACATACTATTTTGTTTCCATGGAAAACTAATTTGTTCCCTCAATATACTAATTCATTCCCGCAAATTGTTCATCACTCCTGGAAGCTACAGTACCGTACGGCCACTTCGTCAAGTGGCAAACCATTACAGTCTGTGTCGCTCCAGACATGTTTTGTGGCTGTGCTGACCTCTGAACTAAAGAAGAAGAATGTTTGCCTCCGCGCATGCTCAGTACTCTCCGGAGAGCTGTTCTTCTCTTTGCCTCCGCGTCCTCCTTTCGATGAGCTCCTCATCTGTAAACTCTGGCTCAAAACTGTGAGGACACCCATCATATTCAAAGTTCTCCTCCACAACATCTTCATCTGATAAACTCTGGCTCAAAACTGTGAGGACACCCATCATACTCATAGATCTCCTCCACAACATCTTCATCTGCACCCGCTTTCCTGTCATTCTCCAGCTGTCCTATCAATAAAGGCCACAAAAGCCCAAAAAACGGAAGAAGAAAGTCGTTGTGTAGCTGGTGGTCTTCCCCTGAAACAATGAGCAGTACTGCACATGCGCCGAGGCAAACATTCTTCTTCTTTAGTTCAGAGGTCAGCACAGCCACAAAACATGTCTGGAGCGACACAGACTGTAATGGAGGAGTAGCGCGAGCAGACCATGATGAAATATTGGTGAAACTAATGAGTTTTTAGACGATTAATGCAATTTTAGGAGCGGCGCTATACATGCCCTATGTGCTACCATTATACGGATGTCAACCGCTCGATTTTGGATCTAAATATCTCCAAAAGCACTGATTAGATCAGGAAAGCCTTCTGGGTGAGTATATTGTTCTACTTCATTCTATAAACAATGTGAAAGCTGCAGAAATGGAACTGATCCCTTAAGTAGCCAGTCAAAAGGGATGGCATGATTTTGCCTCCCCACCTCATCCCAGATTTTCACTCTGACATGCTACACCCATGTAGATGAGGACATGCAAAAGAGAGATTTTTATGAGAGGCAGGAGGTTTTTTTTATTTTATTTTTGGGGGGCATTTTGTGCCTTTATAGGAGAGAGACAGTGAATAGGCTTGTGAAAGGACGTGAGAGAGTAGGGGAAGACATTCTGCAAACTGACCACAGGTGGGATTTGAACCTGGCAGAAGCCAGCAGAAGCATGTACATGGGGTGCCTGGTTGCTAACCACTCTACCAAACCAGCACCATGGCAGGAGGAATTTTTATGTTTTCTTTGCTTTTTATCGCTCAGCAGAGCTTGTTTGTTTGTTTTATATATGGAAGAGATTGAGAAGCATTCATCCATTTGGGTGAGCGAAAAGATATACTTCCACTTTCAACATCGAGAGAGAATCTATCACTTAGAGAGAGTTGTGAAATGATGAGCATTGCAACGCACTTCATGACCTTTCCGCCAGATGTACAGTAGAAGCACTTGATGCACTGTTTTCAAGTGGAAACATAGAGTTAGGTTTTTAGTGGATGCAATGTGGACAGTAGGCATCTGATGGACTGTTATGCAATGCGACATCCAATGCTTACTTTCTGTAAGGACATGGTGTTAGAGATGGGCCTTGCTCTTGTAACAGCTTTATCGTTCCATCAATCTGCACAGGATGTATGAAGACCTCATAGAAAATAAAAATTGGAATTCCAAATTCAATCAGAAGAAGTTTTTTCCCTGATAAAATAATCTTAATGACACGAGACAGAATAACTGCCAGTTCACATTTTGTATTAAAATGAGCATTGTGATACCGAAGAGATAATAATTTCATCGCTAAGTCATGACAGTGTCAAGTCTGCTGTGAAACTTTGTGAGCGACACAAATGATATAAGCACTTTTCCTCTGTGACTACCTACAAACACACAAATATACAATTTTGTTGTGCAAATTTAACTGTTGTCTATATGTGCAGCCTGAGCAGTAAACTTCTTCTTCGTGGGAGGTCACATACACTGCATCAATATACAGGGGACATGGTAAAGACTCCAAAGCTCAAGGAATCAAACACTCTTAGGGAACGTGTGACATTTGAATGAGGGTCTTCTGGGTTTTCTAGCACATCAAGCTAAAGGTCAGGCTATGATAGAGAGTCCTTGGATACGCAACTGTAATTGACTTTTCCCTTTGATAATAGAGCATGGATTGACACATGCTTCTATAGGGGCCAAGCTTCATTCACCGCAGTACAAATATAATTAGTCAAGTTGCTCTGGGAGTCATTAGGTACAGTGAGAATTAAGTCCAGAGGACAAGGCTCAGTCATGATGGTGGAAGTGAAACACAATCACTCTTTTTATGCCAGGGTTTTTAAAGAGATACATTTTAACCATGATAAGGACCCATGACTGATGGGTCCATGTAAAGCACTTTTTTCCTCCATTAAGGTTGCCCTATTGTGGTTAAATTAATGTGTTGCGCTTAGATTCATTGATGTTGCAAAATGATAATGAAAGAGTATTTGCTAACGCTTTCGTTTGGGGTCTATATATTATTATGAGCTTACTTTCCTTTGGAATTCATGATGAAATATGATGTACATATCAGTCACTTACCTGTATTAAACCTGAAAAAATACATCATTGCCTATCACATTAAAGTCCAGGCAAGTACAGACAGACATAAAGCATGGAAGACTAATGACTCTATATGCAAACTATAAAAAAGACTCCAGTCTCCTGCTTTTTCTGTCATGGATATATTCTCTCAATACACCTTAAGCAAACCAGTAATACTGAATCTTGTCTGTGTGAAAATAAATCAAAGCAACTTTGCCACATCTCTTAGCTTTCCATCTATGAATTATCCCAAATTAGCTGTGGCTGTTTATTAATGGACTTTTCTGTCTTCATGCAGAGCCAAAGTGAGTCAGAGCTTGCTGTAAACTCCTGAGTACGCATCAGCCATGGCCTGGAGACGAAAACTCTTCACATCAAGTCTTGCCATATAATATAGGCAAAAAGATCTTCACTGGAAAATAAACACATTTCAGAAACACATCAGAAATGGAGCAATATGACACTTCTGAAGAGATGTTTTTAAGGCTTTCCACTCAAACGTTTCCTGCTTCATCTCTGTGATAACTTAATTCCAATTCTTAATCTGGGTTCTCGTAAAGGTTGTTTATTTATTTATTTTTAAAGCTTAAACTGAGTGAAAATAACAATCAGACATTGGAAAATGTGGCTGCAAGGTGACATTGAATTAAGATGTCTAAGACCCAGTTCAAAAATGTATTTTAATTTACCTATATAGACCTTACGGACTGTAAAAAAAAAAAGAAGTAAATGCATTTGTTTTTGATAAACAAATCCAGTAAGATTCTTTTTCTTTTTTTTACTGTCAGCAATGGCAGACTTTAGTGTTTGTAAACATGAGGACAGTCCCAAGTTAAGACTAGAAAGCACTTGGAGAGCGCAGACCTCTGCTAGTGCCACAGTCCTCAGCCATATTGTCATTTTGACCATAAATATTAGTCCTACCTTTATTTCATGACAATATTTAGATTCCTTGACCATGAAAACATACCATTAGCAACTGGATTCATAATGATATCTATTTTAGTTCAGTAGTTATTAACAAAAACACATTTTTCATCATGGCGGCCAGACGCTGATCCGGATCAACACCAAAATCGAATCAGTTCTTCCTTTTCTCATGCTGAACAATTCCTGAAAATTTCATTCAAATCCATCCATTACTTTTTGAGCTATTTTGTTCACAGACAGACAGACGGACAGACTCTCCCAAAAACATAACCTCCTTGGCGGAGGTAATAACCTTCTTTTACACTGTGAAACCACAAAATAAAAAAATGCAGGACATAACTTTTTAAACCTTGAAAACACAAAATATTTCCAATAAATTCATTTTTTTTAGCTGAAATGGTTATTTCACTTTCTACTGAAATCCCCCAAAATTAAAATTTCCATAAAATTTAACATAGCATTGTTGCATCTCATTTGATACAATAGGTATTTTTGGCAACTGATAATCCACTTGAGGACATTGTTACCATTTATCAGATTGTATTCAGTTGTTTTTAATTTGTAATTTGTTGATCAAATTGATGAGATAGAGGAATCAGAAAAGTATGTATCAAATTTGATACAACAGGCAAGCAGCTAATGGCCACATTAAATTCACTGTGTAACTTTTTCCTGCTTCCAACTAACAATAACACAGCAAAACAAACACATCTCGGAGGACATATTCAAGCTGTCAAGCTGTATTCACATTCTACATGAATATCCATCTATCTATCTATCTATCTATCTATCTATCTATCTATCTATCTATCTATCTATCTATCTATCTATCTTTATATATTTATATATATATACACATACAAGATAGATAGATAGATAGATAGATAGATAGATAGATACTTATATGATGCTTAGGATCTATGACAAAATCATCGGTGGTGATGGAGGGATTCAAGGTACTATGGACATCGTGGTTTGCATCTGACCCAGGGGGAATTCCATTGTTTCTTATGTTTATGTATACAAGTACTCTTCATAGCTAAGTACCTAGGACTGAAGGGTGCTACCTGGGCAAAGTTGCAAATCCCCAAATTGATTTCCTTACCACTTAAGCCACATGTACGCTGTGTCATTTTTGTCAACTGCTAAAGTAGATGGAAACGTCAAGTGTGGTCAGATCCCCCCCAGAACCAAGTCAACATCAGTTGGACAAAACTGATGTTGCTGACATTTGATCCATCACACTTGTAAATGCCAGCAAGAAATGACCTCCGCTAACCTTTGCTACCCTCAGTTACAGCTGCATTAATCTGCTTCTTTCTCAGGCCTGGACTCCTGTTGTCCAACTTGAGATACCCTAACCCTTTAGACATGATGTCTGAATACTGAGATGAGCTCCAGCTGCACATGGTGAAATGGCATAAACTCAACACCAGCTTAATATGGCATTCGTTGACTGTTGTAACATTACGTTTGCAAGACCTTCAGTAGTACACCTGTATTGTAAATGTTTACTTAAGGAGGCATTGCTCTGATCACGATATGTTTCATCATCACTTCCTTTATCAGATTATAAAAAAATGTCTAATGTTCAAGTGGTTTCCCAAAGAACAATACCACAGAGACAATCTTGCCTACACTTTCACTCACCATTTACAAACTGTTTTACTGCCAGCAGGCACAAACTTTATTGTTTTGTATTCTGATCATCCCACACACCTTGTTTACAGCCACAGGCAGCTGTTTACAGAACCCCCCAAAAAGTGTCCACCTCTACAAACACCTCTGCAAAAAAGGTTTTGATGTGAACACATTTGCTCTTCCTCTTTGACAACAGGAGACACCATTTACTGGACTTTAATTTCACACTGCGTGCTTGTCGAGACTAATACCACACAACAGAATACAAATGTTGTTTTCTTTCCAATTGTCTGAGCAAAGCTTGAGCTAGTTACTGATTCGGTATCCTGGGCAGCTTTTGAGAGAAACTGTCTGCAGCAACAAGATTGACATGAAAGCTAATGAGAAGGCATGTCAATTTCATTCTGTTTTCTCCCACAACTTGTCAAAAGGAGCAGCTTGGTATGTGGGCCAGTGCTCAAAATACAATGATCTTTTGCTTAAGTTCTGAGGGGCGTTCTGAAGCATGTTGTTCAGTCAACAACAAAGGTCTATTAACAGGGTATGAAAGTGAGATGTGTTTCTTTTTCTTTTAAAAGTTGCACCGCAGGACAGCTGGATACTACTAACTTTAGAGTCTTCCTGCCATCACAATTATATCATTGTAATGTCTTAAAGTGTGATATCAACCAAGTATACAACTCTTTTTACTGTCTCAGTTTACTTACCCAACAAAAGCATTTAAAGCACCCTAGGAAGAAGATTAGCTAAACAGGGTTACTGATAAAGAATAATTTTTCAAGCGTGGTTGTATAGCACTAATAATAGCATATGCATTGGCCCAGCAATACCAATGACTTCTACTCCTGCATGGAAAAACAAAGGAGGTAAAGAAGCTAGTTTATAGCTCTCTGATATCAGTCAATCAATCAATTTCTCAGTAAATCAATCAGTTTGTACAGTACCAAAATATAACAAAGTCTCTCTCAAGACATTTTATAGAAAGAGTTGATAAATGTTCTGCTCCTTCTTTTTTTCTTCTTCTTTTTCTTTTTTTTAATGTGGATTTTGTTTTATATTTATTCATTTTTCATTTCTATTCCAAACCCAACATGAATCCATAGTGGGACTATATCAGCTATCACTTTTATTTCTTATCTTTATCAATTATATTATACATTAAATGTAAGATTTTAATTTGAGGAAAACATGTTTTTTCTGATTTTGGGGGTTTGGTACCTACAGGCGTAAGGTGTCACAACGATGTTGATCACTGCAGCTTGTGCAGTTGTCTACTTTCAACAGAGGAACTGTATTTAGAAATAAAGGTTTAAGGACATAGATAAGAGTATATTAGCATAGAGTGGTGCAGGGATGATGTTTTTGTGGGCCAATATGGAAGTTAGCATTGGGCTGGGTCTCTTAATCATAGACGTACTAACATTCTTGGAGATTGTTCTCTGAGTTTTGGATCATAAGGTCATGAGCAAACAGCAAAAATCTGACACGTGCATTTTCTATTTTTTATGAAACATCTTCATGCACGAACCTCCTTTCACAATGTTTTAGTCTAAGTCTCGTTGTAACTTTTTCTTTTTGAGAATTTCCTTTTGACGAGATTAAATTTGATCTCATGGCTGTGACAATGGTGAATTAATTATTGTTTTCAAAAAATATCATCAGAAATGCTTGCAGTTAGATCCTGAGACATTTTTGTTGACCTTTTTAGCAGTTCATTGGCAACCTTTCTCCCAGTAGATTCCAACATATAGAGGATCATTTATGATAAACAGTAGATCAAAGAGAAGTATGTACAATAACAGTCTCAAGCTGTTCTTCTGGGTGAATGCTTTTATTTTGAAAGTATTTCACTCACTATATCAGGAAATGCTGGTATCGAACAGCAGCTTAATGACGTACTACACATTGAATAAACTACAAATAAAACCAGACACTTTTAAAAACATCCCTCTGAGATTTTTGCGTGGAAAAATGATGTTTATGAAGTCATCAGCTAATTTTAAAGAGCAAAAAGGGGGCGAAAGGTCTTGATAATGCATTTTGGAATGCAGAGTCTCTTTTAATTTTTCAACAATATTATATTATTATCACGGCGGCACAGTGGCGCAGCAGGTAATGCGTGCCTCACAGCAAGAAGGTACCCAGTTCAATTTCCGGGTCGGACAGAGGCCTTTCTGTGTGAAGTTTGCATGTTCTTCCCGTGCATGTGTGGGTTCTCTCCGGGCACTCCGGCTTCCTCTGATAGACCAAAAACATGCTCATTAGGTTAATTGGTGACTCTAAATTGCCCTTAGGTATGAGTGTGAGCATGAATGGTTGTCTGTCTCTCTATGTGGCCCTGCAATCGACTGGTGACTGGTTCAGGGTGTACCCCGCCTCTCGCCCAACGACAGCTGGAATAGGCTCCAGTCCTCCCCCACCCCAACCCCAAAAGGGAAAAAGGGGTATAGAAAATGAATGAATGAATATTACTGTCACTAAATGGAGTCAAAGGAATTCAATTTTAATAAATAAACAGATGGAAAAAAAAACAATAAATATATCAAGAAAGTTATATCACCCCTGCGATTGGTGTTTATTTGTATTATCACCTGGCAGTTATTATTATTATTATTACATATTCCTTCCTAATATTTTGTACAGTTATGGTTTCTTACAGTTTCTTCACCTCACAATGTATTTATCAAATGTATTATACTAAAACAGACAAAAAATAAGGCTGTAGATTAATCTAATTGTTTTTACTAGCCTTTCTAGTTTCTGTAACTATATTGATAATTTCATTCTTTTTATATTTTTGGTCATGATAATCATGAGGTGACAGCTTGACAGCCCTAAATAAATGTTTATTTCAAATTCTGAATCCATCTTGTTCATGATGAGTGATAGTGTGTTGTCAAATAGCTGCTTTTCTTGGTGTATTTGAATGAGAGGTTACCAGGAAAAATGAGAAAATGAATCTGTTTTAGGGGAGACTGGTATATTTTATGCTTAAATATTCAACACAAGGTATAAATTAACTGTTCCTATTGTGGTCCTAAAAAAATATATTATACATTACACCATGCCTCCACCTTCTTCACTTATCACTTGATCGGTCTGCCTCTAATTGCTTGTTCTTTGCACTATCACATCTGGCAGCCTAATTACTTGTGCTGCTTTTGTGAGTTATTTTCTTTCAAGAGAGGGGCAGGTGATAAATCTAGCCCTGAGCACTGTGCTTTTAAGTGACTAATTGTCACAGCCTTGAGGCATCGCTTCAGCGGATGTCATTTGTTAATGGGAAAGGATGTGAGAACTTAATATATATGCAGAAGTTTTTAAGTATTTTAGAGCCCTCCGATCAGCTGCAGAGAGCATGTGGGGCAGGGTGAATAGTTTCTGTATCGATTACTGCTTTAATTCTAAATAGAGACTGACAGTTCAGGCAGAGACTGGATCCTCTAATGGCTGAGTCAGTGCCCTGTCCCTGTCACAGCTGTGCTTGCCCATGGCAGGTTTGTTCCTCTATCAGTGGATAAGGATATCCATCTTCACACCTTGGGGTTCTCAGAAAGCAGAAGCTCTCCCGATCGGCCAGCTTTGCTGAATCCATGCAGGGCATTTCAGGTAACCAGACTCTCTCTGGGATATACGTATTATTTACTCATTCACTCATTCACTTGGGGGCAAAGTTTTAAACTCTATTTCACCTCCTCTTTGTCTGTGATACATCTAATGATTAAGTTACCATGTGAGAAACCATGCCCTGCCAATATGTTGCCATTGTCCTTCTTAATGTAAAATATTACTCTGATTGAAAATAATGTATAAATGGGATCTGACCGCACAAAGCAAAATCTATTTTGACAAAGTAACACAATCAGAGTTAATAGTAATAATTGATTTAGTGAAAATACTTGATTCCAGACATTGAATCAGGCCGTGCCAGCTGCAATGAAAGGTAACATTCATGGGAAACAAAGTTGTTTTAATGGTACCATGTTTTTAATGTAATTGCTGTCAACAATGATTGATGGATTGAATAGGAATTGCAGGATGTGCCTTTCCTCCCAACCCTCTTTTATAATGTGTACTACAAGAAGACACAAACAACAATTCAAAACACAACATGGAAAAGAGGCAACTGCACCTGTAACAGTCAGACTTTCACCTCTGGGTTTTGAAAATAATCAAAATCATGGGAGAAACTCGGGTGTTGTCTCACTGCTGGCCCAGTTTTGTCTCTTTGCCTTCTTCTACATATGCACAGTATTTGCTTTGGAAAGGCATTATGTCGCAGTAATTGTCAGAAAAACTGTTAACTTTCTATCATACAGTCACTGCTGTTGAATGACTTTTCCTTCTCTCTGTCTCCCCTTCAACTAAATCCTATTGTGACTCCAAAATCAGTGCTTCATCTGTGAAGCTGAAATGTTACTTCTTTATTTGTACATGGTCTTTTTTTTCTGTTTAACTGTTTTAGTATATTGCTATCTGTCTCTTATAGGCCTCATTTTTAGGTGTCATGTTGTTAAAACAATGAAACATATTAATTTTGTTCTTCCAAGCAAGTTCTTCTTTTTTATTACGTCTGTGTGTGTGTGTGTATATATATATATATATATATCTATATATATATCTATATCTATATATATATATATATATATATATATATATATATACATACACACATATATATGTATGTATGTATGTATATATATATATATATGTATGTATATATATATATATATATATATATATATATATATATACACATATATGTGTGTGTGTGTGTGTGTGTGTGTGTGTGTGTATGTTATGCTATAATGATGTACAGCATGATGATGATACGAAATTAAATCACATAAGACTTTATCCATATCACACTGATATGCATGAGAAACAAAATATGAAATATGCAGTTGTCAAAGAATGCAGGAAATATTTTCAGATATTTACCCTTTTTTCTGCAGGGTGTCTAATGACAACACTGTTTCTTTTTCATTAAGAAGATCAGTGTGGATCTAAAGCAAATTATTAGCAAAAAAAAAAGAAAACACAGACTGGATCAAAAAATGGCAGAAAAAAATGCCATGATGTTTGTAGATTGTCAAAAATAGTGAGCTTTACAAAACACTTACAAACAGATATATAGATAGATAGATAGATAGATAGATAGATAGATAGATAGATAGATAGATAGATAGATAGATAGATAGATAGATAGATAGATAGATAGATACATACATACATACATACATACATACATACATACACACATACACACACACATACATACATACATACATACATACATACATACATACATAGTTTTAGATTCAACTAACCTAGGTGACATTAGGCATTTTAATGCTTAGGAAAAGTAATGGATTATCTTCTTACCTCATATCAGATTACCTCTTTTATGAGTCGATATCTGTATATCGATATAATAATTTTAAAACAAATTTGGAAGATAATTTAATCCAAGCAAAGAGGCTGACCTGCAAAACCAGACAGTAAAAATTAAAACAGTGTATCTCTTTGTCTTTGCAAAATAAACTGTTCTTTCCTTCGCAGCCCTTGTTTTAACACCTGCCAAAAATTCTTCACAGTTGGTATAAGCAGTTGTGCTGCTAAAGTTTCCAGCCTCCAAATGAGTGAATCATTTTCAGTCAGTCATTTTAAGACTCAAACCATGTCACTTTTTAACTGCATTACTGTGTTCTACTCTCCATCTGTAAACGCAGCATGTACAACACAGATACAGTATGTTTCCATGCAGACTCTCCAGCCTGAAGTACATGCTCTGTTAAATGTTTCATGCTGGTTTTGTCATAAGCTCATGAAACACAGCATGTGCCTGTGTGTTCAGGGACTTGCTGTATTCTGGTGGTGAATTCCTAGCAGATGTTCTTGAAATGTTGTCGTCTTTTTTCTCAGTTGTACAGGCCTGTAAAAAAAAAAACCTGCTCCATGTGTTGAACATGTCTCAGTGTCTTGCGCTGCCGCAATAAAATGCAGCACATATAAAAAGGACTCTCAACAGAAGAGGTTCAGTCACGGGGCTTTTTTTTTTTGGCAACAAACTTCAAATTCTGGTTACACATTCTTTAACAAAAAAAACAGTGTTAGGAAGGCAGCTTAAAGTACCCCCATGAGAAATATGAAAACAAAAGTATCCACCACAAGTCTGAACAATTAAATACTTTCTAATAAGGCAAATCATAAAGTATTTGAATTAATATAAATGTTTAATTTAGATGACAGTTATAAGGACATTCAGGGACTGTAAATGGAGTTTTCTGCACTGAAGTGTGCAAAAAAGTTAAGGTTAAATTTATATTTTGGTTGAGAATTAACATTAATGTTTTTAATTTAACAGTTATCAAGGAAAGTAATAATCCTAAACTTTTAAGTTGATAGGAAGACTCCTTGAGTAGCTAACAGTACAAATAAGGAGGTCTACTTTTAACAGCTTTCATCCAAATACGTTAAAATTATTCACGTATGGAACTGTTTGTTCACTATTAGGGCGTTGGTGGCACAGTTGCATAAATAAAGTTTGATTGATTGATATGCCTTCCGTTTATGCATATTTTTTGTCACAATTTATTCAGTCATACCCAAAATAATAAGTGAGAAAAATAAATTGTGTTCAGCACATCTCCTTCCTCTTTCTCCTTGGAAGAGGAAGCTATTATTATTATATCAGCGCTTGGACTGCTGGTTGGAGAAAGAGAGGGCCGGAGGAGAGCTGCCCTCCCCTGTTTTATAAGAAAAATATTTTTTTCCTTAACCATAATCCCATCTTTAATCCCCCCATAGCCCTCAATGCTTATCATGGAGAGGGTGGAGGACACATTGTCCTCCGCTGAGCTTGTCGTGAGGCTGGTGAAGGGAGTGGCCACCGTGTGCCTTCTTTGATCTGACGGCTTTCTTTTTGCCCTTTTCCTTACGCAGGGCACCATGCAGGACACTTGCTACGTGTGCTGGACACACCCCATCGGCGTTTTGCAGGCATGGCTCCTGGCAGGTACGCAGAGCCCCAAAAGTGAGAGCAGCTACATTTTGTGTGCTGAATAGGAAACACAACTTAAGCCCCATTCACCCTGCTGTTTCAAGCCAATATATTTGCCCCAGTGACTCTTCACCTTAATTCTGAATGTCACAGAGAGGGAATGAAGGGAATGACCTAACCCCCATTTTCCCCGTCCCCTGAGGTAGTATCAGAGGTGTAATACTGAAGAGAGGGGGGGATGTTGACTCAGCAGGAGACAGGAGTGCGGTGATTGGGGATCTGCCTTTGTAATTATGGGGAGCACCCTGTGACCTGTACATACATATTGTTTACATGACACATTCGTGTCATGTTAACTGATACAAATGTTACGTCCAAACAGAATCAATGGCCATGGTTACATTATGCTTGTTTTGCTTTAGAATAAAGTATTCACAATTAAATAATTTGGAATTAAAGTATTCTCCTTTGCAATTACATGAAAATAGTAATCCTAATTTGAGATGTAAATTGAAAACATCTTTATTCGCCTTTATTCAATTCCACTTTAGGTCTGAGGTTGTGAATGTTTCTGATTGGACAGGAGGTGGACATAAAATAGCAACATCTACAGGAAGAAAACAATTTCCGCTTCGTCATTTCCAGCGTCTCTTAACAGAGACGCTGGAAACGATCCTCATCCAAGTTGGACACGACAACTTTAAAAATGTCCACATTTTTATGTCTATGTCCATCCACTTTGTTCATTATTTCCAAATCTTCTAAGGCTCTTAAAATGAATTGTCTCGGCTGTTGTCCAACACTTGCTTTGTGCAGCCATCCTGTTCCCATCAGTGTGGAATATGTGCATTTCAGCAACAGGGCAAGGGAACGAGCACGCATAGAATGGCTGGAATTAATTTAAACAGAATGGAATTACACATGATCGAGGGCTTATTCAATTCAGATTTAAAATCAGAATAAACCAGCCACCTACCCCGGCATTCAGTTTAAATTGGTTGGAATAGCCATTTTGTGGAATTAAAGCTCTCATGTTGACAAAGCCAATGTGAATATGTTGTGATGTAATGATGACGAGAAGGAACTGTAAAGGTGAGGTTACATCAAACGAGACTTGGCAAGCAAGATTGCTTCTCCAACCCAATTTGCTTTGACATTACACCTGTGCCAGTTTCACTGCAGTTATATCATATCATTAAATGGGATGTATTAGCTGACATTATTCCAACTGTATCCTTTTCGCTTACCTACCAATCACAAACACTGCAGTTGATGGCACAGCAGCATCATCTCTGGGTTTTCTAGGTGAACTAATGTATTTACTAACATTAGTGACATGGGCATGGATTGTCACTCTTTAAACCAGAATAAATTCAATATGCCAGGGGTGATGTCACCCCCACACAATGCTGATTGGCTGTCGCAGCACAGCCCTGCACAATGTCTCCAGAAAAGTTCACATTTTTTATTTTTGGTGACTGAGCGAAGCAAGGTAGCATGATCAAGTGGCCCAAGGATCGCATCCATCCCATTGTGAGAGGATCAACCCTGCCCTACTACGGCTGTACACTGACTTTGCATGGAGAGTGATCACCGAGGTTGTTGAAGTCACATTCAGTGTGAATACACCTTGATACAGCTCATGGACACCATCCATCCAGTATATGGAACTTGTGGGAAGTTGGACATTTTAATGTTCTGGACTTTTGCTTGATGAAATTCTCTTGGTCTTAACCCGTTAATGTTTGAATAGAAGACCCCTGAGTTCTGAGTTATTTATAACATACAGAAGATATGGGTCATGCCTGCTCATTTATCTTTTTAGTCTGGTATTGTAAATTAGCAGTCACACATAAAATGATCTTAATAGTGGCTGAACCACCATCTGATGCATTGATAGGGACTGAATAAATTATTAAGTGAAAGACAAAGGAGAACATGAAGATGAATAATCTCAGTCTTACATCTGATCTTCTAAAACGAGCCGGGTAGCTAGACTTACCAAGACTGAGCCTTTTTTATGTCTTTTGAATTTTTTAAAAGCGATGTTTTTAATTGTGGGAGCATTGGAATCGTCACCACTTCTGTGCCCTTTTCATTTGCAATTCTCTCTTTGCTCTTTAAGAGATAGAAGAGGCAAACCGCTTTATTTCAGTGCCTCTGAATAATTGATGTGCAATGCTGTTGTGAAGTAGAAAGCACCTCATGGTGGCTGCTTGAGCGAGCAAGAGAGACATGGTGCACAGTCTCAAGCTTCCTCCTCTTGATTTAAGAACAGAGGAGCAGAAATGGGAGAGTGAGAGCGGAGGGGGCAGACAAAGGAGAGAGGCAGGGAGCAGACCATCCCACCCCCCACGGGCACTGATATCATTGGCATGGCTGGAGGTACTTTTCTGCAGGATAAACAGGGTTTTGGGACTGAGAAAGCAGAAAAACAAGGAATAAGACAGGGGTCAACATGGGGTCAGTGGAGACTTAAAGCTTAGCCTCATAACCTCCCACTCAGTCAGACTTTGATCTAACAATGAAGTTTAAATAGTGTAGTTTTATGAATTGTTTTTTCAACTTTTTTCTTTAAATACATGTTTTATGTTCAACGATATGCCTGGGTGATATTTAGAGAAATCCTGACAACTGAGACCCAATAATACAAACCCCTATCCCAATCAATTTGGGATCTTGTTGTCAAAAAGGTAAATAGCAGGATACAATGATTTGGTAATCTTTTCTTTATCTTATCTACACACATGGCAAAAATTGATGGTACCCTTTGGCTAAAGAAAGAAAACCCCACATGGTCACTGAAATAGCTTGAAATTGACAAAATTAATAATAAGTTAAAAAAATAATGAAAATCAGACACTGGTTTTGAATTGTGGTTCAACAGATTTATTCTAAAACATAAAATAATGATACTGGCCTGGCAAAAATGATGGTACCCCGAGAAATGATTTAAAGTGATTTGACAATAGGGACATGTTTATCTAAGGCGTGTCCTGTAATTAGCAGCACAGGTGTCTTCAAGCTCGTAATCGGTCAGTCTGCCTATTTAAAGGGTGAAAGTAGTCACGGCGCTGTTTAGTATCGCAGTGTGTACCACACTGACCATGAACCACGGAAAGCTAAGTCGAGTTGTCTCAGTAGATTACAAAGAAAATTATAGACAAGCATGTTAAAGGTAAAGGCTATAAGACCATCTCCAAACAGCTTGATGTTCCCGTGAATTCAGTTGCACATTTCATCCAGAAGTTTAAGGTCCACAGGACAGTAGCCAACCTCCCTGGACATGGCCGCAAGAGGAAAATAGATGACAAATTGAAGGACAGATAACACCAATGGTAAGCAAATAGTCCAGAACAATTTTCCAAAGAGATTAGAGGGGAACTCTAAGGTCAAGGTACATCGGTATCAGATTGCACCATCTTTCCCTGTTTGAGCCAAAGTAGATTTAATGGAGGACTCCACTGTTGAAAGCAAATCATAAAAAAAGCAAGACTTAAATTTGCCAGATTGCATATTGACAAGTCACAAACCTTCTGGGAGAATCTCCTTTCGACGGATGAGGCAAAGCTAAAACTTTTTGGCAAGTCATATCAGCTCTGCATTCACAGACACTAAAATGAAGCACACAAAGAAAAGAACAATGTACCCATTTTTAAACATATGAGGAGGCTCAGTTATGTTCTGGGGCTGCTTTGCTCCATCTGGTGCAGGGTGTCTTGAATCAGTGCAGGTGCAATGTAATCTCAAGACTATCAAGGCATTCTGGAGCAAAATGTGCAGCCCAATGTCAGAAAGCGTGCACTGAGTTGCAGGTCATGGGCCAACCAACAGGACAATGATCCAAAACACACAGCTAAAAACACCCAAGAATGGCATGGAACAAAACTTTGGACTATTCTGAAGTGTCCCTCTATGATCCCTAATCTAAATCCTATTGAACATTTGTGGAAGGAGCTGAAAAAAGCAGTCTGGAGAAGAAACACTTCAAACCTGAGACAGCTGGAGCAGTTTGCTCTCAAGGAGTGGGCCAAAATACCTGTCAAAAGGTGCATTAGTCTTATTCAGAGTTACATAATTTGCCTGATTGCAGTGATTGCCTCAAAAGGTTGTGCAACGAAACATTGAGTTAAGGGTACAATCATTTCTTTCCAGGCCAGTTTCATTATTTTGTTTTTCAAAATAATTCTGATTAGCTACAATTCAAAAGCAGTGTCTGATTTATGTTAGTTGATTTTCGGTAGATTTTTATTTGTTATTGCTTTTGTCAGTAGCAAGTTATTTCAGTGACCATGTGGGTTTTTCTTTCTTTGACCAAAGGGTACCAACAACTTTTGCCTTGTGGGTATAATTATAATTGAATACACAACAAAAACAATATGTCTAATGTTCAACCTGATGAACTTCATTATTATTTTGCAAATATTTGCTCATTTTGAATTTAATGCCTGCAGTATGTTTCAAAAGAAGCTTGGACAGCAGCAGCAACAGACCATTCATGCAGTGCTGAATACGACCTGGAGACCTGGAACTATTGGATAAATGAAGCCAAACATCCAGCAAGAATGAGAAAGAATTCCACTGACAAAACTTCAGCAATTAGTCTCCTTTATTAAAAGGAAAGGTGAAGAAACATAGAGATAAGTATGCCCCTCTCCCAGCTTTTTTTGTAATTTTTCTGCAGATATAAAATTCAGAATAAGTTAATATTTGCAAAAAAAAAAAAAGGGGGGGGGGGCGTTAATAAGGTGTATTAGCTTGAACCTCGAATATCTTATCTCTATAGTGTTCTTTATTAGGACAAAGGCTCAAAAGAATTTGAAAATCGTATTTTTTAATATTTTGGGTCATGACATTGTTGGAATCAAGATTTTAAGATATTGTCTTTAGCTTACAGAGAATGAGTAAATGCTTACTTTTAATCTCCACCACAGAAAAATTCATAATAAAAGAATGATCTTCTAACAGTTCTTCTTTTGTTTATGTATTTTAGTTTTTGCAGATCTGCCGTGTCCTTGATCACATTTGCTTAACATTGTTACAATTAATGCTAAACAATACAATACAGTTCAAATGCTTTCAATATTTTCATAGCTCTAATTATAAATTTCATTGTCAGTAAGTATTTTTAGGCCTAGGGTAATTTGTATCTTGTGGTGCTGTTCATAAACAATATATATTCTAATAGCCTCACATCTACAGATTTCCCTGCAATTTAAAATTTACAGACACATATGCAACCTCCATAGTGAGGAAAAGGAAAAACAAAAAATTACAAAGGATTGGGGTTACTGGTGAGATGCCATAGCAAGACAGCATGACAGGGAACCACAGGCAGTTAACAGCTTTTTATTGTTTCAGATTACTATACTTCTCAATTTTAATTATTTCTCCCCTTCAATAATACCTCTTGGTATCATATTGTATACCTTTACATCGAGGTGTAACTTGTAAGGATGATGCACTTGTGGAATGAGCAACACAGCAAAACGTGTGGTTCGCAACCCTGTTATTATTATTTATTATCTTTTTTTTGCCAAAATCCCCATCAACTGTAAGCTAGTGTTCTGGTAAGCAGAGTGACATAATTATTTGGTGTCAGTCCTAAATTAAAGGTCCAAATTAAAGGTTGAGTTCTGCAAGACTGACTGCCAATTGGGCATCACACCAAGAAGATCTCACCCTGTCTTCACATTGGAACTGCATCATAATGTTTCAGGTGCGACCCACACATTTAGCTGTGTTGCTTTTTCCATGAATGAATTGATCCTTAAAAGTTGTGCTCATTGTAAAGGAAGATGATCAGGCTTTTTCAAGAATTTCAAACAAATCCCGATTGGTATCATTAAAGGGAGAAATAATTGTCCAAAGTAATGTTTTTAAACCTTTTAAGGAATATTTTCAGCCACTACAGTCAAACTGCAGTACATTGTCCTTCCCTTTTACTCATAGACAAGTATGCTATGTGTAATTAGGCTGAGCCTAAAAACACATTGCTTAAAGGTGCTATGAGGAGAATCTATTTCCGGCGACATAAAGACTCTGCTACCCATGAGCACGCGCGGCGACTGTCGTAAAGACGTGACCCAAGCCAAAGCGTGCGTTTGTAGTGATGCTAATGAATGCAGCTTGGACCTTCCTCAGAACTCTGTAATGCTTTACAACTTCTTTTTTCAACAACTTACAGGATGCAAAGCGACGGGGTAATGTATCTCTTTCTAGTTACGTAGCGGTAGTTTTTGATGTGTGGCAACAAGCAATTTTTGGAAAACTTAGTATCCTAGTTTTGTAGCCGGCTATATATCACTACTTAGCTCGGTGCTCTAAGACGTGTAATATAAATAATAAAATAATATAAATTTACTCTAGTTTTAATTGTCTTGTTCCCGAAGTTGAGTATCCAGGCCAGTCCAGCCCTGTCCAACCTGATCTCGAAGCTAAGGAATAGCATTTATAGATAACCTATTTTGATGCTATAAAACTCATCTTAAAGTGTGTATTTTGATCAGGCATATATCTAAAAGTTAGACTTTTTTGTGTTTAATTAGAAACTCCTCATAGCATCTTTAAGAAAAATACTTCATAAAAAATGTGGTGTAGTTGAACATTTGAGAGAATTCTTGAAAAATTGTAACAGATCACAGTTTGGTCTGAAGTGCATCTACTTAAGAATTAGAAAATGCCCTTGGAATTTCAAGGACATGGCTGAGAGTGGCCAAGATAAGACACATCAACTCACTTCCTCCTACTGTCCACATCAGCAACATCATCACACAGAACATGCTGCTTTTGCTGACTTGATTATGAGCCATGATGACATAAACATCCAAGGCAGACTAAACATAAGGTAGCTTAATGTGAAACAGTGGTAGGCTTTATTGCCGGGAAGGAAGTCTTAGTTTTATTGTGTTTTTAGGTTTTGCTCACCTTCATGAGAAATTTTGGTTGAAAACCTGAGCAACATAATACAACAAAACGAGGGATCAGTAGGGCCTAGGTTTGCTCTTCTGCAAAATGTCTTTAGATGAAATATTTGATGAACTGGCACTGTAATAAGGATGACTGATTGATTGATTTGTTGAGGCTACCACTCTACCCACAATCCTGCTGCATCCAAATTTGTGGTGCTCACTTCTGACTACAAACACCGTGCTCAGTGTCAACTTTTGTACCATTTTGTCTCCCAAAAGTTAGTTTAAAGGCCACATATTATGCAAAATATACCTTTTGAAGTGTTTCACACAAAAACTGCATGAATGTGATTGGTATTTAGAAGCCCTCATTAAGTTAAAAATCCATTATCTCCCTCTGTTGCTAGCCCCGCCTTTTGTAAAATGTAGGAATTACGAACCCGTTCAAATGTTTTGCCCTCATTACATCATATAGAGATTTGTCACCTCCTCACTGGCAAAATCCTTTGATCTGAGTGTTAAAGTTAAACTAGGTCATTTGTATAGGTAAGTAGTAGTTCATGGGCCTGAAGAAGTCATTTTTCTTTGAGGAAAATGTGGTTTCAGTTAGTAATTCAGGGATCAAACCCACACCACCCTCACTATTTCAGTGTCACAATGTTTTGGTTTTTTGTTTGTTTTCAGAGCTGGTTGTATATCACAAAGTTTGGTTAAAGTTAGGGTGTAAGAAGTGGATGATCATCATTAAACTCTGTTAAGTTGAAATTTGGCACCACATTCATCACCTTGCTGTTTGTATGCAGAGTTTAAATATACTCTTAACTCAAATGTCCAATTTAGAACCCTAACCTATCCACTATGGAAGCATGGTGCATCTTTTTCAGATAAGAAAGAACATGATATTGTGGTTCGGTTACTTTCTAAATTTTCCATAAAACAGCTTTTTTTTCAACTCAAGCTGTGATCCTCCAGAAAATGATCCACTACAAACTCTTATGGTCTATTTAGTTATCATTATCAGCTGAATTACAACATCTTCATGCTGTGACTGTTCCTTTAAAATCACACTGCTTTCTGTACATCTAGAATCTGGATTTGGTACAAAAAAGTTATTGGCTTAAAAACATGTGAGAAAATGTTTGGACCTGCAGGAGGCCTGGGACTAAGATGGAGATTAAAGCCACAATCACTGCTGGGCCAAAGAGGCAGCTGGAGCCAGAGAGCGCAAATTTCCATTTTTCAATTTCTCATCATCCAATATTTTCACAGGCCAATTCATCTAAAAGCTCCCGCCCCCTTTGATGAGGGAGCGTTTGGTTTATGGCAGTTCTTAAAACAAGCCTGCATGTGTTTGTGTGTGGGTGTGCATTCACAGAGGGATAAAATAACAACATTTGCAAACACACACTATAGGAATGTGAATGTGTAAAAGTTGTGTGGCTGCTACTGATCCTTAAAAGAGGTACAAAGTTTTGATGGATTTGGAGTTTAGCATAGAAAAAGAGGACACAAATACAGCATCTTTGAATTTTCCCCAGCTTTTCATATGAACATATTAATATTAATGCAACTGTGCTGCCCACAAGCTTTTAAAAAGCTGTACACTCAAAGTTCTACTGACATATTTCATGGTCAACTCTCCAAGCTTTTATGATGTATTTGGACATAGACTGACAGAAAGTATCACAATCACGATGTAAGAAGGAAAGAAATCTGCTCAGTTGTTTTAAGTCAGAGAGAACACAACAAGCGATAAGTGAAAACAGATCTGAGTGAGTGCTCATACTTTGATTCCCCCTATTTTTGAGCCTGACTTTAAAAGCATAAAGCGTGTTGTTTAAAGTGCCTGACGTAAGGAAGTTTTGGGAGTTGGGCATGTCTGCCTAACTTCTGCCATCAGGAGGATGTACAAACCTTGCAAAGTGAGGAACAGCGCTCAGGAGGGTGAAGCATGACCCTTGATTGTACTTGGGGTAAAGAATTAATCAGATGTATCAGAATGTCAGCTTTCAGTCCAGTTAAAGTAGCACATAGTTTGTTAGCAGGTAGTATAGTATGGGCCATACCAGACATTTTAGAATTGATATGATACTGATATTTTTGATGTATTTTTCCTTCTTTCATTACTCCATCAATTGTCTACAAAACTGCATTATCTTTCTGTGTATATGCTTGCAGGTGCATCCAAGTGTTGTTTGATACATCTGATTGATCTCCACAGTTACATGACATGCAAAAGTGGAATCACATATACATTTTGTTGGAGTACTCATTTGTTATTGATACGCTTAAGACAGTAACAGTAGTGGCTTCAAGCTTCCAAAAAACCACTGCTGAGTGGATCCAACACACACAGTCCAAACAAAAAGCAGCCGCGGATCCAGCGTCACTTCCAAGGTTTATTTTCAAACACAAAAAAGGATTTACAATCATAACTTTCTGGATAAAACTAAATGAAAAATTAACTATCTTCTGCCGATCTGCTCTTTGCCGTCAACAAACTTTTACGCTCCCACTCTCAAAACCTCTAACCAGGTGTCACTGATCACATTAAATAACCTGAAGCAGGCAACAACTAGGGGAACATAGGGATGGGCAGAAAATAACTCGGTAAATAACTCTGTCAATTTCTTATTACAAACAAACAAAAATTTAGCCATTTTAGCTTAGAAATTAATCCAAATAAATTAGGCAGGCAAGAAAATTCATAACAACAGATAATTAAAATCAATATCCTTTCCTTACTTCCGTTTACCATAATTTAATTCATTATTTAAATCAGATTTTCTTTTGTAATTCATACTAAAATAGTAGTTGTGAAAGTATTGATATGCCTACTCCTAATTTTCTGATTAAAGTTAGATTTCATTAAGGTATTCCTGCAACTTCACAAATGATAAACAGACTTGATGGCCCATTCTTCACCAGCAATAAAACTACAAAAATGCGTTGGGACCGGACACCGAACAGCATTTCAGATCTTTTTTTTTCAACAATCAGTTAATTTTACACTATTACCGAAGCCAAGAGGACCAACTTGATCAGATCATTCGATTATGATGACTTTCTCAAAGAAGAGAGTAGAACAAGATATTATACAACAGTAATATTGAAGTTGAAGTAGTTGGCTGTAGTTGCTAAGTTGGACCACTATCTTGTAGTTCCATAGTAGCTTAATGATAGCTTTTTACTCTCACTGATTTTAAGTTTGAAAAATCTGAAAGCTGGTTTGTTTATTAAGATTATCACAAAGAACAGAATAAGTAAGTCTTGTATTTTTTGTTCTCTGCAATGCTTATTAGTAATGATCCAAAACACCGTGAAAAATCCCAAAGGCTTTTAGTGAGCTTGCAGTTGAGGGAACCAGCATGAACTTCCACACTGGCCTGCAAAAATACATCATCTGTGCACCACTCTATAACACAATTGTAAAACAGCACTCAAGACACATAAACAATTTTCTCTGTTACATGCTAGGTATCATTGACATAGTGTTTGCGTTTCTGGGTGTAGAGTGTGCACAAGAATGTGTCAGGGAAAGACTTGGAGACAAAAAGTCACACTGCC
Source organism: Scarus forsteni (assembly GCA_036419115.1). NCBI lineage: Eukaryota > Metazoa > Chordata > Actinopteri > Labriformes > Labridae > Scarus > Scarus forsteni. Next base: position 36,440,106 of record JAZDUH010000098.1, read on the forward strand.
TCTCTGCCGTCTTATATTACACAGAACTTTCTTTGAATATTTCAGCAAATACTCTGAAATTAAACTCTGGAGTTTATGTGCTGTTTAATATTCATTGTATTAGGAGTCAGCTTAGTAGCAGTCTTATGCTGCGACCTTCCAGATGTGTGCCTACCTTTCTAATGTGTCCTTGGTCTTACTGAGTCATACACTTAAAACTTCAGACCAGGTGTTGATGGTTAAACATGTAGTCAAGTTCTACGTTCTCAAGATAGTAACATGCCAGCTTTTCACATGCACCCCTCGGAGTAATCAGAGGTGTTCGCTTAGTTGCTATTTTAATAATTTGAGCATATGGTGTAAAAGAATCTTGTGTTTTTCATTTTGGTGGTTTGTTTTGTGAACAGAATAACTCAGAAAGTGATGAGTGTAACTTGCTGGAATTTTACAGGATAGGTCAAGAATAGGAAGAACCCATTACATTTTAGCAGTCATCCTTGCTTCTTCGCCTCTGAGTGGTCTGTTTTGGTTCAGTTTGGAATGCTAAACCCTGACACCTTTAGGATCTGTTCGGTATGCTCTACACTAATCTGAAGGGGTGCCAGAAAGTAGGATGGCAGGGATTGGTTATTTGGGTATCTTTTTCCTGATTCAACGGTGGAAACAACTTTAAGTAAGTTCCTTCCCAAGCTAAACTGAACTGACTTCTTGTTGCAACACAGCTCTAAATCGCCATCAGTATTGCATATTGTTTTCAAGCCTTTGTTTAGGATAACACATTCTGAAAGTCATTTTTGTCTTCCTGAGACCTTCAAAGTACAGAAGTCATGACCCGTGTAGTGTGATTTAGTCAAATACAACTGTATCATGAATTCCACCCTTTTGAGGCTACATTTTCTTTTTTCTATCAGAGTCAAATACATGGCAACTTTAAAGCAGCACAACGGAAGATTCTCGCTTGACCGGATAAGGAACTCAACTACCCATGAGCTCTAGCGCGCGCATACTGTCATAAGGATACAGATCTGCCGGTCGCGTGCATTTTGTTTTGTAGGCGAATCACAGAAGCCAGGACTTCGCTCAAAAGTATTCTTCTGTCTTCAGGATGGATAGCGGCAAGGTAATTTATTTATTTTTGATTAAATGACGATGTTAAAGATCGCTAATTACAACTTGGTTTTATTACCGTGAAGTCGCCCCCGTCCCCGTCCTGTTGAAGCGATAAAGTGAATAAAAGTAAACACAACCACGAGCTGGTGATATCACACACTTGAAATAGGTCTAAACAAAACTACATACTGGTACGTTCTGGATTTGTTGTGCTGTAGTTTTTTCCTGTCAAGTTTTTTGAGGAACATCGTCATAAATTAGCCGCTAACATACCTGATCGTAGTCGGACATCCCTCCTGGTCTTTTATTCACGCCAGCGAGTGAACGCAGAACCGATGTTTATTCTGGTCTGAGCATTCAGCTTGTTTTTCTCTCGCTTTCTTTGTTTTGTATCCTCCGACAAAACTTTTCTCTTCCTTATGTTGTTCTCTCCGCCACGGTTAAAGCTCCGCGATTGGCTTTTGCCGAGACTGCCGTGTTGTAAACGAATTAGGAATCGGGGGAAGTGATGTATGCCGTAAAGCAGTCCAAACATGCAGTTTTTTTGTGTGGCAGGGTTCCCACCATCCACCTCGAAGTTACATAGCGTCAGTGAAAGGGATACAGACCACCCCAGATCACGACAGAGGTCTAATTCAACTCATTGTAAAGTGGTGGACCATCACAATGACTATCGAAGGATCATATTATGTTTGAAAAGCTACATAGTGTTGGTTTAAACACTTCAACTTTATATTTAAGAGAAAAGTCATAGTTGCTGTGTCGTTCCATATTTGATTCATAAACGATTCGTAATAATGTTCCCACCCAATTCACATACAAACGTTTCAGCATAATGAAGTCCAAATAAAGCCTCTTAACAATGTGGAAGAAAATTGTGTTTTTGTCATAATTGTTAGTCAGTCATAGAGTCTAAAGCCATGGCAGTAAACCTGAACCCCCATGTACAACAGTGATATGTTATTCTTTCAATGTAATACAGGAGATCCCTGTTGAAAATTACTTCACTAGATTTGTGGTAAAGAAAAAAAGTGTTTTTAGGCCTTTGAAAATATTAAAAATATTACAGAATATTTACTAAACACTTGGGTTGTAAAAAAAAAACAGTAACTATTTTCATACCTGACAAAAAAAGTTGTTAAAATAACACCATTGTCCCTCTGTTCAAAATATAATGACATATTTCTAGCATAAACACGCCGGTTAGTATAGTTAACAGTAACTTTGTAATAAAGTTGTTAACATTACAGAAATGCATGGAATATCACTGTAAACATAACATTACATTGAATTATATATATATATATATATATATATATATAGATATAGATATAGATATAGATATAGATATATATATATATATATATATATATGTATATATAAAATCACATCATGTATGTATAGATAGTGCAAGATTCTTCAACAATTAAGAATTGTAATTTCTCATTCTAAGTATGTGTTTTACTGTCTCAATTTTGCAGTGAAATCTGTGGATATTCTTTAGTAAGTATCTTGTTGTTTTTTAGACCTTTGTGCTTTTCAAATAACTGGACATTTGAAAAGAAACCCCAAGATGGGTCAAACCATATCACCAACTTTTAAACAAATATTTGAGTTATGACAGGTGCAACAAGAAAAAGGGTGGTGTGTTTCTTCCAAAATATATAAGTCATAAATAACTCTTTTTGTTAAATTGGAGCCTACATGCAATTTTCACAGTAATTTACATTATTGATCCCTCAGATGTCGAAAGGAAGAGTTCGTTGTGTGTATTCCCGTGACAGCACACCATTGGAAGATGATGTCCAACCATTAACTTAGCTTGAATGCTTCAGCTGAAATGAAGTAGACACTGTCAGACAGAGAGGAAATAAACTTTTGTGAGATCAACATCAGTCTTGGGAGTTCTTCAGTTTAAAAAACACTTTTAATAAAAAAAGAAACAGTAATAACTTCATCTCTCATCACTTTACTGACAGAAATCTCACTGTGTCTCTGCAAAACAACATTCTCAGCACTGTCACTTACACATCAACCAAAAAAAAAACCTCAGTGGAAAAAGGAGAGCTTATCATCACAGTTTGAACACAGACAATTTCCTGTTTTATTCATGAGAAAATCTGCAGAAAAAAGACAATGTCATATATTGTAGTACTTGTTGACTTTGGCGTTGAATGGAAAAATAGAGGCCTGTGTAAAATGCACTTGATGCTGAATATAAGTCAGAGCTGGTGTAAAAAAAATGGAGAGAGGAGTGGATTATAGGATGTTTTTGTTATTATAACTTTCTCCCTGAAATTGTTTGTGTTTTTTAAAAATTATACATTTTATACATTATACGTTTCTTCAGACAAAATAAATACATGTTTTTAGGCCTAAAGATGACAGAAGTTCCTTTTTTTACTTCATTGCTTAAAATCTGTCTGTGAAAACAGTTTTTACTTGTTTAGCTATTGTGATATCGAGTCCACAACCTGTAAAGGACTGTGGAGACAAAAATTACACGCTCCAAAAATCAGTGTCAGTGGAGCTTAAGACCACCGAACATTGAAAAATGTATTGCAAAGTTCCTCAATGAAAATAATTTACAAGTATATGCCATTTCACCACGGCAGCCAGGTGATCTCTCTATTCCAACAACATGCCGAAAGGATGAAAGACAGCTGTCCCCAAAAGGGTGCCTCAAGCTGTACAACAGGAGTCCAGTCCGGAGGAGATTGGCAGAGATGATGTGTGTTGAACAACAGGCTGGCAGGCCCCAGTAGTCGCAACAGAGAGGACTGAGCTGTAACTGAGCATAACAAAGGTATACACAGATCAACTCCAAATGGTGCTTACAAGCATGTTGTATCAGATGTCTGTAAATATTATGCATGCTTAAAATTTACATACCAGATGAATGTCTGCATTGCCAAGTGATATTAAGTTTCTGCGTGGCCTGGCTTACCTCAGCGTTACCCTATATGTTGACAAAAGTTGGCCAAAAAGATAGTTTGTGAATGTAGCTTTACATGGACAGATAGAAACATTAGTAAAAACCAGACACAAGCAAACAGCAGTCACATTCTTTTTGTTGTTTGTCATTGAGTGAAAGTCCAAAGACAGACACCTCTTTAAATGGTCACAGAACTTTGTTAAAGAGAATGACTGATTGTCTTTTTTTGTGTAATTATGATAATAATTTAAAAGTATGGAAGTATTTTCATGTTGTTCTCATTCTTTTTCATATAACAATACATTTTAGATTATGTATTGTTCTGCATTTGTCCAGTTGCAACACTTTATAAATAAAGGATCATTTGGAATGGCGAACGTGTAGCTGTGCACAACTTAGATTAGGACAATGTATCAGAAAATACATTTTCCATAATGTTTCATGTTTTCAACAATGATATGGATAAAATTACAATGTACTGTCATTTTTTTGAGTAGGACTGATATTTCTCTGTCAAAAATGGGCATTTAAAACAAACTCTGACTTATTGCTGATGAATAGGATAAAGTTAAACTCAACTAAACATTATTTTTTTATGAGGATGGCATCAGTGTTGTGTAAAGCTCTATTGTTGTTAAACTTAATTGACTGTTGTTATTTCGACACATGCTCATGATTAGTGCTCAAAAACTATTTATAATAGGTTGGTGTGGATGATGTTTTTCCTGTTGTAATGTACACAAAATAGGTGATAAATATGGTTTTCATTATGATGTTGAGCATGTTGCCTCTTTGGACAGAATACTAGACCCATGAGACTTTGAAGTGTCACACTGGGCAACAGGAACACTTAAAAATGGGACTTCATAGCAAAAAAGGCTGCCAAACCCTGGTCAAGAGAGATGTTCTGACATTAGCTGTAAAGTTAAAGATTCCAGCCCAGCTCTTGCTTTCAAAATTCAACGAGTCTGTGGGTGAGACACTAAACCTTAAATGTACCCCATTGCTGTGCCAGTTGTGTGTAAATGGGTAGAAAAGTGCACAGATGTGTTAGCTGATACTGATGATTACTCATAGAAACGACCAACCATCAATAAGTAAATGTGAGAAGGATTAGGTGTGAATGTTAGGTGTGACATCTGTACTAAAAGTAATTTGAGTTGTCAGAAAGCCCAGAAAAGCTCCATACAAAGTCAAGTCCATTTGATAAAAAGGGCCAGATGAAAATTAGTTTATGCAAAAATGAAGAATAAAATCTCCAAATGAAAACACACAAGTCTGCAGGCATACCTGGCTTTAAAGAAAATAAAAGCTGACAATCTGTTCCACAATATTCCCCAAGAAACCTCCATTGTTTTTGTACTGTGTTCTGTGCACTTTATTAATGTGCACTGCATTACCAACAATGTAGTCTCCAAATTACTTTGCACCATGTACTTTTGATAGTGCTGTCAAAACGTGTTACCTGACTACTTACATATGCAACACAAGAGGAGACTGTCCACAGATCACATTAGAAGGGCTCTATGGTGTCATACAGTAATTTGAGGCATTGGGCCATTTACTGTGCTGCCAGATTTGACAAGTTTGAAGTTAAAGTGGGCTGCCTCTGTTCCTGCAGAATCTCCCTGGTCTTAAACAGCACTGTCTGCGCTCCACTCTTCATCTCACAAAGCAGTGCTAGCTAATTACGTTGCTAAGACAGTAGTTGTCAGGCAGCACACAGAGCTTGGCACGGCCCCCTCTGCCTCACCTTCCTCAGGCAGCTTCTGTAATTAAACTGTTTTGAATTGTTCCTCTGATGTGCCTTTAATGCAGCTGTTTGCAGCAGGGCACTCCTCTCCATATCCAACAACCAGCTCCTTTTATCTACGCCTAAAATACTGGCCCCAGATAAATTTGAATCATTGCTGGATATATCCCTTTAGCCTGAAAAATGCGAGATCATTACGGGACTTTTTGGTGATGTAAATTTATTCAGGTTTGGAGCAACGTATTAACTAGTTAGCACGTCTTTCCATTCAATTTCCCCGTTGCATTACTGATTTTAATATGGTCTTTGATAACAAAGCTCTGTGAGAATGCACAGCAGGGATTTCATTGTGATGGAAAAGTGATGGATTCGTTTTTACAGGCAGCTGAGGGATCAGTCTTAATTATCTCAGGTTTGGACTTTGATCTGATTCCTGTCCACGTCTGCTGCTGCCTGAGGTGGCCACAGACATCATTTCAATGTATTTGAAGTGTGTCCTTTTGGGCATGTGCCTTTCTGAGGACCTCGTAATGGAAGCAAAATGCTTTAAAAAGGTAATAATAAACCCCTAAGGGCCAGAGAAGTGATGTCTACAGGGGATAACCTGATGAAAATTTAAAGGGTATTCAATTTTATTTTTCTGCACCTTTTTTTTTAATCCAATTGACGAAGAACATTAAGTCACCTCTCAATCCTTGCTGCACTGGTGATCCAAATCATTGACTGATTATGAGCGTTCACACACTTAAGCCCTGAACCAGCGGGATTCTGGTCAATCATCCTTCTGTTGAAATATTTTTATATCGTGCCTCTTCCCCTTGACATTCAGCATTTGTCCAGTATGATCTCACAACCCTCCTTCACGCTGGCACCTCCAGTCATCTCAGCAGTGGCAAGATCCAGCCCTTCAGATGCCCACTCCATATCTCATGCTGCAGGCCTCAAGTCCATCTGTGTCCAGGGCTAGCTGCTCAGATGTCTGCCATTCATTTTATCCTGTAACTCTCAGCACCACTAGTGGCTCCAATCAATCTATCAATCTTTCAATCTTTGAATAAACAATTGTTAAAGATAACCCTTGAGATGTGGCATTTAGTTTTCAAGAGGGACTCCATGTCTTTCTGTATTTCAAAAGATCTTATATGGATGTATGGTCAACACAACCATGGATAGAAAGTTCAATCTAATGTTAACATTAACATCTGTAATGGCCATAAACTAAAGAGGTCTGGTGTTGATAAATATAACAGCATCTAGCTGAGGTACCATTAAAATGGATGTAACTGGTCTTAAAGTAGGGATTTTATGTTAAATTATATTATTTCTGTTGATGGTTGATGCAGAATAGAGCACATGGAGTTGAACAGGTCCATGGAAGCAGGTCATCCATGATTTTGTATCACGCCATACTAATATATAGGTGCAGTTTGCAGGAACTACAATCTTTTAATTTTGCTGTTCTCTCTGAAGTTAATATCAGGGTCTGTAATGATAATGGAATGGGGCTAAAGCATAGCCAAATGCTAACCCTTCAATCAGCCTCTCTTCCTCTCAAGACCAAGAAGACATCACACAAAATGGAGTCTTGCATTTTTAACAATTATCAAAACCTGTAAAATAAACATTTGCTTACTCAAATTTCTTTCTTTCACAATTAAAAAGTCTGATAAAGTACAATTAATTGAAAAGCTAAAATAACATGTTTAAACTCCTAAAGGATGCCTAATAGTTTTAACTGTGCACAGTTTTTTTTCATCATTTTTAGTCTTTGAAAGGTAATGGGATCTCCAGCCACTTTTATATTGATATTCTTTTAAATGGTTTACATTGATCCAGATACTCGTGAAAATTACTGCTGTTACTTCTTGATTGAAGAAAGGTCTTTAAATCTGTTTTGTATTGAATAGTGTGGTGTAATATTGTGAACAAGCTGTATATATTCATGTTTCCTATTATAAGTTACATTTAAGCACACCATGAAATGTAATTCTGAGGGATATTTAACTTAACTATCCTTAAAGCCACGCTATGTAATATTAGAACCATTAATAATTGCCACCAAAGCAGCTGCCAATGTTGCAACCAGACGCCTCCCAATTAACCATTTTTCAAACTTTGCCCTTTCCAGGAAGCATTCGTCTGTTAACCCTGCCCCCCTTAGTTACTGTAACTAGGTAAGACAAAATCATTTGATGCTGGCCTCTTTTCCTTTTCAAACAATTAAACATTCATTTTTTTTGGACCTACTTTCATTCATATTTAATTCATTTGATTCTTTTTCAGATTTTGCCAAATGAAAGAATATAGACAAAAAAAACAAATCTTCATGAACCTTCCTAAAAACTCAAACTGCATTACATAACCCTTGGTTGTCTTTCTGATTGGTTAACTGAACAACCAGTCAGAATCAGAGAATTCCTGATCAAAGTCTAAAAGCAGCAGGTGTCAGGTCAGTCAAACACACTGTGTGAGTGCAGTCTAAATTAATACAGTAGCTATTTTGAAATATTCAAAAATGTTTAGATTTTTCTTTATATGCCCAATTGTGCTTTTTTTTCTTAATTCTCTCACTTGAACAAAAAAACAAGAATAAAAGAAACAAAGAATTAAAGTAAATAAATTGTTTCAAATGTGAAAGCAACAACTGATTTTGCCTAACCTAGTGTAGGTAACCAAAAAGGGGGTGGGAGGATGATCCTTGCCTGGAAAGTAGGAGCTTGAGAAAAAAATTATTAAGAAACCGTCTATAGAAAGTGCTTGATTGTCATTTAACAGTTACAGCTTCAATCAGAGAGTCTTTGATTCAAATTGGTTAGCTTTTCAGAAAGACAACACAGGGTCAAACAACCCACGGTAAAACTACACAAAAAATAATGTTGGTGAAATTTGATGCTGCAGTAAGATTCTGAAAACATTTCACTTTTCTCTTAATGAAGGCCCTGTGCTTGGAAACATTTCGTAATACAACGTTCAGCCTTTATACCCTTCTGCCAGCCACTCCCTTAACTCCCAAACAAGCCTAATTGGCAAAGACGTAATGAACAGTGCTTTATTTTTTTTCTCTTCATAGGATAAAGGAGAGAAACTTTTTCTAAATAAGGTGCATTAGATTAATATCCGTTTGTGCTCTAGTGACCACTAACTGACAATGATGCAGCACAGCTGATGAGTGCAGAGCAGTCCATGGCTGGTGGAAAGTTATGTAGCTCATATGTTGTATCACAAGGCTACAGTAGTTCCAAACAGAGGGGCTTTTTAAAGAATGAGTTAACCACTATAAACAATCTCACTGTAGCCTCAGGTCGAGCCAACATTGTTTTTGGCTAGTTTTAACCTAAAAGAAGGGTAATTACGAGGCCTTTGGTGGCACCATTTACTTTTATATATAAGCATGCATACATACAGGGCTAACATCTCTCAAGGGGGAGAGCTGGTCAGTTGCTTAATTGGCAATTATTTATCCTCTGTGCCATGAGCCTCAAGCAACTCTACTTAAAAACCCAGAATTATCCCATTAAACACATCATAACCCTGACTTTGTGACCTTTGTGGCCTCATTTAGTCAGCTAACCAGCTATTGCTGTGCCAGTTTTGGCACAACTTTAAAAACTGGATTTTAGATTTTAATCACCAGGTCTTGCTTGGGTGTGGGTGATGTAATTAAAAAGCTAATGGAGACCAATTTTTTGGGTTCGCGTCCCAGTGGTGGTTTTAGATCAATTGAGACAGGAATAAGCATCACATGAAAGAGGATTAGTTTAAAATTTCAAATGCAGTAGTGTGTGAAGCCAAATGCAAGATTCTATTAGATGCAAGACTCCTGGAAACCTAGAGAGATCCAGGTGGGCTTTAAACGAGTACGAATTTGTAAGACTCCGGTAAAATAAACTATCGATCTGGTGATATTGACACACGGAGACGCGTATTTGTCCATGACTCCGCATCTTTTTTGAAAACGGGTTTGCAAGTGGATATCTGGGTATTCGTCTTCATGCCGTAGTTGTATAAACAGATAAGTCCGGAAAAGACGGTGACCTCATAGCACCCGTCCTCCTCCCCGCCCCCCAACTCACACTGTCACACACACACCAACAACAACTATGGTGGCAGCAGCTATAAATATTGCTACGACTTTTACACCAACATTTGCTCACAGAACACCAACAACACCAGCTACAGCAACAACAGCAACAAGTGCTCATGCAGAGACGCAGCATGTTACGCACGCATGAGCACTTGTTGACGTTGAATCCACCTCGGAGCACAACTGTGATGTTACGAGTGTAGTAACCCAAGAACTACATTACCCAGCATGCAATGTGGGTTAGGAGCCCACAGGTATGTCCCGGCGTGGATTTTGCGTTCTCAAGTAAATACACAAGCCTATCTACAATACGATGTGTAAACAGCGATCCATGTTTTGATGCCGACGCCAAGACAATACGGTGTGAGGAGGGCCCCAGTCAAAGTTGTTGGACCATTTTGGGCCCAGAGTTGAATGGGAGTGGGTTGAGTGGAGCAGGAACATGGCTGCATAAAACATGAGTCAAGGCTTAGCCCCTCAGCTAGGCTTAGCATTGCACATAGGAAAGCTTAGGTAACCTTTGTAAAATGCAACTGTAGGAACAGGCATACTTTTAGGGCTCACTGAACTTAGAGTTGAACTTTTAACTGAAAATGTTGAATTGTGATGATGCATTTATCAAGCTTACTTTTGTGTAAAGTGTGATGATGACTGATTTGCTGCAGCACAAACAGTAGCAGAGTTGAAGAAGTTTTTTTCTTTTTTTTCAAGCCAATATTCAAATTTTCTGCATTTCAGAAATATGATTCACAGTGTGCTGCTTAACACTTGTTTGTCAGCAACAAATGGGATTTTAACTGTGAAATTTGGCTATTCTCTAAGACCTCATTTTTCAAACGTTTGTATTCTGACAGTTGTGTTGATAATGTCTCAAATGGCTCACAAAAAAAAAAAACTTAGGGCCTCACATTGACCAAAGACAGCCCTGAACTTGATTTCTTCAGTGTTGGTGGGGTCACCATGGCATTGCTGTCTTAACTTTCATGAAATCCAGCACAACAACAGAAAAGGAACATTCAGGTGATGGTGTCACGATGCTCTTTCTTTTTGGATTTTTTTTAAGGAGGATTGATTGGTGTTCAGATGTTTGGAGGCAGCAGGACAATATGCTACTAAAGTAAAGGTAAGTTTAGCAGTCCAGTCAGTAGAATCGTCACCTTTTCTTTTAGATTATAGCTAAAAGATTATAGGATGCTGAGGTGCATAGTGCAAAGAGGTCGCCAACTTTCTGCACAGTCAATCACTACAGACCTTCAAACTTAATCTGGCCATCAGATTAGCTCAAGAACAGTGCACAGAGAGTTTCATGGATGGGTTTCCATGGCCGAGCAGCTGCACTGCATAAATCAACAAGTGCGATGGAAAGCGTCAGATGCAGTGGTGTAAAGCACGCCACCACTGGACTCCAGAGCAGTCACTCGTTGCGGGATATCAAAGTTAAAAAAAAGCTGATCTCTTCAGGCGATGTAAGGTGTGGCTGTGAGGCAACAGCCAGTCAGCAGTGTGTGCGTGTGTGACGGTAACCGTGACAAACAGTTTTTTATCCGGACTACAGAGGAACAATTCATGTCCATGTGGGAAACATTAGTCAGTGAGGACATTAGTTCTGCCTAGATGGACCGCAGAGAACTCACAGATAATGCTGCTGCAGGACATCAGCTGCAGTGTTTTGTGTTTGATAAGTGAGTGATAAGGATACAGTTGGAATAATGTCTGCAAATGCATCCTATTATATGATATATGATCACGGCGAAACTCGAGTGGTTGTAATGTCACCGAGCAATGGCAGACGGCAAAGGTGACCAAAATGAGGTATTTATTGACGTGATGATACTTCAGTGGGGGACGCAATTTTGACCGCAGAGTCGTTTGTGGTGTGAACGCAGCTGAAGGAACTGAATGCTTCAGCATACCAAGACATTTTTGAAAATTCCATGCTCCGGCATTGTGGGAACGGTTTGGGGCTGGCCCCTTCCTCTTCCAACATAGCTGTGCACCAGTGCACAAAGTATGTCCATGGTGTGGATGAATATGACTGACCTGCACAGAGTACTGACCTTAACCTGATAGAACACCTTTGGGATGAATAAGAGCAGAGACTGAGAGCCAGGCCTTCTCGTCCAACATCAGTGTGTGACCTCACAAATGCGCTTCTGGAAGAATGGTCAAAAATTCCCATAAACACTCCTAAACCTTGTGGACAGCCTTCTCAGAAGAGTTGAAGCTGTTGTAGCTACAAAGGGTGGATCGATGTCATATTGAACTGTATGGATTAGGAATGGGATGTCACTTAAAGGGACTGTGAGGAGTTTCTAAGTAATCACAAAAAAGTCTCACTTTTAGATATATGCCTGATGGAAATACACATTTTAAGATGAGTTTTATAGCATCAAAATAGGTTATCTATAAATGCTATTCCTTAGTCTTTTGGTCGGGTCAGACAGGGCTAGACTGGCCTGGATACTCAACTTTGGGACCAAGACCATTAAAACTACAGCAAATTTATATTAATCAGACATGTCTTAGAGCACTGGGCTGTAAGAAACAATATATAGCTGGCTACAAAACTACGATACTAAGTTTTCCAAAAATTGCTTGTTGTCACACATCAAAAACGCTACATAACTAGAAAGAGATACATTACCTCGTCGCTTTGCATCTTGTAAGTTGTTGAAAAAAGAAGTTGTAAAGCAATGCAGAGTTCCGAGGAAGGTCCGGTCTGCATTCATTATAGCATCACAACAAACGCACGCTTTGGCTTGGATCTTTTGGTGCGTTTCAGTTGTAGTCAGAAGTAGGAATTTCCAGGTTCCAAGTAGGAATCTGCAACTGGAACGCCCCCCGAAGTCGGAATTTCCTACTGGGAACTCGGTGAAACCTCGCCACCCCCGAGTTGACAATCAAAGATGGATGCCCCCAGTGTGAGCAGTTATTTAGCTCCTGTAATAATCAATTTATTTGCACTTCTGACTGGGGTGTGTCGCTCTAGATCAGCTGTATACATAGTACTGTTAGACTATTATTTACAAAAATGCTGCCATAGTGATAATCACATTCTTCATGTGATAATTGTGAACAACAAAACAGGGTGTGCTAACAACAGCTAACAATAGCCTGGTAGATCAGCATGTTTTTTTCCGACTTCAACTGGAACGCCGATAAGTCAGAGATGATGTCACTCCCAGTTCCGAGGTTACTGGTGCTCATGGGTAGCAGAGTCTTAATGTCTCCTCAAATAGATTCTCCTCGTAGCACCTTTAAGTTCATATGCGAGTCAAGGCAGTTAAGCAAATACTTTTGGTAATATAGTGTAAGTTTGCATAAAAACACGGATTTTGTAATTTAACAATGCAGAATCAATGCAGTAATGCTGTAATCAAGATTAAATCTTTTTTTTTATGTCAACTCTGGTCTTAAAGTTCTTCTCTAACTGACAGATTAGGCATTCATTCATCTGATTCTTCTAAATCCTGGCTACGAAAATAGAAAATATATAGCCTATAAGCAATAAAAAACGTATTCTCATGACCTTTAAATTCTTTATCTTGATTTAATGGAAAACTGTGTCCCTATAAAGTTACAGTTAAAGTAAATATGAAGCCTTATTTGGGTTTAGAATCATTCAAAGCTAAAATTGTGCAGACTCTCACAGTGCTGCAGATCTTTATGATATTGGAATCAGGGCTAAAAGAAGCAAGAGCACCATATCAGCCCCTGGGCATCATCTGATATTAATTTCTAGCTCAACAATGCAAAGGGCACATGGTTGTGTTTGATTAACAGATTGTCTGTATGCAAAACAGCATAAGATGGTAATTACATGCAAATGACTCAGGAATACGTGGGATTAAAGTTTGACTGCTCCTTGTTCCTGCTGAAACTCATGATTAGACTGGAGTGAAGCAGAGCATGTTTGGTGCCACCATGCCTGCCTGGTGAGCCAAAAGTGAGGCTTCGCTGCCACACTGAGAGAACAGATTGGGTTTTTGTTTTAACATGCACAACACATGTCAAATACAGCAAGGGCACTGTGGAATGGGGTTCACTTTCTTTCATAAATCCCCCCATGACTTCCACCTGCAACCCCTGTAACACTTTTAAGTTTCTGTTCAAACATATGGTCACATTTTGATATTGAATGAGACTTTTAGCACCTTTGCTCCATTACACTTCACTGTATCTGTAGACAAAGCTCCTTTTAGCTTAATTTTTGGGTTAAAAGTTCCCCTTCTCTTGACTCCCTCCAATCATGTTTAAACAATATCCACGACTTTATAATGAAGCGTTATGAAGCCTAAGTAATGAGGTGGCAGCTAGAGTCCCATGTATAGCTTCTCCCAAGCCCTTTAACACAGGGCCCTGACCTTTTTAACGAGCAGAATTAATTGGGCAGGGCTAACCTTTTAGAGGCTAGCTGTGAAATAAGACCAGCGTTCCCGGGTTGCCTCATTATACCACACTAGCTTTGGAGTGCCGGTGTTCCTTTTCCCCCTATAGTTTGGGGACCTGAAACAGCCAGTCCACAGCTCAAATAGGGAATAAATTTGAGGTCAGTGCTATTGAGCCTGGTGCTCCTAACCCTTTTTCACTGTACAGTCTCATAGAAATTGTTTTGCTGCAGGATAGCCACAGAATTGTCCTCTAGAGTTGTCCTCTCCTCAAGACTCAAGCTGTAATAGCTTCAGCTATGCAATCTTTTAAAAACTGTAATAAGGGGTCAAATTCAGTAAATAAAAAAATCTCAGCAGCAGAGTCATTGTTGGTTTATCTTTCAGCTTATGTAAACCACAGGCAATAAGTGAAGTGACTGATGTTATGTCGAAAGTGAAGTGACTGATGTTATGTCGAAAGTGCATGAGCATGATATATTTTGTGTGTCTGCTCAACTGTTCATTAACACAGATGGCTGTACAGCAAATTACATGGCAACTACTGAATACATGAAGGCATGTGGAGATACTTAAGGTGGCCTAGTGAAGCTTAAAGTAAGTATCAGAATGGGGAAGAAAGGGGATTTAAGTTCCTTTGAATGTGAAGTAGTTGCTGGTCTTGGTATTTCAGAAACTACTGATTTGCAGGTTTTTTTTCCTTTTAACACAACGATCTCATTGGAGGAGAATGGTCCTAAAAGAAGAAAATATTCAACGAGAGGCAGGTTCCTGTCTCATATTAAAAAAATGATAATATAAAAATGCTAATGTAAAAAAATGCTCATGTTAATTGCTATACCGACAAGAGTAATTAAAAAAAAAAAAAAAAAAGGTGTTGCATAAAATTTTGGGACAAATGTCATGTCTGGGACACTTCTGCGTGCAAAAAAAATAAATAAATAAACATTCAACAATGCATTTATATGTTTATGTGTTTTCATTTGGACAAAGATGCGCATAACAGCTCTATTGCTCTTATGTGTGGACGGGATTATTTTGAAAAACTCATAGCATGCAGTTTGACAGTTTAAAAAAGGTTTCAAAGAGTACCCTGCTACATATGCTAGCCTTTATGTCATGAAACAAATCAACGAACATAAGACAGTCAGTGCACTCTCAGGGGCCCTTTACATGGGTCCAAATATGATCAGTTTTCATTGTGTTTTGGCCTTCTGTTACATGGAAACTCTTTGTGGGTTTTCCGAAAACGGTACCTTTTGAAAACAGGCTCCAGAGTGGAACGTTTTTTAAATAAGCTCTCCATGCAACACCGTGTAAACCCATATCAGAGCGTTTCAGGGTGAAACGCTGACGTCACTGCATGCGCAGTATCTTTTGCATGAAGACTTCACACGCATACCAGGAACAACAACAGCTTCAGCCGTCTGTCGAGTAACATGTGAGCTGCTTACCGTGCTCGGTTTGTTATCCAGACAAAACTGTCCAGACAGATTTGTTGTCTGAACTGATTACTTGTCCAGAAAAATAACTCCTGCATCTTTGTGAGGCCACTCGCCATTGTTGTTTATGAAGTTTTTCTTCTTGGTGCGTGTATTGTAGTAGCGCTGCCTCTCTGCAGAGCTACACCGCCATCTACTGAACCGGCATGTATACTACAGCGGTTTCATTCGTCTCCAGTGTCTCCATCTGAACGCAGATCGACTTTGAGTGTCCGTGTAAATGTAGCCTCAGTTTTATCCTGAATGTCTTACCCTTGTACTCCCAAAATCACTCCACAGGATCACTTCAATATGTTGGCATGCTGTTTGTCAGGATTTTAAGTTAGGCCATATATGAAAGATTACAGCCCTCTAAGTAAAGGATATGTGTTTAAATTTTGATTGTGTGCTTCTCCCCCTCATGTCATGCCCCACTCTTTTTGTCTGATTTCATGCTACATTCACGAAAAGTAAAAATATATATATATATATATATATATATATATATATATATATATATATATACAGAAATAAAAAACATTTAAGATCAATAAAGAAAATAATAATTTTAAACCTCTCACATGCTCAAAGTCTCCATATCAACTGGAAATATTATTGTTCTCTGTTATATCTTCAGGAAACAGTTTTCCTTGGACCCACACAGAGAGCATTGTTTTCTGACAAGGGCCATTCAATGTCATCTCTCTGTGTTTCAGATTTCAGAGGTTGTGTTTCTCTTTTGGAAAAGGAGTGATTTCTGCCTTCAGGTTTGTAACAAGCTGCTCCCCAGGTAAAGAGTTTGAAAAATGATGAGCGAAGGCGCTGCTGTTATGTGGGCCAAACCAGGCACAAGAGGAGAAGATGGAGGAATGAATAATGGTCAGCTCTAGATTTACCCATTACTCCCATGACCTTTTGATAGCAACTAAAACACATGGCTTATGAGCTAAAATAATCAGGATGCTTAAACTTAAACAATACCCTGTATCTTTGAACACTCTACAAACATCCTCAGATAGACCAGGGATTCGAGATACTGCAGTGTTTTAAGATCTTTAAAACAGACTATCAGGGTCTCTTCTGCCTTATGAAAATTCAAGGGTTTAATTTCTAGGATTGTCTATCTAATGTAAATATCTCAATAAAATTGAAGATGAATATGAATTGACTTCAATCCTCTAACACACTAAAGGCATCCATTTTTTTTTATTAATTCCAAGCAAACTGTAGCCAAGAATGCAAATACTACTCACTTCATTCTCTTCCTGCTCTTTTAGTGATATTATACAGACAAAACCTTGCAAATGACTCAGTCAAAAAAATGAAGTTATCAGTGCTTCAAGATGATCATTATTTTAAGCCAGGGCTGTCAAACTGATCCAGTAAAGGGCCGCTGTGGCTGCAGGTTTTCATACCAACCAGGCAAGAACACACCTGAGGCAAATTATTCAATCAACTGGATTGACTTTACACAGTTGATTTGTCGGATCAGGTGTGTTCTTGCTTGGTTTGAATGAAAACCTGCAGCCACAGCAGCCCTTTACTGGATCAGTTTGACACCCCTGTTTTAAGCTTTTATACAGGGTAACTGTTTTCCCAGCTAATTTAATTTACTTTTTGCATGTGTGGTGTGGTTATTTGAAATGCTTGGGCTAAAGTTCCCCCTAAATGGAGCACACTACCCATGCTCAGTGTTGCCAACTCCTCAGCATCGGAAGTAGCTATAGGCCCACCCAAAAGTAGCTAGAAGTCGCCAGATTGATTTTTTCTTTCCAGCAAATCAAACATACACCCCCAGGCGGTGCGTAGGGGGGGACTCCCGCAAAATTTTGAGGGTTTTTTTCCCCCCACGGTGTAAAATGAGTTATTTAGCTTAGCCTGCCTACCCATAATCACCTTTCAATTACCGCCTAATTGTCAACAGGGGGCTCCAGACAGCACCTAACCTTCCTTACCCCCGACATAAACCTTTTTTGGTGCTGTTATATTATACATATTTGTTTGTTTTTTTAATTTTATTATTTCATTTTAATTTTAAATTTTTTTTTTGAGCTATAGTAGAACTATAGCTTTTTTATTTTGTGCTTTTTTGTACTGTAGTAGAACTAAAGCTTTTTTTTGTGCTATAGTGAACAAACTATAGATGAGAGCACAGAGGAGACTATCAGACTGTCATGTGTCTGTGTGTGTGAGTTAGTGAGAAAAAACAACAAGGAAGTGACAGCCGCGCTGTTCTCAACTCCGCCCCCCCTCCCTCTATCTGCCGCTCTGCCTCTCTCTCTCTCTCTTTCTGAACAGGGAAAGAGAGATAACAGCACTTTTTGAAAACTTTTTCTCCCGTGATCTTAGAGCCTCTGACCACCAAAAAAGGCACTAGATTTGTCGCTGGTCGCTTTTTCTCTAATTTTTTCGCTGGGGGGTCCAGAAAGTAGCTAAAAGTAGCAACAAAATCGCTAAGTTGGCAACACTGCCCATGCTTTACATCTACATTAACAAACGCTTCAAGTCTGCCTACAATTAATCTAGGGGCCAAGTTGCAATCCTAAAGACCGAGATGTTATCATGTTGGGGTGTGATGTGTGACTTCAACCTACCATGATTGTCCTAAAAGAGGATTGGAACAACCCCAACTTGATACGATTGGAATTAATCATGCTGAATGTTTAGAATAAGAACTCTTGATGTGTGGAGAGATCATACGGTGAGTAGGGCACATCCACTGTTTGCATTTTTCTCGTGTTTTGTTAATAGTTCAGTTGCACAAGGTAAACTGATATTCTACCATAATGAACACATCATTGTTCAGCATATTTCTTCGCTTAAAGCTATGGTCTACGATTTGGAAGGTTTGTACATATTAATAACACCGTTCATAAGGCTGTTATGGTCCTATGGTCCTATCTACACAGTATAAAGACCAAAAAGAACGAAAAAAATCCATTCAGTATATCCGCTGAAAAGCTGCATACTAGCTGACCAATCAAACCTAAGAACCTGCGAGGATCGATTGGTCCGTGAGTTGGTCTGTGAGTCCATCCAATCCTCGTCTCCCTCGCTACGCAGCGTCATGCCCATGGTCCCGCCTCCTCCCCTCTACCTCCGGTGAGCAGCTAGCAGCGTTAGCTACTGAACTATCATGGAGCCGGAAAAGCCTAGCGCCGAGACCGAAGCCGCCTCCCTCTCCCGCGGGGCCCAACGGAGCTCTGCCCGCAGGTTGAGGCCTGTTAGCGGGCTAACGGCTAACGGCTAACGAATAGCCTCAGCCGGCCGTCAGACCTTCAGCATCGACCGTTTCGCCCCTGGTTGATCAGGTAATGGCTTTGTTTACTACAGTGGGAGATGTCTGCTGAATAACTCTGGTTAGTTTGTGCCTGCACGGGCTAATAACTTGTAGGGGAGCGGGTTAGCCTGTTAGCCGCTAATCGTTTGCACTGTAAGCTGAGCTGGAGAGGACAGGCTGAGAAAGATAAATCCTCCCCCACAATCGGCTCCGCTCTGGCGGCGCCAGACCCGCATTGCCGCCGGTCCAGTTGAAATGGCTACTGCTGTGTGTTATAAGTGAGATGTCTGTCGTGTTTGATACTTTCAGTTGAGCTGAGCTGTTTTTGATTGAGTTTGCTGCTGATATATTGTGCTAGTCACTCGTAGCTCTGTCCGAGGGGGCTTTATGAGGCGACACGAGCTGGGGGCGGGATCTTGGAACACGGAGGGGAGAGGTGAGGGAAGGGGGGGCAGGCTGCGGTTTCAAATCGCAGACCCTAGCTTTAAGAGGGGTAACAGCACTCCAGACAGGATGATTTTTTTTGTAAAATCCTGCATTCTTCCCTGTACCTCTTACAGGTGTGAAAGGTACAGGGAACCCCTGATCTGTGTGTGCAGTCACTGATCTGATCATCTGTAGTTAGTACTATGTTGATTATGAAAAGTAAAATGTTAACACTTCCCACTGTTGGCAAGAAAACAACTCAGCATGTACCACTCCACTGCAGCAGCTCAGTCAAAGAGTCTTGTTTTTTTTTAAATAATTAAATCCTCCAAATGCAACTAAAAGATGAATCAAACCTCAGAGGTTAATCACAGTTTAAAAAATATGATAGTATGGTAGACACAGCTTTTGGTCAAAATTACTGACACATGAGCTTGATTAATGTGGCAGTGAGCAAGATTCACACTACAAGCACAGATGCAGATTTCATTTTTTTTACTCTGATCTTACTTATTTTTCCTGTTCACCTCACTCTTTGAAGTGTTGCCTGTTTCATGCTTCAGAATGAACTGATTGGAGAGGAGGAGGGGAAGTAACAAAACATTAACATCTATAATCATCAAAAAATGGAGAGGACTAATGTTGATTGATATAGCAGCATAGTTAAACTATGGCGTAAATATGGATCATAATCCAAATTTTAGAGAAATGTTTTTATTTTCTTCAAAAACACTGACGTTTTTTGACTCATTCTGTGATTTAATTAAAATTTTAAATAAAGCAACGTTTAAGATTTAATTTTCAAAAGATGACCCAGAAAACAATGACCAAAATTCAATTTGAAAAGTCACATTTAAAAAATTGAAATGTAAATGAAATTTTGAATCTGTGAATATCTTTATAATGTGATGGGAGACAGACTTGAGTCAAAATCCACGGTTTGCTGCCAATATTGTTGCCATTTGAGGGCAGCTGTGGCCTTTCTTGACCACTGTGGCACAGATATGAACATGGTGGTGATATTCCAGCTGTTTCCGAAAACATGTACCACAGTCTGTGGTACCAACGCAACCTTTACACAGTTGCTTTTCTCTCCTCTTTCATTCCTTCCAACTACTTTGAACAGGAAGGCTTTCAACCTGAAGCTGTCGTCCTCCTCAGAAAAAAATGCAGCCCAGGTCATGCTGACTTCACAATGTTGACAATGCAGAGTACAAGGAAACAGGTTTTGTAAGGAGAAGTGACATTGTTGCTGTCACACAGGGAGATAAAAGAAAATACTTCTGCTGTCTTAAAGCAACAAAAACACCTGGGGATGACCTTGAATGTGTCAGACTGCCTTATACTAAAGGAGTTGCCAAGATTTGGTGAGTTATCAAAAATGTTTATGACAGCTTGCCCAATGGATCAAGACTGGAAATTAACCAACCGGATCAAGAGTGCCTTTGAGTCTGAGCCATTGTATCAAAGACAACATTAGAGGTAAAAATAAAAGAATGGATCTCTTCAGTCGCATGCAAACTCAGGATTATCCACAAATCTAGTATATCAGCTATAGTTATCAAGTAATAAGACAGCAAAGCATATGACAAAGTGTGCTAAGACTGACCTGGGATGAATAACAGTCAACAAACTCAGAACTCTCAGCCAAGATATAAATCTGATGTTGGAACTGTTTGAAAAAGACAAGACAATAAGGACACTGACATATTAGTAGTTTCTTGAAGTAGTAATAACCTGCTCATTCGGTTTATATGAAAATTTAACTCGACGATCAGTTTAATAAGAAGAAAGGCATCAGTTCCATTCCCAACAAGTGTCTGTTTTCAGCACTATGTGCCTTTGGCCTCAGACTGAAGTTCTCTTTCCTGAACTACCTGCAACATTTTTCCAGTTCATATCCCAGACTCCAGCTAAAAAGAAGACAGCCTGTCTCAGCAAAACAACAGCTGAGTCAGTAAGAAGAAAGAGGGCAGTGACAGATAAAACCAAAAACGGACCAAAAACAATGATCTACTTTGTCAACAGTAATGTGACATCACTTTGGGCCGTCTTAGCCACTCATCTGTAACAAAAGTTCCTCCAACCCAAGTGCCTTAGGTCTTTTTCACACCGAGATCATTTGGGAGCATTGTCCCAGTGTAAGTGGGTGTTCTGTGTTCAGCACAGTTCTTTTGCACTAATGTGAACAGAGCAATCAGTCTCCTTTGTGCAACAAACCACTGCACCAAGCTCCCCTGAAGTAGTTGGTTGTGGCTTGTTCACGTTTACCCATGTTTGCAGGAAGAACATGATTGACCCAGCAACTGGCACTAACAGGGTGAAGAGTTAACCCATCACATTGCTGTAGTAGTATCAGCAGCAGTGGTTGTAATTAAGGGTAATTAAGAATCACCAATTAATGTAATGAGCATTTTTTTGGTCTGTGGAGGAGAACATGCTCACAGAAGACTGATCAATCCAGGGATCAAACCAGTGACCTTCTTGCTTTGAGGTATATGCACTATCTGCTGTGTCGACGTGCTACCATTTTGGTATAAACATATCATCTGAAGTAAATACACACAAGGACATTGTTTCTTTTGAGGCCTGCCCACAAGAATATGTGTTGCCGCATTTTACCCTAATTTTATCTTTGAAATAACCTCAACTGAAGGTTATTTTGAACAGCAATGTAACTTTTCATGTCTGTGCTGGTCAATCAGGAACTTTTCTACCTATCAAGTATTGATTGTGATTTCTTGAGACTATATAAACATGGCTAATGTTTATTGTAAAACCTGCCATGTCTAACCACTGGGCTGAGAGGTGTAGAATATTACAATTACATCAGTATCTAAAGGAAAAAACATAATTTGCAAGGCTTAAAATAAGCAGCTTATTACATTTATCTAACTTGAGAAATTAATTGTCTTGTCATTAAGCAGTGACCTGAAATATAACAACAGAGGTTCACAGACACCGACATCTTCCATTCTGTGAATCAACCCACGCCTCTTCAGCAGAGTGTTGCGTGTGGGTTAAACTGTTTCCACTATTATTTCCACAGAGGACACGCCGACCTAAACTACAAGCATCTGCTCT
This sequence comes from Scarus forsteni, assembly GCA_036419115.1. Lineage (NCBI taxonomy): Eukaryota > Metazoa > Chordata > Actinopteri > Labriformes > Labridae > Scarus > Scarus forsteni. Next base: position 36,462,626 of record JAZDUH010000098.1, read on the forward strand.
GTCGACTGTCTAAGTACGTTTGTGCTGGACAGGAGCTTTACCAGAGGTACCTGTGCAGAACATCCATTTTTACATTTTGCATGACATTTTAAATGTTGGTCATGCCTGCGAGTGCTTTTCCTTTTGACCCAGAAAAAAACAGGAATGTAGCTACAGTCAGAACTGGACACAGCTGAAGAACAGTAGCTTTGTATGAAGCTATCTGTGCTTCAGTCTTTCATTTTCTTTGTGATTTGCTGCTGAGAAAAAGTACAATGGTGTGTGGCATAATGAGATGTATTTGAGCATTTTCTCTAAATTAATGGCTGAAATGATTTGTTTAGGGAAACTCTTCAAAAGTAGTGGTACCGATCACATTTTAAATATCATAATATAATATGTATAATATGTCATTATTTTGTCCCAAGATGCATTGCATTTACACTTCTTAACATTAAGAGCTTGAGTACAACTTGGTGTGCGAGAGAAATCCTCACATAACAGACTGCAGTATTATTAAACTGTCTGTTTTTAAGGCTAACTCTGAGAGGAAAAAATATAGATTATCAGCTGTTACCAGGCATCACTAATTTATAATCACAATCCTGGTTTTAAAAGGATATTTCAGCACTTTTGAAATTGGGGCAGGCAGATTGACCACACAAAGTATTCACCACAGGAAAAACGTCCTGTCCAATCCTAAAAGTTATTGATATCATATATTGGTTGGCTAATAAGGTTTCTTAATGGACAAACTCAAGGAGACTCCCTTCTGACTATTTGAACTTATATATATATATATATATATATATATATATATATATATATATATATATATATATATATATATATATATATATATATATATATATATATATATATATATATATATATATATATATATATATATATATATATATATATATATATATATATATATATATATATATATATATATATATATATATATATATATATATATATATATATATATATATATATATACATAAAAGAAGAATTAAGCACAAAATGCATTCCACTCTGTTGCAAATTAAAGAAACAAAATTTACTTAGCCCCAAAAAACAGTCAAATGTTCCTGTATCCAAAGAAGCTCCAGTACCTATGAGTTCTACCTCAGCGTCCAAACAAAATAAAAAAGAAGAAATCTGGAGACAACGTTGGAGTGATCTGTGGCAGATCCCACCGACTGGCCCTCAAGTCCGGAAGTATTCCCCTCCTCAGCAGACCGTCTTTGGTTGCGATAAATCCTTTTTTGAATTGGCTTAAACCTGCCCCAGCCAGAGTAAATCCTTTTTTGAGGACTGTGACTCACCATGACATGTGTCACCTTCCCCTCAGGTAGTGTGTTCCCTCCCACTTAAATAACCTCTGTCGAAGGGATTGATTTTAATGCAAAATAAATAGCATAGTGCCAGAAAAAAAATAAACTTAACAACAAAAGGTTCACCCCATGCATATAGTATATTTATAAACTGCCCATTTCCCCCGTGCACCGATAGCTGAAGAAAAATAAAAAACATTGTGTGTCATCCGTCACCATAACAGCGATGAATATACAAACAAAAAAATATTCACTTTCTTAAAAGGGACCTACAGCAATGGTATATTGCCATGTGGGCCTGGCAGGGTTATGTGAGGTCTCTTGTAATGCAAGGATAACACCAGTACACGTCCAAGATACAGTTTTAGGTGAAACCTGAGAAAAGTCAGTCTTTGGCACCAGAAGTATTGACTTCTTGCTATTACAAAAATGTTCTCTCTCTCTTTTTTTTTTTTTTTTGCTTTAAGAACTTTTACTATGCAGGTCAGATTTTTTTTTCTTTTTTTCTGGGGGGTGGATACACTGGCTTGGTCAGGGCCTTTCTTTGTGTAGTAGCCTTTGTGTGTGGAGTCTGAGGGCCCTAATTTTGCGGCGCAGCGCAGGGTGCGCAGAGCCAGCGCACCCCTGCAGTGTTAATTTCGTCCGGGGCATCGCCATGCCCTGCCAATTTGACAATTTGGTAGACCATGTGCTCAGAGATGGGATGTGACGGCGCACCAGGGGGAGGTGAAGGCACACCAGGGGGAGGTGCCGACAAATTCATGTTGGGACAGTAACATTTCATGCCAAAAAACTGTGTGGATTGTGTGCTGAAAGCGCTCGTCTATTTTCAGCGCAGGCAAAGCGCACCCTCCGCAGCTGGAGTTTGGTGACAGGCGCACATGTGCGCACACATCACCAAACCCTCAGAGGCATGTATCCAGAGTGTCAGGCACATTTTAATGCAATAAATAATCACAGCAATCACTATTTAATGTAACCATCTGAACCAGCATATACATCTATATTTATTTTCCCGTCACATCTGACGTCAGATTAAAGCCGTTTTTCATAATGGAAACTTACCCTGACGGCAGCTGGAAGTTTGATGCACATCTTACAAGTCAACAATAAACAGCCTTAACATCCGATACTGAGAATATATCTGGCTTCTCTCATTTCATGAAATTCAAAGAAAAGACGGAGAAAAAAGATAAATAAATGTATGTCACTCAGGATTTACCTGTGATTTCCCATATTTCTCTGTTTTAGTCTTTATTTTTGATGTGATCTAAAAAGATGGAGTACATTATTGCAAAGAGGATGGGGAGGAGACACCGAGAGAATATACAGCATATTACCAAAGGCTCTGCTATTTGGCGATGACAGACCAGGAGTGCAGGTGGATCACAAGCATAATGAATGGATAAGCCAGCTGCTGTGTAACTGTCTCTTAATTTTTTACTCCTATAAATGACAAAGGAACAGATAACAATTGTCCCGGGAGCTGGCCCACAAAGTGACTTGCTTCGTAGCCTCTGATGCACGCCCCGATGGCCAGTCCGTTCTCCCAGTTGCTGAAGGGACAGCGGCTCTGACCGTCTCCACTACCGGGTCTTTACAGCACAGTGTTTCCACGGTGGCGGGGATCATTCAGACCAATCAGCTGTGCGCCTCGGCCGCAGCGCATTTAAAGGCAAGGAGAGGCATTCATTTGATTGGTGAAGACGACATTCTGCTGTGTTAAACCCATTCACGCCTTTTCTCCTCCCTCTTTGGCACTTGCACAGAGGGGCACTTCAGGAATCTTGCAAAGTGCGCTGGACACATCCTCTCGGCCCGGTGCAGACGGGGCGCAGGACAGGTGAGCCGCATCTGCGCCTGGTCTAAGAAATTAGGGCCTGAATGTTCTTCCTATGCATGTGTGGGTTCTCTCCGGGCACTCCGACTTTCTCTCACCGACCAAAATGGTTTTCTGATGACTCCAGATTTGCCTTAGGCATGAGCATGAGTGTAAATGGTTGGTCACTGTGGCCCTGCCATCATCTTGTGACTAGCTCAGCTCCAACCCTTCACAATCCCAGAAAGTGATAAGCGGGTATAGGTATGGGATGGGTGGATCCCTTACATTGTAATGAATAGATCAGTCAATGAAACAATACACAACAGAAATCTGCATATAACTTCTCAACTTTGACTGATTCATAGCAAACCTTCCAAAAGCTTTTTTGTCTGCTGATAATGTGCTTTTTTTTTACTAATGTTGAAGCAAAAGTCTGTGATTGTTGTATGGATGATGTTTAAAACCATTTATTTCCCTAAAAGGCTTCTCAGTAATAAGTGACGGCAAACTGATAATCAGGTTTTAATGCCGTGTGATTTATGCAGAGTTTATCATCTGCACAAAAGTCCAGCGATGTAAGTACCTTTGAGAAGCACCAAGTGTCGTTTCAAGTTCTTCCTTTCCCAGCCTGGATTTTATTTAATCTCTGTGATCAGGAGGATGTTGTCTGTTCTCATTAAGACTTTCACATTGATCACAGGTAATTATGGCTGCTTTTGCTCTCTCGTGTGTGCATTCAAGTCGGCCTTGGAAATCTTTTTCCTGCTTTACCACGTTAGAAAAAGGTCATATTAGTGTATAATTTGAGCACAGACCAACATATAACATTGTCTGTTTATAGATTTTTTTTTCTGGAGTGATTCTTGTCACGTCCCTCTGTCTGTCTCTTTTGTTTACAGTCCACCTTCTTTTGTCCTGTGTGATCTCTGCAGAAAGCCAAAGACTTGCCATATGAAAATGGCAAAACACGTGCAAATAGTTCTCAGCTGCTGAACCATGCTGGCATTTCTTCACCAATTTTGATTAGAGCAAATATTGCCGATGATTAAGTTAAAAAAAGTATGCATTTCAGAGGCAATATGTGCCTACAAGTAAATGCATTAATTGCTGGCTTAGTCCATTTCTGCCAATTTGGCTCTGTATTTAGAATACTTTAGAGTAGTTTTTTTTTGGCCAAAAAATAAACCTACAGTTCTGGTGTATAAAATTTAAAGATCAGGATTTTCAGGCCTTAGTCTTAATGTTTGGATCATCTAAAGGAGTTCTGTGGGATTTTTTTTTTTTTTTTCAAATTTTGTACAAATATGCTTGCTTACTCAAGGATGAAGTGATTTTAGGGGTACAATGTTAAGGTCAACATGACCTCTGATCTTGTTACCTAACGGGCTCTTTTACTACCACATCCACAAGATTTCCAACACGGTACTCATTTTGTTTGGCACTCTTGTAACTTGTGGTGGCAAATAACTGTGTGGCAGTGGGTCTTGTTAACTCTTTGCCCCAATCCTTCAAAAGGCATACAAGTATCGTTGTCTTGGGGGAAATATCCAAAGAGCTGCTTTTGTATTCGTAACAATACTAAAACATGGCTTTGACCTTTTAATGGCATTTTACATTCATTGGTGTATTTTGATTTCCCAGTTAATCCTCATAAGAGCATTAATGTGCTGTGTGACCTGCATCATACTTTCAGAAAGACATTAGAAAAACAAACACAGCAGTAAAGCTGGGCAAAAAATTTTGGCAAAGCGTCCAATGATGAAAACATTCAACAACATGCTGCCTCATTCTCTGATACTTTCACTTGGGTGGCAATTTCCTCAGCCCTGGAAGCTGCTAAAGTGGCAGTCTGCATTAACAGTGTGATGTTTAGTTCACAGGGTATTAACCAGGCTTATCCCTGCAGTGTCTGATGAGCTTCTTATCCCTGCTAACCCACCCAAAGAGGTTTTTTTTTTCCTCTAAAACGTTGATTCCCATTTCAAGGAGACATGTAAAAAGCTAAACCAGCAGTAACAGTTTCAAAATCCAATATGCAGTTAGTTAAATTTAGGTCTGGCTGCATCTGAGATTAAAATTTGAAGGCCCCAGAAAGGGTGGTTTTAGGGTTTTCACAGAATATAAAATGTAGGACTGCTACACAAAAAAAGTAAAACAATAAAAAAAAAGAATTCTTCAGTTCTAAGATGAAAAATAATCACAGTTATCCCAGAAGCTAAAATTACGAGGCACTTATCCCTCAATTTCCACGCAAACTTCAACGCAAAAACACACTTTAACTCCACAACACTCGCACCACACCGCCAAGCAAATCAAACACAGGAAAACAAGAGTTTCCAAACCCTGTCAAAATCCAGCGGGAAGAGTAATGCTAATGCTTACAGAAACAAAACTGCAGACAGGAAATTTGACTTGTTGTTTACATCCTGCTCGTCTTGTTTTCTTGTTACCTGAGGATCTGTCACAATATTTATGATCTTGTGTTTTAAGCTTCCAGGACTGCATTTCGCATTAAATAATCTCCATTTGGGCAATGACGGTACTCTGCACAGGCAATCTGTGGAAATCCATGGTCAGTAATCTAGATTAAGAGATAAAAAGTCATAAATACACAGATACATTAGAAAAAAAAAACTAACTATGTGACAGCAACATCTCTATGTGATTATTTTTCTAAACTGGTCCACATTTGTGAAATAATAGGTTTGATTTTAGAGTTAAGAAGGGACTGTGGATCCTGAAAATGCATTTTTAAATCTCTTTTTGGTTTGTAATGATATTGCTGCTCCAAAAATGCACACAAAAAACTTAATCAAAGGAAGATGTACTATTTTATGACAAGATCATATCACTTCACCCTATAAATTGATTGTTTTTTCAGTGTCATTTAACTATTTTCATTTTCTAGTGCATTTTTCATTCAGTTCTGGTTTAGTTTGCCCTATTATACTAATATTTTGCCAAAGCAGAGACAAAAGTGGGCTGTGGATGAATATGACACATAGAATGAAGTTTTTCAAAATGTTCTAGAAATAAAGGGATAATGTTGTTGTTGTGAATTTTTTTTATCCACCAAATAGTCAGGTGAAAATTCACTATCCTGACAGCCCTACATTGCTCACCACAAAAAAGTGTGCAGTTGTTAACAGAGCTTATCACAGAAAATGCTAAACTTAGAGCCAGCTCTTGGCATTGGCAGCCTGTAAAAGACCTATATGAAGCCACGCTACTTAAACCCTTCAATAGAGCCATTGGAATACTGTTGATGCCCTTGAATGCACGCTGTCATACTGCATATGTCATCTCAACCAAACTTTAGCTCAACCTCTGAACAGACAAAAATGCTGTGTTGGGGACCATCTGAAAAATCACATCTTTGCATTTCCAAATCCTCAATAAAGTCAGTCAACAGGCATTAAAGGAGACATATCATGCTTGTTTCTCCTTTTCACTATGCCAGACTAGGATGCCTGTAAAGCATTTCTGCCCTCAGTACAAGTCATTTAGTTCCTTCATTGCCCCACAATAGCGTTATCAAATCTCATTTTAGGCCATTATCAAGCTCTCGTTGAAACGCTCGGTTCTCAGACTGACCTACAGTTACCTCGCAACGTCACAGCCCTTTGTGCTCTGATTGGTCAGTTCTGTCAGAGCTGCCGAGAGGGTTGAGCCAGCCTGTCCTTCTTCTTCTACTGTACTTTCCGGCAGGCTCAAAGCAGCGACCGCGTATTGAGTCCCCCTACAGGCCATAGCTGGTAATGAGTGAATGTGAGCTAGGGAGCTATACACTGCTGCTGGGTGGATGTGTTCTTCGGTGACAGTTTTGTTGCTAATGGACATAATAGAGGAGGAGCTGTTTTACCAGATTACTCCAATAAAAGAAATGTACCTCGTGTCGTCACGACGATTTAAATCTCGCAGTCATCTCGCAATGACCTATTTTCAGAGGCATCAAATCTCGTTCTAGGATATCAGAAAAAACACAATATCTAATTTTTTGAAAATTAAAATTAAGGGGGTGTAAGGTCTTGTTTTCAAATGTATTATATTATATGTAAGTATTAAATCATGCATCAGCATGATATGTCTCCTTTAAGGTTACTGCTCACTGCAGAAAGCCTCAAGTGGACACCATGGGTACTAAAGGTTTTGGTACTCCTGCATAGGCCTCCATTCCAAGCCCTGGAGGTGCCATTTTGGGGTACCTCTGCCACCCTTAATTGCATCTTGCACTCTGCAAGACTAAATCAAGCCAAGAGATTGACTGGCCTGCAATTTTTTTCTGACTGGATCAACCTGTATCAGCTGGGAGCTTTGCAGGATGTATCTACCCAATGACAGACTCTAAAACTGGCAGATTCAGTATCAATGTGAGGTCATCAACACAAGGGGCACCAGCAGAAATATTGCCCAAGGTACCAATTTGGTTAGGGCCAGCTCTGATAAAATGTTACCTCTTTACTCAACTGTAGTAATGCCTGGCTTTCATAAAGTGAAGCCTCAAGTGACTGACAGGAAAAGGCTCCCACCTAGACAACACAGAGAGTTTTATTAAGTTTAAAATGCATCAATGTTTTAAAGTCCTGTGATGATCCTAGAATGACAGCATATGACTTTACACTATGTTAATGCTCATGAGTGCCAAACTGGCTGTAGTTTTTCTCTTTGGATTGGTTTCTTTTAATCTTAATGTCTAATGTCTGAGTTTTTATTTCTAAATATGACTGAATTTTAACACCATGACTTTTTACCTGATTGTTTTAGTGTTTATCTCACATTTGTTTTGTTTTTTTCTCTTAATATTCTATTTTTACCCATCAAAATTGTGACTTTACTCATCAAACTTACTGCTATGATTATTTTGTCTTTTAAACTGATGTGCTAGCTACCAGTTCGCAGTGTACCTCGCCTCTCACCCCATGTCAGCTGGGAAAGGCTCCAGTTGCCCACAGCCCTGGAAGGGATACGTTTTATATATGATGGATGGGTGTTGTCCTTATGACCTGGTTTCAAATTTTGGAAGTTTCTATTAAAGTTTGGACTACATTTCGTAAATAACTGGGTATTTCTGCTTTTTTCAGTTTTAATTTCATCAGCATGGTATTTTCTCTCATTGTAGTGGCTTTGAACCATAACTTTTACTTTTCATGACTAATTATCTACGATTTTCACAATTTTTGCTCACCTGTAAAAAAAATCTTTATTTTGATATTTTATTGCCCAGTATCGACTGTCATACTTTGGACTTTTTTTTCCACAGCTAAACTCAGTTTTCTTTCATATTAACAGTGTGGTATTTTTTCATCTTTTAATTAATAGCCAACTATTTTTTGGACAGTAATTGACAACCGTATCACCAAGTTCCTCTCTGTGCGAACTATTTCTCATGAGGTGTGTGTGTATTGCTCTATTGGATGATTCATGCATGATTCATCCTGTAGTCATAATATTTAGAGGGCTGCATTCAGCCTGGCTGGATAATTGCACAGTAGATATTGTCTTTCTAAACAGAGAAAATGTTACGCCTGTTTCTTTTACCCCATCTTCTTAAGACCTAATGAGGATTTGTCATTTTTAATTACATCCTCAAGTGGCACAATGACATCCCCGCCTTCACTAAATTCCAAACGCCACCCAAACAGTGGAATCAATCCAGCCTCAAATTGTGGGTGCCAGCTATCGTCAGTACAATTCAGGTTGAAGAAAAAAAAAAGAAAACAATTCTACTTTATATGCTAAAGATTTAGTCTAGGTAAGAATTCCTTATCTATATGCAAATTATAAGTTATCAACTTCAATAACTGTTGAACGAGGACTCTCCAAACATGCTATTGGCTTCATTTGTCAGGCTGCCAGGGCGTCCCAGTTTTTAATGCAAAGTGTTCAATCTTGAGGGAGGTGGCAGCAAACACAGACAAATAGTCCACGGAAAAAGGGAGAGAATAGTTAAGAGCCTAAAATGCCAGAGATGATAATGAGTCTTGTTTGTGTTGCCCACTTCATCTTTATAGCAAATGATGCACCAACTAGTCGACACAAAATGAAAAACACCTCTGTAATGCTAATTGAAACAATTTTTGGGCGCATCACTGGGGGATGAGCAGTTTGAGAAAATAGAAATTTGTGTCCTTAAAAGGATTCAGAGACACAGCACTTTTCCAACAACTATCTGAAAAGAGAAAAAATGGCCAGCATAATTTTGGAATAATGACTGACATTTTCTCTCAATATCGTCCCACTTCATTTTGAACAGAAATTATTTCATGCAGCCCCGGGGCAGCTCCTTTCATCACACAGCCTGCTGCCACCAAAAAGGGTAGTGTCATTGCTGAGCTCTGAGGAGAGATGTGGATATGAATCACAGGGATACTTAATTCCAGCTGAAAAGTGTCATCAGGACAGACACCAGGTGGCAGGAAAAATAAAAAAAATTGGTTGACCAGCCGCAGACTGTAGGTAGACTGAGGCAGGCATATTCGGGAGACAAAAACAAGAGGTTAGTGCTTTATTAAGTCAATAAAAGGTCTTGTTATTGTGCTTTAAACAATGGCAGGGGTGGAAATCACAAGTAGCTAAAGGACAGTACCTGTGTCCCATCTCATTTTTGTTGCCATTCATAATATTTTAAAATGTTGAACAGTGCAATACTTATCATTGTGGTGTACGACCTTTCTTTTGCTGTATTCACATCCAATAAAGGCAGAATTCTGTTCAATTAAGTAAATTCACATCACATAAAATGGTAGGAGTAAAACTCAGACTGGTGTCCACAACTTGCAAGTTAATACAACTCACTCTGCTGTTCTCAGCCTCTCAACATTTAGCCTCACCTCTCTGTAGAGCCTCAGTACTGCTGACAGCGAAGGTGAGCAGAGCGGATGACACAAACTAGGGCTCCAACCATGTAACAAAAACCTTGATCTCCACAACTTTGTGAGGCCCTCTGTCTTTGCACTTTAACTTAGTATTGGACTTTTTTTTTTGGCTTGGGCAAAATTGGGTGGCAGCTTTTACAAGCAGAGATGTGAAGTTAGTCGTATTTCCACAGTTACATTGTGTCACTACCTGCACGACCCATGTGTCATGTCAAGCTTTTATGTTCCTTGAACGCCTAACATGTTTCATCCGAACAAAATAAACTGTGGTTTGCATTTTTGGAAAGTGTGGTTGATTTGAGCTGGTGTGAAAGCTCATAACTCTGGAACTACTCCAAGAACAGAACTCTGGTCTTGCAGTATGTGTGAAAGCCATCCAGACTAAAGGGGGACCAAACAAGGCAAGTAAAACAAAAAATAGGGCATTTGGGGTATAAATCTGTCCATATGCAATAACAGTTGACAAGTTGTCGTTGCATTCACTGACAATTTCAAGTACTCTTAAAAATTTACAGTCTACAAGTCCACGTGAATTACAGTTACAAACTCCTGCAAGAAATTTGTCATTTTTAACTACAACTTATTTATCACTCAAAACACTGCAGAGCTGATTTAAGCTAGGCAATAGTATTACTCAAAGTTTATTTTTCTATTTCCAGATCATCGTGCAACAATGGCCTGAACATGAAAGAAAACCAAAACTTGTGGACATTGAAGAAAATTCTAAAGTTAAACTATCAGCACTCCATATATCGTGATATGTTGACAGGCGCGGGGCTAAAAGAGGATAAATTATGAGCCTTGATTCGACATAGTGTGTTTTGGATTTTGATTTGTATTTTGGTGTTGTACAAGGATTTCTTTCATTCGGTCTTTCTTGCCTCATGTGGCACTAACTTCAAATTTTGGCAGTAAATTTTCTGCTCTATCAGTGTAATGTAGAGTGGAGTAGTGATGGCAGATAGTAAACATTTCTTTTTTAAACATGTTTTATTGAAAAAAATGTTTGAAATAGATGCAGATATTTTTGTGACTGTGCCATTTTCCCCCAAAGACATTTAAAAGGCACTAAAAGCCACATCATAAATACATTTAGAAAGTTAATTTAACGTTTAGTTAGTGTAGGATACACATTTTTTTTAGTCCTTGTATTTATTAGCAACTCCACATTTGGCTTATTTGGGAAATTGTCTTCAGATACATTTTTAAATAAGCCACCGTATTTCCCTGAGGAAGCAACATTGCAGGTTCCTGCTTCTTCTGTCTTATTGGCCCTAAGTCTTGTAACACTGATAACAGTTCTGTCTTGTCCCCCCCAACAAAGCCTGAAAACAGTCACAGGAGGAAAATAGATAGAGGCCTTAAGAAGAATATTTTTAATAAATTATTCAGACCTGAAAGATTATTTTGGAAATATTAAAGTACCTCGTACATAGAAATGTGACAGTTCTGCTGTATAAGTGACTTTTTTGAAGACCATTTCTGCTCCTACACTGTGGCTGTGGTCGAATAGTCACCTCCTAAGCCCTTTCCTATCTACTTTTCCTTAACCCTGATGGAAAACGTCATGAGGTTAAGGAAAGGAGAAAGAAGAATTCAGAAGGACTTAGGAAAGGAAAACTGTCGTGCAGAGAGAATCCGACTGCACTTTCACTACGCTTCGTCATCATGTGACGGTGGATGTTACTGCTGCGGTGAAACAACAATTTTCCAAAGGTGGACTACTAAAGACGCACCATGCATCATGTATCATGACAATGTTGTTCCTTTCAGACAACATTGAACATAATAACCTGGTAAAAATTACATCTGCATAACCGATGTTGGAAGTGAGGATTAAAGTAAATTTGTCTAGTCACTATCAACATGAACACCATGAATGCATGAAAATAAATGAACTGAATGAAAGAAAGGTATAAATTGTTAAGACCACAATATAATGGTGTACAAATTATTGATATTGAACCATGTTAAAACATGATCATCATCAAATGTCTCATATCCTGCTCTCTTCAGAGAATCAGACTACTGGAAAGTTAAGGCAGGTTTTGGTAAACTTTAGAAAGGATCAAACAGCAGTGGTAACTCACATGATCTGTGTGATTGTTTGTCATTTTTCGGTTGAATTCTGAAGCAGTCATAATACGCGCTGATTATAAATGCTGTTGCCTCGGAGAATTGTGGGACAGAATAATCTCCTCTCCTTTCGTACAGGATGGTCCGGAGATAATAAAGGAAGCATTGAGCCACCTTTCCTATGCATTTAAACTATTCGAACAGCTCTAAAAGCTCTAACTACTTCTGGTTAATTTCACTCCGTTAGGAACCTTCCTAAGCAAAAATGACTTTTCGACTGCAGCCTGTGTCTCTGCTTCTGCTACTCTCTCCTTCTCTGGGAGGGGGTGTGTCTACCTAGAGCTGAAGCTCCCTGCTCATCACACCTGTTCCTCATCTTGCAATCTCCTGCACCTTCAAAAGCCTTCTACAGACTCACCAGTGCCAGATGATTCCCACACCTCCACGTGGTATAGTTGGCCATCTCAGTGATCTCAAAGTTCTCAAGTTAAGTTGTAGGTTTCGTCTGTTTATTGTGTTGGAAAATTTAGCAACCTTTGTCTCTCCTCCTCTCTTGTTGTGTCTCCATGAGCCCAATCACTGGCCAAGCTCTCACCCCTCTCACAGCCAAATCTACCGTTACTCTGTCTCAGGTTGCTTTTGGGTCCTCTCAAAAACCTCTGGAGCAATTCCCTAACAGTAAGGGACTTCACAGTGTTAAAAGGGAAGTTTTGGTGTGTAGAGGAAAAAGAAAGCTGGAGCCATAGCTTTCATCTCAGCTGCAGCTGTCTATTAATTTCGGTGGCAGTGTCTGTATCAGTGTGCAGACATGTTTTAGGCAAAGTTACATTGTGTGTTACTTTAATGCCCACAACATATATTTTTAATGAAACAGACTCTGTGCAAATCCCTGCAGTGTTTATGCAGAAGTTTTCCTGAGATTTAAATTCTTTTGCGCACTGGTTTAGTTCATAATATGTATCAGTCAAAACTTTCTCTTTCAGCTGAGGAAAGCTGCATACTATAACCACGGAGGGTGAGCATTCAACCGCAGTTATGAAACTCACTCCCCTGACGTCCACAGCACTGACTCCTTATCTCTCCGTCAAACAAGACTCAACACTCATCTATTCAAACCATCCTTCTCCCTCTGACCTTTTGCATCATCTATTTTATTGTTTGTTCTCATACCTGTTTTTATGCCTGTCTTAATACATTTTTTGGAAGGTGTCTTCTTTGAGTGTCATGAATGGTGCCCCAGAATATAATGTTAATATATTAAAAGGCATGGCAGAATATCATCTCACACTGAATGATCTGATGGGCAGGCGTGACCTCATTGCTCACACTGTTTGCGTGATGTTGAGAAAAATCCTGAGCAAACCATTCTTTGACAAATGACAGGAAAATTCCATTTAACCCCAAAATGGAAAAGTGGGTTAAAAATGTCAGCAGTGTTTCATTGTGATTCCATGTCGGAGCAAGCTGCTGCCAATTCACATACCAAGAAATCCATGAACACTTTTTTCAGACTGTATCTTGAGTACATTTTTGAATATCAGGGAAGCCTTTCCCACAAATTTTCATGGCTGTCAAAGAAATTGTAAGGGTAGGGGCGCTCTTGTCTTAAAAAAAGTGTTAAATTTCAAAATAATTACTACCTTTTGCATGTTTAAGCATTTACTGTAGTACAATAATGTTTTATTTGTAATGAATTGACAAGATATTGTTCTTCAGGCTCTTGCGTTTATCAATGTGGATATGATTTAAGGTCTTTATACTCTTTGTTTTTTCTCAGAAGGCAAAATCACGATCAAAGACGTAACTTAGGGAATCTTAAAACGCTGCACATCTGACAAAAAATGTGCCAGAAAAAAAATGGGTTCTTGGTTCTCTAGAAAGGTGCCAAAGAGCCTATAATTCCACACGACCACCCATCAGTTATTTTTTAATAGCAGACAAAACTGTAACCCAAGAATACTAAGAGGGAACCTAACCAATCTTCTAACAGATTCATAGTTTTCCTTCCCACCTGACTTAAATCTTCTTGCTTTAAACAGATCAGCTAATGTTGTTGACCTTCCTTGAGACATAAATCCAGCAGCAGAAAGAACTCCATCCTTCTCCCTTCACAGCCTCCAGCTCAGACTGTCATCAGCCCTCATCAGCTCACAGCTGAGAGAAACCTCACAGGTCTTCTCTGAAACTCTTAATGAGCAGCAAGCTCTCAGGTCTGCTGGGAAAGCTATAACACTAGTGATATTAAATAAAGGTTAGATAAAGGTTAAATTAAATTAAAAAAAATATTAAACTGCTCCTACCTCAATTTCCAAGTCTTTTGTTTGACACAAACTTCAGACTTGTCGATGATCCAAGAAGATGGAATAAACAAAACTTACAGCTTGTTGTACCATTTATTACCTTTCATAATAAACAATGTAATTTATCAATAAACAGACATGATTTTTTACAAGTAAATGGTAGCCTTTACTGCTATTAATATTGTTGAGGACAGCTGATTATTGTGTTAATGAAGGGGAAGTAATATTAATAACAGGAATGCATGATGTTAGCTTTTGCTGATATTCAATCTGTCGATACTTTTAAATTCATAATCATCAATACCAATACAGATATTTCTGGTCAAGAGCACATGCTTTGTACTTAACAGAAATGGTCTTGTTTCTTTCTGTGTTACTGTATATTTTTGCAAAGAAAAGATGTGAACCTAGATAATAGGCATTTAACTCGTGCAAAAATGAACCGCATGAATTTTACATGTAACCATGCAGTGATGAGAAGGTGCATATATCTGTTGTAAATATCTGCAAAAATGTAAATACTGGATGATATGAATAGCAATCTGATGATATTGTGTATCCCTTAACAATAAAAATAATTCAAACATTAAATCATCAGACGTGGACCAATAGGTAAAACAGAATATAATGCAGGTCATGTTTGTTAACCAAAATGACAACCTGCATATAAACAAAATTAATTTTGATTTAGGTTGTTTTTTTTATCGATGTGTTAAAGTATGTGGGGTCCAAACAGGTATGCATCTTAAACTGGGCATGCACTGCATGATTTTGATCAGATTTTGGAGTTTTACGTCTGTTTGTACAGGGAGGACATGACCAACTGTAAGTAGGCCTATTTCTGATGAGTCTAATATTTTGTTTGTGTGGCTGCATTTACTTACTCAGTGAGAGCATCTGTGAGCTAATCTGTGGTTGTTTTCAATCTTGTTCAGCGTCCTTGAGTGTCCTGAAAGGCGCTTTTAAATAAAATGCATTATTATTATTAGTATTATTATTATTATTATTATTAATCTCATTGCTTTTTGTTTTAAGGTAGCATCTGAAATCACCATAGCAACAGCAAGCATGCCTGTAAAATGTGTCCTCCCCTCATATTAGAAACTAGAAAAGCACTCCAAAAGCACAGACTTCTGCCAAGACTTCTGCTCAGTTCAACCCATAAATTGTGATTTCCATCCAACCTCATAGTCCTATATTTATTTTATACTCACATTGTGGAATAAAAAATATAAATCGGCAAGAAGTGGGGTTATAGTTGATGTTAGTATCATCCAGTAGAGTGATCTAGTTAGTAGTGGTTCTTGAAACTTGTTGACTGAACCAATTTGCAGCTGTTTGGACTGATGTTGGTGTTGTGTGCACTGTGGCGCTTCTAGTGGCGTTGTTGCCAGCCTGTTGGTCGGAGCAGAAGTATTTTTGCGTTTGCTCTATGTGGAGTTTGGTGGTTAGGTTTTTACTCACATGCACTCAGACCTCTGCCATGACGGACTATTTCCATATTGACATTATCTGCAACCTTGTTTCAAGTGACTAACAGGCAATGCTTGGAGGGACTGCGAGCAAGCAGAGCTGCCGTGTTTGTTTCTACAACATTCATGGGCTCACGGCACTGTTACATGCAGTTGAGAGTTGTACAGGACTAGGATGTTAATTACAATTTCAGGAGAGTCTGCCATCAGCAAAACTTTCTCTTCGCTGTCTGTGAGCAGAACTCTGCACGCACAGCTTTCAGAAGTCCTCTGCTAACATTGCAAGGGAAGCTGGGAAATGTAGTGACATAGGCTTGAAAAACATTGACGTCAGTTTGCAAATAAACTACAATTCCCATAATTCTGTAAATGAATGCAAATTGATGTTATAAACTTCAATGTTTTTTGTGATATCAATCTGGATCAGAGCAGCACCAAAATGTAATGGTTTCTTCCTTGGACTAAACCACACCTCTAGTAAAACTTTCATGTAAAATCCATCCAGTAGTTTTGTGTAACCTTGCTAACAAACAAGCAAACAAACAAACAAAAAAAAAACCCTTGTGAAAACATAACCTCCTTAGTTGAGGTGAATATGTAGTAGGGATGTAACGGTTACCGGTAAAATGGTAAACCGCGATAAAATTTCCCACAGTAAGCGTTACCGTGTCCAATTAAAATTACCGTTATATCGTGCTTGATCACCACACTAAATCAGTTACGCACAGTAATGCTGCTTTTTGCCTGGAAAAGCCTGAACTATGTATCTGCCCTCGATTAAGGAGCCTCACGCGAGGTGCACATGCACAGTTTGCATTGTTTGGCCTCTGAGTCTGACACATTTATTGACAAAAAAGACAAAAGAACTGTTATAAATATAATAATAAAGGGGTTAAATGATTTCAATTCTGTGTAAAAGTATTTTTTAAACATTTTGAGCACACTGCAACAATACCGCGATAATAATGATAACCGTGATAATTTTGGTTACAATAACCGTGATACAAAGTTTTCATAACGTTACATCCCTAATATGTAGGAAGGAATATATATTCAAAGCTTCAAATGACAGGCTGTTTCTCATAATGTAGCTGATGCTTGTCTGCTGGTGATGCAATGAGTATGCCATGGCACGATTTTTTTCCCCCTTTTTTTTTCTTCATGTATATTTGAGACGTGCAAAGAAAACACCTGAAATGACTTTAGGGTGGAGCAGCAAGTTATAGTGCATGCCTCACAGCAAGAGATTGTGAAGATTGTGAGTTTGCATGGTTATCTTCATTGATTTTTTTTTTTTTTCTGGCCACTCTAGTTTCCTCCCACAGACTAAAGGCATGGTTGTTATGTTAACTGTGACTCTTAATTACCCTCAGGTATGAGTGTAAATGGTTGTCTGTCTTTTTATGTGACCACATGATAGGATGGTGACAGCTTCAGAGTGTACCCTGCCTCACCTCTCACTGAATGTCAGCTGGGAGAGGCACTGTAGCTATGTCCGCACAGACATGGTCCTGGGGACCAGAGAGTGGCTGGGTCAACTCCCCAGCAAACCATGTTTGAAAGTTGGTTTGGCAGATGGGGAGATGCAGCCTGACTTCCTGAGGTTCTGTTGTCGGTTAACAAAGTTTGAAGCTCAGCTGAAGGGTTCAGCATCCCTTGCCTCTGTGCCTTGAGACAGACTTTTCACCCTTGCCCCCCTTAAAATTCATAACACGTAAACACATACAAAAGAAGTCAGGGTTAACATTGCTGGTGGGGTGGACAAGTTGTCAAGAATGATGAATGGCAAAGTGCAGACCTAGCATGTGCTCCCGAACCTAACCTGACCTGACCCCTGCAGCCCCGAAAGAGACAAGTTGTATAGATTATGGATGGATGGATAGATGAAATAACTGTTGCATCCATTTGTCATATGTGTGATTGTTGTTACATCTAAGCTGTTTTTATCTATTTTGCAGGAATAATAATGATGAAAAGAAAAAAATGTTATCCTTATTTTTAGTAGTTGTAGTAGTGGCAGAAGGATGAGTAATTTAAGGTGATTTTCACACCTACGGCATGGCTGCTTTGTTCAGATTCAGTTGAAAACAATGCAACAATTTTTTGTATCACACAAAAGGTCAGCATTTTGTGTGATAGTCAGTATGTCACAGCCAGCATTACTATGACTACGAGTTCGCTGTTCATTTTGGGAAGGAAGCTAAAGGGCTAACCTACCCACAGAATAACTTACTGTATAATACACAGGTTAAATGTCCTATGTAAGACTTTACAGATTCAAATAGTCATGTTACTATGAGTAAACTGTAGACAAAGTCAGTGCTTAAAGAGGAGGTGTGATATCCCCATACTTGGCTGCCTTGCAAACACAAGGTATCAATGTTCAGACAAATGTCACTGTCATGTGGAAATACACTGTCCTCCACAAAGATAAACATGCTACTTGATCAATATAATCAATATAACAATTAAGCTATTGAAAGCTATTCAACTCAGAAAACAACAACAGTATTACCACAAAGCCACTGGAGAATGCAATCAAGCCAATAAAGATGCCTTTAGTAGTAATGTAACTTCCCATCACAGTTTACTTCAACTGCAAGCACAAATTGTATCCTCAGACTGATGAAAATACTTATACAGAGGCAAAATGTGTATTTATTCCTTGAATTTAGTAGCCTGTTTCTGTAGATACTTGTATTCCTGTGTCATCAATATTAATCAGAAAACGGCAGATTTAACCCGCTGAATAGCTTGTTAATGCAAAATTATAAAGGAAGGTCTTGACCCTAAAAGATACTTAAGATTACAAAAAAGTTGTTTATTTGCAGTTAGATCAGAGTACTATTGACTCATTAAAGCATGTCTGCTCTTCTGTATGCACCTATGCACACACATATACTATACAGGCAGCCCACACAGCACTGCTCGCTCCTGCTGCTATAATGACAGACAGAAAACACACAGTGAAGAGGAACAGTGGATTTTGGATGTCAGACAGCCCACCACTATCATTTTTGACTTGTCTTTCCATATTGGCAGAAGCTGTGCATACATTATGTTATACTTTTTTGTCATCAGCAGATTGCAGCCAACAAGTCATCATGGAAATAAAGCCTGATGGGGAACATCCTTTGTCATATACACTATATAAATATTGGGATTAACACTGATGTTGCCACTGATGTACAGCATCAGAGCAATGTGCATAGAAATATCAAACAAAACAAGTTTGCAGTTCTTCTACTGACTACACCTTTCTTTGAATTACCAGATGCCAAATGATGCCACATTGTGTACAAGGACACTAATCCCAGTTGAAGGGAATTTTAGCACATTTTTTGGAGAATGCACCATTTCACTTACCACAGAATAGACTGGTCAACCAATCAGTGTGGACTTGCTCCACAAGGGGTGTTGGGCCTAAGAGACAGGAGCCCCTACAGAATGTATCAGATGGAGTGAGAATAGAGGTGGATCAGGGATCCTCAATATGTGAAAACTTACTATTTTTTGTTGCTTTTTATTTTTTACATAGGCAATTGTGAGCATAGCAGTCATTGAGGAGAGAAAAAAATGGACCACAGTTAAACAAAACATGACCTCTTTAAAAATTTCAACATTTAACAAGCTTTCTTGTTCTGCTTTCACAATAAAATTAGTGGGTCAAAGAGGGTTTTTCAATGTGGGTTAAGCTGCAAACAATCAGCAAGTGACTCCTTTCCCACTGCCAGCAGACCCAGGTCGAATCAGCAGCAGACAAGCTGTGTGGCTGTTTTTCCTCTGGTGTGTCAAGCTGATATCATCACTTTGATGACATCACCAGCACACCGAAACAGTCTCTTAAACAATGGAAAGGAGCATGAAAGATGTCAGGGTTGTTTGTACTTTGTACTTTTATCTTCTTTAAAATAACAAACTTAGGTGATAAAAGGCGGATGGAATTTGTTGCTGAGGACGGCAAAGAGTCATGCGAGTTACAGACGGGGATTGGTGCGATATTATGGCATGGGCATGTTACGCCGACAACATCGGTAAATTAGCAGGTTAGCACAGGTGTGATGTGTCCACCAAAGCTGAACGGAGGCAAGCCAATAAAAACATGTGACACTTGCAGGGTCAGTGGACCAGGGTCAAAATTCCAATCAAACCCTTTCAAACTGCCGACAGGAGCCGATTGTTTTGTTTGTTAAATGTGTTTTTTGACCGGTCTGAAAGGGGTATTGGAGTGTAAGGACAATCCAGAGCCCTGTCCTGATTTTGAGCTTTACTTACTGTCGGCTCAGCAGGTTAACCATCAGAGCACATGAATAATTACAATGTTCACACATTATTGGCTTATCAAGCCAAAGATAAGCATAAGGAAAAAGTACATCTTAGTATAGGCTAACTTATATATTTCTCCATGTTCACCTTTTCACCCTGTTCTTGGATTGTTAGGCAAGGCATCAGTAATTAATAATTTATTAAAAGGCTTTTATAACCTTACTTTTTAAGACAGGAAAAAGACTGTAGATATATATTTTTCTTATAATGTCTGGGCTTTTATGTACACAATTATTGAAAGGTTTAACATTTATTTTTCTAACACATTTTTTTTATTTGGAGCACATATCTCTCTTGAGACTTCTTTAAATGTTCCCCACATAGTTTTGAAGGTATTTGTAGCACTGTTTTAATTGGAACACATTTTCCTTTTCCTCATTTTTCGTTGCAGTATTATGGGATGTTGAGCTTGTTAAATCTTGATGTTTGTCTGTTTAGCCTGACAAGTGATTTAAGTTTGCAGCTTTAAATAACTTGAAAGTTTTCCTAAACCTGGTATACCAAAACAAGAAAAAGAAAGGGAAAAGCAACTGTTATTTAAAAAGATAATGCATTTACAGATACAACAATAACCCCAATGCCCTTGTTTGACAGTTGCAAATTTGAATAAAGCAGCTCCATTCGAAATATGAAATAAGCTTCCTCATAAACATCCCATCACTTTTTTCAAACATACAGGTTCAGTGGGAGGATGTAGGGGCTGGGTCGCCAAAACACATGCCTGCTGAGAGGAGCCTGGCTGCATATTCTTCCATCTGTCTGCCCATGCACGGAAACCCTCCATCTATAAAGGCAAATTGTCACGGAAATTGAGAAGGGAGAGTGTCCCTTTGAATGTCAGGCAGTTGCATATATCTAATACACTTGAAGGCAAAACTGTTGAGATCCAGCGAGGCTCAGGCAGATGATTTGAGCCTTAGAAGCCCCTAAGAGCTATAATGCTTATCTGGTTCTCCTCCCCACTGCAGACGGCCACTGTACGAACGTCCCTGCTGCAAACGCTCTTATCTTTGCTCCACTGCATACCTTCTCCCTGCACTCACAAAAATTGAGCCACAATTCATTTAAGTGCATGTTAAAGCTCTCATCCCAAACGTGATATGTGATATTTTCATTTGGAATAAAAAGGTTCCTGATATATTTCCTATTCACAAGTATGATTGCGTCTCCTAAAATAGGACTACTTCTTAAAGCCAAGGTTAGAGGAGGGCAGGTGACATGAAGACTTTGTTCAAACTGACTTTCAATTTAAACAGTAAGAAAGGATTTCTTTAAAGTGTAGCTATAACCTGTCAGAGCTCAATCGCTCATAAATAGCTGAAGAATACATAAAAAAGAGCTTATTTTGCTATTTACCTTAGATCAAGGGTCTTACGATTCATATTTCACCCAGAAAAAGAACACAAAGAATGCTGCATTAAGTTTTTTTGGACTGCATCAACAGTCGTTAACATTGGCTGTTTCTCATTGCTTCTTCCAAATGGCTTGAATAGCACATCTTAAAACCCGAGTTTCAAACTCTTTTTGCCAAAGAGGGACATTGATTGATGTAAGTTATCTGTCTTGTGTCTTGTTGTTACAGTGCTTGGCCTTGCTGTGGCCTATAGCCTGTGACATGAAACTGTCTTCCACAACCATGTCATGGTAGCAGAGTTTGGCTGTTCTAACCCAGTCAGTTTTAAGCTTCATACAACAAAGCTATTTCTTCTTCAGTTAATGGCTTTGGTTTAACCTTCATGTTAAAATTATTATCATAAACTCCAGTTTGGTAAAACTGGTTAAACCGACACCATAATATACAGTATTTCTACAAGATCTCCGACTGTAAGTGTTCCCAAAAGTTTCAATGCAGGTTCAAAGGCAAAGGGTGGTCACACCAAGTATTGATTTAATTCAGATTTTCCTCCAGCGCAATCACTTTACATTTTGTAAAGTGATTTAAAAAAATAAATAATAATGTAAATGTATTGTTCTGAAAGTGTTGATGCTTCACAGCATGTTTTCACAAGCCTAAAAGTAATCATTTAAAAAATGTCCCACTTGATTATCTTTCAGCATTTCCATGTCTTGCAAAGTGCTGGATCACACAGCTTTGAAGCTGCTTTACGGGCAATTATAAATGAACCTACATTGTATATGGTATTAAAACTATAAGCAAGAAGCCACAGGCAATATTTGACCTGTATACATGGGCTGCATGGACATGACCTCGAAGCAATCAGCATTCCCTGAGAGACAATGGTTTTGATAAGAAATGGAGCTCATTTGTATTTCATAGATGTTTTCGTGGATCTCCTGTAGCTTTAAAAATCTGAATATAATCACAGATACCGACTGTTTGGCCATTAAACTGCCTCTCACAAGCATTGTAAGAGTTCACACAACAAAAATCAATGACATGAGGAAGATTAATGCTCCTAAGTACCACAGCAGCTTAAACAATCATTTTGTTACAGCTGACTTAAACTCCCTGCATGCCGTGGTGAGAGCCAATAACAAAGGTTGTGTTTGTAATGGCTCTGTATAACAATAAAACAAACAGAAAAATGTGTTTGTGGGTGGTGCAGAGTACAGCACTGTATCACTAAAATTGAGAGCATGCAGGCAGGGTAGTAAAGATGTTGAGTGTCCAAACCCATGCTTCAGCTTGACATGCCAACTCTTTAAAACACACACAGTGAAGTAGTGTAAAAATGAAATCTCAGACACCAACTGGCAGCCACACCTCAGAGGAAGGATGCTGCTTTTATGTCTGTCATTTTTGGCAAAATTCTTCCACAGTCTCAGAGAAAAAGTCCCCCCTCCCTCTCTCTCAGGTGCATGTTTCTTTGTGCTTGCTTAAAAACAGCCAGCAGACACATGTCAGCGGAAGGTACAGGGGAAAAAAAGAGCAGCAATATGCTTTGTGTCAAAATGACAGAGTTTTCCATTTGCAGAAGATTTTGCACTGTTAAACTGTAATGCTACCCAATTCTACAAAAACTGTCAGACATGTCCAAGTGTTCAAGGTCTCTAATTTAAAAGGTAAAGCTGTGAAAAGCAGGCAGTGCGAAGTGATTTGGGTTATGTCCAATGACAGTTTGCCAATTATGCGGCACACAGTCATGGTGCTAAGTGAGGCACATGCTAGCACATAGAGGCATGGAGCAAAGGGGGATGAAATAAGATTGCTTGATCCGACATTGTGTCCTATGGTTGTTACATGAGCCAATTAAAACCGTGTCTCATTCATTAAAACTAGATGTGCCCTCTGTTCAAATTTGCGCACACCTGTTTATCAATTGTGTTATTTTGTTTTGGTGAATGCCAAAAGACCTTGGGTGTGTTGTGTAGCATTCATTTTACAAGAAGCACAAACAACTAATGCTGCTATGGTTGATCCTTCAGTCGACAGCTGTACAATTGTGTCTCACATAAAACAGATTCATGTGATATAGTTTAAAATGCAGACAAGGTTTTTTGATGCTTTCAAAGCCACAGAGTCTTGGCATGTGTTATTTTACTGAACTCATTTGTTGCTACATTAATTTATGCTCATCCATTCAAAATCCATACAAAATCCTGACCTCGCTTCAAAGTTTTAACATATCATACCATTTGTTTGTTAGATTGTTAACAGGAAAACTCTTAACCCTTTAAGGCCCAAGACCATAGATTATAGCCAGAAAATTAATTTTTGGGGGGCTGAAATGTTTGTTTCACTTTCTGCTAAAATCCATAAAAATCAAAATGTCCATAAAATTCAGCATATAAATTTTTTGTATCTCATTTGATAAATTAGGTGTTTTTGGCAACTGATAATCCATTTGAGGACATTTTTATCATTTATATGATTGTATTCAGATGTTTTTTTTGTAACTTGTTGATCATATTGAGTAGAAAGAGGTATTATAAACGTATGTATCAGTTATGATACAATTGGCTTTATAGGGTTAAAGTCATAAACCAAATTGGATGACATTTTCTTGATTTTCTTGACCAGTCAATTAGATTTTGGTGGGGATCTGCATCATAGTGCCGGACATTTTTTTCAAGGATTTGATTAATGTGCCAGTGTTAGGGGCCAAGCAGCAAAAGCACAGAACACAGGATAGTTTTTTTTTTTGTTGTTGTTTTTTTACACAAATAAAAAAAGGCAATTTTACAAATGTTTTAAAGCCTGTAAAAGAGGTTGACTAAATATAATATTGAATAAACTGAACAAAAGATAAGGTTGTAACTCAGCAAAACAGACCCATCTCAGTTAGATAAAGGAAGTATATAGGTTTTTGGCCAAACCAAAGAAAACAAAGGAGGTGAAATAAATGGCTGCATATTAAACAAAAGACAAAGTAAAACTAACTAAACCCAAATCCCCCCTGACATCAGAAAACGTGGTCCGTCCCAATGAGCTGACTTCAGCATAAATGTCCTGTCAGCCCATGGCCACACCTTTTGCCTCAAACCAGAAACTTCCCATCCCCCAGCATCTAAGAAAATAGAACAGAGTTAATAACAAAAACTTTGCAATGAGAACTATCAGTGAATCATTTGTTCATTCCATATCCATTTTAGAATCCAAAATCAGAAAACGGAGAACGACTTCTTTCGTTTCATTCATCATGGTGGACGTGTACGTGCTTTTTAAAGAGGGCAAGTGTGTCACACTTAGGACACCCATCTCCTGCAACGTCTCCGAAATGTCTGTGTGGGTCTTACCAGCTTCGAACAACTGCTTAATAAGATCAGCGCATTGTTCTAGTGCGGCCATAGTGGTCTATTTATATGTCACTCACTGTATATCGCCTTCTCTATCTCTGTGAACAGGTTTCAAGATCTGCGCGGTTAAAGACTGGCCTCCCTGAGAAAAAAGTCAACAACTCCCGGGTCACAACACATCAAAAATGATACAAACCAAAAACCAATAGAACAAAAATCCCATGATAATTCCATTCTCTTATATTCTATTTTTAATTTCAAAACAAAATCAAAACAGCGAAAAAATAGGCCGTTATTTGTTTTCGGATTTTTGATTTGAAAACGAGAAATGAAATAAGTCGTTCTCCGTTTTCCGATCTTGGATTCTAAAACGGATATGGAATGAACGAATGATACACTGATAGAGAACCATCAGTATTAGAAAGAATTGTGTACTCCAAATTTAAACACTGTAAAGGTGCGTTCACACCGGACGCTACCTGTACTACCTTGGCGATCAGTCTCCATTCAAAGTGAATGTACAGCCGCAATGGGGCGGGGCTATCCCTCCCGCGATGCGACAGCCGGCGACAAGACGATCACTTCACTCGTCGCGCGATGTCAAAGTTAAAAAAAAAGTTGATCTATTCAGGCGATGTCGTGTGTGGCTGTGTGGCATCAGCCAATCAGCGGTGTGTGTACGTGTGACGGTGCAGTTATTCTTCCGGACTACAGGGCGGATGACTTCTGCATAGGCGGAACTAACCTCAGTGAGGACATTTGCAGACGGACCGCGGTAAACTCACAGATGATGCTGCTGCATCATCAGCTGCAGAGTTTTGTGTCTGATGAGTGAAAAGGATACAGCTGGAATAATGTCCGCTTATACATCCTGTTATGTGATATATGATATGATCGCAGTAAAACTTGAGCGGACGTGACGTCACCGACCGACGGCCGACGCCAACGGCGACCAAACAGGTATTTATGGACATGCGATGCTACATCTGTGGGCGACGCGACTTTGGTAGCTGGGTCGCTTGTGGTGTGAACGCAGCTTAAGACTTACTGTAAGCAATGTATAAACTAAAACTAAATGTCATTATTTGCGCGATTTTCTTCTTTTTACTACAAACTTAGTGTCAGAATAATGAGGTGACCAACTGATGAAATGAGAATGCATTTTACAATATGGGGTTGGGCCATCACTGAGATAGGGCAGTTTTCCCTTTTTTATCATTTTTCTTATATTTTCTTTTTTTAACAGTAACCCCTCTGATAAAATTGAAAATGCTTTTGTTGAAATTTGTGCTTTGGGGTTGTCTAGTTCAATCTTCTATTGAGGGTTGGACTGAGATAAATATTGACGTGAGCAGAGACAAATGTGGAACAATTGCACCCTTTATATTTAGCTAGGTTCATTTACCGTAGCTGGCATTGCAGAGTGATATGAAGGAGTGAGATGGTTACTGTTTAATGAGAATTTTTTTTAACTTCAATATATGTTGTGGTTCATACCTTGTTAGTTCTAACAGTTTTAATATCATACACATGGTAAAATAATGAAGACATTTTGTAAGAGATGTCTTCATTGTCTTCTCAAAGTCTTGAGAAGACAACCAACAGTTACATTTTATCACAGTACACTGATAACTTTGCAGTGAAAATGTATCACACAGATTTAATGTCTATAATCAGACAGTTCCATCTTGATCCAATCTACAATGATTGTGAGTGGTTCAAAGTGGTACAGCCAGAGACCTTTAGAGCAAGAAGAGGTGGGAACAATGTGTCTGAAGACAGCAGGAAGTGACTGCTTATACAGAGAATGGCACAGTTGCTAACAGCTGCAGTAGGGGTTTAATCTTTACTGATTTCTTTATTGCATGAAAAAAAAAAACGCACTAGAAACATCTAGAAAGGATATTTTTGCTCTGCTTTCAACATGTTTTGCAAAGTCTCAGGTTCTGTCCTTTCCATCGTGGCAGTTGCGCCATCATCAGGCTTGTTTGTGACTAATATGATTGACAGAATAATTGTCCAATCACCTGCTAGATATGCTGCTGAAAGGTTCTGTCTATTTCCAGACGCTTCCTACAGGTTCTTTTGCAGATAAACAATTAAAATATATTGAATGGTGCATCTGCTGTGTCAGGTTAGGCACTGAGTGGAACGATAGATTATATACATTACACAACTCCATCCAAGGTCCAAACTGCAAAATTTTCATGAAACATATTTCAAATGTCTGAAAATTTAGGCTGTAACTCTCAGTCCATTAGCTGGTGGTGGACCCCAAGGTTAGCCATCTTAATGATTACTGTTTCATGCAATAAAAAAAATATACATCACGTAATCGTAGAAATGAGATGCAGGGTGAGGAGGGTAGAATGTAACAGATCTTAAACAAAACACAATAGAAGTACCCAAAACTTGACAGAAAACATGAGGGTGACAAAATATCACTTTAAATGTGACAGTTTCAGTCCAGAAACAATCAATTTCACACTGGCTCACAGACTCAGGGTCCTCTGGTCTGCAGTATGATGGAGCATTTCCGTAAAAGTCATGATTATTTAGTAATAACAGTTTATCAAAAGATGTAATTTAGGTTTGTTTGTGAGCCCTGCTTTATTTCAGTCATGAGCAGAACATCTTTTATTCAATCCACTTTATCTGTTTCATCACTCAGCTCTCTGCAGTCTGCTGCAGATCTCTGCTCAGCCTCCAGCACAGCAGCCAGTGAAACAGTGAAAACTTCCCCTCTACAGCTCCCACAGGGGCCATCTCCAATTTGCTTCAATTTATATGAGCCTGTCCCCATAAATCTAACTAATCGATGGTATCACAGTCTTCTTTATTAAATAAAGCTTTAGCGAGCTGTTGAGTCTCCTGAGAACATTTCAGTAAAATTTCATTTTAATTTAACAACATTGTGTAAATTGTCTGAAATTACACCTGAGATACAGTTTTTCAATAAAAGAAACCAAATGTTGATCCATTTTCCATATAAATCCATTAATATTGTATCATATAATCACCCTTTTCAGGGCAAGCTGTGTATGTAAAATATAATATGTATGGCATCTCAAGATATTGATTGGGGTTTCTTTTGTCTTAATATGAATATTTGTCAAAGCTATTAATAAATGTCTCTGGCTCTGTCTTAAAGCTGGTGTTTTTCTGAGTTAACAATTAGTTTTATGGTTTACTGCATGAAAACACACCACAGAATATACTCACACCTGTTCTTCACAGGCCAATTAAATTACAGAGACAAATAATCACTCAGGATTCACTTATCAAAATGAGCTCATAAACCTAATGGGTAAATAGGTCCCAAGAGAGGGTCCTGGTAAAGCACTGACAAGCACATTAAACCCGCAGACCACAAGACATGACTTAGACCAGAAACGCTGCTCAAATGCATTACCTCAATGGGAAATGTATTTGATGTTAAATATTGTATTCAACATAATTCAAACCAGTGATGCAGGAAAGGCTTACCCCTGGACTCTTCTATGTGTGGCTTAAAAATGACCTAACATAAGAATCAGTGTATTTATTTGCAAGATTTGTCATTTTAGTTTACAGTATTTTCTATCTTCTTTATGTGTGATTTTTTTCACTTGTTGAAAAAGCATTTAAACAATGATGAGAAATCATGAAGTACCCTAATTTTGCTGTGTTCAATACAGGCTAAGGTATCTAAAGCAATGGCAAACGTTGTGCTTGTGGAATGTGATATTTCAAAATAAGGTATAACAGACCAATTTTGAATGTTGGCCATTATAAATGTAATATATGGCTAATGTTCTTAACTTTGAGGAACCTTGGCCTATGGAGCTTAGAACCACTGAATATTGTGCAAATGTTATGTCCTCATAATGAACACCGTAAGAAGTGGTCTTATTGAGAAGTCTCAGTATTCTAGAGGATAAAAGGTATCCCAAAAATGATGCCTCAAATCACACAGCAGGACTGTGTCAGTACTTGTACTGCAGGTGGAGATCACAAGCAGGGCCCAACATTTGCCAACGTAGATGAAGACTGCTGTAAATTAGGTGTGCCATTATAAGCAGAGGTCAACTCTTACTGGAGTTTGTTGGATTAACAGTTACATTAAAAGTCCAAAAATTATTAAGCATGTGTTAAATTTGTTGACTCACTCAGTGAATACAAGTGTTGTCCAGTTGGCGATAATTTACTTCTGGAGGACTTGGACCATTGTGGCTTGATATTTACATATGGTCAAAATGTTAGTGTGTGAATGCAGCTCAACATGGTGCGGGGGAAAGAAACAAACAAAAAACAGCATAGGGTTCATGAAACAATTGCCTTTTTTTGTTTTCTGGAGAAACAAAGTAATTTAATTGAAGATAAATCCTTTTCACATGGAAACGTGTAATTTTAATTTTACAGTGTATCCTGTACCTTACATACATGTCTAAAATTTACAATACAAAAAAAGCCTTTTGAAAAATGGATTTCATTTCAGGCACTACTACTGTATTTACAGCCAGCGTGTTTTTTCAATTGATTTTAAAAATTCTAAACTATTGTTAAAATCTTAAGAGCCTTGCTGAAACACTCTGATAATATGTAAACTGTGAAGTGGTTCAAATTTCTTTGTCAGTCAAGTTCATGCCATCCTTGTGACATTTATGTGTTGAGTTTCTTACAGAGATTACTGTCAGACTTTGTATGAATGTCCTCCTTGACATGACAGTTAACTAAATTTGGGAAGTACAAGGTCACAGACCGAGTGACCTATCATTGCAATTTGTCCTCTCAAACGTCTAAAAGCACCATCCAGCACCTTCTACATCAGAACATATGATGTTGCTGCTCAAATGCCCTTTTAAAAATTATCACATGCATGCATGTTGTGGCCTTATTATTTGTTTTTATAGCTACTGCAATTCTAGTCAAATGTTCCCTCTGTAAATTAGGTGAACAGCTGTTGGAATCCTTAAATATTTGAATGTTTTAGTTTATCATTTTCAAAATATGTTCCTCAATGCACTTCAAGGCTGTTATAGGTGATATGATATTTTAAGTTTTGTGTTCAAGGGACTGTGACAGTACTTGTACTGCTTTTATGTTTTGCAGCCTGACAGCGCTTGGCAATTAACTGAGTTTGTATTTCAGTTGTAGCTTCCCACAAATTTAAAAGAAGTTTACAAAGTCTTCAATATTCATATGGGTTCTTTTTCATCACTGTGTCTGCTCCAAAAAACTACTGAATTGCACTCAAATGTGAGGATCCTTAGCTGACTATTTTAGATACCTGCTGCAATCTCAAAGGATATTTTCTGTCACTTTGGAATACAACTTGAGAAAAGTTTCAGTGAACGTCTAAGGCGTTTAATAAGGGCTCTTTCAAATAATTGAAGTGATTTCTAAAGTAGCTGCAATTCTACAATATTTTTAACAAGTTCTTCTCGGTGTACAGCATGTCAGCTTAAGATAGAGTAATCTGTGTGCAGTAAAGGTTTACCTATAGCTCTTGTTCCCTATTTCCTGTGTAGTGAAGGGCAAATTCAGTTTTAATTATGATTTTGGTCTCACATGATCAGAACAAATATGAAGCTCAGATTGAACAATAAAAGTGTGGCATGTCCTCTTTAGATGTCTTCATGTTAGATATATATTCCACTAGAATAAATGAAACATTATTTAGGTGAAAATTGCTTCCTGTAATAATAGCAAATGGTTTTCTATTTATATATCCAGAAAGTTCCAGTTGTCATCTTTATAATAAGGTACAATTTTTAAAGATTGTGTATTTGTGGAATGAGCAACACAGCTCAAAGTTTAGATAGTTAACAAAAAAAATTTGTCAAAATTCTCTCTTTCCCTGGAAGAACGACTATGGTTCCTTATGGTAAGGGGGTTGAGGAAACAGTCTTCTTGGGGGGTTGTCTCTCTGGGATGCCCACTTTGAGGTCTGTCATTAACTTCACCAGTCTCAGGACACTAGGGCCAGAGATTGTAAATGGAATAGGTTGACATAAAAAATGCTGCCACTCTACCCTAAAACCAGCTTCCAGTTGCAGGGAATTTAAGCATTACTTTAGGTGGTATCAACATGTCATTGGTCATTCCACAAATAAACGGTCTTACAAGTTCTATCTCATTGTAAATGTTGGTCCAACAATAGAAAAATACAATCACAATTGGTATTGTTAAAGAGGAGAAAAAGTTGTCCCAAATAACATTTCTAGCCTTCTATTTTAGGAGTATGGGATACCAATAATGGTGGCATGTCCTTAACATAGGTAGAGCCATCATTGTTCATTGTGTGAAACAACAATGGTGTATCTGGCTATTGGTCTGTGGCTACCTTTTGTTCCGTAGATGTTTGCAAGCTTTATGATAAAATACAACTGATAGTGTAAAAAATAGTTAAGTTACACTGCTGGATAAAGCTGATGACAGAGGGGTATATCATTATAAAAAGACTGGAAGATACCTTGCAGTGCCACTGGATTCACTTGATTAATTATCTGTATTAGTCAGATCCATCTTGTAGATCCCAAAATAATTCAGAATGATTGGACTCAGACTGCAAACACACTACCCAATAAGTATTCTTTAAAGCAAGAACAGGTGGGAGCTACAGGCTTAACAATAGGAGAAACTGACTGCTCGGACAGAGATCAGCATAGATGCTAACAGCTTCAGCAACAGTTTTGTCAGATCTGGACCTCATTCCTTTATTAAATTAAAAGCAGATAACAAGTCCGAAAGCATTTTTCAACAGAAAAAAAATATATGTGCCCCATTTCAGCATGTTTTGGTGAGCGTTTGTTCTACGGAGTAAAGAATGTGATCACAGAGTGATTGTCCCATCATCTGTAGAGCATGCTTTTGAAAGGTTCTGTCCTTCCCAAACACTTTCTGTGGGCTGTCACCCAGATGAACCAAGTGAAATTTTGCTTAGTATAGCAGTTAGTATAGTATACTGAACTGTATATCTGGCATGTTAGAAATTGAGGACTTAATAATGATAATTATAATTATTATGATTATTATTCACATGTTTCACATTGACTCAGCAGGTTGTTGGTTTTAACCTCAGTCAACGTCTTTCTGTGCATGTGTGGGTTCTCTCTGGGCACTCTGACTTCCTCCTGCAGACCAAAAACATTCTCATTAGGTTAATCGGTGACTCAGACTTTTCCTTAGGTGCAAGGATGAATGTGAATGGTTGTCTGTCTCTATGTGGCCATTTGATTGACTGGTGACTGATCCAGAATGTATCCTGTATCCTGCCCAATGTCAGCTGGAAAAAGGTTTCAGCCCCCTGCAACTTGGAAAGGGATAATCTGTTTAAATAATGGATGGATAGATGGATAGCAATAAAAGGCAAGCATGTCCATACTAGCTTTGGCAGACCACAATCCGACTGTAAAATAGCCCTGCCGGTACATTACTGCCAATTCATAATTTAAAAGATGTTATGATAAAATTGTCAATCAAAGATGCTATAAATAGAGAACTATCAAAATTATAATGAATATTTATATTTTTTGACAGCTCTGATATTGATACATAGTACAACTCAGCATTGATCCCAGCGATAAGAGAGCATATATGTCCTTTTTCTCGTCTTTACTTTCCACAGTTTAGAGTTCAGACTGAAATGTTATGAAAGTCTTAACCACTTTTTTTTTTTAACAATGCACTTATCTCTCCATTCCTTGTCTTGGTTGAGTTGGAAAAGACCTTGCAAGGTTACACAAGACTGTGTCTTTGAGGAAATGCCAGCATTGTCTATTAACAAAGAGATAAGAGCACATTATTGTGTTTTCTCTTAATCTCTGTCTGAAGCTCCCCCACAAACACAAACACCCACCCACACACAGGCACAATGATACACACCTATTCACTGGCAACCAAGGGCATGAAATCAATCTCAATATTCATACTCAGCACGGCCGAGTTCACCGCTCGAGGTAAAGCATATGTTGTGACAGATACCATCAAAGTGAGGCTCACATGACAATAACTGTGGTGCGAGCAAAAAAGGGCTCATTTTACCTGAGACATGTCCTCTTCATTCTGAACGGCAAGGCAAGGCCCTGTCCGACTCAAGGTTAGCCTCTATCACTGAGAGAAATCATTACCCCAAGATGGGGAGACAAATCTACAGAGCCTGGTCTCTATTCCCTTAGCCTGAAAAGCCGCTAACCTGTTTATTGGTATTCTAACAATCAGAGCACATGTGGTGCTAAAGTAGCGAGGCCAGCTCTTTTCAGAGCTCCTCTCTATAGGCACAAATGACTGTTCAGCACATTTCAAACATTAAAATGTGCTCGGCAGCTCCCTGGTGTTGCTCTTTTTTGCTCCACATGCATGGACTGGTGGCATATCATAACAGTGTGACGTCCATCAAAACGCTCACTGAACTCCTCTCAGTCCTACTGCAATATTCACCAAAGTTTTACATTAGCCTTCTCCTCTCGTATTAAAATGCTAAATGGACAAAAAAAGAAGCAAAGTTTCCATTTTGTGAAATATCTGACTCAGTGTGCTCAGGTCTCATGTGAATGAATACATTTTTCAGTGTGGTGTCAGACATGCAGCCTCTGAGCAGAGAAGCACTTTGCTGTTCAGGAGAAAACAAAAAAAGAAGGATACATTTTTTACCACACAATCCAGGTTTTTCATGTCAACAATGTCAACATTGACTCTAAAAATTACAAATTCTATATTTTCTGTATGTTTCTGGTTGAGTCCTTACATACCTTTTAGTACAAAACCCCATTCAAAGGAAGTTTGGATGTTAATAACAGAATGTTTTGCAAATCCCTTTTCAACCCAACTGTTCATTGATGTGAGACTGCATTTGCTCAGCAGTCTGGGGACTCTTGTTGTATTTTGTGCTTCATAGTGCGCCACACATTTTTAAGGGGAGACAGGCCTGAGGCCTCATTTATAAAGTTTGCTTACATGAAAAGGTTGTGATTTATAAAAATAAACTTGGTGGGAGAATGTGTTGCACCGATACGTCAACAATGATGCTGACACACAAAAGTTTTGAAGTTGTGGGAAACTGGTGGCAATGATGGTGAGGGGGTGAAGTGAAGTCACTTACTACTGTATGCAACGTTCATGTATAATACTTACTACATCTTTTATCCAAAGTAAAGCCTTTTTAAATCGTGCTGACCTTGAAAGGACCATTCATGCTTTTATAAGCTCACGTATTGATTACTGTAATGCTCCTATGTCGGTGTTTCCCAGTCTGCCCTTAGCCGCCTTCAGTTGGTGCAAAATGCAGAAGCCTGTTTCCTGACAAACATCCCAAGGCACCAACACATCACCCCAGTCCTCTTTCCCTCCACTGGCTTCCAGTTTCTGCTCGGATATATTTTAAAATTTTACTTTTTGTTTTTAAAGCCCTTAATGGCCTAGCACCTATTTATTTGGCTGAGCTTCTCTGTTCAAAACCCCAACAGGGAGTTAAGGTCTTCACATTAGCTGCTTCTAGAAGTTCCTAGGACCAGGTATAAGCACTGGGGTGACCAGGCTTTTTCAGTTGCTGGACCCAGACTCTGGAACAAACTTCCCCCCAACATACGCACCATTACCGACTTTGGCCTTTTCAAAGCCCGGCTTAAAACATATTTTTTCAGACTGGCTTTTATTACAGTAATGTGGTGACATGTTATTTTATTTTGTCATGTTTTATCTGTTTTTATCTGATTTTTATCAGATTTTATTTTCCTGACGTGTTCCATTGTTGCTGTCTTTTAATATGCTTTTATCTCTTATCTTATGATCTATTTTTATCTGGAAAGCACTTCGGTGACCTCGAGCGTTGTAAAGTGCTCTATAAATAAATTCTGATTGATTGATTGATTGATTGATTGATTGATTGATTGATTGATTGATACTTCATCTTCAAATGATACAGAGCGGTGGATAATATTGATTGTTTAATATTAGCTGTGACAAGTTGTGGAACAAACAGTCAAATTGCTGAGTAAGCATATAAATAGTCTGGTGACACTTTTGTGTAATGCTGCACAATGGATTTTCTGGCACTGCTGGAAGAAATGGTATGATCAGGGTGGAGAGAATTCTTAGGGACCATGAAGATTTCCTGCACCATGGTGATGATTGGCTAATAAGCTGATTTAGATTCCCCAGTGCAGTAGTCTTGGATCTATGAGCTGAACGGTCCCGGTGTCAGACAAAACCACTCTTTGAAACCGAACTTTTCTGGTGCGTATAGATCGCTGACAAACTCAGGAGTTTCAAACAACTAGCTCTTATCAGTGCGAATTAAGTGACTGATATGTGTTTTATATGATTAATAATATATAATGGTACATTTTCTGTCTTCTAAAGCCCCTCTTGGGTATGACATACTACAGGTAAATTCTGTTCTTAGACTTGGGATGTATCACAGCCATTCCTCAGCACAATAATGCCAGCTGTTTTGGATGGCATTATAAACATGACATCAGGGTTCCATACACTGTGTGTGAACAGGACAACTGTTACGGCTGCTGCCGCTTGTTTGTGTGAGTGCGTGTGTGTCTGTGATTGTGCATGCGTGGATGTGTCTCTCCCTCTTCCCTCAGGTTGCCAGGTGAAGGTGAAGGTGGAGTGCCTGACAATCATGACCGTATGGCATCTCCAATAAGAAGCTGACCAGTGAAATGGCAACCCCTTTAAAAGGCTGGCTGGATCTTCAGTCAGGAGCGGCCATGTCTGGTGTGACCTGTTGCCCAACCTCGCCTGGCTTGGCTCTAGAAATTCTGAAATTGTTGCTGAAATCTCCTAATTTATGTTAAATTGTTTAGTGGTTTAATTTTGTCGTATTTTTGAAATCTTATTTGGGTATGGTGTGCAACAAAGCTTGTAAGCAAATCATTATTTTTACTAAACATCTCTGTCAAACCGTTACAACTGGTTTTTATGTTACCTCTTTTTATCTTTTACCCCTTTCAAGAGCCGGGGACGTAACAACATTGAAAGGCAATTTGCAGCAATGTCCTGTTTCCCAAATGTAATCAGCAAATGACTGTCTGCACTCACAATGCTATTAGAGCTCAGAGTGAAAATGAAAAAGTGTGCCGACAATCAGTGTAAAAAGTATTTGTTCCTCAAACATGGTTTTTACAAATTTAGCGGCATGGTAACCTGGGTCAACACATGACTCACTGGCTCAATCCCGAAGTCCACATTCACACACTCTCTGACTTTGAGGCGCTCCCACAAAGTCTGTGAGGGCTTAGGGCTGTCCAAATGCCAAATCATAAAGTGTGTGAAGGATCTCTCGCTGACTTTCTGAGCCCTTCATGCACCCTTTCCCCAAGTGGGCATCTCTGCAGACATAGCATGAGGGAATTACCCATAGTTGCATTGCATTGTGACGTATGGCAAGAATCTCCTGGGGCAACAAGTCAGGATTTCGAAAAATGCACTCCACTGAAACTGCCCTGTTGAGGGTTTCCAGTGATGTAATGATGGCTGCGGACTCTGGTCGCTTGAACTGTTTTTATCATTTGAGAAATATCTCTAAAGTGAGGAGGTTGCTGCCGAAATCGGATCTCGAAATGGTCATCCATGCATTCATCTCGAGTCGCATTGATTATTGCAACTCTGTGTTCACTTGTTTAAATAAAAAAACTCTAAACAGACTTCAGGTTGTGCAGAACTCTGCTGCCAGACTTCTGACAGGTGCAGCTAGAACAGCCCACATCACCCCTGTTTTGTCAGCACTTCATTGGCTTCCAGTCAAATTTTGTATTGACTTTAAAGTCTTGGTCCTGACTTTCCGTGCGTTGCATGGTCAAGCTCCTTAATATATTGCTGACTTGTTGTGTCCGTATTCTTCAGGACGCTCCCTTCGGTCTTCAGGCCAGAACCTCCTGATGGTCCCTAAAACTCGTTGTAAAACTCATGGTGACCTGTCCTTCCAGGCTGTAGCTCCCAGACTGGAATAAGCTGCCTCTGTCCCTTCGTGTTGTTGACTCTGTGGACTCTTTTAAAAAGCACTTAAAAGCATTGTTATTTAGGAAAGCTTTTGGATGATGTTTGTTTTTGTTTTTGGTATTTTATTTTTTCAGCCCTTTTTAAGTTTGTTTTATTGCACCTATCTATGTACAGCACTTTGTGATTTTTATCTGTGACAAGCGCTCTACAAATAAATTTTACTTACTTACTTACTTACTTACAAGCTGGTGGTCGCTAAAATATAAAATCCCTGTCGCTCCCAAAGAGTTTAGGTTTGATGCAATTCCTGAGGGTCTGTTAACATTATTGCAAGGGGGAGGGGAGGACATCATACAATACTCATCAGAGCTAATATTGTATTTGTTGTACTGTTAATAAGCAAACAATGTACCAATAAACATATTAGGAAACTCTACATCATTTTTGAGATGCCTCTTGTATGTATACATATGTTTGCATGCATATGTGTAAATATGTATTTAGTGTAAAGTCTGTTTACACACTCAGTTGTAAATCTGTACATATGAATGTATGTGTTTCACATAAATTAAAAAATGGTGGTAAAAAAAGCTGGGAGTTTATTTTATCTCGAGCAAGATACATTGCTGTCAACAATACACAAAGGGCTATCCCATTCCTATTTATAGTACTTCAAGTCCTTGCAGCCTCATGCACTCAATCACTTTCCAGGTGCAGTCTCCTAAGTCAATGAGGGCTAAGGGCTCAGGGTTTAGGAGGAGATTCATCCTGACGCACAGTTTTTTCGTTT
This sequence comes from Scarus forsteni, assembly GCA_036419115.1. Lineage (NCBI taxonomy): Eukaryota > Metazoa > Chordata > Actinopteri > Labriformes > Labridae > Scarus > Scarus forsteni. The sequence goes on from JAZDUH010000098.1 coordinate 36,500,241, forward strand.
TCTTTGATTTCGGCAGACTATACACATCCAAGGTGTATTGCTGCCCCCTCTGACACACAGCAATGTCAGAAAAAAACTGCTGGCTAGGGATGTGAAAACATTCATGAGGTACTTTGCATTGACCATTCATGGTCACATGAGGGTGTGTAGAGGGTGGGCTGTGAGGTAAATCCACCTGCACAATTTTTCAGGTGAACTGTGATTTAAAAAGGGGAAAAAGCTTGCATGTTCGCGCACACACCGTTTTATAAATCAGATTTTTTTTTGGCACACAACATTTTCAGCTTTCAAGTGCACGTTCAGTTTTATTTTGGATCCTACACAATGTTTTATAAATGAGGCCCCTGGACTGCAGGTAGACCATTCTAGCACCAGCTCTCTCACTGTGAAACCATGCTGTTGTAGCACGTGCAGGGTATGACTTGGCATTGTCTTGCTGAAATTAGCAGAAACATCCCTGACAAGGGTGGCAACAATTATTTCCGAAAACCTATTTGCACCTTTCGGTGTTACTGATGCCTTCACAAATTTGCAAGTCACCCAAGCAATGGGCATTAACATTCCCCCATACATCACAGATGCTGGCTTTAGAGCTTCTGAGCCGACAGTTATCTGGATGGTCCTTTTCCTCTTTGGCCTGCAGGACACAGCATCCATGATTTCCGAAAACAATTTAGAATGTTGACTCATCAGACTACAGCACAATTCTCCACTTAGTATCAGTCTATCTTAGATGAACTCGGGCCATGAGGCTGGCAGTGTTTCTGTGTGTTGTTGATATATGGCTTTGGCTTTGCACGGTAGGGCCTTAACTTGCACTTGTAGATTCAACAGCAATCTGTGTTGACTTTTCTGAAGTGTTCCGGAGCCCACATGGTAATACCCTTTACAGCTTGATTTTGATTTTAATGTAGCTTCACCTGAGGGATTGAAGGACACAGGCATTTAATGCTGATTTGTGGCTTAGTCACATATATGCAGGGATGTCTACAGATTCTATAAATCTTTTGATACTGTCATAAACTATAGATAATGAAATCCCTGAATTCCTTGTAATGTTGAGAAGCTCACTCACCTGTTTCCAGTTAACCTGTGGAGGGCTCAAAACAGGTGCTACTGAAGCATACATCAACATCCACAGTCTTTCCTTGCCCCGTCACCTGATTTTTTTTTTTTTTCTCTATTTGCTTGTTTGGGAACATGTTGCAGCCATCAAATTTAAATGAGTAAATTTTTATTTCCAAAAACCAAACTTAGAACTTAAAATATTAAATCTTCTGTCTTTGTAGTGAAGTTTTGTTTACATTTTACATAACCTCTGAACTTCATTGGTATTGGGGTTTGTAGTTTTTTTTAAGCCAGAAAAGCCTTGGTTTGTGAAGTTGTAAAGACAGTAGCTACTTTAAAACTGAGCCTCCATAACAAGACACATGTTTATTGCTGCTATGGAAACATTGGAGGTTATGTTTAAGATAGCTAAATTAAAAAGCTAGACCCTCCTACAAGCTGCTGTTCTGTTTTTCTTGTATCTTGTTCATGTTTTTTTTTTGCATATTTGTGATGTGACCACGATGATTGTCTGATATTACCTGTGAATTCAGCATCCCTGACTTACCAGTAATCTGCAGCTCCATTCCTCCACTCACTGTTGAAACACTATTTGAGTGTGACTCAGTTAAACATTTTCTGTTCTAGTTAGAAAAGCTGCTTTTTCTCAGCTTACCTTCACTGTTTTGAATTAAGGTATCTATGAGGGATGTAACAATACTCTGCATGTTGAAGTGTTTGTTATGACGTCCAGAGTTCAGTTTCCACGTGAGAACTGCAGTCATTTTGGTTTTGAGAACAAAACACTTCCATGCAAGAAAGCCTATGTCCCTCTATCTTGGAAATTGTGGTTATAAGTAGTCTCATGCCAGCATGCAGGGATGTCAAGTACAATTTCACATAAGGTGGGAGAAAAGCTGTTAAAATGGCTTCCCTGGTTTATGTTGCAACCTAGCGCATATTACTTTGTCAGCAACAAGACGTAAGCAGCAGAAGCGGGCAGCATGACCGCACATCTCTGCATTCAATCTCCTCTTACAACTTTGATTGACAGCCCTCTGGTGGCAGACTTTGAAACCATGCATTAAAAGGGTTAATTGAATCCTTTAACTTGATCCTTTATCCGATGTCAGAGCCTGAAGCAATTAACAGGTCATTTGTATTTCTTAATTGCCGGCCTGGCAGGTGGCTGAAGTCTGTTCATTTCCTCTTGAGAGCTGTGGCCACTCGCTTGCTCGCCTGGCGCCTCCATTGATTATAGAGGCTGATAGGACCGTGCCATCAGGGAGCCCACTCTATAAACGCTACACACTGTTTGTTCCCTTGTGTGCCGGCCAGGCTCTGCTCTCACTCAACTGAAAGGTTATGTGTGGGGTTCATGTTGTGTGCGAGTGTGGTGTCGGTGGACATGCAGTCAGACAATATAAGAGAGGAAAAACAAGTGAAGGATGATCTAAGGCGAAAGACAAGATGCAGCACAGTGACATTAAGAGGTAGAAAATGAAACAGCGTTGTTTTCCCTCCTCTTCTCTCTGCCTCATCTCTCTTTTTCAAATGCTCATGGGTTGGTAATGCTGTTTAATTCATGATGGGACAGCATGATTGATGACACCAGATATCTGAGGAATACAATTTTGAGATATCTCTTTGAACAGACAAGATACACTTTAAGATATCACCTGGGTACATACTCTTGATGCATACATGCTTTATCCAAAAATCATCAGCCACAGACATCACATCTAACACATCTCAGTATTGAGGATTACTGAGATACCAAGTGGGTTAGCAGTGATTTTAGATGTTGGAGCATGTCTCATGTGAACATTGTACCCAAAGCCATGGGTACAATTAAAAAAAGAAGACTTTCATCACTGTTGAGGCTCTGAAGCAGCTTTGTTTCCAGCCCATCTGATCTGAGGGAGCAGGGATACTTGTGAGTCTATGACAATGAACTCATTGCTGTTTGGCTGCCGAACAACGTTCAATCAGATGGGGGAGAAGAGGTCACGGGCCATGGTGCGGACAATTCAGAGCAGTCATGATATCTGCCTGTGCTGATCAGAAAACGTATACGTAGTTAGAGGATGTACATGTACCGCATAATAAACCCCAGGAAACGTTTTGTTAGAGCATTTCTCTGTGAATTGAACATTTAGCCAAAGGTGTCATGTTCTTCAGTACATTGTGAATTTTGTCAACATTTTTTGTCATACTTTTCAACAGTAGGGATGTATATGGTTATGACTTGATCGATACCGATACTCCTTATCAGTATCAATACTCAATGAAACTCTTATCGATACTACAACACGTAATTTTGTGTAAAAAATAAAGACTTTACAAGACAGTAAAAGATTCAACCTTTTTTTTTATTACCACAAGGTAATAATAAAGCTTCAACAGAATAGAAGTAATGCATTACAAATGTTTCGCAGAGGCAAAAAGAAAGCTCAGGAAATGGCAAAACCCCTTCATGCCGCCCAACAGACTGCATGTACAGGCAGACCCAAATACCTTGTGCTGCTAAAATCGATGCTGTATAGTGATGACCACTAGGGCTCTCACTTTATATTCGATATTCAAATAACCATTTGAATATGGGGATAAATATCTGTAACTGAATAGTAAATAAATATTTGAATGTAAAATATTGAGTGTAGCACCACATCAGGGCGCCTGGGGCAGTGGGCCGTTTCATCCAACAGAGGGCGCTGTGAGCGCAGCTTGACCGTCAGTCACATCCGGTGCTCTCTTGACCTCAGTAAACAAAGAGTTTCCGCCCCGAGCGGACATTTACAGCTCTGAATCATCTGAGGACAGTTGTGCCGTCGGCTTTTCATCCAAGTTATACGGCCGAGTGCAGCGGCGCTTCGTCAAGAATTTAACCCTGTGGGACTGTGTTGTTTTTGGCAGGGTCTTTACCGAAGGGGCGGATAATAGAGTCTCTGTCGGTGCTGCAGTCTTTAGTGTTAGCCGGGTTGCTAACTCTAGTTGTGTTGCTATAGCAATCAAACAGCTCGCACTCCTTTAGCTTTATACTATGCGTGCACTCCAAGTGTTTGGTGATGTTGCTAGTATTTCCCCCTTGGATGCAACTACTCTCTGACAAAGATTGCATGGGGCCGAGTTTTCATTAACTTTGCTGAAGTGAGCTCAAACCTTAGAGCGCTTAGCCCTCACCAACATGCTTGAGCCGGACGGCGGTAGTGTCATAACTACGTGACAGTTGAAGAGACATTTAAGTGCCGATAACAGTACCGTTTTTCCAAATTCTTAACGGTATTCGGGTACCGACCCAATGAGGGACCGGTACTTTCATGTACCGGTCCACGGTATACATCCGGTATACATCATCAGCAAACTTTTTTTCCCCTCATGAAAACAAGACTGTTACAAAACAAAACAAGTACACTTTAACAAAAATTAAAACTAAATAAAGTAATATTTTTGTCAACGAATCAAAACTTGACTAAAATGTTTAACAGAGAACAAATCCAATCAGAACAGATTTTTGACGTGTAGAAATAGGGGCACATTAGGATTATATCCAATTACAGCTGCTTTGGTTGTGTGGAAATGTTGGATGACTGAAGAGAGACATCCAGTCACCACTGCAGTTGGTTCTTGGTTGCAGTATCCAAGTGTAAAACATCACTTCAGAAATTCAAGGAAACATAAAAAGCGTAAACTTTACACTTTATATTTTTGTTGACTTAATTTATGGAAGATTTTGTCAACTAAAATTTCACCAATTCAGATGACTAAATTATGACTAAAACTAAATGTAGGCAAAAGACTAAAACTAAAGTTAAAAACTGCTGCCATAATTTAGACTGTTTCTGTACATACTGAGAATATTTACAGCAAATCACGTTGATTTTGCAGGACATGGCACCTTTACATGTGCTACAGATTAAGTTAAATGGCAAATCTTTTGCCTCTAAGATTGATGTGGATACAAGGCCACATGAGCAGTTATTGATAGTGAGCCCTGCCTGTTTTGTCTGTAATAGAGAGGTGTTAGGGTTCATGAAGTGCCACATTGTTTCAGCTGGGGTTGTCGCAATATTAAGACTTACAACATCAATATTATCATGTAGCAGCAATAGCACCCACCTACTACATGATCTGCCAGTAATAAATGTGATGAAAGAAACAAGCAGTCTCCTGCTGGATATGTTTTTGATGTTTTTGTCCCTAAAACTGTTACCATCTGGTGTGTCTGGTTTTAGTAAAATAGAAAAAGCTAAAAGCTGCCCACATATTTTTTACTGTTATACCACCGCTGACAAGGTAAAACACCTACCCCAATCTGGAAGAATGGATTGGCCTCTGGGGTAGCCATCGAAACTCCAGGTGGTCCAAAGCCCCAATTTGTTCATGTTGCCTCTCCCCCTCTTTTGGGTCACACCCCCTCTGTTTAAGAAATGTCACTATACTCCAGCGTTGCCAGACGTACGACAATTATCGCATTTGTACAATAATTTAGCCCTCTGTACGATGTACGATCAATAATTCCAAAAAAGGCTAAATGTACGATAATTTGACAATTTCGTGTGGTTGTTACAGATCTACCCCATTCTGACGGAGTTATCTGTAAACCCTAAATGCATCTTATATCATGTGACGTTTCCAGCCAATCATACTTTAAGTGTCATTCGTCTCAGAACGATTGACAGCCAATCATGGTCATAGGAGCTCCGCCAGGAGGAAGTCAGTCAAGTTGAGAGAAAAAAGAGCACTGAAGGAGAAGACGAGGGTGAGCGGGAGCTGAAGTGGAGGGCTGTGGAGGAGACAAGTAAGCAGCATCAACTTCAAAAGTACAGAAAGGAATGGGAAAGTGATCCTAATTTTGCTGGATGGCTGAGAATGCCCACAAAAGTGCCTGTAGGACACTAAACAGAGTGATCAATTGTGATTTTCGCGCAACAATAAGACAGTTATTTTGATAATTATCAGTTCTTTTTATTATTTCGTCAGGTGTACGATAATTTCCCCCAAAATACAATAATTTTGAGACACTGGTACGATAATTTTATATTTCCCATCTGGCAACGCTGCTATACTCCAATAAATCAGACCCAAAGTGGGGGGAGAGCAGAGTTAATATATGAGATAAAATTACAGTAAAATGCTGAAATTTTCACACAATAATAACCACGTGGGTCCATTAGTGTGTGTGTGTGTGTGTGTGTGTGTGTGTGTGTGTGTGTAAAACTTTCTGCACTTTTCTTCTAATTAACGTTAAAACATGTCCCTGGCACACAAACACCATACAAGGGTTAACTAATCAGGGTAAAATAAAAGGTAAGCAGTTTCCTCCTTACTCTGCTTTTTTTTGTTTCTTTCTTTCATTTCAGCAGTTATTCGATGGCTATGACAGAGACAATGTATCGGGATCTTCCCTCACTGTTGAGTATTGAGATATGATTGTTTACCATGGCCTCCATCTCTGACTAACATAACCAATAACATGGCTAATTCATTGTTTATTACAGCCGATTACAGAGTAGCTATATATGAAATGTGAACACACGCAGGCATCCCCATTCTGAAAAGGTTTCTCTTCTGTTATTAAACACCAGTCATCCCTAGTTTAGGCTTCAGCACAGAGCGGGTGGTCCTCCTCCCTCCCTCACCGAGAGGATTCAGCAGCGCTTCAGTTGTTCGTCTCTGGAGCTGCTCCACTGCACAGCTCCATTTGTAGCATCAACTGTCTGAATGCACAGCTTGTTAGCGGCTCCAGGCCAGCGAGCGCGCCGCGATGCAATGGGGACGCAAGCAGGGAAGCAGCAGGCCCACCGGCACTGCTGGCCCAGCCTTAATGGTCATCATAGCAGACAGGTCGGATACTGGTTCTGGAGGGAGCGAGAGCAACAGCAAGAGAGAGACGGGGAGGCCAGAGAGAGAGCGCAGAGACAGCAACAGCAGCTTTGATAATTTAAAATGACGAACAAATGACAGGGTTTTCCCTGCAAATACTGCTGTCTGCAAAAAAAGAACTGTCAATTTAATGTGGACAGTGGTCGAAAGGGTATTACAGAAACAGGGTTAAAGCTGAAGGATCAGAATAACAGGAAGATTTAGCAAATTGTCAGGGTGGATATTGGGGGTTTTATACTCTTAGCCAAAGTTATTGTACTTGCAAAAGAATCATAAGCCAGTGTGTGACCTGGGTGTTCCAAAAGGATTATGCATTCCCAGAAAATGTAATCCCACAAGAGCAAACTTAGCAAAAAATACTGATGAATTAAAATAGAGGAAATCAAACCAGAAACTGCTGTATGTACACATGGAAAAAGTTTTAAATCAGTGCTCCAAAATAGCAACGTGATGAAATAAAGAAACGGCATCAATAAGAAAATAAAACTCTTGGAAAAACATAATTTTTTACAAATTAACTTGCAGTTATGCCTTTAAGTGTGTGTGTTCTTAATCCTTGGAGGTTGGAATAAACTGTATGAGAAGGAAGATGTATTATGTGCTGAGTTGTTTTTTAAACTATATGCTGTTGCTACAACCCAGAAAACCAAACCACAAATAAGACAGGGTGTTACAGATAATACAGAACAGTCCAGCAGATGCAGTAACATATGGAACATTCTGTAAAGTAATTTAGGGAAGCAAAACAAGAAGGTGCTCCACATTCTTTCTAAAGATGAGGTAGATTATGTGTTAATAATCACAGTGTCAATATAATACAATTTTTAGGCATATCAGAGTGTAATATAACTCCCTCAGACATTCAGAGTGTTATTTGCAACAATATTTGGTGAAATATACAACTGGGCAAAAAATTTGAGTGCTTTACTTTTCCTTTTTGAAGTCTCTGTGTTTGGCGCTATATTACAATGCAGCAAAATGGCTGTGTTCTTCTGCCTGTGTGCATTGATTCTGCTCATCTGCTGTTTCTCTCTATTAAATCAGGAAGACACAACAATGGCAGAGAAAACTAATACTGGACCAAATAAGAGTGATTTTGACTCAAGTGACAACGATGTTGCACTTATTGGGGATGCAAAGCCTAACCTTTAAGAACAGAGTATACAGAAGTAACTCAAAGTGAGATTCAGTGGGCAGAAGGACAAAAGTGTCATCAGGCGGAAGAATACAAAGACATTTGCTTCATCGTGAAATAATGCAGAACAGGGACTTCCAGGAGGAAAACTAAAGTGCTCTGAATTTGTTGCTAAATTAGACATTAAACCAAACTTCGTAGGAGCTTAGTTTTACGTTAAACATTCACAGTTGACCATTTGTCAAGCTCTTTCCAGGAAGCAATCCACTGTTCAGCCATCAAGCCCCACCCTCCTTAGCTACTATCACTAGGATGGATTGAAGCTGTTGTTGCTGGGCTTGATTTCATTTGAAACAATTGGAAATGACTCACTTTTCAACTAGCCTTTATTCATGTTTAATTAATTTGATGATTTTTTTCCAAATTTTGTCCAAGTCATGACAACAAAACTGCAGTAGGGTACAAAAGGATAAAAAAGTCTAAATCTTCATGCATCTTTATAAATAATTAAAAGTATCACTACAATCATTTAGGTTCTGCCTTCACAGAAAATGTTTTTCTGTGTAAATCCACATCTGCTGCTTTTAAGTTTTGATCAGAGATTCTGTTAAGTTGATTGGTTGTTCAGTTAATCTACCAGAAATCCAACAAAGGTACAGTTACATGAAATAACTGTACCTGCCAATAGCAGTGTACCTTACCAGTAGTCTTAGCAGCTCTCCTTAAAGGTACAGCACTGCTGGGAGCGCTTTCAGTCACCTCACTGACTGTGGTCAAGTACCTGATACAACCCAACTTTAAAAATACATAAATATCACTTTATGGATTATGCAGACTCACGAGAACCAGCATTTCTCTCACTTATACATTTGTTTTGGCTTCATTTTATCACATCAGGGGTGTTTGTCAATTTTGGCAATTACCATGTTTAGCTGTTGGACAATGGATGCAGTAAGTGCCCTGATGTGATTATGAACACTCCTTTAAATGTTTGGTTTGTAAATCATGAATGCTTTTCTGCCTTATTCCTTGTGCAACAATGCTGCAGAAAAGTGAAAGTGCAGAGGTTCACCTGACAAAATGTGAGCTGACTCTCAGTCTCCTGCAGTGAAGATTCAAAATGTAGACTTTTTAAGGGCAATCCTTGTATATACAAACTGACATTTGGGAGTTATTTTTCAACATGATTTCATTTTTCTACCTGCTGTAGTGGCTGTACAGGCTGCTGACCCCATGCCCCTACCAGAGGCATTCCCATCTTAAAGGAATGAATAAAGCATTCAAAAAAAGGGAGGGACATAATGGGGGGCCTACAGATAGATTAAAGAATGGGATGCAACCATTTGCTGGATCACATCCACCTCAAGCGGGAACTAAACAAACACCAATGAGTAAATAAAAATGAAGTTTAATAAAAATGAAGTTTCAGATACCCACAGCAGCCCATGGAGATATCAAAATATGTTGTTACTGCTGCAATAAAAACAAAGTCACTTCACTTAGTCATGTTAAAATCTAAGCAGGGGGAACAGCCTGAGCAGTTGCCAGCATTTGTTTTCCGAGGAAGAGCGAGACGAAGCCACAAACAAACAGCATCTGCTAACAAAAACAAACTGTATGACCCACTTAGTGCCGACTCCAAACCAAAGGTCTTCTTCTCCATGCTCTGTGCTCTTTCTTCAAAGTTGCTCTTATTACTCACATTTGAACCCAGTGGACAAGAAACTCAGCTGGCTTCCCACTTTGACAGGGCTTGTTTTCTGCTGCCTTGCTCACACCGCTGTGTCCAGATTGAATTGAACGAGGGGCAAGTGGCTTCACTTATTGTGGAGGTTCAGACATTTGTGCCATGCTTTGAGGACACTTAAAGCACAATGTTGAACTAAAGAAGCCATTGCTACTGAAAAGATGTGGGGTCATGCTTAGTGATGATATGTAATAAGACAACAATAGCAAATTTGTAAAATCAGCCAATTTGCCTGAAAATGGAACCAGGTACAATTGCTGCTCCCTGTGGCAATCCATGGAAAATAGGTAAAAATGATGCACCTGGGGACTTTTTCACAGACGGGGCTAGCATTGACAGAAAACTCAAACAAATTAAGTCCTGTGTAAAAAGGTGGCAGCGCTGAGGTGCTGCCACTTTGCTGTTTTGTTATGAAGATAGAGAAAAAGCACACGGGAGAGAGTGAGAGATGTAAAATGGAACAACTCCCAGGGCAGTACCATTCATGTTTGCAGGGGAAAAAAATCCTAAAAGGGATTGTTGAAGAAATATAACAGCCATTAGCTGAGCAGAAAGAGGCTGCTGACAATGAGGAAACCATTTTCCTTCAGAGGGGGACTGTCCCTCAAAAGTGAATGTAATGAGCTCTGTGCAGGAAAACAGTCCAGGGTCAGCGGGGGGAGGGTGTGTGCATGTATGAATGTGTGTGGAAGGCTGTCATGAAGGGGTTACAAACTGAAAAGGAGGTCTTCAGTCCCTGTTAGTTCATTTGTGACACTGGAACAGCCCCCAGGTACACTGTGAAATGATGAACAGTAACAGGCAGCCAGTGTGCTGCACCTGGGAATGCTTTATCATGGGCCCTACCATCACACCTGTCTGCAGCCCATACAATACATGACTCAAGGCTGTACATGATTAGTTTTCCCTTGATTGCCTTCTAGGTACATGTATATAAATGCATAAATTATGCGAAAGTAGTCATTGCTGAAGTTGTTTAACTGATGGAATTGTCTTGATGGAAAAATGCATACAAGTTGTGCGGCTCATCCAGGGACCTGCCAGACCATATGAAAAAATATTACATCCCTCTTTATCTCTAATTAAGCATTGGTCTCCCTCAACAACAAAAAAAAGTAAAATTCCGTAGTATCATTAACTCTTAGTCATTTGGAGTAATTTAAGCCTTTAAATTAGACATGTTTAAGTTTTCATACACATTTAAGCTATTACCAGCTCTCGAGTAAGCCTGATTTTTTATTTGTATCAAGATTTATTTTTTTTTATAGATTATTCATTTATCTTACTTCATGACATAATGATTGTCAGTAGATAAACATACATACCTTACAAACTTTTAGATATGCAGCAAAATGCATAAATGAAACTAGTAGCAGGGAAAATGATCTTGCAGTGAAGATGGGCTGGTCTGATCCATTGTCTATAATCAGGCAGATCCATCTTGATCCAATTTACAACTGTGAGTGGCCCAAAACAGCACAGCCCAAACAGCATCCTTCAGAGCAGGAAAATATGGGAGCTACAAGCTTGACAGCAGTGCAAAGTGATAGTTCATACAAAGATTAGCATGGATGCTAACAGCTTCAATGGTTTTATCAGATCTGGACTGTATTTCTTTATTAAAAGGAAAAACAATGAGCAACACTACATTCTTATTAATAGACAGGATATTTTCACTTCACTTCCAATATCTTTTGCAGAGAAATTGTTTTACAAAGTCACTTATGATGTGTTCTTTAGATCATGGCAGTAGCACCATAAACATTGTGCTGGGGGCCAGTTTGGAGTTGAATCAGTCCTCTGGTTGTGAACCAGCGGCACTTGTGCATGTGAGCGGAGGGCATCATTTTGGAGGAGGGGTGGGAGCAGCTAGGCGGAGCCCTGAGGAGATGCTACATTCAATTTCATGCTAGTTTTCCAAATTACCGACCCTAGTTTTAAGGACCAATCAGACAATTTGGTAGGTTGGTTTTCACTACACCAAGTCATGTCTCAGTCAGCAGTAAGAAAACACCAAAACATTATCATAATAAAGTTAAAAAACAAACATGGAAAGTTAGTACTCACAACCGGATGTTGATCGGGGTATAGGTAATCCCTCTGCCATTGTCCACATAGCTGTCAAGTCTCCTGTTTTGGGCATAAAACTACTGTATTTTACGTATTTTATCCTCTTTCCTGACGTCCTCCCATTCGTCTTCTCTCGTGAATCCCCTGTGTGATGATATAATTATAAAAAACATTCCTCTGCCTCTCCAAACTGAAGCCTGTCACTAGCCTGAATGGGGCAGTAATGTTACAAAATGATAAATGCCAACTGCTGTGAAACCAAAGAAGAAGAAAAAGCCTCACAAGAACTTCCACCTGCAGTAGCCTGGGTGGCAGCTGCTGTGAGATTAGAGCCAACTGCAGAACAAACCAAGAAAAACAAAGTGTTTATTTTAGATTTCTTGTACATCTGTCTTAATATGTGAGGAATACTGGAGCTTGGTTGTGGATGTGAGACAGCTCGTAGTGGGCTTCCTTAATTTTCAAAGCCAAAACTTTACAGGGAGGCATTCTCCAGCGTACTTGGATCACTCTCAGCTCAGCTTCATACACTGAATCAGAGTCTGTACATCCTGGCAAAATGTACGCGCAGGAGGCGGGCAGAATGGCGACAGGATTTGATTGGTTTGAAATGTGGGCTACAAAGATGTGATTGGTTGGTGTTTTCCCAGGTTTCTTCCTGCTGTACATAGCGGATAAGTTTCGCTCTATTTTAAGAACACATTATGAATAGATTGCCATCGGGTCAAAAAGAACATTTTAACCAGTATTACAAAAAGTATATCTAAATCAGATTACCAACCCCAGCTTTAATGAATGCGATCGACAGATCAATTGTTCCAGTCACCTGTCAGATATGCTTTTGAAAGATTATGCCCATTCCTAAACAATTTCTATGGATAAGAAAATCGTGAAAGTGTATTACGGGTACTGTGCTCACCATGTGGCAATCATAATGTGGGATACCCCATAACTTAAAACCTTGTAAATCTAATCAGGTCATTGTTTGGTTTAAGACAACAATTGGGCCAGTAGCCGTATTTGTCTTATGGATAGAACTGGCACCTCTAAGTCTTTGGTCTTTAAGATTCAGCATTTGTGTTCAGTCATAATCCTCTGAGTAATCTGAGTACTCTGAGTACCTCCCAAAGACTGAAAACATGCTCACTTACGACTCTGAATTGCCCTTATGTGAGTGTAGGCATGAATGGTCGTTTGACTCTCTGTGTCACCCTGTGAGCAGCTGGCGGCCAATTCAGGGATTACTCTGCCTCTCACTGAATGTTGGCTGGGATAGATTCCAGCCCTCTGTGACCCCAGAAGGATAAGCAGCATAGATAATGTCAGGTTTGAGAGCACATGCTGGGTCGGCACTTCTCCATTCATCATTCCTGACGACTCATCTGTACCACCAGCAACAATAACCTATAGAGGCTACGTGCACTAATGTCTGATGGAGCAAGGGTGCAAACCCTATGCCCCAAGACTCCAAAGGAAAGAGATGGTAGACTGTTTTAGCTAAGTTATCAACAGCCATAACTGGCGGCAGTGCCCCAGGAAGTCAGCTTGCAGCTCCCCAGCCACCAAACCAACTTCCAAGTGTGTTTCAATGGGGATTTGAACAGATACCTGCTCAAAAGAGGTATTTAAAGAGAAAACCTTTCCCTATCTGCCGGAGGTTGAAGTTGTGCATAGTGTGGGGCCCGTGATCGTCTGACTGCAGAGATACCAGCTGAGGGAGGCAATTCTGGAAATAGCAAAGAAAGAAAAGGTGCTGAAATACAAGGAGATGAAAATAAAAATCTTTCCTGACTTGACCGCAGAAATGGCGAAGGGAAGAGCACAGTTTAAGGATCTAAGGATGAAGCTGTTTCAAGTGAGAATCAAAAATGGTTTCATCTATTCTTTTATGCTGGTTATAACATTTAAAGGGGAGACAAAATACTTACAGGACAATGAAACAGCAGAGAAGTACTTCAATCAAGCCATCAAATCATCACTGTCAGCGGGCTGTGATGAAGATGAGTGAGAATAAGGTGAGAGTTAAAAGTAGATCTGAAGGTGATATATGAGGAGTCCATGCATTTGAAGAACTAAAATAAATACAATCTACAACATGGACATTCTGCAAAAAGAAAAAGTTTAAATGACTTTCTATTTGAGTGATGTCTTCATTAAAGGCAATGCCTGAATTAAAATGAAGGGAAATAATGCCTAATATTTGTATCAGTAAGAGATTAGTTAGAGGGCCAGAAAGTGAGTAAGTAGTTGACAAGAATTTTGGTTCGATAGATTACTGGTGAATTATCCTATGGTCTATACATTTTCTTTAAAGAAAGAGATTAAACTAAGCCCTGGGAGGATTAATTTAAGAACAATGATTAACAGCATTAATATTATTATTATAAACTCTGGTGTAATTTTCTCCTCTATAAATAAACTTGAGAATGTTACTTTATGAGTGGTTCTACACACACAAATGTTGCTGGAATGATCAGAAAGATAGGCTGCGTTTGGGGTACTTGGGGTTGTAATGGTGACTAATTTGTGGCAATATGCTGAGTTATTTGTAAATCTGTGTTTGTCTATCTATGTGTGGATTTTGTTTAAGTGTTGCTATTTAGTGTGTTTTTGTAGCTCTGAAATCAAATCTGTCACAATGAAATTTAAGCACGGTTTTGGCTTATGAAATGTCACATGAACTACCCAAAAAGGGTCTTAGAATAGCCCATATAAATACATGCAGTATGAGAAAAAAAGTAATAAAAATAAAACAGTTTTACCTTCAAATAATTTACATGTACTTGGAGTATCAGAAACTCATTTAGACTCAATGTTTGAAGATGTTACTAGGATAATAAAAGGGTACAACATCTACAGAAGGGATAGGAAAACAAATGGAGGACGTCTACCATGTTAAATACAAAATAATATACCCATTAAAATCAAACAGGATTTAATGTCGCCAGATTTTGAGGTTCTCGTGCTTGAAGTTTTTTTTAAAAAAACATCATAAACCCATTCTAGGAGGGGTCTGTTATACACCATCATGTTCTCATGTAGGGCACCTGGATAAGATTTGTGAGACGTTAGAAAAAAATGTTTCACAAACTCTGAAGTCTATTTTATGGGTGATAAGAATGTTGACTGGAATGCCACAAATTATGCAATGAAAATGAAACTTGCAAATGTATGTGCATCTTGTGGATTACAAATGGTTAACAAGCCTACTAGAATAGGGGTAAATAGTAATGGTAAATGGGTTTCGACTTGAATTGATCACATGTATGTAAACATGCCTAGGATTTGTTCTAAGGCTGTGTCTATGGCTGTAGGATATAGTGAGCATAATGTTATAGCAGTTGTTAGAAAGACAAAGGTGTGTGAGCGAGGATGTCAGGAAAAGGCCATTTAAACACTTAAGTCAAATGGATTATGTTAATAATAATAATAATAATAATAATAATAATAATAATAATAATAATAATAATAATAATAATAATAAACTTTATTTATATAGCACTTTTAAAAACAGGGTTACAAAGTACTTTACAGACCAAATTTAAAAAAAAAAAGTATTTTCTCATAGTGATCCTGAGGAGGCATTTGGTGCTTTCAATGAGACGTTAATGGAGATAATAGAACGTCATGCGCCTTTAAAGAAATTTACAGTAAAAAAAATATCAATGCACCGAGGTTGGAGGATAATCTTAGAAATATATGACCGAAAGAGATCAAGCGAAGTTGATGGTTGCATCATCAAATCTAAAATTGGACCATCAAGTTTACTGTAAACTAAGAAATTGTGTCTCACTAACTAAAAAGATAAAAAGAAGAAGAAAAATGTTATGAGAACAAAAGCAATGATATAATTCATGACAGTCAACAACTATGGATGTTATTAAATTATTTACTCAAGGGAAATTGTAAGTCTGCACCTTCATAGTTAGATATTGGAAGAGAATTTTTTCGAGTAAACCCTTTGACATTGCCAATTATCTGAAAAAAAAATTGTCAATTTAAAAAATGTGGTTCAGCACAAAGAATTTGGGAACAAAATTAATGAATCAAATCATGGAGGGTAGAGAGTGTACTTTTGAAATGTCGTTAATGTCCGAAAGCATGAAAAATAGCCAAAATTGAGCAAATACCAAAAAATAAATGTTGCAGTTTTCTGATGTAAGTAGTCGACAGATAAGTATATTACCATTCCTAAGTAAATTCATGGAGAAGGTTGTCTTTGAACAAATTCAGCTTTATTTTTCTAGCAATAAATTGTTTAGAAATTATCAGCATGCATATAGAGAAAAGTGCTTTATGGTCACAGCTCTGACACAGATGGTAGATGGCTGGTATATGGGCATTAATCAGAGGAAAATTGTTAAAGCAGTGTTTCTAGATTTTTCAGCAGCTTTTGATATTTTAGATCATGAATTATTCCTGGAAAAGTTAAAGCACAACCAGTTTGTTCCATCTGCATTTTTATGGTTCAAAAGTTCTTTAAGTGATAGGAAGCAAATGGTGTACTTTCTTGGAAGTGAGTCTGCTCTTAAAGAGGTAAAACAAGGAGTGCTGCAAGGCTGCCATTGGCCACTCCTGTATTCAGCTTTTATTCATGATTTTCCTTTGGTATTTTACAATGCTCACATTGCAATGTACGTTGATGATTCCACTATTTATCTGACTGAATACTCAATTGAATATTTAAACGAACACTTAGCTTTAGAAACAGGTAATTCAAACTTTGGTTTTTTCACAAATAGATTATTGTCCAATCACATGGGTCAATGCTTCAGTAGGAAAACTGCAACTGGTTCAAAACAAAGCAGCAAGGGTGACTCTTTTATGTGGATTGAAAACAAATGTCCTAATGAAAGTCTCTCTTGGTTGGATGTGAGAAAAAGATGTATGGATCTGTTCATGGTTCTTTATGAAAAGTGTGATCACAACAAGAAAACCATCCATCTGCTATGAAAAATTATCTTTTAGTGCAGAGATGCACAATTGTGTAACACGGCAGGCAATCTGAGGCTATTTCATTTAACATCAATGTAAAACTGCTGGACAAAGGAATGTGATGTATAGAGCAAACTATATAACACAACTAACTCATATCACAACTTTTGAAAGGAAACTTAAAGAGCACGATCTGAAAAGGAATTTCATTAGCTAGTGTTTCTCTAAGGTCACCAGTCTCAGTGTCATTGTTGGAAATTCTTGAGAAAGCAGCATATTGAACAATGGAGCTTTGAGTTTTTATTTATTTATTTTGATATACTGTATGTTTGTATGTAAGTGTGTATTTGTTTATATATGTATATGTGTATGTATGTGTATATGCATGTATGTATATGTATCCAGCCCATCAAATGTCTTTATTAATTGTACATAAAGTGCTTTACAGGTCTTGTGTATTTGTGAGTAATGCTGTTTGTGAATGTAAGAAACTTTGTAAATTGTGCTGCTGCCTATCTTAGCCAGGACACTCTTGTAAAAGAGATTTTTAATCTCAGTGAGTTTCTTTTTCTGGTTAATACAAGTTAAATGAAAAAATAAAAAAATAAAAAACATATATATGTGTGTGTTATCTATTGTTTTGATTATATGTACTGTCACATGTAAATTTAGTCGACCCCAGGAAGAATAACTGCTGCTATAAAAAGCTAAAGGGGATCTAAATAAACTAAAGTAACTAAACACCATCCACCCTCCGGCTCAAGTCCTTACAGGCTGAGCTACACTTCTCCCATATAATGGATGGATATGGTGTATATGTTCATTAATTTTATCAGTTTAATGTGTTATATTGCAGTATGTTGCTAGTAACAATAATGTTGGGTGAGGCTGCTCAGTTGCAGATTTATTTTCTTTTTTTTTTCGTATTTTAATTATTATTATATTATTATTATTATTATATTAATCTGCTTGGTACTGGAGATGTGTTCTATTTAGATGAAAAAAAAATACCTACTAAAGATTGTAGTTCAGTGTGTCCTTATTAATGTAATCTACGTTAAGTATATGTTTTCTGGAATAGTATTGTGCTCTTTGGTGACTGAGGCTTCATTAGGGCTCGAGTGGTTCAAGCAACAGGTAAACAATGTTTTAGGATACATGTTTTTAGAATAGCCATATGAAGTCTGAAGGATTGTCCCAATATTTATTACGGGACATAATAATTTTAATCACTTTTCACAGAGGATTCTAAGCAAATGCACTTGCTGATAACATAAAAAATGTAACTAAACAAAAAGAGGTCATGTCTGACCTGATTTTAGATTTATGTCTGATTTTAAATTCACAAAGACAGATGAAAGTGTTTTGGTTTAATGCTGCAACATTTACTGGAAATTGCTACATAATTTAAACTGTGGGTTATGCTCGACTTTAATAATGTAGGAACACACACTTTGACAAAGACACACTCATTAACACACATTCACACACACGTGTATACCTTCCCAAATCTTGGTGCAAAAGATCGACAGTGTTCTAGTAAGATTAGCAGTTGAACTCTCTTGTTCACTTGTGGCTTGTGGCAAAATGGAATCAATCTTTTGTTTCCTCACATTTGGACCACTGTAATGCACTTTATATAAAAGTAAATCAGGCCTCAATTTCTCGCCCGCAGTTAGTCCAAAATGCAGCTGTGTGTCTTTTAACTGGATTGGGGAACTTATCCCCCCCATCCTGGCCCTTCTTCACTGGCTCCCCATTTATTTTAGAATCCATTTTTGGATTATAATGATTGTTTTTAAATCTGTAAAGGGATTTTCAACTCTTACATCTCTGATCTTTCAAAGTCTAAACCCTGTCAAGATCTTGAGGTCCCAAGAGCAATGTCTTCTTCTCGGTCCTAAAGTACAATTATTTATTAATTTTTAATCTTCTTCATTATTAAAAGTGTTTTTATCTTTCATATTTGCCTTCTGTTTTGTTTTGTCTCTGCTCTATTTCATTCTATTCCATTTCAATTCTAATAATAGTCATTTACTGGGCAGCACTTTGGTAAACTTCATTGTTTTTAAAATTGTGCTTTATTGACACAGTACTTCTGGTTGAACCAGTCGTTCATATAAGATGATTTTTTTTTAACAAAAACTTCCTTCACCTTGGTACTTTTGTGATCAGCAGCTGTTCTTCATGATTCTTACATGAACAGTGGAAACAGTAGACAATAAGCTACACAGAGGCTTCACTTTGTCTCACTTCAGAGCAAAGAACCTGAAAAGTGAACTGAATTTCTTGGGATTATCAAATAGATATGGTATTTGTTTGCCACCTTCAAGACTAATATATATCTCATACTATTGCCTTTTTCTGTAGGGTAACAGCAATGCTTCAAAAATCTTCTGTGATTGAAAAGCTCTTAAATATGTAGTGACAGACATGCTAGCTGGTCATTGCTATAACACTGGACGTATAAATATAGCATAATAACAGGAAAAAAAAAAGGCCATGTGTAGCTTGCCCTATGTTTAACAGCAGACCCTCACCTCAGTCCGGGCGAGGACACTCTCCTCTCTTCACTTTTTTGATCTCCAGATGGGAAGCAGGCAGGCTATTCCTTTGTGCTGACAGGTGACGGCAGGCCTTCTGAAGAGGGAGAATCACACTTTGTAATGAGCTATCTCCTCCAAATCAGCTCAGGAGGGTGGACCCCGAGGTAGAGGCTGGAAGCTGACACTTAGTTGTGATGGGACTTAAAATACTCTGTGCATGAGAGGAACATCAAGAGTATGTTAATGTGTCTATGCATCAGTGTCGTAAGCGTCATAACGCATTTTGGCATCATGTTAGTTAAGTCAGTGATCTGTGACACAGCCAGGATTAGGTTCAACATTGCACGGCTGACAAATGTGCCATTAGAGCCTTTGAGGACTTACACTTGACGCTCAACTCATAGGAAACCGGATGATGACTGCATCTCTATTTTTTACTCTTTTCCATATTCACTCTGCAGTTCACCCTCTCACTAGATGACCCAATGATTGTTGTGTTTATTCAGTGGTTAACAAACAGAGCCCACGTGAGACCATTTGAACACTTACTAATGAATCATTGGCAAGCACTAAGAGGTCGTCTCAAGTGGCCCAGTAATTGGTTGTTGCATATTTATTTTGTAGAAAAATATGCAGGATTTCACAAGTGTAGAATATAATGAAATGTTTTAATGGTGATGGTGTCTGATTACTCTGATTACAGCCTATGAACTCAAAGAGGAAAGTTAAGGCTGCTGGTACCTCTTCTGCACCCTGGAAACTTCAAAACATATATTTATGATACATTTATTATATTCAATGCTATGACATTCATTTTTCACAAAGGTGTGTAATGTGACAAATTTTCTGAATATGGACAATATGATTTGGACAAGGTCTTCAATAATCGATTGAACATGAAAAAAATGTTTTGTAGTCATTCACTTTGGAGCACTCTACACCACATCACCACATCATCACCACCAATTTAAACAGATGGCCATGGCACAATGAAAACATACAAT
Source organism: Scarus forsteni (assembly GCA_036419115.1). Lineage (NCBI taxonomy): Eukaryota > Metazoa > Chordata > Actinopteri > Labriformes > Labridae > Scarus > Scarus forsteni. Next base: position 36,520,611 of record JAZDUH010000098.1, read on the forward strand.
GTGTATTGATGAACATTCAATCAGGACATCAGGCTGGACATTTGTACTTGTATTTTTTTCCATCATAATGCACCATGTTCACATTGTAAACCACTTGGGATTTTTTTTTTTCTCTAGGAAGCACTGGAGACTGTGTGGAGGCTTCTACAGCACATTCTAAGAAATGAGTGCCACTAACTTGACATGTGCATCCAGGAGTGGATGAAATGTGTCAATAGGTCAGACTTGAATCTCTGCTGCTTTGAGGGCTGCAGCCTTTTAAATGAGGCATGATTAAGTGGCTAGGTCATCTGTGCTTCAGACTGTAAAGACTGTTATTGACTATTGCAATATGTATTGATAAATAACACTTCAGTAAAATAGGAGATTGAAGACACTTTAATATTTTAAATCTCCACATTAATCTATATATACACTATATTGCCAAAAGTATCATCTTGCCAAATCCACACGATGCTGTGATGGGTGTGAGGGCAAAGGAAGGGAAGTAAAACTTAAGCACTTAAGCGACATCCCATTCCTAATCCATAGGGTTCAATATGACGTCGGTCCACCCTTTGCAGCCATAACAGCTTCTTTTCTGGGAAGGCTGTCCACAAGATTTAGGAGTGTTTATGGAAACTTTTGACCATTCTTCCAGAAGTGCATTTGTGAGGTCACACACTGATGTAGGATGAGAAGGCCTGGCTCTCAGTCTCCACTCTGATTCATTCCAAAGGTATTCTATCTGGTTGAGGTCAAGACTCTGTGCAGGCCAGTCAAGTTCATCCACACCAGACTCTGTCATCCATGTCTTTATGGACCTGCTTTGTGCACTGGTGCACAGTCATGTTGGAAGAGGAAGGGGCCAGCTCCAAACTGTTCCCACAAAGTTGGGAGCATGAAATTGTCCAAAATGTCTTGTTATGCTGAAGCATTCAGAGTTCCTTTGACTGGAACTAAGGGGCCAAGCCCAGCTTCTGAAAAACAACCCCACACCATAATCCCCCCTCCACCAAACTTTTCACTTGGCACAGTGCAGTCTGACAAGTATCATTCTCCTGGCAACCGCCAAACCCAGACTCGTCCATCGGATTGTATGGCTTGGAAGCAGCTGCTTGGCCCATTCATGAAGCTCTCTGTGCACTGTTCTTGAGCTAATCGGAAGGCCACATGAAGGTTGGAGGTCTGTAGCGATTGACTGCAGAAAGTTGGTGACCTCTTCGCACTATAGGCCTCAGAATCTACTGATGGTCGTCAATTGACGTGGCCTACCACTTAATGGCTGAGTTGCTGTCATTCCCAAACACTTCCACATTCTTAGAATACAGCTGACAGTTGACTGTGGAGTATTAAGGAGCAAGAAAATTTCATGACTGGATTTGTTGCACAGGTGGCATCCTATCACAGTTCCACGCTGAAATTCACTGAGCTCCTGAGAGTGACCCATTCTTTCACAAATGTTTGTAAGCAGCTGTGGCATAGACCTTTCATCGGTGATGGTGTAATAACTTTGTTAGGCAATGTCTAATTAACTTCTTAAGCACTGTATACTTTAACAAAAGTGTGCGCTGCCAATTCCTGTAACTTGAATTATATACATCTTAAAAGGAAAAACATCTGAAGAAGTCAATCTGCAGGACTTTGCTGTTAACTATGTAAGTTCCGGATGTTAATCCTTCTTTCAAATCCAGTGATAGATAGTGTCATTACGTGCACAATGAGTGCTTAAGTCCAGTTAATTATGCAGGGTACCTCTTTAAACCTTATCTCATTGTAACTATTTTTAGTTTCTCTGGCACAGTATGAGGGGGTGGAATGCTGCTCATGTCAGTGAAACTGTAGGCTTCTCATCGATCCATCACCTTTTTAAAGGAAGGAAGGCATAAAGATAAAGGTAGGCCTGCCCAAGGTGGTTACATATGAAGTAATGTTGATGCAATAACCTTGAGAAATACATAATAGGCAAAGTATTGGGGCAATGTTTTTGCTAAAAACAGGCTACAGCTCTGAAAGTTACAGTTACCAATCTCACCAATGATCATGCAAGACCTTTCTCTGCAATTCCATGAAGTTGGAAAGAACAAATACTTAAATGACAAGGCAAATGAATGGCAGACAAGCATGAGTTTAAAGCTTTAGTTTGTCCTATTTTCTTGTGGACATTTGTCAAACAAGCCTCCAGTGACATTTTCCAGTGCTAGCTATCAATTTGATCTGTGCTTGTCTCAGACAGTCAGAGGATGATGAAGGTTTCTCTGAATATTTAGGGTTACTTACTCTTTGGAACCAAGATGGTCACTTGGAAAAGAAATAAAACACTGTCAAACTTGAGCAGACAAATTTCAGTTTAAAGTCACTATCTTTAAATATTTTTTATCGAACCAGTTTGGATGTATAATTATTGATGAACGTATGTTTCAGGCAGTGGGATATTAAGTGAACTGAAGTCATTAGTATGTACAGTCTCACCATGCATTACCAAAACCTCTTTAGTGATGACCTCTGGTTTATTTACATCTGTCCAATCTCCACTAAGTAGCTATGTGAAGCAGAGTGAAATAATTGCGGGAAAATATATCTCTTTTTTTCATAAAACGTACTGAAAGCCCTAAAGTGATGCAAAATTTAGCACATACACTTTTCAGGTGCTGGGGAGATTTCAAGTACAACTTGTTTCAAGAAGGAAAGAGACATGTAGGCATCTTTGAATGTGTTCTTTGCTAATGAGCTGCTAAAAGCCAACTTCAATAAGAACAGCTGTTTGAGAGACATATTCCATTATAATCCATATTTGTTAATTTACAGACTAAAAAATCTCACTAGATACCACATGAAAATCCACTTGAAAGCAGACTGACTCGAATTACTGTGGTGAAACAAATGACCCCTAATCTCTTAAAATTACTTTCCATGCAACAATAACAATAAAAAAACATGTTTAGCTTTTCTTATCCAGCCACCACAGATTGTGTGAACTTAAAGGACTTTCTCTGTATATTATATAGTAAGTGATATTGCTTGACATTTAGGATTAAACTCATGTGCTGTCCGTTTTTCATGTTGGCCTTCAACTTTGCTTTGTTTTGCCTTCAGTACATTCCATAACATCATATAGAAAAATGGTTTATAAAAAGGCTTATTTTTTATATTCTGCAGCATCAGGACTTCACACTATACTCCTGTGTACAGAAACACACACACACACACGCATCCATCACATGGACCTATTAGTTTGACCTCTGATCATTGTTTTGCAGCAGGTCAAGAACATTGACGTGTGGTAGCATAGCATGGATTGTTGAAGGACTGCAGAGCTGTTGAAAACATGGTCTCCAGTCATGCTAAACTAGGATCATCGCAGAGAAGACTGGCCAAGCAATCTAAACAATCGGGGTCAAAAGTGGGACATTTTTAGAATATCAGTGGTTGTGAATGTACTCTAGCAGCCTTAAAGACTAAAAATATAAACCAGGGCTAATGCAAATTGTGGGCTCTCTAATAAAGCTTTTAGTGTTGAGGAGATGAAAAATATCAACATTTCACACTGCAGAAAATACTTTGCTATAAAATGACCTAAGCCTTGTGTATTTCCCCTTGTGATTGACTTTTTAATCCAAGCATATAATGCTATTATTCATGCTGTGTTTATTTTCTACTGAATTATTTCTTGCTTTAAACTTGTCGGTGAATCATGCTATAGAGCCGGAGTGACCCTGTGTGTCATTTCTTACAGAAGCAGAAGTCTGTCTACATTGTAGTCCTTTGAAAGATAACATAATTTAAAAATTACTTATTTAATAAGATGTCCAGTTTCTCTTTAAGAAGCACAACATTTTATTGCTTTGCTATAAGAGTTCAACCTTTAGCTAACTGAGGAATTTAAAGAGCCATAACCATAAATAGAACTGAGTGGATTTTGGTGTGAAATACTTAAGGATATGGCCATCAATAAAGTAATATTTTATCCTCAGCTTGAAGGACAATACTTCACTTCATGAAAGCACAAGACTGAAAAAAAAAAGTTATCCTCACATCAACATTGTGTGAGACATCTCAATTATTACTGAATAACCTGGAACACTTTTCATAAACAGTGAAGTTGTAAGACTAAGTTGACAAACTTAATACCACATATCCTAAAATAACTAGAAAAACTCAAAGCTGCAAGTCACTCTGCTTGTGAGACAACACAGCAGTAGTGCAGCCTATATAAGGGATAAGACTACGTAACTTGAGCACAATTTTTGCCTAACCCATCAATATAATGGTTTCAGGACTCATCTGTAGTGACAACTGATCATTTCTTGTGTGGTGGTGTCATGGTGAACAACTATTAAAATCTCATCTGGGATGCTGCTTGACTCTTTGCCTAGCATGTTAAATGTTTAGAGCAAAGAGCACTTTGCACATGTGACAGCCATCGGTGTAAACAATGTCTTGTAAAGGAACAACCACCTCACATTTTTAAAAAAGACATGATGGAGAGAAATACCAGAGGCACCATAACACCACAGTGAGTAACTAAACTAGTAGCATTTAGCTACCAGCTAGCAGATAATTCATCATAACTTTCCAAAAGACAAACTTATTGTAATGCAAGTGCAATATTCTTGTTTGTTCAGCATCACTCTTCCTTCTTGCAACATCACCACGTCAGTAAAAAAAATGAAGTCATATACAACTGTGCAGTCTGTTAAGCTTGTCAGCCAAGTCTTTGCACTATTTTATGTCTCTGTGATCACCTTATCTACATGTTGATTATTGTAACAGACAAAAAAATGTGTAGTCTGACGATAGAAATGTGCCCTCCAAAGAAAATTTTGGTTAAAATCAGAGGCATTTGCTAAAAAAAAATAAAATAAAAAAAATAAGATGGACCAGTACATCCTGATTAGTGTGTTCGTTGGCAGACTGCTGAAACAGTTCTGTTTTATTGACAAATAAAAAAAGAACTCCTGAGTCACCCTTTGTAATAGACCTTTAATATGTGACGTCACAATTTGGTCCTGCCCCTAACTAGACGGCAAAGGACGCTCATCATATTCACTGGACATCGTTGATGAATAAATATTCTGAGCCATGTGGTAAACTGATCTACAAATTTACCTTTATATTTCCTGTCAAGTCACTGCTTATATTGCTTTCCAGCAAATCTTGGAGGTCAGAATCTAGAAGTTGCAAATGAGATGCGTCATGGTAATGCCCCCTTTTTTTAGATTTTCCTATTGTGAAGTCAGATAATCGTCAGCTACCCCAATTTTACCAGCATGTAGATGGAATGCATTTAAGTATGGTAATATGTGCAGGTTGAACTAACTTCCATTACCACTTGGGGAAAATACTGATGAAGCTGTATTCTATTGTCCCCTTTTACGTTCATCCTTTAGGTTCTTCTCAATAAATAACATTCATTTTTTTGTGTGCTGTTAATAACAAAATGGATAAAAGAAAATAAGATCTAAGTGTTCTGAGAGCACAGACCTCTGTCAAGGAATTTCCTAAACTGGTATCATCTTAAATGAGGTGGAACTGTCCTATCTCACACTGTTAACAAGTCCTTGAAAAAAAAAAAAAAATGAATCACTTCTCCCTTGTACCATGACCAAAATGATCTGAAAATTCCATCAAAATTGATTAACAAAATATTCATTTAAACTAAAAAAAATACTTTCAAGGAATGTAAAAAAAAATTCCTGGGACTGCATCAGGATCCAGATCACATCTAAAATCAAATCAACAGGTCCGTGGTCCATTTTTCACATATCTTTAAAATATCACCAGATCATCAAATCCCATCAATCATATTTTTGGAGTTATCCTGTAAGAAACTAATAAACAAGACAGGCAAAAATTGACTTCTTTAGTTGAGTAAATAATAACAATATTAATCAAATCACTTTATCATTTTCCTTCAACTCAAATACATGTTTGCAGAGACGTATTTAAAGTTTTAATGATTACCTCATTATTATTATTATTATTACTATTTTTGACGTTTAATCCTTCATGGGGTTAGGTTGTTCTCTTTTCTTGGGGTTGTCATCGCAGCATGACCTGATGAGCCGACAATGGAGGTTAAACACCACGTTACTGGGAAATAAAGCCAGCCTTTGGGACGTCTTATTTACCAACTAGAGCACCAACTAGAGCCTGATCTATGACACGGAGAGGACAGTTAGTATGCGAGAAGAAGAAGCTAATTAAGAATTAGTGAACAAGTGTAATTGAAAAAATACAGCTCCTCTGAGTAAATGTGCATGCTTGAGCTCCATTTTAAAATTGAGACAACTGCAGCCTCATACTGAAAAGCAAAATAACTTCCAACTTAACTGATCTGAGAGGCCATAGCTGTTTTAAAGGAAGGGTGAAAGAAAGGTCCCTCTTTGGTGTCAGGGGACCACCAGAGTGCTGTCGACTCCCCTTGCCATCGGCAGATTCATCAATGCTGAAACATCCTTTAGGCTCACCAGTCTATCAGACAGACTATCCTGACTGAAGTACTCACACTCGGCAACTCACACGTTCAATACGGCTCTGAATCCAGCAGGGAATTCCTCAACTTAATGGAAGTGTAGAAGGACCCTTGACCTGCTCCAGTGCATTATTGTAGTCCATTTCCTTTTATGTCATCGGAAGAACAGCTCTGTAGTTTTCAAGGAAAGGTGTACCACGTGTATTTCCCCTCTAATATTAACTCCATGTGGCATGTTGCCTGTATCCTGTTTATCTCACAGCTTTCTCAGAGAGGCCAAGAGTCAGCTCTTCACTTTTGATGCTCAGAGGAATCATAGCATCCAAATACCAGTCTCTGAAGAATTTTTAAGAAAAATAATCTGCTGGGGTAAAGAGCACATCCAGAGCGGGCCAAATGTACTGCTTAAAATGCTGGTAAAACAACCTCCAGAGCTTACAAATTGAGCTATCTTAGAAATGCCAAAAAATCATGTCATACAAATAAACATGGCTCAAATAAAAGTAAATGTTATCAGCAAAATAACACATTACCAGGCTGATGGAAAAAATAGTTTTTCACAACAGCAAATCAACAGTGAACCACTTAGCACTTAAATTACATTTTAAAGTTGCAAGTAATCAGGGACATAACTCTCTTGAGATGCAGAATGTTGGTGATAGTTGTCTGCTCTGTGTAATATCAATTAATCCACTCCTCTGAACTTGACATTTCAGTAATGTTATTATTGTGTAGTAGATATTAAAGCAGTGTAAAAGTGTATCAAGTGTATTTTTGCATTGTTTTTTTTCTCTCTGGATGTGTTATATCAGGCCAGAGAAGATGTTGGAATTAGTATAAACAATGTAAGATAAATCTGATAAACACTAGATCAAGATGGCAACAGCCAATAGAAAGTGTTTGTTCGGTTAAGAACCTTTAAAACATAGGTTTAATTAAACAGTTGTGCTGTCAATAATATCCATAACAATTGTCATACTTATGCACATACACACATAACGTAAACCCACTCTGTGTATATATACATATATAACAAGACAAAGAGGGAGAGAGAGAGAGAGATACAGTACATATAAAGGCTGTTAGTGTGCAGAGTGTGAAGCAATCAGTGTGTAAAAGGCAAGAGTACCCGCTCAGTCTGTGTGCACTTTTGTGCCTGTTATGAATTGTGCATGCAGTGATAGCAGATCACCCTCAACATGCCCACTTACCGTATTTGCAAATGTTTACACATGCAATTTAGCACTTGTTATTTTGAATCTTAGTGGATCAAGCCCATAGAGTTCAGAACTCCATTAAATGTGCAGCTGAAGTGTCTCTGTGCACTGGCTGTGTTTTAACATTTCATAAAGATCCATGTTTTATTGTTTTAAAGTGGTGAGTGGCTATGCAAAAGCCTGGATGTAAAAACACATATGTCATGCACAATAAGTCTGATCTTCATACATTAGAATTGAACGAAAAAGAAAAGAAAAGAAAAGAAGCTTTCTTTGAGAGAAGATCATGAATTTTTCCACAATGTTAATATGCTGCTGGAGCTGTATTGTGATCATGACCACAGTTCCAGTTTAGAATCTCTTAGCAAAATCTGGATATACACAAAATGCTGTGATATTGTCAAGACCTGCATATCTATAATACTACAAGTGTAAGCTGCATGAAACCTGTCAACTTGAGTGTGCTTAGATTCATTCAGATGAGATTCATCAGCATCAGTATACACTCATTGAGAGAGAGAGAGGCTGAGTCACCACAGCCAAGCTGTAGCCCCAGCCCTTGACGTCAGAGAGGGCAGGTAGGGTTCAATGCTGACTTGATGCAAACCCATTTAATTTTTAAAACGGACCTGTATAAAAGACAATTGAAAAAAAGGAAAAACTGCCTTAAAGTCATTTATTCCTGATTTATAAAAATGGACTTTCTTAAGATTTTTCCAAACCAATGTCAGTTTTTCACAAAAATGTTGTGGTGTAAGTTTAAACTTGAGCAACAACAATCTAAAATCATTTTTTTTTTCAAGATATCTGAAAGGACTCAGCAAGATTAGCAGTTTATCCACAAAATATGAATAATAACGCATGATCCATCCATCCATCCATCCATCCATCCATCCATCCATCCATCCATCCATCCATCCATCCATCCATCCATCCCTCCCTTTAAAGTTGTAAGCCCAACTAGGCTGCCCCGAAACTCCAGAGCTGAAACAGAGCTCCACTCTGGCCCTGCATCCAGACTTTTTTTTTATCCAAATAAGTAAGACATCCAGGTTTTTTTTGGCACACTGTGGATTTCATAAATATAGTTACAAATATCAATACATACTTTTTTCCACATTTGTGTCAAAGGAGTGTGACTGCCAGTTAAAATTAAAGAAAAGGAAAGTGACTGAGCAAACATTATTTCTATCACAAGCATTACAAGCAGATCAGGTAACAAAACGAGTGGGTGCTGCTGCCAAGGAGTACTCAGCACAGCATGAGCCAGTTAGTACAACAGATTTATGCTGAAACCTTTACAGAGAGAGGGCTAAAATTGTCCCTCAGTATTTTTTGTGTTCTTTTATTAGAGAAATGTTTCAAGTTCTGATAGAACTACTACTTAGGCATCATATATGCATATGTTGCATGTATCATCAAAAAAAATCCATCTGCTGTGAAAGATCATGCTTTAACATATCATGTATTGAAAAAACTAACAGTTAGGAGGATCTGCATCACAAGTGCCACAGACTGTAGACTTACAAACATCAGATGCTGATATCCTCTGATCCTGAGACATCCTGAAGGGTATTTACCAAATAATGCTTATATTTCACTAAATGTGACAACACATGTCCATAATTCAAACACCTACACCACAGATAACCTGGATGCTCTTTTGTCCTCCAGTCCCCATTGAGATTTCTACCACTATCATTCAAACCTGCTAAGTTTCTATCAGCAGACATGTTTGCTTTGTGTACTACATGTTCATTTAAGTCTCTTCATGTATTCAAAACAAACGGCAGTCATAATCCGTGGTAAGATCAGCAAATTATCTTTCTGGACAGTGGTTGTTTTTCCTCTTTTGAGCCTCCGTGTAAACAGCTGATACACACACTGACTGCTTTTCTGTTTGAGTCTTCTCAAGCCAATCAGACTCATCTGACAGCTTTAATGATGTCTTCGTTCTGTATTAATGATACTTCCTGTTGCTTTAGTGGCTCAAATATGTAATTCTGAGTAATTATGGGCTGAAATGCATTACAGTCAATTCCCAACAGCAGTACTTCTGCTGCCCCCCTAACTGAGTGATGTCATGTTAATCACATGTCTGCAAATGATCAATAGATCCATTGGTGGCTGCATTTTCAGAATTGCTGGCTCAGAGTGAACACTGCAATCAAGTTTAAAAGGCAAGATAACCGATCTGCCTTGGCCTAGGTCATGCTCAATTCATTTGGATAATTTTGATTACTTTGCCTCTGATTACCCTTCAGTTCCTTTCCATCCCCACCCTGTTGTCTACACAAGGTCGACAGTGTTAATAGAAAAAAAAAAATGTCAGTCACCACAAGGCTGTGCTTGAATGTTGACAAAAGCAGTCCTCAAACTTCTAACACGATGGAGGCCAAAATCATTTCTCACGTGTAGCTCGCAACTAAACAGAAGTACACCTGGCATGGTATTACGGGTTGTTCTCTCAGCACAGCTAGGAGTGAAGAATATAAGTATACAAGGACAGAAAGACGAGTTACACGGAAGGAACATTCAGAAGTAACCTGAGCCATATAAGATCCTCACTTGAATCCCCAACAATCAGCGGTGGAGTGCAAGCATCAAGTCTCTTTACAGCACCATTGAAACTTTGTTCTCAAAAGTTAATCCTTATGTTCCTTCTGTCATAATCTTCTCTCTGGCCTTATTATTAAGCTATTAATTTGACTGGGTGGACAGCACCATTACTACAACATATTGTTACAGCCTTAAGTAAGACAAACTGTTCATTCAGGTACACTGGGCTGCATTACAGGGTTTAATTAATCCCTCTTGTGTTTTCCCCTGACTTTTTAATAAAATAGAGGAGGAGAATCGCCCCCCTGGTGCAGATGATGGGCTGCTCCTTCCAACACAGTTACAGTGCTGCTTGATTTGTTCAACACTCATTCACACTGGCTCACATCACCCATAAACCTTACCATATAATTTTTATTCTCTTACCTGCTTTTATTATTTTTCATTATTCATTTTGGAATCCACCCTTTTATAGAACAGGACTGCAACTTCATTTTATTTTTGTCATCATATTCCTATTAGCCTATCTGTCTTTTTATGGGGATAAGTTATCCAGTATTCGAGATCATTATTGCTCTCTATTTAATGAGACTGAAGTTAATATTTATTTTAAACACTAACTATCACATTTCGTTAATTTTAGTCCTACCTGTTTTTCTTTTGCAGGTTACTTTTTGCAATATCACCTCTTAAACCTTCTTTGGGATCAATACAGTATTCCTCTATCTGATCACATCAAACATGGTATTTTTCTGTGGGAGATTCAAGTTTCAGCTGTCTCATTTACAAATTTAACAATGGCAAGAAAATAACACAACGGCAGTCTGTTTATTGACCTTATTATATAACAACCCACAATAGTTAAGTGTGCTTCTTAACATCAGATGTAGGCCTACATTTATTATCTGGTACTAAAGCACAACTTTCATTTGGATAACTTATGTCATTACTGGTAAACACAACGAGGGAAGAAATCTGATATAGTTCCTATGTTTGGATCAAGAAAGGGTAACGAATATACATATTGACCTGTTATGAAAATAATCAGGCAAATGCAGCTTTAATGGCTTTTTATACTGCAGGGGCCACCTTGAGGGCATCTATTATTTCACTGTCAAATGATTGGACCCCCCTTTGGGTGCTCTATCATGTTTTTCCCATTGGACAAACCCCATGAAGGGCACTGTGTAGCTTATTTTCCACTGTGTGGACACACGAGACAACTCACAATCATGTCGTTTCCGCTTACAGGGCACCTCACATGGCACTTTTTTGGCCTCTGTGAGAGCACTTTACTTGGCACTTAATCATGTTTTGTACACAAGAGTGACAGAAGTGTTTTGTATGCTTATGTTGCGTTTCCACCAAGCAGTCCAGTTCAGTTTGGCTTTGTACTGCACTCAATTAAAGGTGTTGCGCTGACAGATAAGGAGACAAGGTACTCAAATCACTAACCAAAAGCTGTCTTGCCTTTTGGCACTCCTCTAAAGGACAAATGATGTTGACATTCTCCCTCAAAGTTTTTTTCCTCATGCCCTTGGTACTCCAAAGGACCAAACCAACCCCTTTTAGGGGAAGCTAAGAGTTCTGCAGTTTGCTGATTGGTCGCAAAAATCGTCAGTTCTCATGCAACATCAGCCGGAACGAAAGCACCTAAACACATACCTCGCCATGTTCAAATAAGCCTTCTCTGGTCCATGGATTTTGAGTAATCTGTCTTCTGCCATTGCTGTCAGGAATGTCCACACATACAAACAAAATCTAGGACAAGCTGCTGCGATGTCACACATTACCATAGCTGGTGTGGCCTTCTTCTCCTGGACAACATCCCCACCCTCAAGTACTGGTACAGCTGGCAGTGGACACACAAATAAGATCAGAGCTTACAGCTCCAGTTTTTGCCCACCAGTTCTGTGTACTGGTGGGCAAAATGTTTTCCTCTGAGAGAAGACCATGGAGAGCATATTATTCTGCATAATCCACTTGGAGGCTCAGTATAGGGTTCCTTGTCAAGTTTTGTCCAAATAGAGGCCATTTGTGATATTTTTTTAACTGAATGGGCACTTCCATCTATTCTGACTGGCACAAAGGCCATCACTCCTGGAATAAAACCAATTAGGGGGACAAAAACAGCGGAGAGTGGAAAACTAGAAACTGACAATAGCAAAGTATCTCGGGGCATGGTGCACCTTTCTGCACAGGAGAGCACCAAACAAGAGCAGAAGGTTTTAGTCTTGTGTTTCACACTGAATGCAGAGGGTTAGGAAACAGTGTGAGCCATTGTAAGATGACTATTATTTCTCTTTCAGTGTTCCTCCAACAAGTTCTCTGACTATCCTTGTCGGCTTCCATTGTTGCACGACACTCCAAAAGCCAGTAAGCTCATTTTCACTCTTAGATATACATTTCAGTCTATAATAACTGAAAGCAGGGTCTCTCTTTTGAAATGAAACGAAAACTTTTGTTTCATTTTAAGAGAGGTACTGCTTTCAGTATCTTTAAACATTTTTCTTTGCAAATTGTAATTTAATTAGAAAGCCAAACACAGTAGTAATTTTAAAAACATTGTTTGGAGGAAATACAATTTACTGAACGACTGCTTGTTGGAATCCTCAAATCAAGGAGCCATTTATAGAAACACTGCGTATGATTTATTTATGAAACATTAAACCCCAGTGTTCTTTAAATCCATATTTTTTCTTCATTCGAGGGCAAAACTTTGACAAGGTTATGCCCAAATGTCCTCATTCTGATGATTATGAACTTGCAACCCTCGTATAAAGTATGTTTTTCCCCGCTCTTAAGTAAGTTACTCATGGGGGCTGTTTAAACACTTAATGTGCTGAGTCAAAGAGAGCTGACTAAATATGTTTATTTAAAAAGGAGGAAGTCTGACCTTTCCATTCTAAAAATATTTCTCTTGAACAAAAACAGATTTTCATGGTCCATTTGCAGACCTAATGCTTCTGACTTCTGACTTCCATGGGTCCCACTTTTTAGATGACCCATTAAGAATAATTTATTTCCTCATCTACTTTGACAGCTCAGAGAAGTTTCCTTTCTTTCTACTACATAATGTTTACCTTGTGCAACAGCTGGATCTGCCTGATTCAATGTCTGTAATCGGGCAGATCCATCTTGCCAAACTCCAGTCAACGACAACTGTCAGCAACCCAAAGCAGGATGGCCCAATCAGCATCCATTAGAGCAGGAAATGTTGGGAGCTACGTTTTGTCAACTCTGGACCACAGCTCTTTATTAAATGAAAATAATTAACAATGCTTAAAGCAACTCAAAATAGAAAGGTTATTTTTGCTTCAGTTACAACATATTTTGGCAATAGTTTGTTCCAACTAGTGACTGAGGCTTGGAAATATGTGTCACATCTGTAGTGCCTGCCTACTGCATTATCTAATTGGCCCATAATGAAAGTGATTGATGGCACAATCATCCAATCACCTGCTACATATGTTTTTGCCTATTCCTAAACACTTTCTATGGGCTCTTTCCCAGATGAACTAATAAACTGTATTGAGCAGTCCTTCTGGTTTCTCAGGATAACAGTATGTCCATCCATGTCGTAAATTCAAGGCTTAACCTTCAATATCTCAGGGCTTTATGTGAATGATGATTTTCAGCTGCTTTATTTATTTGCATACATTTTTTGTATTATTGGATTTGGCAAATGTGCACATTTCATGAATCACACTTATGTTAAATGATTTATCTGCCAGAATCTGCACATGTTTCTAGACCAGATAAATAAATGAGAGCCTGTCGGTATAAATTTCCATGAATTTTAAAAGTGCATATTATATGCTTATTATGGCCATGGGTTTATGTTGGAATTTCATGGTATCTCCTATCCTCCTTTATCCTGTGCCCCACCATGAGGCCAAGACAAAGTGCAGTTTGACATCTTTGCAGTTAGAGTTAGAGCAGTCTGTTTGTAGAGATATGTTGGTGTGGACAGCTGGCAAACAAGCTGACAGACAAACAGATCTAAACACTCAATAAACACTATGGCAATCCTCCTGCCTCCTCTCGAGAGGGAAAAACAGAAGACTCACTGTTTGTATTATATGCATTTTTTCAGACGTCAATGTAAATACAGCAAAAACAGACATCAGCTCAGAAAAATATGTACTGTAAGAAAATTCCACACACTGACAACTGTAAATACAACACTGGTGGGTCTTTTCTTACACCTCCAGGCACAATCATGCATACACACACAAATGGAGGAATGTTCTCTGAGCAGCTGGTACTCACAGAGATGCTTTTTTTTAACTCTGCTCCACGGAGACGAGGTTCATGGCAAAATCTGTGAGGCTTTCTAACAGTGACCTCACTGAAAAGCTCGACTCATCTCCCCTGTGAGATTTACAAAGACTGCCAGAACACTCAAACTGCCAGTCATCTTTTAAAGATATTTTTACACGAAATCTTTTAATATTGCATCTAAAAGAGGACAGTCATGTTAAATACCCAACATATGCAGGCGTCTGTCAGTTACACCATGTCAGATTGGACCCATGTTGGCAGCACAATGGCTGAGAAACGAGTTGATTTCAAAAACATAATTGGCAGCAAAACATACAAACCGTGTGAGGGCCCTGTCTGGCTTACTGGAGGTAAAGGTAGGAATATCTAGATGGATCATGACTGCCAAGGGCTCTTAAAAGTATAAAATGAAAGTCATTTTGTTTTTATTATAAAATCATAACTGTCAAAGATGATATGATTTGTTGTGTAATTTAAAACAAAATAACAATTTAACCCTTTCATGCATCATGTTCACTACAGTAGACAAATATTTTGAATACATTTTATACCCTTTAGGTTGCAGCATCATGTCCAGCAACCTGGTGGTAAATTCCCAAACCGTTGTCTTAAGTTTGATAAAAATAGTATCATTGCATCATGAATCCAATGAAGGGGAAATTTGGTGTTATGCTTGTATTCAGATTTCATATACAAAGTAATTTGTATTTTTATTTTAAATAATTATGTATTTCACATGTGAATAGTTTGTTTAAACAGTAATAATGCACATACTTTAGATCTAGCTTTTTCTTCATTTACTCATAATAAATGATTGTCTAAGATGTGTTTTTGAATCTTTATAAAGTTCTCCTAAATTATTGCTTTTATCGTTAATGCATGGTATCTACTGTTGTCGAAAAAATTTAAAGCTCCCTCATTTAAAATTGAACGTGATTTTTTTTAACTTCTTTGAAAGTAAAAACAAACATTTTATTTAGTGTTCCTTTGTAATTTTATAATTCATGCATGAAAGGGTTAAAGCATTTTTTATTTCTTTCTTTTCTCATAAAATGTCAACTTCTATTCCTTCACTGTATTAACCCTTTAAAGCCTGAATACAAAAATATGGCCAAAAAAATATATATATATTTTTTTTTTGGAGCTGTAATGGTTATTTTACTTTTCTACTGATTTCAGAAATAATCTAAATTTCCATAAAATTGATCAGATATGCTTTTTAGTCCGGTTGGTGTCCTCTTGACTCCAAACTGAATGAGACTTCATCGGCGCTGTCATAATAATCCCTTTTTTAATTTCCTGCATTGTCTCTTCCTCACGCTGCTGACAGTCAAAACATTAGCACGCTAACGGCTGCTGATGCTTCGTATAACTTTTATCAAGTATCATAACTCTTCTGTTTTGACTGTCAGCAGCGTGAGGAAGAGACAATGCAGGAAATTAAAAAAGGGATTATTATGACAGCGCCGATGAAGTCTCATTCAGTTTGGAGTCAAGAGGACACCTGTAACCGGACTTTACAGAGGACGAGTCGCTAAAGAGGAATATAGAGGAAACATCCATGGAGCCTGGACATCAAGATAGAGACGTAAATAAACAGTGTTTGACCTGGGAATAGGTGATATGGACGGCGGTATCACTTGCAAACAGACTTTCTTTCCCGGAGTTTTGTGGACATACTTTTACCTCCCGAAGATAAACTGGAAAAACGTCCCAGACCTGAAGGACCTAACGACAGTTTCTGCTCAAAGTAAGTAATAATGATCTGTCAGAGACAAATAAGCAGAGTAGAGGAGGCTGTTTGTTGATCATAACAATCTGTCAGCTAGCAGGTAACAGAGATATACTGTGTAACCGAATGCCCTCGTTACACAGAGGAATACGGTGAAAGCTGAGTTCTCCATGATGCACATCTGTTTCTGAATCAAGGGAAGCATCACAAAAACCCATCTCAGCAATATTTGTCTTATAATGTGCTTTTAATTAGTCTAAGACAGCCATTAAAAGCAGCTAGCTAACTACGGCGGAGTGATTTAGCGGAGGGACACACGGCGTGAGTCGGCTTAGGTCCGGAAAAACTTTATATTTTCGAAAGATTAATGCACTTCAAAAATTGTCTATGTAGCGTGCTCTTAAACTGTGGTATTACTTTTTGATTTGAGTTCTTGTAGGCGGAGAAAATAGCCTTTAACTCCGGTACGGTACTTTTCTATTAGCGTCTTTTTCTTCGTCACCGATGGTCACAGTCTGTGGCTTTCTGGTGGAGAGGAGAGAACTTTCTACAGTATCTACTGTCCTTAGTGACCATATGGAGCTCATACAACCCCACTTCAAAAATACTGAACTGTCCCTTTAATGTCAGTTGGGCAATGCTGATCACTGGGCATAGTGGAAAATTTGTCCAATGTTTGTTTCAAAATACTTTGAAAAATCAGCTGGAGTTGACCTCTGTTACTTTTGCTACTCCCAGTTACAGATGCAGCCATCTCTGTCAGCTCCAGCTGCTACCTCCTCAGGACAGGACTCCTGTAATGCAATTTAAGACGCCCTTCTAGGGACAGCAGTCTTTTGTTCTCACGGATGTTGTCAGCTGCAACTGACAAGGACAAGACTGGACAAAAATGTATATAGCAATGAATGAACAAGTAGCTCAGAGCAAACCACATTTAATTAATTGACTTTAGTGTTGCACATCCCAGTCTCCAAAGCTCTCTGCTAAAGGCACATTCACACACTGACATTGGAAACCAACTTTTGCCAATGTAAAGGGAAATGTCAAGCTCAATCAGACCACACAGAACTGAGTTTTAGCTAGTTGGGCAATACTGATGTCAGAATATTTTAAGAATGCTCAAAAATTTCTGACATACACAATTCAACTTGTTTGTAAACACCAGCAAGAGTGACCTCTCTCAGTTCAAGCTGTGCTCATAGCTGTTGACTCCAGCTGCGTCCTCGTTGTCTTGTAATGCGACTTAAGGTGTCTTTTTGGGGAAAGCTGTCTTTGGTCTCCCAGTATGGTGCTGGATTATTACGATCAGCTGCAGCTGCTCATGATGAAATGGCATACACATCTTTGGGTGACATTGCATTAAGTTTGTTGCATTAACGCTCCATTAGGTCGAAGTTCCCCTAAGTTGAGCATGCCATCAGTGTACTACATCTTCATTGGCTAATGTTTAAAATCCATCAAATTAGTACGAGGGTCCTCAGGAATAATCATACTCCACCAGCACAATGTTTAGCTTCACTCCAACCTGCAGTGAACACAAATTTGACCCCTGGGAATGAACTTTCACTTAAATTTTGCTGATTTCTCAACATTTGTCATCATCAGATGACATGTTGATGTTTAAATGGATCTTAAATGCACTTCTGACCATAATTGTCATGATGGCTTAGAGCTGCCCAGAGGAAAAGAAAATCTGAAAAGAGATCTCAAAATGTTTCATCTTCTTCTCCGAGACAACTTTGACATCTGTGTGACACCAAATAGAGAATAAGGTTCTTTGCTCCTGTCTTGCCTTTTTTCTCCTGAGCAATAAGATTCCCTTAATCTCAATTAACTATCCTTTTAAGCTTTAGAAGTGATCCTAACAAGCTCCAATATGTTTCCCAGAGTTTCTCAACTAGTGAGTTTTATGATCTCAGGCAGAGAAAATCAGAGAGCTCTCTCTATGAACTCAGTCTACTCTCATCCCAATTTCAGTTCATGCATCTCCTCTAAGGTCAGACAAAGCAAAAGGCACTCTTTTAGTTCCCAGACTGACTTTATTGTAATACACATATTTTTTAATCATGTGGAATGAATTGACTGAAAATGTGTGATTGTAGGTTGCAAAGGCCTTCTGCTTTTATATTTATATTTTTCAGTACTCCGTTGCGCGTAATTCAGTTTTAATAATGAACCACATAAAACACAATCACATTGTACAATAAAAACAACTTCATTAGTAACTTGACAGCAAATAAGTATTTCAACATTTCAGCTGCACCAAATTTTAACTACCAAAACCTTAGACAATTAGTGGTATCAGTGTAATACATTCATCTGTATCTTATCATGTGAAGTCCAAATCGACCGTTTTGTGTGACAACAGATTTGCCCGCAACAAACAGGGTCACATGATTGAAGTCTTACATTATTTTAGATGCCTCTGGAAGTTAAGTCTGTATCCTGATAATAACTTAGTGGAGAACATCTCAGGTTTGAGGCAGTAAGATGGTGGCGCAGTCGCTCAGTAATTAGGAGGTTGCAACTTTAAACCCAGCCCTGGGTAACACCTGGCTTTGTGCTCATACATAGCTCCAGCTTAGCTAATTTTCTTCTAGGAGAAATAAGAAGAACCATTAAAAACACTTAATTGAGATTAGCAAGGTATCTCCACCAAGTCTCAAGTATTACTCCCTCTAAATATTCTGTCTCACTTATTCCTCCCAGTGAATTTTAGGAGACACACTGGAGAAACATTTCAGACAAAATAGAAACTAAAATGAGGCTGAGATGAGAATCTCAAATTTGTCTCCCAAGCCACTGAAGAGCAAACTTTGAGCAATATAATTTTCCTCTGGGTAAATCTGTGCTAGACAGCCAGTGAGAGGGAATGTTCTCATTATCAGTGCATCTGAATTTGATATATTGTTACTTTGGATCTGGAGGATCCATTAGATTCAATTCTGCACAGCAAAACTTCCTCTCTTATCTACTTAAATATAATTTGATCATAGAAAAATAATGTTCTGTATTGGTATCTGAAGAAGAGTGCTGATGCAGTGCTTCTTAGATTGGCTTGAATGATCAAACAAACATGCTTCACTAAAGATAAGATAGACTGTTTGAAAATTAACTATTTTTTAAAGAAGACCTGGATACATCTGAAAACAAACTTGCACCTAAGAACTCAAACTAAACATATTTATGAATGAATTAACTAATGACACGACTCATGGGTTCATCACATAGAAACTTGATGCTGAAGGCACAGCTGTTTAAAAAACACTGTAGGGGAAAAAGATACTGGAGGTGCATGCATAAAGTCATTAGCACATATGAAGCCAAATAAAGTTAATGGAAATATAGATCTGAACAACCTAGAGCTGATAATAAAAGTAGATGTTTGGGGTACATATTTTTTTAAATACAAATATAATATGGATGTTTAGGTCAACACTGAGCAGTTTAAGGAAGAGATTCTTCTCTGCTCTGTAAACAACAATTCATATTTAATTCCCAAATCAAACTGCAGCTGTTTTTACAATAGGTACCAGTACTCATCTACACCTGTTTCCTTGCCTGCGTCATGCTTTATTTGTGGCTGCTTTGGCAACTAGTGACAATGATTCCTGCTGCTCTGTCTTTAGCAGAAAAAAATAAATTATTATTATCTTTCAACATTAAGAGCAGCCAAAATATAGCAGACAAGAGCACCAGGTTTGACAGCCATATGGATGCTGACCAGAGCCGAAACATGTGTCAGCCACATGCATCCAGTGTGAAACTGCAAGAGCAAGAGTTGGTTGAGGGCCATGTGAAAAGTACATGTCCATTGGGAGTGCTGAAGACAGGTAGCTGCTCATAGGCAACCAGTAGCTTCTCCTTGACAGTATTTTACCTCTTTTCATTTTATTTTAATGTGTCTGCCTCTTTTTCTTATTGTAATCATCTCTAAAAACTTCCCATTCCAATTTTCCATTTAGCTATTTCACATTGTTTTTTGTTAAAGGATTAGTTTGGTTTCTGCAGCTTTCACGTTGTCTGTTGCATAAAGACAGGCTTAAGGCTTACTGCATGTGAGGAGGCATTTCCTTAATCGTTTGAGTTTTTGCATCAATGCAGAGTAGAGATGGAATTGGATAGGATGTTAATTTCATTTCTTCGCAGTTCATGAGGACAACAAAGTCAACAGGTCTTGTTGGAAAAGTATGCACAAGGCCGACTCTAGTGAGTACAGAGAAGAAATGTTTCTAGTTTGTAGTGCAGACTTGTGGGCTGCAACCTATTTTAAGGTTGAGACAGAATCTGCAAGCCACCCCCACACCTGAAAGCAGTCAGCATGTTGTTAGGCGGGTGGGAAGTCAGACAGCAATAATAGTAACAGCTAAAGGCAGCCACAGTGACTACTCTGCAATTAATCCTGTGAACACCTTTACTCTTTTATACCTACTATAATGAAAATAAAGGCTGATGCAGCTCCACCTGGAACAAAGAGCTGTAATTTCTTTTTTCAGGTTCTAAAAAGGTCAGACAGAGCTTTCTAACAGCAGACATGTTGACTTACAACCGCTGAACCATCACAGACAGAGAGAAGTGACCTAACAAAAAAGACACGGCTCTGGCTTTTTCTACACTTTTAAATAAATGAAGAAATTATCCATCACAAATGTCACCAGCTTTAAGGGGTCAGTGCATTTACATTCCTGTTCAGGCCTGATAACTATTAAAGCTATAAGAGTTTGAAAGGGTGGAATTAAAATGAAGTAGAACAAAATAAACACTTTTAATGCCAAGAAGTTTGACGCTATAGATTAAAAACTACAACTGAATGTGAACTCAGGTCAGTTTAAAAATGTCTCAAAGTTTTGTAAGTTCAATAAAAATGTCCACGTAGAAGTACAGCTCAAAGTGTTAACAATTTGAGTTCATGAAGCAATGCACGGCATTAATGCACATAACCTTCCCAATCAAGTTTAGAAGACAGCATCTGATTCATAGCAACCTGCGATGATTCAAAGAAATGTTTTCTACATTTTTGCCTTCTTCTTTTTCACCACTGATACTCTATGGGCGATATCCATCCTTGACGGGGCAGCTTAGTGTTTTGTGGTGGGTGGTATATAATGATTGCTTGTAAATAAGGGTCTTTCATATAGGAGGCAGTTTTTTTCTGTGCTTGCTGCAGGGGCTGGACACAGAGCAGGGGAGAGGCATGCCCCCAGGTGGGCCACATTTGTCAGGTGACTGAGACAAAACCAGGTTGTAATTACTGATAGTAATAGTGGTCATAGATATTTTTGTCATACAATTAGACGCACAATGTATTTTATTATATATATATATATATATCTTGTATCCAATTACAAGAGAAAAATCCCTGGAATTAATTTTGAGAGCAAAGAGAGAGAAGGGGGTGTGCGTTCATTTACCCTCCAGACAGGCCAAGTGACCTTGATATGGCAGTATGAAGAAAACAAAGGCTTTAGTTTGGTTTATTTGGTATTTCTGTCACTTTTGAACATGCCTGGTGAGATCATACAGTTGGAAATTTCATGATAAGCGCTTTCTTAATCTGATGAGATTCTAAAGGTCATATCTTAAAGGTTATCAGGCATCATGTTCACTGTCAAGAGTGGCATGGTGGCACAGCAGGTAGCTCACATGCCTCATAGCACGACGTTTGGGGGTTAAACCTTTTTTATGTTCTCCCTGTGCATGGGTGGGTTCTCTCCATGAAGTCAAGCTTCCTCTCATAAGGTAAAAACATTCTCATTAGTTTGATTGGTGACTCTAAATTACCCTTAGGTATGAGTGTTAATTATTGTCTGTCTATATATGTGGCCGTGTGATCGGCTGCCGGTTCAGGTTTAGGGTAACCTGACACACCAGACGGACAGTTCCATATGTTCGACATGGAAAAATTTCACTCAGTCCATGTGGGAAAGAGCCATTTGAAAATGTTTTCAGAGGCAGAACCTTCAAAAACCACAGCAGCTGGTGACTGAATGATCATTCTGCTCGTCACACTCATCACAGACTAATCCATCTCAAGTCAGTTTATGACGTAGCAGCTCAACCCTGTTGCTAGCCGTTAGCTAAAACTATGTTTCAGTTTGTAGACTATCATCTTATATTAAATTTTACAACACAGAAGTATCATTTAACACTCAAATGTGACATCAACCTCGTCAAAGACAATCACTACCAAGTTTCCCAGTAAACTTCTGAGGAGAGCATATTTTGCCGAGTTCACTGAGTAATCATAGACTAACCAGCATATCTGTGGATGACTTCCGCGTTCTCTCCCAGTTTCCCATAAGTGATCCCTGGTTGGGAGAAGAGCAAAAACATTATGTCCCATAAGAAAAACTCTCAATGCCCTTTTCCACTAGCCCTACTCTACTCTACTCGACTCTACCCGGCTGTACTCTACTTGCCTTGTGCTGCTTTTCCATTAGCCCCAGTCACCTACCCAATGGGGTGCAGTGTCGCTGTAAACAGCTGAGTGGCACTGCGGTGATGTCATTTTGAGCGTGACACAACAATCTGTGGCTTTTTGTCACAAACCGAGTAAAAAAGGAAAGCAGAAGAAGGCTGCAGGTGGCAAGAGGAAATACCTTTGAGAAGAACAGGAGAGTTTTGGAAGCTATACGACAGAATGAAGCCGAGGATGACAGCAATAGAGCTGCAAAGAAAAGACATATGAGGGTAAGCTAACTGTAGCTACCACTAGCATGCTAGGTCGTTGCGCTCATGACTCATCGATGACGACATTGTCTGACCAATCAGTAGCCGGCGGTAGGTGACATCATCTTTTAGTATCGACTCAACTCGCTTGGAACCAGAGCGGAGTAGGTACTAAAACTAGCTTGTTTTAGGAGGTACCAGGCTGGTGGAAACACGCTGTGAATCAAGTCGGGACGAGTAGAAAATTGAGACCATTTCTGATTAAAACGGCAGATATTGCCATATTCATGGTGACCGCTCCAGAAGCCTCCATTGTTTTCAAACATGCAGTCACTTCCTGCTGACCCCCGTCCTCAGCTCCCACCTCTCTTCTCTGATTGGGCCATTAAGCATTTTCCTGAGTGAAGTCATTGGACAATGGAAGTTGGCAAGACGGACACGAAGGATTTCCGAAAATGAAATCAGGCAGGTCCGTCTGCTCTGCAATTCTAGCTTTATGGTACACCCTAACTCAAGGTCAATGTCAGCTGGGATAGGAACCTGTCCCACACTACCTCGAAAAGGATAAGCAGAACAAAATAACAGATGGATGAATGGACGAAGGCTCACTGTTTGATGTGAATGTCACACAGACATTTTGCACAAAGATCCACTTTGATACAAGGAACTGGCACAAATGTTTTGACCGTGACAATGAACTGATGTAATTTGGAGGCCTAATTATAATAACAAAATTAATAATAATAGCAAAAATAATAATAATAACTTCATAGCTTCAAGTCAGAAAACTTAAGGGGCTAAAAAGACAATAATATAAGAAAACAGCATTAGTTCAAAGCAAGTTTCTAGAAGTGAGTCTGAAGAAGGGATTTAAAAGGAGTGACTGATTCTTCATGCCTTATCTCGTCGGGCAGGTTGTCCTGAAGTGGAGGGTCTCAGATGGAAAAGCTTGATCACCTTGAACCTGAACAACTAGGAGGCTCACCCCTGAGGATCTGAGGCCTGATTCATTGGGTGTCAATCGCTCAGTAATAAAGTTTGATGTCGAACCCGTTTGTGCTGTCATTGTGATTGGTCCATTTTTTTTAAAATCAATTCTAAACTAACAAGATGCTGAAGAAATTAGGACTGGATGGTTTTGTTTATATGAGTGGAGAAGGTGAGATCTGAGTCAATATAACCTCTAAATTGTGGGTTTGGGTTTGATGTTTATTGAAAGGGGACTGAGGTGGGACTGCACGAAGTGAGTTTTTCATGCCAAAGAGAATAACTTCTGATTTTGAGTTATTGCAGTTTTCTGCCATCCAACAGTTGATGTCATTGAGACAGTTTATGCCAGCAGCAAGGCTTTTGGGAATCTCAGGTCTCTGTAAGGTATTTCTGCACGTCATCTGTATAGCATTGAAAGGAGACTTGGTGGAAAGTTATTTGCCCAAGGGGGAGCATATAAATACAAAATAGCACACCAAGGGCGATAGTAGAGGGAGAGGGGGTGTGTCTGACTGGTGGCTGCAGGTTTGCTCTGCAGTCTTTGATACAGATCCAATTATCAAGACGTTGTGTGGTCAGTGGTATCAAAGCTGCACTGAGATCCAAAAGATCAGACCCACCACTGTATTTTTTATCTTTGGCAATGTACACCTTGAGGGGGCATAAAACCATTTACAGTTTTCCTTGTTGTGATTTCCTTTTATTAGTGTGCTAGACACACTAGTGTTTTCACAGAAAGCTGCACTGATGCCAAAAAGAAATAATTGGTGCGAGACACAGTAGCATAAAATGTGGTCATGCATTGTGCTCGAGGTGAGGAAACAAAGACAATATCCCCCATTCCCCCATTCACCCTTTCACGTAGACAGTTTTCGTCACAGTATACTGGAACTGCCGCTCCCTTACTTTAGGTCCTTTTGTGTGCCCTCCTCTGCCCTGCAAAGAGGTCCTCATATTTTCATGAATTTTAGCTGAAAACACACCAAAATACAGCACTGGGGTGACTTTGCTGAACATATTTGACTTTTCCACCAGCTCTATAGTTTGTTGTCTCCATAGCACATTGCATGGCCTCCAGCCTGAAGCAAAGTTGAACCATTTGGGTTGTGGGGCAGTGACAGCTTCTGAGCTTAGACATGCTGAACATCAATCTCTCGCTAATGCTACGGCCACACCGGACGCGAATTTGCCTGGACACGCATGGAGATTACATACAAAGTCTATGCAAACACGCGTCTTGACGCAAATTCGCCCCGGGCGGCGCGTTGGACGCATTTGGCGCAGCGCGTCTGGAGCGTTGGACACGTTTGGCGAGGCACGTTTGGAGCGTCGAGGCGTTTTGACGCCCCAAACGCCTCGACGCTCAAGTTGAAAATATTGAACTTTCGACGCCAGTTCGCGGCGCGGCAGCCAATCAGCGATGACATTCCTCCCCAACGTCATTGATTTGATGACGTGTGATGCTCCGCGGCCCCCTGCTCCCGCTCAAGCCCCTCTCAAAGATGGAGGAGAGGTTTATCGGCACTGTTTGCTATCATTCGGAGCTATACTATTCGGCGTGTATACTCTACAGAGACTGGAACAAAAAGGAGCAGGCTTGGGTGAAAGTCGCTGAGGAGACAGGTTTGATTTAATGATGTGTGACGCCCCGGCCTCCTGCTCCTGCTTAAACCCCCTCTCAAAGATGGAGGAGAGGTTTATCTGCGCTGTTTGCTATCATCCGGAGCTAAACTACTCGGCGTGTGTCCTCTACAGAGACCGGAACAAAAGGAGCAGGCTTGGGTGAAAGTCGCTGAGGAGACAGGTTTTGAAGGTAAGTTCTGTAAATATTCGTTTCCAGCTGGATTTGCCTGCACGGGTCATCACTGAGTCCGACCGGCTCTGGCTCTCTACTGCGCATGTGCCCGGACGCGCGTCGTCCCACAGCTTGTCAAAATGTCCAGCGTCCAGCTTCGGGCGTTAAGCGCGGCGCGTTACAGGCTTTACGCGTCTTAAAATTAGCCAATTTGCGTCCGGTGTGGCCGTAGCATAAGAATATAAACAACATGGCTGTGCTTCACTGAGGAATCTCTCCAGCAGGGGGGGAGGGGGGATATTCAGGTGGATCAATTAGGTTAGGAATTCAAATAAAATAAAAAAATACACTGTTATGTAACAGTGTATCCACAGACTCAACAGCTCGCAGAATACCTTGAATTTACATTCATGCAGCCTGCTAAATACAGGTTTTGTTGTCTGCTCCCACATTTGTAGGAAGGCCAAATACCTAAAAATGTGTTCAAACGCCTTTAAACGTGTTTTTTGCACAATATGTCCCATTTTAACTTGTATTTTAAATATTTTCCAGCAGATGGCTTGGTTCTGATTCACTCATCCTGCAGAAAAAAGGGTGCTTATCATAGTAATTTTATCCATGTCAGTCACCACATTTTTTCCTTTGCATTGTGAAAAACCTTCCCTAAATGCACCTGAAAGAGACAAAGATGGAGAAAAGGGTCGTGAAGATCCAAAATAATTATAACTTTTCTTCTTGCATGTTATTCTGACAAAGCATGTTTAATGCAGTTAAAACTTTATAATGGATATGATATTTTTTATTCCAAAGATCTGTGGCACCTCATAAACAGCTGTTTGTTCTCATGTTTATTTCAATTCTAAACAACAACATTTAAACAGTGAACTCCTTAATCAAAACGTTATATAATGAATTCAGCTTTGATGAATTAAGGCCTTGTGAAAAAATTGCCTTTTCCACCAGGGCCATGTAAAATAATCCAAAACTTTAGTAAAAGTCTAAATAAGGGGTGTTTGTGCAGTGAGGTATGAGAGCTGAATCAGCTGAGCAACTATCTTTAACATCTAACACCGCTCAGGCTGACGAGGTGAGGCAAAGGACGTCTCATCTGTTAAATTGTGGCCTCTGTGTCCTCATAAATGGTAAATGGACTTGAGCTTGTAGAGCTCTTTTTTATTCTATTCGACCACTCACAGCACTTTTACACTTAAGGTCACATTTATCCATTCACACCCATTCGATCTCACATTCACTCACTGATGGATGGAGCTTCTTCCTCGCATTTTTCTTTGGATACCAAGAAACAAAGATGTGAGGAAATCGTGCAAGTGAAGGACACAGGATGAGCAAAGTGAAGTAATGTGAAGCACCCATACAATTCTTTTGGTCACCAATAATGATCATGTGACGACAACGTAACTGTGACAGTTTCTTAGAGTTGAATGTTCCAAACTGAATGATTGAATGAATGGGCACCAAATTCAAGTTTTTCAATGATCACTTATATTTGAAGAAAGTGCTCTAAACTAGCTTCAAAATATTATGTTCACACGGTTTTATTCAGTTGATAAGTAACATTATATAAAACATTACACTTGGAATAAATAAAGTAGGCCTTAAAGCTCCCAAAAGAACATTTTAAAGTACTAACAATAACTTTAAAAAATACATAAATCTACTTTGTTTTAAGTATTCAGTTTTTTCGCTCAATTTTTTGAAGCAGTTGAACTATCTCAACATACCAGCCCGAGTAATGGATGGATCTTATTGGGCATGAGAGTCATTTATTTTGCATTTCCCCAGACCAGATGTGAGTCATATTTGTTGTAGAGAAATGAGTTGCCTCACAATTTTTGACATTACAGTTTGTAACAGTAACTTAAGAAACAACAAGGGCATTGCTCAAATAGTTTATTGGGTTAATGAACCTCAAGGAATTATTTTTATTATCATAGGTCTCTTTCTTTTTGTCCTTTTCCTTTCTAATATAATCCATTTAGAATCCTATTTTCCCTCAAACGCTCTCCAGTTTCTGTATTTCCCTCACACTGATCTGCATCAGCAGGAGTGAAACAGGTTAGAGTCGCAACAGGATAGATACAGTACATGCAGAAGGGGGTCAAAGTGGAGGGACTCCTGCCATAATTGGGAGTGTTGGCAGGTATGTTATAGCATATCACTTTTGCTTATTTTTCACAAAAAAATCAATAAAACATGAATAAACCATGTGCTTG
Organism: Scarus forsteni; assembly: GCA_036419115.1. Classification (NCBI taxonomy): domain Eukaryota; kingdom Metazoa; phylum Chordata; class Actinopteri; order Labriformes; family Labridae; genus Scarus; species Scarus forsteni. The sequence continues at coordinate 36,548,545 of JAZDUH010000098.1, forward strand.
TACCACGTACCAGAAAACTTTTTTTTTTTAAACAGAACAGAATAAAATAAATATTCATTTATGATTATATTTTGCTTTTAGTGACAACTTAGGGACAAAGTTTGCTATGTGTTTTTTAGTCAGATGTTTTTTTCTCTGTATTCTCGCAAACAGCATAGTATTTATATTACCATTTTTTTTAAATAACATATGATATTGCGAATGGTTACTCCTTGAAAAATTCTGCAACTCTATACTAATACAACACCCTGGAACAAAAAGCTGTCAAAACTTTCTGTCAGTATAACAGAACACAACTTGCTTTAAAGTGTTTTACATTAGAATCATTTATGATATTCATAACATCAGTACAAAAAAGTAATAACTGATGTTAACGACAGTTTTTGCCTAAGTGTGAAAGGTTGAAACTTATCTCTTTGTGCAATTTGTTTAAGTATTTTAAAATGCATGTTTTTTTCATAGCTAAATGCAGAAAGATGGATGGTACATCAGTAGCTACACTCATATTCTAAGGCCAAGACAAAAATGAATACTGGAAAAATATATTTGACACCTCAAATTAGTCCTTCATCATGAGATGCCTATGGACCCTCAGCTATTAATTTTTTTGGTGTCCTATCAAAAAGGTGTTGTCAGCAGAACAAAGCCATATTTACTACAAAGTGTATCGCAATAGTGGCCCTGCAATTGACTGGCGAGCGGTTTAGGGTGTGCCCCGCCTCTCTCCCAATGACAGCTGGGATAGACTTCAGCCCCCCCGCGACCCCGAAAGGGTTTAGCCATAAAGAAAATGAATGAATGTATGACAATAAAATGTTTGAAACCTGGACCTCATTCATATACGATCATATTGCATGACATGGAAAATATCAAATTTTCTTTACGCCTTCAAAAGGCAAAATTTATTTTCAAAAAGAGATAGCAGCCAGTAATGCCTCTGCTACTTCAACAATACAATGTTAGAGTGCATACTTAAATCATGACTTAGACTTACTAATCCTTTTCTTTCCTTCTCCCCAATAATTATTGTTTTTTTTTGTTTGATTGTTATATTAATTTTTTTGTTTTCATGAATATTTTTGATAAATGTTTTGTATTATGTGTCATGTTCAATATACCTGTGCTGGTCTATGATGGAACCTCAGGTAGTTCACGTGCCTCAGAGTTAGAGGACTGTTGCTATGTCGGTCTGGGCAGTGTCTCTACTGTGTAAGCATGGGTTCTCTCCAGTGACCCTGGCTCCCTCCCACAGGCCAAAAATGTGTTCAAGTAAAAGAGTGAATGGTTGTCCATCTCTATGTGGCCATGTGTTCAGCCGGTGACCAGTTTAGGTTGTACCTGAATAGATAGGCTCCAACCTGAACACAGATAAGCCATAAAGAGAATGGATGGATGATTTATGATGATCTGTGTGTGTACATTGTGTGTACGAGAAAGGACTATCATTGTTGCAGGTGGAGTGTAAGAAAGAAAAAGAAACAAATTAACAAATTTGAAAGACGAACTTCTTGAAGAAAAAGTATTTGAAAGTCAAGTTAGTAGTCAATATTTGTAAAGAATAATCAAATTTAAAAAGAAAGGTTAAAAAGGATGTTTTTATGTCAAACAAGATTATATGTAATTGGGAAGTGAACAACATGAAAATTACTATCATGGCCCCACTAGCATTAAGAAATGGTTACTCATGTGAAAAATGGCAGTGTTGTTTTGTGTCTAATCAGACTAAAGGAAACAAAGAAAATGAGGAGATGAAAGTGCAGGGAGGGCGTCTTACTGCGAGAAGGATGAAGGTAAATCTCTCCTGCTTTGTAGAGCACACAAACAATTTAATCTGAAAATGTAGTGAAGCAATTCAATAAAAATTGATCTGATCATTGATTGGATACAATAGATTCTGTGGTATTGAATGCTGTGTGTATTTGTGTGTGTGTGCATCAGTTTTCTACTGTTGCTGCTGTTTGAAGATTTATTTGAAGCTCTGAAAGCATCAAATATGCTAAGCAGGGAAACACGGCCATGGAAAATGAGATTAAGCTAATTGTTTATTCCTGGGGGTTTATATGAATAACATTACACACAAGGTTAATTATCTTAATAAAATACGCTAACATAATCAACAAAGATCATGTCTTTTGATTAGCAAACAAGAGTTCCATTGCTTTATTCCAATTAAACACATGATAAATGGCGTGTGACAATCTGCTGGCAATGCTCACTCTGTTTACACAGGAACCTTCTGAACCTCTTTTAAAAATCACAGTTTAGCAGTGACATACAGTATAAGTCACAGGCTTTACAACTGACAATAAAGTCACGGCTCATAAATCATTGTGTCACACTGCAGCTGTTCTGCTTGGTGCTGTGATAATGACTTATATTCTGACAGCAAGAGTAAAAAAAAAAAAAAGTTGTCCATTTACCACCATTCATTAACATCTCAGAATGTAGTCAGCCTTCTGCAGTGGCGCTCGAAAACAGATCAAATGTTCCGTCAGTCAGCGTTTGTCAGCAGAGAAATGGAGGCAGATGACAGCGCGGGAGGATACCTGGATGTCACACACTTCCAGCGCTTCCACTGAGTCATTAGCATCGGTTTGTCATGACAGCACCTGACACATGACAGGCAAAGGCCTCCTCTGCTTTTCATCCCAGGAGAGCACGTCTGACAACCAGCTGACTTGACTGACTCACACACTGACTAACCGGCTGACTGACAGACGATACCGCAGCAAAGGGGCTGTGGGGCGGCACACACACGGTGAGCAAAGAGGATGCATAAACTGATAGATGAGAGTGATGAGCAGGAGGGGAGAAATATGTTAAGGGCAAATAAGGGGGGAGGGGGGTAAAAATAAAACAATATACTTATGGGGCACTACATCCTAAATGTATTCCATGATGTTAAAATTATGTCAAAAGGTTAAGAGATAGTGGGTCCCATCTACTGAAGGTTTGTGTGAATAAAAACATGTGCAAAGCTCATCTATTAACAGGGTGCACTGAAGATTGCGTCTGTCAAATGAGCAAAATAGCACTCGCAGTCCATTTAGCGTGTTTGCCCTTACGAATATGAAAAATACATGCAGATCAGCAGAACTAGCAAAATATTGGGAGGAGGAGCTGCAAATGTAATCATTTAGCATCTCCAATGTGATTTGTCAAGCCCGCAACTGATTGGGTGTGGTGTTTTTGCATCTACATTTTGAAACAAAGGTGCAGGGTGGCGCAGAGTGGTGGAGCCTGGCACATCCCACACAGTGGTAAATCTGTCCGTGCGCAGCCAATTTGGCAATTTGGTGGACCGGCTGTGCCAAGATGGGTGTGACGGTGCACCAGGGGGAGGTGCCAATAGATTCAGGTTAGCGCATTGACAATTTCATGCCAAAAAACTGTGCGGAAGATGCGCAGAAAGCTCACCAACTCCAACCTGGACTGTTCTCGGCGCAGGTGAAGCACACTCTCAGCAGCTGTAATTTAGGGACAGGCACACATGTGTGCACATGTTAACATGTTTATTGGGGTTTTGTAAAAGCAGACCAGAACATTCATCAGCAACAAATTGCAAAAAAGAAACACAAGTACCGAAACTGATTAGACTGTATTTTATAAACACCAACACTGACATTGTTAGAGTAACATCTTCTGTTTATATTGATTTTAGTAAAGATAATATTGGCTCAACACTTGCTTAAGTAAAGAGACAGAGTTGGTGCTGATTCACCTTCAACCATATTAACTGAGAATATGATTACAATTTGAGTGTTTCTTTTTGCTTCCTGAGTTCAATTCTTCCAAAGTGCTTATAAGTAATTTAATAAGACGCTGAAGTTTTTTCCAAGCTTGAGGTTGTTTGTGATAAAAGTAATTTAAGAGGAGGTTGACCTTTTTTCCCGTGCATTCTACTTTCTACTCAGCCAGTCCTCTCTAGAATACAAATGTATTTGTAAAATGTTTGCTTGGGAAAGCTGCCTAAACTGCTACACACTAGAGCCGGAGCCATTTGTGACCCCTGTTCCACCCTTCCACAGCTTTCACAGCTCTGCTGCTCCACAATCCTCCTCCAAACTTGGAAAGGCAGGAGTAGCAGCAGAGAGGAAGGGGAAACAAAGACGCTGAGAGACTCAGAGAGACTAGTGGTGCCCTGTGCTAGACTGCCAAGTGGCACCCGTGCCACTGCACATGGAGTAAGGTGCCAAAGCTTGTCAAACATGGGGCCCCAATCCAATCCAATCCAGAAGTGGGGGAAGGGACTGGCTGCCACTCAAGTCACCTATACAAGAGCCCTCCTCACCACCAACAGGCCTTGAAAGCACTTGATGAAGAGTTGTTTTTTGGTATAAAAACACAAATTATGTAAACATGGGGAAAGAAAAAAAGATCAGGTTGTATATAAAGGGCTGTATGCCTCCCAAACATACAGAAATATAACTTCTGAACTTTTCAGCTCCTGCTAATTCCTTTCTCACTGAACCAATACATCAAGAAAGCTGCATTTGTCTCTGACTATAAATAAAAGGGGGCTTCTTGCTGAGCCAGTAAATTCCACAGTGCACAAAGTTTACATGACAAATGTGTCTCATGATTGTAATTGGGGTTGGCTTGCTTGGAAAGGTGCTTTATTCTGGGTATTTACTGGAAAAAGCACCTGAGGGATATAAAAGGAGGGAATCCTTCTCAGGGGGCACAGGGTCCAGACATGTGTGTTTGTTCTCCCACTGACATGTGCAGATGTTTCTTAATTGGATTTGGTCTGGGTCTACCTGTGCATGATGTGTGTCCTGATTGGGTTTTTGTGTGTAAGTGTGTACGTAAGAGTGTGTGTGCTCAATTACATGTATTTGCATAATCAACAATGTTTCTCATTGTGAAGACAGGGGACTATTAACAGTTTCCACACGTTAACACCCCCCTGTTTGCCCCCTCCTCCAACCCATAGATAAATAAGTGAGACGTCCAGAAGAGATCATTAACAGAGAGGCTCTAAATCGATCCATCCTAATTAATTACCTGCTTGATAGATAGGAGTGAGTCCCGTCACACTCCAGTGGCTCAAGAGAACAGGGCCTGCTGTTCAATTCCAACACTTATGCAAATGGTAGACAGCTGTGCACAAACTGTACTCACTATTGACATTGTATGAAGATGGACGACACATCCCTACCACCCCCTACGCAACACAAAAGCCAAAGCATCTGAAATTTGTTAAATTCACTGGCCTGACATCTCCCCCATGAACCCAATCAACAACATAAATCAAACTCTGTAGGCTCTGAGAATTAAAATGAGCAATAAAAAAGAAAAACACAAAATGCCTGCTCTCTAGACAACCTTTAAACCTTCTTCAGCACAGCTTGCTACAAGTTTACCTGGCATGCCAGGCGGCAGTACCTTATTGCTACAGCAGCAGTCCCCAACCATTTTGTGCAACAGCCCTATTCTTACATACATGTCCTAAATGAATGCAACAGGCTCAAGCGTTCGTGACAAAATTAGGTTAATTACACGGAAACATGCAGTATGTGAGTGCACTAACTGCCTGTGAGCAACACTTCATGGATGTTTTTGCCTCGCTACTTCAACAGAGGGGACCCATCATTACATTGCAAGAGTTTTCTGCAATTTAGTTCTTGATAGGCAGTATTGAACCAGGACAATGTGAAGGCTGATGTGGGTTTAGAAGAAAGTTGTTTATAACGTGCATGATGATAATCAGTATTGACTTTTTTAAGCCTGTCCTAGCAGAAACAAATAAGGAGAAAACAATAGGGGTCCCAAGACACAGCCCTGTGGTACTCCATAAGGTAATGGATATGGGTTGGAGAAAAACTCACTCATGGATACAGCTCAGCTCTACAACAGGATAATGCTATTCTTCACCTTGGTAGCACTGGGCAGGAATATGAGGAAGAACTGAGACGGACAACTTGTCGTCATCATGGCGCTTGATAATGTCAAGGGAGATCCTCAATAATGCCTTTTCAGAGAAATGGTCTTTCCTAAAACCTGTTTGAAATGCATCACAGATGTTGTTTCACCAAACACCTCAGAGTAGATTTGTCATAACTTTCTTCAGTTTTTTTCCGGTAAAAATGGAATATACAATGTCCTGTAATTAATGGGACATACAGAATTTAGATAAAGTTTCTTTAAAACTGTCTGTACTATTGCGTGTTAGATGGGGGCACATTCTGTTGGCATCGGGGTTTATAATGGATAATGGTTTTTTTTTTTTTTTTTGGAAACCCAAACAGCTCCTCTAGTAAAAGTAAATAGTCTAAGATGACAGCAGAGGAACAGTTTTTACGTTAAAAAAAAATCATCAAACATCGTCTTTTTGATTCTTTCTGATGTGGGAAGGCTGTAGTGAAATATATCTTTCATCCGAACCAACAAATCTCAAACATTGAATCTCTATGGCACGAAAGAACAGTAATCAAATGAACTAAAAAAATAAATCAAGGTTTACATTATCATTAATAAGGACACCAGCTAGAAGAGACACATTCTGTTCTTGAAAGGATTTAAGACTGGTCTGATAGCTGAAACCATAAATTCTGAATGACAAGGCTCGTAATCCATTCTCTTAGCTTTTCATGTGCCAGGTAGTGTGATGACAAAATGAACAAACCCTAACTCTAATGATGTTCGGCTGTTGCGGAAAACCAAAATTAAAATAGAACACATGGTTTGTAAATCCTTAGATACTAATATTCAATTGGTTAAACTACAAAGGCAAAATATTTAATGTTCAAACTGATTTTTTTTTTTTTTTTAAATATCCACACTTTGTAATTTATTCTTATGGAAATCATAGACATTGTTTTCTCCAAGTAAAAACAAAAAAGGACCATACATTGGCTATGGTGTATAGAGCCCTTAGGCTTTGGTAACTTGCACATCTGTTATGCCGCCATTAATGCCAAAAGTTATATACTACTTTTGGAGCAGCATGCTGCCATCAAGTGATGTTTTTTTTTTTCAGGGACACCCCAGATAATGCAACTGAAGCTGTATATCGAGAAAGAATGAGAAGAAATTCTACATAAAAAGCTAAGACAATTAGTACCCTCAGTTCCATAATGCTCACTGACAGTTGTTAAAGAAAAGGTGATGTAGCACAGAGCTAAACATGCCCATGCCCTAACTTTTTGAGACAATATAGGCATTATATTCAAAATGAGTGACTATTATATGGAAAAAAAATTGACCTTATCATTTTGAACATAACATGCTTTGTCTTTGTTGTGAATTCAATTGAATAAAGGTCAAAAATCATTTGAAAATATTTGTATTCTGTTGAATTAATGTTTTATATAATGTCCCAACTTCACTAGAAATGGGGTTTGTATACGGCCTAGAGAGAGGCCTTCTCTTTTCTGCTCTGCCCCTCTTTCCTGGCTGTGTTCTGTGTTTTAGGTAGTGGGGGAGGTGTCTTCCTGAGACACCAATCTGGCACACCTGAGCAGGGTGGGCTCGGGAAACTATAAAGCAGACCTACTCACAGACCTCACTCTCTTCTCCATGGCCTGCAGACTGGACAGACCTTTGTTTTGGTTGTTTGTTCATTTGGATTTGCAAACTCACAACCATAGTTTATTGATTTTGTGGCAATTACTTAAAAACTTCTTCATGAAATATTGAGTTACAGCTTTGAAAATTATGTGTGGTTTCCCTTTTTGCCACGTATTATTGAGCCAGGCTGTGACAGTAGAAAGACATGCCTTAAATCAATGTGGGCTCAAGACAGTGCACCTCACAGTCATTGTTACAAACAAAAGAATTACAAAAATGATCATTTAACCATGTGCACCAATCCATAGATGACAGAACTACAAGCAGCCTCTTGAGTCTTTATCAGACTCTACAATGTGTTAAACGCAATGAAGCATTTTGGACAGATAGACTCACTGACTGTGTAGAGTACAGAAACATCCCCACCCCCCTTGGAGCACACACGCATGAAGCGGGGAATCCAATAAGTCTCATTTTCCTGTTGAAAAGGACTCCCTTTCTTCCTCTGTAATCCTGTCTGTGCAATGATCCCTGCCTTTCTTACCCCCTCACACCCCCTTATCCAAATACATGCACCTAAGAAGAGGATCAGCAGGCTCATCTGCAGGCTATCCGGACAACCAATGTCACATTAAAACCCTGCTAAGCTCTAATTACACACTGTGTTAGAGAGTGGCAGAAAAAATATGGCCCTACTGTAATATATCAGCAAGAGGAGAAAGAGAAGAGTGCAAATGTGAGACATAAAACAGCTCACATCGGTTGAGTGAAGCATGATTTATCTGCTGGCCATATCCTCTCAGAAGCCCTCATTTGTGAGTGTGTGGGTTTGTGTGTGTCTGTGTTTGTGTATCTTCTCTCTTTTATGCGTCTGTCTTGGGTTTCTGTTGAGTCTCTCTGAGAGTCTCCTCACCCTTACATGCTCCATTTCACCCAGCTCACTCTTTCCCTTCTTGGAAATAGTTCTGTATGATTTTTCACATGAAAGTTTTTTTTTTTAACTTTGAAAAGTTTATTTGTGGATGATCTAAAGATGATACAGACTAAATATTCAAAGTTGGTGAGAAATCTGAATACCTGGTAGAGTTCATATACACCCTATTACCATATAAGTCCCACTGCCCAGAAGATTTGGAAGATTTTGGTTTAATATCTGTCGAGAGCAGTTCTTTTTGCCTGTCTTGCAAGGTTTGGTTTGCAGACATTTACCATAAAACTAAACTTTTACTGTTCTTGAGGCACAATTATCTTGATCCTATATATCACATTACTCACCATGTAGAACACTGTACATGGCAGTGGTTCCCAAATAGTGTAATAATTGTAATAATTGTGATTGCAGAGTGCAGGAGTATGTTTACAACTAGAAAAGCACCCGGAGAGCGCAGACCTCCGCCAGCACCACAGTTCTCTCCCATATTGTGATTTTTACCATAAATAGTAGTCCTACCTTTACTTCATATGAATATTTAGATTCCTTGACCATGAAAACATACCATTAGCAATTGGTTTCATAATGATATCTATTTTAGTTCAGTAGTTATTCACAAAAATCACATTTTTCGTCATGGCAGATCCAGATGGTGATCTAGATCAACACCAAAATTGAATCAGTTCTTCCTTTCCCATGCTGAACATTTCCAGAAAATTTCATCAAAATCCATCCCTTACTTTTTGAGTTATTTTGTTCACAGACAGACAGACAGACTCTCCCGAAAACATAACCTCCTGGTGGAGGTGATTACTGCTGTTCAAGAACCTTCTTGTTTTCATATAGAGTGCCCTGATCCAGCTGTATACTCAGTCTTGTAGAGGTCCCGACCCTTTAAGGCCCCCCTCATGGGCCCAGTATCAGTGACTCTGTATTCATTCTGTGGTCTATGCGTTGCACTGGGCTTTCCAGCCTGAACTGATGGGCTTAAAGTGATGATGAAACAATGGTAGAACAGCACACTGGGAGGTCTGTTTGGGTGGAAGCAGGGGAGGTTACAAGCAGCTAATTGTAACTAGGATGGTAAGCCTTGATGCCACTGACTTTTTGCTCTTCAAAGCAAGTCTTAGTGTGCCTTGAGAATTTTCCATGTCTCATGCTTCATGCCCTACGTGTGGACAACAGTCCTTGTATATGGGGCTCACTGACATAACAGTTAGGCTATTGGCTGCTCAGTGTGGTTCATTAAAGGTTTAGTGGCATACCTCCCAACATCATCATGGATTTTTTTTCAAAAAACCGAGCAGAAATACTCTGAAATGCTTTGATAGAATCAGTGGGAGAGGAGGTATAATTTTCATGTCGGGGGGAAAGGTAAAACATATTTCCAAACAGCGTTAAAGCAAATAAATTACAGGGCAGCATAACCGATGCTTGTTTTATCAGTGAAATGAGCCTCACTCCTGTTTTACATCTGATCTTAGCAGACACCCCTGCGCTGTTTAGGGTTGATATGTTAGAGATAGAGGAGACAGGGATCACTGTTGAGGAGTTAGTTGTCAGCTTATAAAAATGGTACAGGAGTATTGATGGATCGATAATACTGGGCTCTCACTTTTTTTTTTTCTTTTCGGGGGAAAGATATAAGTTGGCATAGCTTCAGTAAAGACAAGTTTTTTCTTATATGACCACATTTTCCTTAATATCACCATTATAACACACTTTATTTCTTTTAAATAACCTCTAATTGTTCAAGTGAATGTCATACACAAGTCCAAGCAAAATATTTCAAATATTTTGTTTTGCCAAAATTGGGATTCGAGCATATCTGATACAGAAAGCCAAAATACTCCCTTTTTCTGCAAAATATTCCCCCCAAACTCATGTCATTCTTTTTAAACTGACTGTTAAACTGTTCTCATCAAATATTGTGGGTCTTCATTAGTTTACCTTTACATGTAATCATCCTTTGATTCTCAAGTGGGACAAAAATTGAGTTATTGGGCTTGCGTGTGGCAAAATGTGTTTCTGCATCTGTTTGAAAGAGAGAGAATTGCGTATTTGCTGTGAAATACTAAAATTTCATTGATTACAACTTTGAATGAAGGTAAGTTTTATTATTCTGAGAGTGTAAGGTTTAGCCACAATTTGGGTGCATGTTATTTTCACGACCGTGAAGATAAGGGGTGTATGTTATAATCATGAAATTATAGTAATCTTCCGAAGTAAATCAAAACCCAAAGCATCCTACTTTAAACGCCCAAGGAAAAAATAAGCATGCAAAAGTCTGTCTTTTTCAGTTAAAGTCTCATTTTAGCTGTTTTCCTTTAGCTGTTGCTTTTGGACAAATGCATTCAAGTAGTGAATGTATCTAACAGTAAATACCAGTGATGCTAGTTTAGTTATGCCTGTGTTATATCGTCAAACCCTAAGCTGTAGTTGAAGATTTCTTTTGATTAAATCAACTGATCAAGTTGGCGTTGATGGCTGTGGCTATGATGTTTCTAATGTATTTGATAAAACAATCAGAAATAATTGCTTCAGGTCTCCAGCCATTTTTATAGTCCATGTTATAAACCATCTTTTGGAAAACACAACAGTACTTTAAAATTCAGGAGCAGGGAAATTTCAGATGCATTTTTTATTGTGGGAAAAGAACATCTAAAGCTCACATGTTCGTTACAGACCTTTATTTTTCTGAAACACCATTGTAAAACCCCATAGAATTTGAGGCATGGAAACTAAAAGTGCTAATGTACTACCTCACTTGCGCCTTTTGGGCTAATTCGTTTTGCCAATCTATGGGCCAGATGGCAGGGACAAAGATTGCAGCCCCAACTCTCACTAGTGGTGGGTGGCTGCATTACACATCTGACAGGCTTTTGTCCACTTGACGTATCTAAGCATGGGAGACAACCAAACCAAATGAAGAATACCAGAATGTTGCCACTTCATCCCTGAAGTGAACAGAACTGAACTGGGACCTACTTCAGTGATCAGTACACACAGCTATTCAGCATAATTACTGATTTTAGTAAACCAGCTAGCAATGCATCTACTTACTGACTGCAGTCTCAATCTGACAATAGAATTCATGAGCAACTTGCTTATTTGTGTTGTCAAGTCTCAGTTATGATTGCTTTTTCCTGTTCATGGTCATAATGTGTGTTGCAGAGTGGTTCATCTTGTGTGACAGGGAGGAGAAAGAAGCTGTCAGAATGTTGCTCTTAAGTCTGTTGACATTCTGATGAAGTTCAGGTGCAGTTTGTGTGACAGTGTTATTGAAAGAGGATTTCCATTTTGCATGAAACCCCAGCTGCTTCTGCTCCCATAACTCTCTTGTTGTTGTCATGCTGTTCTGTTGTTGCGCTGACATGAGTGGACTTGTACATAAGCTGTAGCTTTGATCATTTCTTTCAGTGGTAGACTTGTAAAGGGGTAGAGGACCAAGGTGTACGAGCCATGGTTTGCTGCTGTTGTATACATAATGCTCTGAACCAACAATAAAATAGAAATAAGGCTTTTTACATTGTTTTTGTTTCTAAGTGTATCTCACAGAAGGATGTGATATGCCATGATTCAACCCCCACAGAGCGTGCTTCTCCAACTTTGTTTGTGGAGGTGTGTGTATGTGTATTTGTGTGTGCATGAGGGTGGACTTCAGAGCGACACGCAAGTTGAGTCTGGAGGTTCTGGAGAGGTTAGACAGGCAGACAGAGCGACCACGCTGCGGCGCCACACTGTGTATGACACGCTTGATCAACTCTCATTACAGCTGTGCTTGCACAGCGGGCTCATAAACATGACCGCAGAGGCAGGATTACACTCACACAAACATGCACCTGAGTACACAAACAAACACACTCGCAGGCAGATGTAATAACCTGTGGGCTCATTTACATACATTTAACTGAGGACTCGTCATCCTTCTGGTCGACACCTCCTGCCTCGCCTTCCAACACGAGAATTGGCTTCAAGCTGTGATCACTCATCGTGCATCATTGGAATCACAGGAAGAACCACAACAAACACACACACACACACATTTATAGACACGGAGAAGCAGAGGGCAAATGAGGCTGGAAAAATTCACCATCAGACATTTTTAAAGAGAGAAAGAAGAGGCGAATACATTGCTGTACAATAAAAAGTGTCTCCATAAATGCCTTCACCCTGAGATAGACACACAAATGGGCCCTGAACTTCCTCATGGGGATCAAATGACTTTAAGGTCTCATGTCCGGGTTTATTTAACTTTTAACATCATGTCTTGGGTGTCTATTAAGCAAAGATTTGATTTAAGTTGAATTAAAAAATATATGTTGTCTCTGCAGAGGATCAGTTACACCTCTTTTCCCTCCACTTTGGAGACACTTGGATCTGAAGTGCTGGGGAGGCTACTGGAAGCAATGATAATGATCTCTGCAGTGATTGGCTGGCTAAACAATGTCTAAAAGGAGGGGAGAGGACTTCAAAACAGTCATGGTGTCTGCCTGTGATGAGCATATAACAAATGTAACAGGAGGGTGTATAGCTGTTACATATAAACCCCAGGTCTAGCTTGGGTCTGGCAGGCTCTACCTGTAGAAACAAAAAATCACTATTTTAATGATTATTCATGGCCTCTAATCACATTATTTATCACCAAAGAACTGCATTAAAATTGTGAGTAATGTTGTTCATATCATACACTGTCTCATCAAACATTCATCATTTGTGTATTTCTGTAACAGTAGGTTCCCGTTAATGTATCCTAACAAAGATTATTTTTGTTTGAAAATAATACACATTTTCACTAACAGTCTTATGATCATTTTTTATTAACACTATTTTATTTTTATTTCTCTTTATCAAGTATTGTTTCATTCTATTACATGTTGTCACATTGAAATAGTTGAACACCTCTTATTTGTGTGTTGTTTGGAAGAGTAAGTCCCAGTCAGACAAAACACACTCCAGTAATAGTTTCTTTGCCTCACAACATTTTTATTGCATGATATCTTAACATGAAGTGGCTGCACTTACTGATTTATTTTTACATCCACTAAGGAGGTTTGGTTTTTGGCTGGTGCTTTATCTCTTTGTAGCCGTTTTCACACATGAGACACATGATATTATCAGTATAGTGTCCGGGGAGCTCACCCAGGAAATTCCTGACATGGTCATCACACTTGCTCCTCTCGGCAGGCAGTACGCTCTGTTGGATAGGAGAGAAGTGGTGGAGGGGAGACGGGGGATCTCTGGTTGGACATGGTGTCAAAAGTTTGTGGAAGTCAGTGTTCATAATATGATGGTGGAAGAACAACATTTATGCTATGAAAACAGCTTCTATCCTAACTTTACTGATAAATGATAAGAAACGTTTCAACAGAAAAAGACTTCAGTGGAGCATTTTAGCACGCTGATGTAAAATTATGCCACAATGTCCCCATGATTACACTGTATAATGAAAGTTGCAGTGTTGTAGCTCCATATCCAACAGTAGAACAAGGCAGCTCTTTGGATGCATGAGACAAGGTTGTGATGATGTGCTATGAAGACAACAGTTTCTAGTGTCCAGATATTGTGTGTGTGTGTGTGTGTGTTACTCTCCTTGCAGTCAAATAAACATCTCCTACAACAGCAGTAGTGTTCCCAACCTGGATATCATCACCCCTGCCTCACTCACCTGCAATCAATTTCCCTGATTATTTGCTGTTACATCCATTCTTCAGTTCTCCCTGACTTTACACAGAAAAAAATGTACAGAAGATAAGTCTGGGTAAAAAAAAAAAAAAAAATTGCATTCACACATGTGACTCGCCTAGGAAAAGTCCCAATAATTTCAGGCAAGAGTTATTGGCATTGTCTGTCTTTGTACAAAGTAAAAAAAAAAAAACAGTGGGTTTTGGTGAGATTCTCCAGAATTATTAGTCTTGACAAAAGGAACAACAATTAGGCTTTGGTGGTGATCTGTATCTGGATCCAGATACATGTTTTCCTGCCTACCAGTGAACCCCCTCCACTACTTCTCCCTCCTCCAGCAGGGACTACCCAGGAGCAAGTCTGAATGACCATGTCAGGAATTCATCCAAGCAGACTCTCTGGACATTATTCTGATAATATCAGGGTTGTATTTGTACTGAGGGCTACTGAGAGACAAACACCAGCAAACAAGCAAACAAACAAACAAACTCTGTGGCAGAGATTGAAAAAATACATCAATATGTGCAGTCACTAGACTACTTTATGATAGAGAGCATGCAATTTTCTTTTCTTTTTTGGTGAATTCTTTTACATTTGTGTTATGGAGAATATTTGGCTAATGACTCAGCTAATAAAATACCACAGTGGAAGTTTATCCGTTCTGAGCAGTTCTAGTCAGGTATTGATATCTTCTCATTCTCCTTGACACATGCTGTGCTCTCTGCAGGTACAAATTACATTCAAACTTTATTTCACCTCCTCGGTCGTTATTTCTCCTCACCCTGACCTGTTACAGATCTCTTTGTCACCTAACAGGTTCAAAATCCAAAGTCACTAGTCACAGTAAAAGTGTTTCATGATTTTTCTTCTGCTTTGTCTTTACTATGTTCCTGTCTGTTTGTCAAAGCTCTTTGTAAACCTTTTTAACATGCTATAGAAATATAGTTATTTAATTGGTATGTGTTGTCATTTATTAATGATGAATATAAACTGACTTTCTGGACTCCCTTAACTTCCATTAAAGCTACTTCGTTGTTTTTGATGCAGAAGTTAAAGCAAGAGTACAAAAATTACTCTACATCTCACTGTAGTGTTTTAACACTTATATTTTGTTAAAGACATTGTTACTATGGGGTACAAACCTCTAACCTCCAAAATTTCAACTTTTCAGGAAATAAGAAGAACACTCTACTACTGAATGACTGACTGAATGTTGTCTTGTCCTGATAGGAATTATTTATTCGTTTTATTGAAGTTTATAAAACTCTCTCAGCTATATGGAAGCGGACCAATTGTATTGTCTTAATCAAAGTAACATGTTATCACTTTTTCTTATTTTCACACCAACTAATTCACCGGATTCCCCAACCAGCAAATTGATCTTAACAGAAATGATATTAGAAAAAATGTTTTTAAGGAAATACTTAAAATGTAAATGAAAGCAAAACAGAATTAAAACGCCATTGCAAGAAATAAACATAATGTCCCCTCTCTCAGGCATCTAAAGGTTAGCAGTTCTTCTGAAAAACCTAGCGTGTAAATGCATTCTGTGCTGAGGAGACATGCTCCACTGAGAGTATGAAGAAATCTTCATGTAGGATTTTCACAGCTGATGTGGTTTAAAATGTCAATTTTCACCCGTTATCAAGATAACCAAGGAGAGATCTCAGTGTCATTAAATGATATAATTTCATGGTCTAATCAGTGAGGATTTCACAGACAACAGGAGATCCATATCTCATCACAAGACCTGCTCAGATTAAACAATTACTGTTTGAGTATTATTAATAGATTGTATTGATGCTTTGATTGGATGACCTTCATTTTGACAGGTGAAATCAGAAGATAAACAGAGTATTTCCTTTTGTAAGCTATCAGTAGATAAAGGGGGTGATTGGGGAGTATTACTGACTCAAGTTAAATGGTGGAAAAGGTAATCCAAATGCATTTCACAGTTAGCTTTTTGCTGAGGAATTTGACAGATCCTCAAAAAGTCTAATCTTAAGGCTAAGTTTCAAATCTCCCAGGTGTCAGTGTGAGCCGTTTGATGTGAGCATTAGCATTCAGACGCTGGAGGTGTAAAAGTGTCAAAGGTCTCCGTCTGAAGTGCATGACTAATTTAACAGAGGTGCGCTCTCACCAAAAGAGATGGATGTGTCATAATAGCTTTCGGGTAATTTGCTGGGAAGGGACATTGATCTACACTTGATCTACACTGCTGGTGGCCCAAAGGACTTGATTTCTCTGTCACTCTGCACTGATGAATCCTCAACTTGTGTCATAATCGACCAAGGACTCTATTAGAAGGCATTCAGTCTGAGCACTAAACAGCCACAGTCCCTCCTGAGCCTTTGAGGAAATTAAAATCAAAAACTCCATTCCCCAAGAGAGACCCGAGTGCTCTAAACACTGAGAAACTGCAGACAGCCTTTGTCTCCACGTTTGTCTGCTACTTTTTTGAAGTTAAGTTTGGTATTACAGCTTTCACCGTGCTTGGTTGCATTGCATCCAGAGGTAGATGGTGAGTGAACTTGAGCTTTTGAAGCGCTTCTTTAGTTTGCAGGTTGCACAAAGGCTTTTTCTTCCTTAGATTTCACATTCACCTATTCAAACCACATTCATGTGTCGTTGGCGATCTCTCAAGCATAAAGTTAGTGAAGTACAAGAAAAGTACAAAATCGCCAATGCTTAAAGTTCCAGAGAATTACTTCTGCTTTAGTTCAGTACATCAGTGGAATGCTGCTTTTTTGGTACTTACCGAAAAAAAAAAAAAAATCCAAAATAACCGCACATCCCCCAAGGAATAATTTTAGTGCCCCCCACCCACCCACACCCACGACTTTGCAATGATAGTGCTTCTCCAATGAGGCAAACAAATGCCATTGCCAGATTGTGTTAGCTTGAAGGTAATGGACCAAGTTTTTCTGTATCTAGTTGGGAAATGTTTAAGGATAAAAAGTTAGCTGAGAAAAAAAAAGTTCTTTTAAATGAAGATTTCAGAGAAAAATATTAAATATGTACACACACACACACACACACAAGTATACCTATTTATCTATCTATCTATCTATCTATCTATCTATCTATCTATCTATCTATCTATCTATCTATCTATCTATCTATAGATCTTTGATTGTGAATTACCTAATTTAAGAATATGAACTTCACTTTAAGCTGGCTCATTTTAAGAGTGAACTGGTACAACTCTGACAGGAAGTAGGACAGTGTACAGATACAGCTGCACATAGCATATCCTGACACTAGTGGTGTGCAGGTCAATCCAAGTATTGGCAATGTTGATCCCACGTTGGTATTGATATTGATTGATGCCAGTGTCAAAAGATTGATACTTTAGATCCAGTTTCTCTCCTGTATGCACTGCTGCAGTTTCATCAAAGAGGCGACCTGGCCATCTGTGTAAGTGCTACTGCTTTCTGGATCAGACACACTTTGCTCCTTCTCTTCTTGTGTTTTGATGTTATTCCATTACACAGTCCTGCACCTGCTCGGGTACCCGTATTCACAATCCTCATTGCTGCTTTTGGGGCGCTTTAACCCCCCAACCTCTGACCGTCACAGGAGCCTGTCTCACATCTTTGCCGTGCAGTAAATCAGAATGTAAGAATTCTATTTTAATATCTTTAGGCTCAGAGGATTTTCTCATGTAACCACCGGGTCATATGAGAAATATGAAAGTAAGATGAGACAAAGACACAGCAGTTTTGTCGCCTCCATAATTTTCTTCTGAAATAATATATTAGCATGCATGATCCTGCTAAATATTTTGTAACTTAAACTAATGGTAAATGGTTACCAACTCATTATTGGAGCCAGCTTCTGGTGGCCATTTGAACAGCTGCAGTTAAGGCATTAAACACCCCGAGAGATATTCCACTGTCAACCCACAGTCAAACTTTTTGATACTCTGGCACAGCCACCATCATGAAACTGAAGTGTGAGGGACACAAGATGAGACAAGAGGGCTAATGGAGGGGCTGATGAGACGAGAGAGTGGAGGGCAGAAGCAGATGGAGAAGGCGGATGAGGGAGAAAACTGTCAGTCAGGGATTGTGAGGGGATAGAAAACAGTGAAATGAGAGGAGAGTCAGAAAAGGAGCTCTGCCTCAGTTCTCCCTGCAAGCGGAGGAACCAGTAACACAAAGTCCTGGAAGTTAAAAAACACCATCAGAAGTCAAATGAGGACAGTGAACCATGTTGTGAATCTTGAGCATGCTAAGCACTTCAGAGCAGCAGAAATGTCCGTCAACGCGCCTTTTGCCCAGGCTAATGTGCTATAATGTGGGCCAGTGCAGGCGCACACTGCAGCATCAGTCTGGTTTGTGCTCTGCCTGCTGGATGTGATTCTGAATTGTAGTCAGCACCTGGTCCCTGTGAACAACATTTCTCAGGGGCTGCCGCTAACACTTTTGTTTTATTCAGCTGTTGTTGGATATGAACCTGATGAACCTCAGAGAGTGAGAATACACAAGTCCACTGTGTACACATTCACATACAAACCCAGCATCAGGATGACTGCTGGTTACATTTATGTCATGAAGTATCACTGTTTCATCTCAGGGCATGCTGCTGGCTGCAAAAAAAAGTCTTATCTAAGACACTTCATTCATCTAAATCCTTGCTAAAAATATATATTTTATTGTGAGCCATATTCACCTGAATACTGATCTTACTTAGACTGAAATGAGTGTCTTTAAATTAGGTGTTCCAACTTATCAAATAATGCATCTTGTTTCAAAATCTTCTCACGTAAAATGTCCTCTTCCTATCGGCACAAACTTTTTATCTTTTTGAGAGCAGCAATTCAAGCTCCATTTATGCCTCCAAGCAAAAGATCTGGGCATTGCAAGTCAATGCTGCAAAAATAATTAAAATGAGATATTTAGAGCATATGAACAAATTCACTCTTTAAAACTGAATATTTTCTGAATTTGAAAACACAAGTGGACACAAGGAGCATGTCGAAGTAATTATCATCATTACTTATTGCTTATGCTCCAAATTTACTAGGCAGCCATATTTTTGTGACGTCATACACAGAATAAGAAGCTAAGATGCTTGTAGGCTTAAACACTTACTTGACAACATGTTTTCTATAATTAAAACATTCAAGCACCATATGTAACCTCAGAATTCATTCTCTCTTTACCTCACAATTCTTTTTAAATGCAAAATCATCTTAATTTTCTGTCTTTCGTCTGTTTTACTATCTTTTTTAGCTCTATTGCTAAACAGTGGGGGCCATTTAGCCCCCACTGTTTTTAGGTTGTTGCTTTCTTATATCTTATTTTCAAAAATTAATGTTATTACTTACTTTCAATTTATTAAGATTGTGTTTCACTGTTTTACTCTCTGATTCATGTGTTCATTTTATGTAAAACTTTCATCTTTTATAGATTACTTTTTAGGCATTTGTATTGTTTTTCTCCTTCTGTCTGTAGTTATGTATTAATATTATAGTTATTATCATATTGTTTAGCTATGTATTTATTCTATTTTTAATCTCCTGTTTTCTGCTTGTACCCCTTGTATTGCCTTTTCTTTTTCTTACTGATTTTATGTTTTTAGTTTTTGGTCCTTATGGTCTCGTTTGATGTTGCTGCGTTGTACAGCCTGGGCTCTTATGAGATATGTACCGGGCCTTTGAATCAGTGGCCTGGAGTCTCTGGAGACTGCAACGGTGCTTGTCTGTTTGCAGCTTCTTTGGGGTGTAGTCACACATTGAGTCATTACTCCCTCTTGTGTGTGGCTGTGCTGTGGGAGGATGTGGGCCGATCTCTGTTGGTGTGGTTTTTGGAGCACTATGTAAATGCTATATGAATAATAATAATAATAATAATAATAATAATAATAATAATAATAATTGTTGTTATTAGTAGTATTTTTTATTATAATTTTATTATGATGTTATAATGATTATTACAACTATTTTTTCCAAGGGAAAACACTTTGTAATAATCTTTTAGTTCTGGTATTTTAAGATATTATTGTTAATTTCAAACATAATCAAGTCTTGCATCTTTGTTTGTCTTTTAACCTCATCTATTGTATAAACCCATGGTGCCCTTTGGTCTCAGAGTGCATTGTTGTACACAAGAGTATTTCCATCTGTTACGATCTCTTGTTGCAAAATGGTTAGAGTGAAGAAGTTCCTTTATGACAGGAAAGTTTATACAGGTTTTTCAGGTCTTAAACTTTAAAGCTAACTTGGACTTTAGTAGGGAAATGCACATTTGAGTAAATGATTATTTTTTTACTTTTCTCAAACCTGAGACGTAATAAAGGTTAGTTGACTTGATAATTTATTCTGGTGAAGGTTCTATCCTCAGGTGCATACTATGGTATCTAATTATTACTTGTTGTCTGGCATGGCATGGTGTCATTCATTACTGTCCTATTATGTCCATCATACATATTGCATTGTGAGAAAACTGTTGCCAAGGTCACATCTACCCCTTTCAGACTGGCCAAAAAACCTGTTATGACCCGGTAACAATCGGCTCCTGTCTGCAGTTTGAAGAGGATTAATCAGCATTTTAACTGGGTCTACTGACCCTTCAAGCTATACAGGTTTTTATCGGCACACCTCCGATCAGCTTCAGTGGGAACATCACACCCATGTCGACCCGCTAATCTACAGATGACATCGTTGTAACATGCCCACAGCATAATATGGCGCCCATCCTCTCTGTCTGTAACTAACCTAACATGACTCTTGGCCGTCTCAGCGACAGATTCCAATTGCTCTTCTGCTACTGATTAGACCCTGGTCTGGTGGCAGTATGAAAGGAGCTACTTGCCGATTGTTAGTGGGTTAACCCGCGTTGAAAGAACTTGCATTGACCTACTAATTTTAGTGTGAAAGCAACAATAGTGCTCAAAGCAGGCAACTGGGGCACTTTGCAGAAAAGAATAGATGGCATTTCAGACTAAGAAGCTATTAAGCTGGTGATAGAAAAGTTTCATCTAAATGCTTTAAACTGTGTTCTTTTTAACAAATGTGCTGTCTCACATTCTATCTGTTGTATCTGTGTGCCAAAATGGATGCCATCACTTTAGATGCAAAACAAACCTGCCTGTACAAGCAGATTACAGTTAACATTCATCAGTCTTAATCCCAGAATGAGAATATCAAGTCTTGCCAGTTACAAATTAAGTCACCCAGCATGAATAAAACTCCTTCCAGGCCCTGCTGAGTTATCATGTGCACGTAAATGTGACGCACTGACCTTGACCTTTAAGTTTTGACCACAAAATTTAATCTGTTTAACATTTACTTTAATGTGAAATTTGAAGCCAGTACAGTACAGTGGTGCAGAGCTGTAAAGTTGCTAGAACAGCTGAGAACTACAAAAATTGAAAATGGTTTCATTGCAGTGAAGTTGACCCTTTGACATTTGTGTTTGAGAAGTCTGCCTCATATTTGATTTTATTACATTGAATTTGGGAGAAAGGCATTCAGAATTAGCATATGACTGTCTGTGTGCTGACATTCAACCCTTAGCAAAAGTTTGATCTTAAAGTCTTTCTGGAAGTTTTTGCCAAATTTTCAAGCCTTGAGCCAAAGAAAGAATGAACACATTTTTTGCAAACAGCAACTGGAAAAATTCACCATGATTAGACGCATTGCAAAGTCAAAGTGAAAAAAAATTAAATGTTCTAAGGATAAAAATGCTGTGAAATAAGGAAAAAAATCTGGCCTCACATCAATTTGAGTCTGCGTCATACATAAGCAGAAACTATAATACTGAAGGAGAAAATGATGGAAGATAAAGAAAAGACACATTTCTGGCGACCTTCTCTGTATATTATGGCAAGAGATAAAAATTCTGCTAAAAGCCTCAAACATTTAATGTTTCTACTCTATTTGGCTGTTCTGTAGTATGTACTCTGTGGCCGGATCCTAAAAACCTTCCTCCTGTTTTCTGTGCGAACAGATCACAAGTGGCTCACTTGTTGTATGTTGAAGAATTAATTCACAGTATTGCACAATTCAAGCTTTGATACAGTTAGAACAAATAAAATAACTTCTGACATCATGCCAAGCGTAAGTACTACTCTATTTTCAAAGCAGACCATAGATCAGGGATCTGCAACCTTTAGCATTTCATACTCTTCCAAAGTAGCCCTTTAATCTGAATGTACTCAATCCATTTGAATTAAGTTGCAATAAAAAATATGTAAATAGCTGTATCGTTCAAGATCTGATATTTTAACATATACTGTATCAGATATTTAAGATATACAAGATATATAAGATACATCATTCTCACCAAAGACTGATGTTTTGTTAACCTGACACACCAGATGAATAGTTCCATATATCCGCCACAGAAATATTTGACTAATCCATCTGAGAAAGAGCCGTCCGAAAATGTTTTCAGAGGCAGAACCTTCAGTAAGAACAGCAGCTTGTGATTAGACGATCATTCAACTCATCACATTCATCACAGATTAATCCATATCAAGCAACACCGCCACGTATGATGCAGCTGCTCATGATACTACCGTAGACTGTATACTTACATTAAATTATACCACACATGGATAATTTAACACCTATATGTGACATGAACCTTTTCAAAGACAGACATGCAAGATTTCAGACAACGAATCAGGCAGGTCCGTCTCCATGCAAGGCTAATGTATTGTTGCATTTCAATGCATTAAAATGACTTGTATTTAGATCCATCCATCAGTTAGATTGTTTAAGGAGACATATCATGCTTGTTTCTCCTTTTCACTATGCCAGACTAGGATGCCTGTAAAGCATTTCTGCCCTCAGTACAAGTCATTTAGTTCCTTCATTGCCCCACAATTGTGTTCTCAAAATCCTCATTTTAGGCCATTATCAAGCTCTTGTTGAAACACTCGGATCTTAGGATGACCTACAGTAACCTCGCAACGTCACAGCCCTTTGTGCTCTGATTGGTCAGTTCTATCGGGGGTAGAGCCAGCCTGTCCTTCTTCTTCTACTGTATTTTCCGGCAGGCTCAAAGCAGCGACCGCGTGAGTCCCCCTACAGGCCAGAGCTAGTATTGAGTGAGTGTGAGCTAGGGATCTATATACTGCTGCTGGTGGATGTGTTCCTCGGTGACGGTTTTGTGGCTAACGGACATCACAGAGGAGGAAGTGTTTTATCAGATTACTCCAATAAAAAGAAAGGTACCTTGTGTCGTCACGACGATTTAAATCTCGCGGACATCTAGCAATGACCTATTTTCAGAGGCATCAAATCTCTTTCTGGGATATCAGAAAAAATACAATATCTCATTTTTTGAAAATTTAAGGGGGTGTAAGGTCTTGTTTTCAAATTTATTATATTATATGTAAGTATTAAATCATGCATCAGCATGATATGTCTCCTTTAAAGACCCTGTGAGGAGTTTCTAAGTAATTACAAAAAAGTCTCACTTTTAGATATATGCCTGATCCAAACACACACTTTAAGATGAGTTTTATAGCATCAAAATCGGTTATCTATAAATGCTATTCCTTAGTCTTCCGGTTGGGTCGGACGGGGCTGGACTGGCCTGGATACTCAACTTCGGTAACAAGACAATTAAACCGAGAGCAAATTTATATTATTTGGACACATCTTAGAGCACCGGGCTTACGTAGCAATATATAGCTGGCTACAAAACTACGATACTAACTTTTCCCAAAATTGCTTGTTGTCACACATCAAAAACTACCGCTACGTAACTAGAATGAGATACATTACCTCATCGCTTTGCATCCTGTAAGTTGCTGAAAAAAGAAGTTGTAAAGCAATGAACAGTTCTGAGGTAGGTCCGAGCTGCTTTCATTAGCATCACAACAAACGCATGCTTTGGCTTGTGGTGCATTCCAGTTGTAGTCTGAAGTAGGAATTTCCGAGTTCTGAGTAGGAAACTAAAACTGGAACGTCCCCCTAGTCAGAATTTCCTACTGGGAACTCTGTGAAACCTCGCCACCCCCGAGTTGACAATCAAAGATGGATGCCCCCAGTGTGAACAGTTATTTAGCTCCCGTAATAATCAATTTATTTGCTCTTCTGACTGGGGTGTGTCGCTCTTGATCAGCTGTATACATAGTATTGTTAGACTTATATTTACAAAAATGCTGCCATAGTGATAATCACATTCTTCATGTGATATTTGTGAACAGCAACACAGGGCATGCTAGCAACAGCTAACAATAGCCTGGTAGATCTGCATGTTTTTTTCCGACTTCAACTGGAACGCTGATAAGTCAGAGATGATGTCACTCCCAGTTCCGAGGCATTACGACAGTCGGCGCGCGTGCTCATGGGTAGCAGAGTCTTAATGTCTGCGGAAACAGATTCTCCTCACAGTCCCTTTAAGTAGGAAAATTACCTTTCACTCTGCCAGTTTCAACACAAATCTGGTCATTGTAGTGGTACATTTTAACAAACAGGACTCCAAGTGGCTTATAACAGCCCATTTCTGTGGACCTGAAGGAAGCACAGAGTCCGTATTTTAAAAGCGAACTAAAGACTCACCTCTTTCACCTTGCTTTGAATGACTTTCAATTCATTTAGTATTTTATCTTTTAATTTTTAAAATCTGTGTTATTAAACAATATAGTTTAGCTGTGTTTGTTTTATTTTTCTTAAAAGTTCTCTTTATTATTTATCTTAATCTAAGTATTTTGTTAAACATTTATATTTCTTCGGTCAGATTTCTCTTTCTCTTAGTTTATGCATCGGCAGTCCAAGTTTATATTGTCTCCTGTTCTTTTGCCTTGATTTCATATTTACATGAGTATCAGCAACTGTGGTTGTGGCATCCAATCTGCACCAGAGATACAGAGAAACAGCTTGCACAGTCGAGCAGAAACACACAGCTGGGTATATAGGCATCCTTTTTTTAAGATAGAAAATAAAAAAAAATATGTATATGGAAGTAATAAGTAGAATCGCTCAGTATTGTTACCAATTCAGTCTCTATGCCCATTCCTGTAGTCATGTAATATTAACATTACACACTGACAACCTAGAGATAAAAGTTATAAAATTAAAAGAGAGAAAATCCACTTAAAACCAAACTTGCACCACAGTCCAGTGGTCCAACCTAATTAAGCATGAAAAGGCAGAGACAGAGCCCCCCTGGTAAGAAGCCCCACGCATAATTCAGAGGCTAACCCTTGACCTTCGATCTGATCCAGGGGTAGCAAGTCAGCGATATCCATCTTTACTTTATTCACTTTCTAATTTTCCTGCCAAGCTAAGCTGTTTGTATCATGCACCTTTCTGAGGGGACCTTCGGAGCACAGATAAAGTGCTTTCATGATGAGAAAGGGGCATTATTTTAAATGACTTTCTGTTTACTGTGGTTTAAGTGCCATGTCTCCCTGAGTGTCTGTAAAGATGAGGAAGCAAAAGAAAGAGGGAGAGGTTTTCTTTCACTGATAGAGCAGGAGATACACTTCATGAGCACAGTCATCAGGGAGGGAGAAAGCAGGAGAAAACAGTGAGTCACCATGAAACAAATCAAAGAAATCCATCATATTTCTTACTAATTTACCACAAGACAAAAAGAAAAGCAGAAGTGTGAAGCACAGTAATGTATTTGTGTGATCTTTTTCGCTATTTCACACCTCATCTCAGACAGAACCAGCTGTTCCAATAAAGCTGTCTCGGCCTGAGTGGGATTAGCATCCACTACATTGCTCACCTGAACATCAGATCCAGGCAAGCTATAGGTATCTTCTGCAGGACACTTCTGGAGCTATGCTAAGGAGGCGCCAAGCAGAAGGAACGCTGCAGAGGCCAAACAGGGTGAACGGCCTGTCACAAGCCCGGGCTGGATCTGGTGCATCAAACCCTCAGTAGCACAGCAATGGAGACAGAGCCTAGGCATCCAGAGAGGAAGCGTTCCACGGTGAAAGCGCTGGCTTTTTGGGTGCTGTTAATTTGCAGTGACAGTTTGGTTTTTGTCGTCCACGTAGCTGCATAAGAGAGGTCGACCTTAGCCTCTTTTATATGTGCTGGAAGACAGGAGGGGACAAAGCTGTCTCGCTTTCCATACATTTGGTTAAACAGCAGCTGGCAGTCAAGCCGTAATTATACACCTTGGCCCGTGCATTATTTATGCCACATTTTAAAATCCATTAAAAGTCATTTGGTCTCCTCTAAAACCTGTCATTATCGATTGACTTTACTGTAATTGCTGCTTTAAGCCTTTAAAGATTTTCTGCCTGGTGATTAAGGATGTAGGCCCGGCTGCAAGGGTGTGCAGAGAACATACGCTAATCAAGGTGCTGTAAAACTCGCAAGCCCAAGTAGTATTTCACCTGGTGGTCAGCAGCCGAGGCAGCGTCTGATTAGAGTGGATGGAGGTTTTATTACTCTGATCTCTCCGATGCTCCTCCTCAGCAGATGATTTGTACACTTGTATGGCTGTGGTTTACTTCCACAGTAGTGGATATTAAATTCCAACCTGTCATCCAGAGCAAAAGCAAAAATTACTGCTGATTTCACTTGACTAACTATTCAGGAATAAGGCACCAACTTTATCCAACCTTTAATATTATTCAAAAAACCCAATTGCGATCTCAGACTCCCTTTGGCTGTCCCTGTTAAAGAGCTGCAGACGTTTTTGAGTGAGATAGAATAATCAATACAGACATCATTAACATGGCCTTGCCAGAGCGGCTGTCTCAACATTCAGTGTTTAACATTTAACGTCATGAACCACTGGAAATGTTTCGGGGGGGGTTGCTTATTAATTCACAAGCAAGTCCAGCAGAGTGTAAGACTACCCAGCAGCCTAGCGATTTAAAGCTAAATGGGCTGTAAATTGCTTTAGTGTGGTTTTTAACTGCAAAATGATCAAGTCGGTGCTTAGTGCTAAGTGCTTTTCAAGGACAGTTGTAGGTGTATGAGATGGCCATAACAAAGGAAAGGGGGAAAACAGAACGATGATCATGCATAAAGGGGTTAATCATAAATCCACAGACCTAGAATCCATTTGCCCAAGGAATGAGTTCAATAACAATATACTCTTAACTGACTGCAGTCAGGAGATAGTGGTCCTCCATCAGTTTTGGCCTTTGCATATAACCAGAATTTTATGTTTGATTTTTTTTTTGTTTTTTTGAATTTTTGCAAGAAAATGACCAAGGATTGTTTCAGAAAGATGAACATCATCGTTAAACAGTCCAAAGTGGTTCATCATATGCATACAGATGCACTGCCTGGCCAAAAGACAGAGGCCATAGACTAATATTTCTTTGGACCGCCTTCAGCTTTGATTTAAGCTCAAATTTGTTGTATCATTGTTCTGCACTGTTAAACAATTTATTTCCATACAGTGTTGCAAGAATTTTTCATCAAGAGCTTGTGTTGATGATGGGAGATTCTGACTGCTGCACACAGTCCTCTCCAGCACATCACAAAAATTCTCAATGGGGTTAATGTCTGGACTCTTTGGTGGCCAATCTGTGTGTGAAAATGATGTCTCGTGCTCCCTGAACCACTCTTTCACAGTTTGAGTCTGGTGAATCTTTGCATTGTCATCTAGGAATATGCCTGTGCCATTAGGGAACAGAAAAAATATATTGATGGAATCACCTGGTACATTCAGGTAGTCAGCTGACTTCTTTCTTTGGGCACAATGTTACTGAATCTAGACCAGACCCACTAGAGCAACCCCAGATCATAGCACTGCCTCCATAGGCTTTTACAATAGGCACTAGGCAAGATGGGTGCATCACTTCACCTGCCTCTCTTCTTATACTGGCGCACCCATCACTCTGGAACAGGGGAAATCTGCACTCATTAGGCTACATGACCTTCCAGTCCTCCAGAATCCAATCTTTATACTCCCTTGCAAACTGAAGCATTTTTTTCCAATTAGCCTTTCTGATTCGTGGTTTTCTTAAAGGTATAGTGTGTAGTTTTCAGCGGCATCTAAAGAGGAGGTTTGAGATTGCAGCACTCCGGCACTTCCCCCTCCTTGTTGGAGAACCTCCGGAGCTACGGTGGCCTTCCAAGGACAAAAATTGTTTTTAGCTTAGTTATCAGCCTATGTTTTGTCTTACTGCCACAGAAAATGAATAAATCTTGGAGTTTTAGCAAGACGTTGTCTCCCTATTGTCTTTCAGTCTTGCTAACGCTCACACCGGTCGTTTGGAAGAGACAATCATTTCAAAATGCTTGTGGCCGTGAAATAAGCCTCGCATAGCAGATACATTCTCTGCGTCTTCCTCCGACTTCTCTCCCAAAAGTAAACAAATAAATTCGGCTCCATATAAGAGTACAATTCAACACTTAGTCTTACCTGTCCAGCAAAAAACAGGCAACTTCGGCATCTGTCTGCAAACTTATCCTTGCTTTCAGGGACTTCCATCTGGGAAAGGCAGAGCCGATGTTGACCCTGTTTTTTTTTTGTTTTTCTGTCCCAACTGCGTTTGGCTTCGTCGCGTTTTCGTTTCTTTGGCAAAGATTCACGCTCCACTGATGGCAAATTGTATGTGTGGTCCTCCATGTTTGTTTGTATTAGCACAGCTGCTTGGTAATCACTCTCTTCTTCTTCGTCTGTTTCACAACTGTGCATTTCCGGTAGGCGTCAACAAAAAACGCGAAAGCATTTAGTTTGTCCGTTCTGAGTTACAGTAGAAAAGATGGCGACGCAGGATGGAAGCCACCATAAGAGAGGACCCGCTCCTATGTAGATATAAATGACTTATTCTAAGGTAATGAAAACAAAACATTAATTATTTAAGGTTGATTAGAAACTAATTTAAATATAATTTTAAGTAATCTATTCTATTTTTTACCTAGTCTGTTATTTTAGATAGCATTTAATAATACACACTGTACCTTTAAGGCCACACAGATGTTCAGTCCCAATCCATTGAGTTGCCTTCACACTGTGTATGTGGCAATGCTCATATTTTCACTATTAAACAAACCCCTGAGTTCTACTGTTGTTTTTCTTTAATTTGATTTGGCCAAACGTTTAAGTGATCGCCAACCACAGATTTTTTCTGACCACATTTCTTTCTCAAAGGTAATGGTTCCCGCCTATCCTTCCAGTTTTAATAATGTGTTGAACAGTCCTGAACTCACTTTTAATAGTTTCAGCAATCTCCGTAGATGTTGTCTCTGCTTGATGCATGTAAACATCCTGACCTTGTCTATATGCCTAAATGCATTGAGTTGTTGCCATGTGATTGGCTATTTGTTTTAACTTGTGGTTTAAAGTGTGACTAGTAAATTGTCATATTTGTAACGTAGAGGCATCCGAGAAAAAAGCCATCAAAGCCATGAATTTCACTCAGGCAACCAATGTTCTGACTAAAGCTAGCCATGTTACCGCAGTGCTAATCCAATTGAAGACTTTTATTTGTTTTAAATAAATCACAACAGCCCCACTCCTACTTGCCATAAAAAGTAGGAAATAATTGTACATAAGAGAGAGAGCTTCAGAACTCCATGTCCCAAAAATTGGATAGCCACAGCAGTATGCACACAGTTTAGCCACAATAGGACATACACACAATGACACAGCCGCCCCGCGGTGATCTGTCTCCAACCTGATAACTTTGAAACCATTTAGTCAACGACAGTAGTCAATCAGATGTCCAAACTCCATGTAAAAACAGTTTATATTCACCTATATATGCAGCGTTCTTTTCTTTCCTATATTTCTTTGTTACTGCTTCAGGGTTTAAAATGCATTACCTCTTGCTTGGTCTGCCTTGTACGTGTATTTAACTTGTTGGTGGCAGATTTTGCTCCTTAGCTGGCAGGAAAAAAGCAAAAAGCTTTTCCTGCTGATGTTAGAATTGAGGGTTAAGACTACACACAAAAAAACCCACAGACCGCCAAGAAACTGCATTATTAAATGACTCAATGAAAAAAAAAAATCTGACTGAGAAGTTTTCATTAATTACTGTTTTTCACTATATGTAGTAGATCTTCAGACTGTTGTATGCATCCATCTAGTTTCAATGATATGTGATGACAGGGTTTGTCAAAGTTAAATATATCTTTAACAGACAGAAACTAACAGTTATCACCATTTAACTTAAGCTTATATGTTCGGTGTCTAGGTCTGTTTAAATTATGATTTATATTTACACACATGGTGGGCCCAAATATAGCGCTGGCTGCACAGCTTACATCAGCTGCAATAACAACCTTGTATGTCAGAGAAGTTCGGGAGTAGAATTGGCTGCACAGTCAGCATCTTATCGTAAAGATCCACTCCAATGGCACCTTGTTTTTTTTGGTTTGTTTTGTTTCAAAGATGCTAAAACTCCTTTATAGAGACTTCATATATGTTATTTTAATAAATAGTGGAAATGAAAACTAAGCAAGTTTCATCTGATTAAACTCTGTACACTTGTCTGAGCTTGTGAGGAGAAAATACTTGGTTATATTTTGGAGGCTGATATTTTTTATTTGCTTGATATTTGTGTTACTTATATGTACAAATTCTCACAGATACTATGCAACTGCTTATGTGGTTCTAAAATATTTTAGATGCACACATACTAAAAAATATCATGGAATAGTCTGTAGTCGTAACTGTCGTTGAAATGTTGGACTGTAAGGTATGAATTTGACTGAAGCAACATAAAGTCATAAATTCATCTAGGCTTTTTTTGAATGGTTTAGCCATTATGTTATGCCATTATGTTTTTAAAGCTGTCATAGAGATTAAGATGTCTGATTATTGTTTTAGACAAATCAGCATCACAAACTGTTGCCATAGATTCTGGAGTTCTCGTCTATTTCCTATAAAAACTTTGGAGCAACTCCATGGCACAAATTCAGTTTGCCTGTGACCTTGCACAGATTTGAACAAATGTGTTGAGAAGACTTAAAAAAATCATCACCTATTTCTTTAAGTATGTGTGATAGAAATGATAATAAAAGCTGAAGTGTATGAATGTTGCAGTCTCATTTACCCTGGGATGAATGCAACAGTCTGTTTTGACTGGTTGGCCAGTGCGCTCAGTGTTATTTGGTGACTTGAGTGCTGCTCAGTACCATATGTTTAGCTGCTCTGCTTTCTGCCCACAGTCCTTGCCTTGTACTGGATGGTCATTTTCACTCTTTAACTGTCAATCTAATAATGATTTCAACGTTATTTCAAGTGCTAGGGGCAGGTTTTCAGGGTAAGAAATCATGTTGTGGAGGAAACTTCATCATTGAACTATGGTAACAGTAATATGTGAGCAACCTGAAGGTGGAGGTTTGCACTCTCCAAGTGCTTTTTATTTCCTCTTCTTTTTCTGAGCAGCTTTTTCAGAGAGAAGAAAACTTTGGTGAGCATGCATTGGCTGTTACAATCAGCAAAGGACAGTGTAATAAAATTGCAAAAGGGACTACGAGAAGCTAAGAGTTTCCAAAGAGGATTTAAAAACATGCTTATATGGTCTTACATTTATAAAGTGATTGTAATTTTCTGATTAGCAAATACTGATATCACTATTTCACTCTACTCATTGTATGTTTCATGTTTTTCTTCATGTTTGATTTATAGCTTGTATTTTTTGTTGCTTTACATGACTAATTTTTAATCATTTTTAACACTTCAAAGTTTTGATTTATCAAAATTATCCTATTTAAAATATGTTTAATTATTTTATTTTCAAATATTTCAGGCTTATTGATAACTGATGTATTGCTCTACCTTTTGGTTTCTTTTATTCTGATATTTTTTATTTGTTCATTATGATTTTAGTGTTACTATATTGAATTCTTACTAATGCCTGTTAGCCTCCAAGTCCTTTTTTGGTATCCTACCTTTTGTCAGTCACTTGTTCTATACTAATGCACAACATCGTGCAATTGAGTTCAACTGCTGCATTAAGAGAGTTTGATTAAATGATTAAAGTTTAAAATGATTTAATATCTCATCCAGAGAGACTAGTCATAGGCACTTTGACATGATTTCCAGGACAAAACATTTCTTTTTAGTAATCCTTTGACATTTTTGTAAGTGTGATTTGCAGGTTGTGCCATAATAAGAGCATAAGTGCTCAGTGAACAGACCCTGACCCCACTTATCTGCCAGTACTCTACTGAAGAGTTACATAATGTACAGCATGGCCCTTTGCTGCCACAGCATTGCCACCTTCAACTGACCAAGGCCCAGGTGGTGATAATGCTGATTCTACCTACCAATCGATGAGGACTCTCACAGGCCCTTCAAACCAACTTATGGACTGATGAGCCAGAACATTACTGGAGGCCATCAGGTGCAATCTTCCCATCCAAAATGCTTCATTTATGCTGTGTGTGTGACAAAGGAGCAACACAAAGCTATACATACAATAGGTAATACATGTTTTAATACGCAAACTACATGGTAAAGTATGATAGTACTATCTGGTCAGACCTCTCATTACCCACCCATACAGTGTGCAATCTGTGATATTTGAAACACTGATGTAAAGCTGTGTTACGTCAGTGTTTTGGTCAATTCATGTAAAAGAGTCCTGAGCCAAACATGATGCTAGCTCAAGGGTGGCATGACAACAGACAGGCTGAATATGTATTACCTCATTTGTGTCACCTCAGAGCCCTGCTGATATCAAACTGCTATTTGCAAACCCTCAATATCACCCATCACCCTACGTTCCCCTTGGTTTGGTTTAAAGAGCTCTACACTACAGCCGTGAATCAAACTGCTTTGTTTCAGGCAGTAAACACATCAGATGAGGTGTAAATGGGCACCGGTTGAGAAATGACAACATATGTAGTGTCCACCTGAACAGAGTCCAGGCCTGGCCTGGGCTGGGGCTTGTCTGGGGGGTGGGGAGGGTCCACAAAGCAGACTCCCCTGGTACCAGCAGATGGCTGAGAAGCTGACCAAGTATGGCGATTCAATCTGCTGCTATTATCCAAGGTGGGCCAACTTCCCCCTGCCAGCAGGTTGTCTCTTTCATCATACATTCACTCTCCAAATCGAATGTCTCCTGTGTGCATCAGCTGTGGTGCTGCATGGCTCTGCTGTGGATGGAGGAAAATATTCTGAGTTATGGTCACAATTTAAGGAGTGGATGTGGGTTGCAAACACATCACCCAAGTTAATTTGGATATGATGGCCTTTGGTGATATCATTCTAATTAGGGCTACTATCATTAAGCATTATGACTTTCACATAAACACACTCACTGTTTTTGCAAACTCGGTCTGTGGACAAAGGCTGTAAGCTTTTGTGAACTCCTTATAGAGATACTTTGACTTTGATATATATATTAATGGCAGTTATTCCAAGCCATTCCTGGGATTTCATTTGCCTCTTAATCTGGACCATTTAACTGATTTGAAAAGTGAACCCAAATGTTTTATCTGCAACAACATTTTGCTGAATACGAATGTTACTCTCTACTAGTAAACCTAGATTAACCTTATGTCTCTGTGATGCAACTAAACAAAGACACAACCTGAGTCATACATTAGCTAGTTCTACATAGGGTTAAAGTAAAGTAAAATAAGGAAGGCATCTAGCAGAGATTGGTAGTATTCTGAACTGTAATTAACAGATCAAAACATGTCCAGATGTGTCTGATGAAACCACAATATTAACCAGAGCAGTAAGTAATCACATTGACAAGGACTGGTGGCTAGTACTGCTAGACATGCTAATGTTAGCAGCACTTTGCTAGCCTTTTGATGTTGTTTATAAATGCTACATTAGCATGTTTTATTCTGAAGCCTGGTTTAAACGACAATGAAAAGTTGAGAGTTTTTGTTGCGTTTGTGCCTTATGTTTACATGAGGACAGTGCCTGGAGTGCCTGAATCCACAAACTTTTGCAAACAAGGTCCAGAGTGAAAAGTTTTGAAAACATGTTTGTGTCTATGTAAACAGGGTTCAGTATTTTTCAGGAAAAACAATGGCATGCGGCGCATGTGCAGTATTCGTCGCATGAAGGTTGCACATGCACCTAAGGAACAACAACAGTAACAGCTTCAGCCATCTACAGATCGACATGTGTGCTCAGTTTGTTATCCAGACAAAAATATCCAGACAGATTTGTTGTCCAGACAAGAAACTCCTGCATCTTTGTGCGTCCACTTGCCATTACTGTTTGTAAAAACTTTGTCCTCACCAGAAAGCTTACGCCTGTTGTAACACGGCTGCTTCTCTACAAACCTGCATCGCCAGCTACTGGTCTGCTTTGCATGCTACAGCATAATTAGTCATTTTTCCAGATCCGTGTGAACGAGCATCTTTTCTACATCATCTCCATGTGAACGTGGGGTGTTTTTGAAAATGCAAAGTAAAACCCTTTCTGTTTCTGGTGACAATGTTGTTGTGTAAATGGGGCCTAAATTGTGAAATGTCTTACTGAATTAAACCCACCATGCACTCATGTTTGGTTTATTTCCTTGTTGATGTCATGTTTTTGAAGGTGTTTGTCTGTTGTCTTTTCTGTCTTTGAGCAGAAATTTTGATACAATTTTCAGGAAATGTTGGCCATGGCACAAAGTAAAAATGATTAGGTTTTAGTGATCTGAAAACAGAAGTAGATCTAGAAAAATCGTAAGGATTTTTTTTAACATTGTGGAATAGGGCAAGTTTCCACACTTAAAGTAATAACTCAGCTAAGACTCCTATAGATGCCTTGGAGGAGGGTTGAGCTCTCTGAGAATACAGCATACCACACTCTGTGACACTTGGAAGTGAACCAAAATCTCCTGTTTTCAAGTGCAACAGAATTTGGTTCTTTGTTCAATAACAAGGTTCTCTTGTGCATTTGCTCCACCCTAAATCAAATTACCCAGCTTAGTAAACAAGAGTTTATTTAAACTAAGCAAAACATGATCTGTGTGGAGGTGGTTGCAGTCAGTATGGCACGTAAAGGTGAACTTCTTATATAGTTTCATGTCATAAAATTCATTTCACTTCATCTATTGAATTCCCATATCAAGACAAGAGTAAAAATTGGTTCAAATGGTCAGTAAGTACCTGAATATACTTTTTATTTTCTGAAATTCAAAGTTTTTTACTGGAGGCTTTTTACTGGACGCCTAACTGTTCATGTGGGAAGTTCTGTCTGCAAAAGCAGTGACTACATTAGAGGAAAAAATAGCAGGGAAACCTTTCAATTATGTTCATTAAGCCAAAAACTGTGTTTCCAGGCATGCTGGCACAGAGGCTCAGATCAGTGTTTGAGATCACACTTAAACAACAATTTCCCTCCTGTCAGGAATAAGCCTGAAAAAGAAACAACAGAGCTTTGCAGGTATGCCTAAAATCTCATGTGTTAAAGCCTTATAAGAGCAAATACTCTCCATTTTAATCAGGACATCTTCAGCAGCACGTTTATCTTTTTAAAGCCTCTAATTAGAATCAGCCATGTATCCCTGTGTAGTCCTCCATGTTGCAGTTGGTTTCTATTTGCATCCAGACGAATGATGGCGGAGTGAGGAAAATGAAAGGTCGGCCCATTCTCTGCCTCATTGGCCATCTGATTTTCTACCCAAGTTGCTTGTGTGATCCCTCGTCTGATTTTATGATCTGAAGTGTCGTTTGCCACATGTCAGGAGCCCACACTGACAGCTGCTGATCATGAAGGTCATCCACTGTTCTATCGTCCAAAAGTAACATGTGCATATACACGTATGCACATGGACAGGATATAAACCACGATGGAGTGAGTGAATTACAAGTGTTCAGCACTGCATGTTCTGCCTGTTCTCTCTCTCCCTCTCAGCTTGGCTTGGCACAGTACTACCCACTCAGTTGTCTCAGCCTCCTGCACAGTTCAAGTTCAAGTCCTCTCTTAGGAGGCTGAACCACTTACCTTCTAAAGCAATCATGCATCTCTGCACCTTTTGCTTCTTTAGCAGCTCATTGACTAACTTTCAACCCATTTTTATGTTTATATTAGACCTGTTCAGCTCTCTATTTTCTCTGCCCGCAGGAAAAATATATATCACATCCCTTTTGTTTGCCAGCTCTTCTCTTGAATTTTTCAATGTTATGCGATACACATCCATGAATATGTCTTTTGTAGAAATAAGTACCGTTTTTGAATTACCCTTACTTAAAGCAATTGGCTTAAAAGATGCCCTAAGTGTTAAGTGTAATGAATATATACATTTTCAGATTCATCCACCCTGGGTCTAAATACTATATTCACGTATACAATATGTAAATACCAATAAAAACTTGTACAAGTATGCCCAAATTCATTGCTTTGCATACTGCAACTGATAATAATTTCAGATTTGAGTGTGTTTGTGCTGAGTGTTACAGTTAACTTCTTGGCAAAGCATATTCCTGACTTTTCAGCAGGTCAGATTTTCTTTTATTCAGATTTTCAAAACAAAGTTGGAATATCTTTCTTATATCATATTATGTTCATGACTTGTCACAGTAACTACAGAGACTTCAGATTTAAAGGCTCTGTGTTTTGCAAAATCAAATATCTTTTCTTTAAATATTGTTAAAGGTGTCTTTGGAGCAGAAGAACACGGCACATTTTAATAAACTAGCAGTTAACAGAGAAATGCTCTGTACCTATAAAGGATTTTTTTTATCTCCTTAGGTTTATTATGTAATAGCTATACAGCCTCCACCTACATGTGTGTTTGAAACATGGTGGCAGGCACCATGGCTGTTATAAAAGTCCGACTCTTGGCCTGTAACCCTTCCTGCCACCGTCCATTAAGTATCAGTATGGCAGCCACTTAGCACAGCCTCCATTATCAAAGGTTTGTGTAGCCTCCTCACCCCATCTGATCTGAGTGTTTCTCAAAGGGAGGGGAAAAGAGCTGCATTTTATCCTCTACAGAGACTTTTTTCAAAAATATTTCTTTTTAAAAAACTCAAAGGAAATGTTGGCTTAATATATACTGAAGATATAAAGTAAACAATTAAGAGTCAAAATTCTGATTATAAAGTTGAAAATCTGACTTTTCCCCTCAGAATTAGGATTAGAACTAGAAATACTTTATTAGTCCCGAAGGTGAAATTTGGCTGTTTCGGTAGTTCAGTTGCTCTTATATAAATGATAGCAGCAGAAAAATCAAATAAAGACAGCAAAATGGATAAAAGCACAAAAAACTAGGTGAAAAATAACTTAGCAGTTTCTGATTGTAATCTCAGACTTTTGATGAAAAACGATGCAACCTATTAAATTTATTTTACAGTGGCCCTTTCCTGTATCTTACATTTTCCAACATGTGATTAAAATTACATTGTCACTTTACATAAAAAAGGATCAGAAGTCTTGGACCATTTCTTTGTAGAACTAAAGATTAACTTTGCTATCTTTATACAATTGGAAATTAAACTGAAGTTTACATTGAGATACTGACTGATGAGCAGTCACCAAGAAACACCCATCTGCCACTCAGAGCTGATTTGCCCTTATTATCAGCCATAATAGTTTTATCTAATGTGTCGTAATGAAATGTATTCTCTGCCAACGTTTTATAATTAGAGAAATCAGCCACAGGGAGGAAAATTGATACTTGGCTCTGAGTTTGTAAATCCGGTTTTATATGTGGCATTAATTCAGGTAGCTCTTCCTGGATTCCATCACTTTTGGATCCAGCTTCAAATTTTCATTGAGGGCTTTACAGTTCAGAGTACTTCTGCATTGGCATAATTAAGAATGCCTTAAGCTTGCAGCTTTGTCTCAATAAAGTGTATCAGCAACACACTAAAAGCAAACAATATGCACACAGCATGTTCCGGTGTCATACATTTTCTCTGCCTAAGCATATGTGACTGCCTTTAATAGTTTAAAGCTTTGTTTACTCTTTAGAACAGGTTTATGAGATAGAATGAACTTGCAAAGCAGCTGCATTATAAGATTTGGTGTTTCAGCGAACCCAACTTGCAAAGCACTGGTCTGGTGAGATTTTCTTTTTCATGTCAGGAAGTGACAAGAACAATCAACATCCTTTGAGCAAAGAGATGTCAAAGCTATAAGTGTGTTTTAGTTTGGAAGGTTGCAAGCCTGTTAACAACAAACGTGCATAGATTTGGCCATAGATGCCACTTTAGGAGCAGTTTTATCTGAGTAACAACTCTTATGTAAAAGAATTTGAAAGAACACTGGTAGTGTTTCTCAAGGAAAAAAACTAATGTTTCAGCTAAAGTTTGATTTACTGACAAGCTTTTAGTCTTCACTGTGGCAGCAGGACTTGCTTAATTTTTCACCTATATTTTTTTTAGCCGATTGGCTAGTAATGAATATGACTGGCATATTCACTCAATCATCCTCTGACTTTTTTAAAAAACACTTTTTTTGAGATGTTGGAGCATGGATAAACTTGTTAACTATATCTTATTGGTATGTGAAAAAGTCCATCTGGCATGTAAGATAAAATTTCCCATATGCAATGGAAGCATGGGGTG
Source organism: Scarus forsteni (assembly GCA_036419115.1). NCBI lineage: Eukaryota > Metazoa > Chordata > Actinopteri > Labriformes > Labridae > Scarus > Scarus forsteni. The sequence continues at coordinate 36,587,034 of JAZDUH010000098.1, forward strand.
ATTGGGTGATTTATTCTGCTAGGAAAGAAATCATTAATTCTTTCACATAAACACCTACTTGAGAGTTTGCACTGAGAGGAAAAAGGAGGAAAGTGCCCACATTGTTACTTTGTTTGTGCTTTTGGGCATCAGACTTGGGAGGTTGCTGGCAGAAAATGCAATTCTGTGTCTTTCTTGGTGCCCAAATTGCAGTGCACTGCAGGATTTTTTAATGACTCAGCTATACTTTCCTACCTGATCTGACCAAATCTAAGCAAAAGAAAGGCACTGCACTATAGAAAAAGGAGAGTTTCTGTGCCTGGGCAAGGCTTTTATAAGTTTGAGAAGAAAAACAATCAAGATGGATAAATATTTCCTTACAAAGATGTTAATATGCTGTACCTGACAATATTAGTATTTAAGGACAACTCTTGGAGTATTTTTTCATCATAATTACATATAAACAAAAGTGGAGCAATAGGAAGAAGTTATGCATCTTGTTAGTTCTTTTTAAACAGTTTTCAGTTCCTCTTACATTTGGACTGTGTTGAGAGCCAATATTTGACCCCTGGATCTGTCTTTTAAAGTGAAGTACCAACTCTTTTAATATGACTTTCTCATTTAATGATGTCAAGGTCATACAGATATTCTACAAAGCTTTCTGCGTCTTTCAACTTTTTGGGACAACACTGTAACCCTGAAAAGATCAATCACACACACAGTGTTACGTTCCTGTAACACGTTACATTAACGTAACTACTTTTTCAGGTAAAAAGTAAAGTAATGCACTCCTACTGAAAATTTGGTAAAGACACGTAGTTCCTTTTTTAATGCGCCGCAACATTATTTTTCCCCCGGATAGCTCTGTTACCAAAGCTGCCTTCCCGGCTGCTCGCATAGACACAAACAGTGTTGCCAAGTCCGTTAGTTATAAGCTTCTAAGGGTTGCAAATCTCGTGAGTCACAGCCACGTTTTTTGGGCTTGTTTCTAAACTTGAAGTTTATTCTTGAGGCTCTTCTATCTGTGTTAATACCCATGATTATCTTCCAACTCCCAATTATAAAGCAAAACACGACTGTGGTAGGCAGTTTGTCCACTTCCTCGTTTCCTGGTTATCGCGCACGCCCCCAAACACGCTCACGCACATTGCGCATGCTCCAGAGCAAAAGTTGCCAGGTCTGCTTATTATAAGCGACGTTCTTTTCTTGAATATGCTTGGCACTGTGATATTAAAATGTAATGTAGACGAAAATTGACACGCTTTATGTAGATTTCTCTTTTTAAAAAGTAGTATATCACATTAGGAAAGAAAATAGCTGGAGGTTGCTTGTTTTGGGCTGGTTTTTATTGACCAGGTTGCTTATTTCAGGAGCAAAATGTGGAAACACTGGGCAGGGGCTCTCATTCCACAGGGTATGTGACATTTTGTAAAATAAAGAGCACAAAAGAAATGACTGTTATGTTCTCTGTAGTTGAACTTTTTGTAGGCCTTCACATTTAGGAACAGATATGGGGTTCTGTCCAAGGTGGAACAATGTAAAAGTAACATAAAAGGAATGAGTAACGTGGAAAGTTACTTTTCATAGAGGGTAACTATGAAAAGTAACGAGTTACTTTTTACAGAAGTAATGAGTAATGAGCAAACACTACTTTTTTAAAGTAACTTCCCCCAACGCTGTCTGCACATAAAAACACAGAGATCTACAAACTCGCGAGTCAGCAAATAAGTTACAGTGTCCAGCATTTGGCAAATTTTGTCTTCTGCCCAGATTTCTATGAAACATTTTATTTCCTCACTGCTCCTCGTCAGCCCACGTCTCAATGATTCTTCGACCTATTCTTCATCTGCTGTTGCTGCGTCGTCCAATCCTTCTTCTTTTATTGTTTTGACTGAATGATTGGCAACCGAGCGCATTGCAGCCCCCCACTATGACAGTGTGAACCACAGGTATGAGTCAGTTGTGTTGGTTACTGTGTTTGTGTTTTCACTGCAAAGGAACCACTACAAGGCTCAAATCAAAGCGAGCAGAGACCACCTAGTTTGGTTGATCTCGACCCACTTGTTTTGTCCTGATTCCGATTGCGATTGCTGTGTTCACATATGCCCAAATGAACCAAACTCGCCCCAAGGGAGCCAGGTGTGAATGCACCTTTGATTACTTGACCCTACTTAGAGATTATCAGGGCCAGTTCAAACACTCATTTTTAGATAGGAGGGCATCTAACAGAGTGAAACAAACTTGTAGTATTTTGGTGTCACAAGATGTTTGACTTCTCTCACAAAAGAAAGGAGCTTTACTTCTTACTTCATCATCTCCTTCAGCTTAGGGAACAGTGGGCCAACATAATGCCTACAGTGCATTGTATCTGCTTAATTTAAAGTGAAGCACTCCATCACCACATATGAAAACACTGATCACACAAGCCTTAACATCGTGAGCTCTACTATACAAAGTAAGACAGATTACAGGGATTCACTGACACATGGAAGACAAATGCATTTTTCACAAGAGGATCAATCCTAAATTGTTGTACATACTCATGAGTAATTGTGTAATAATAAGTATTTTGCTCACCCTGAATGACCTGAAGATGGTCTTGTTGCTTATTTACTGGTATTATGGCATTAACTTGTACTTGACAGTTGTCTATGAAAAGAACAATTAGATTTCAGCTGCATGAAATAATCAGAAAGTCTTAAAAAACTTGTTTAACCAATGCCAAAAAAGCTCCTAAGACGCTTAAGCGTCATGTTTTACAAAGTAACCAGACTTAATGCTTAAATGGCAAAGCCATGTATAATAATAATAATCATTCAACATGTTATCAGATTTGTGTTATAAATATATACCTTGATGTAAAACCAAATCATGACAATTTGTTTTTAGAAAGTATCTTCCACAGCTGTAAGAAATTTCCACTTTTGTTTTCTTTGTTGTTGTCACAGGTTGAGGCCCATTGACAATTCAACATGCAGTATAGTAGCAGGCATAGACCAACATTGAGTAATCATCAAAATTTTTTATCAAAGTACATGTCAAGGATAAATTTGGCTCTGTTCAACGCAGGTTGAAAACTGAGAGAAACATTGTGTTGTTAGAGTGTGACGTTTCCTGATGTTCCCCTGACTAATTGTAGATGGAATTCAAATGAACTCAGTGTTCTGACACCATGTCCTGAGGATGAAAGACAGTTGTCCCCAGAAGAGCACTGCAAGTCATTCAACAGGAGTCCAGTCCTGAGAAGGAAGCAGCTGGAGCTAACGGTGACTGTAACTGTAACTGCGCGTAGTGGAGGTTAACTCTCGCTGGCTTTTACAATTAGAATCAGAATCAGCTTTATTGGCCAGGTATGTCATGCACAATAATAATAATAATAATAATGATAATAATAATAATAATAATAATAATAATAATAAAACATTTTATGTATAAAGCACCTAAACACTCAAAGACGCTGTACAGAGGCTAAAAACATCATGTAAAACAACACAATAAACACATGATTAAAAAAGAAACAAACAAAAACACAGAATACATAAACTAGCAGTTATACGTTAAAAGCAGTTTTAAAAAGGTGGGTTTTGAATGTGGACAAGAAATTTGATGCCAGTTTACTTCACTAAGAACAGACCCAATACAGCGTTTACACATATACATGCAGAATTGAAGTAGAATATCAAAAGCAGGAATCAAACTTTAAAATTAAAATTGGGGTCAGTAATAGGAATATATTATTTAGAATTTGTATAAGACAAAAGAAACAAGAAACAAAGTGACGACAAACAACAACAAAGTAGTACAAACTGCATAGGTGCATGTACAGTTGGAGGGTGATATGTGATTTGGGAATGACTCGATTTCAGCGGTTTATCATATATACGGTAGATAGGCAGACATTGAGAGTTAAAAGTGAAGCATGGCAACAGCCTGGGGTAAGAAACTGTTCTTGTGCCTGATGGTTCTAGCCAAGCGTGTTGAAGTAAATGTCAGAGATTTCAAGTATGTGTACAATTTTTTGAAAAACTGACAAACATCAGAGTTGCCCAACTGACATGATTCAGTTCTGCGTGGCCTGACTTAGCTCGACATGGCTTGACGTTTCCTTCTACATTGACAAAAGCTGGTTTAAACATCAGTGTGTGAATTTGGCTTTAGTAGACAGCACTGAAGGCTGAGATTTGCAACATTAAATTAGATATTTATCCTGTTCTGTCAAGTTTGTTCTGTAATGCCATACAGGAAATGTTTTATAAACCCCAGTGCTGTTTTCTTAAATCAACAAGTTGGTCAATCAACTAGTCTTTGAATTACTCAAAAATTGCAACAGGTCAAATTTTGTTATTTCTCCTTAAAAAGTTTGATTACTTAGACACAAAGAATGTGTTTTTTTTCTGACTACTTTTAAAATATTTATTACTTTACCATCTTCAAAACCAATGTATCTTTCAAGATACAATAAAATAAAAAAGGAATACTTCTTGGGCAAAAGCAAAAAAAAAAAGCAAGCCAGAAAGGAAAATACTGTCAATGGTAAAGCTCATCCCTCCCTCTGATCCTCAGAGCAGGTTGAACTTTCTTATGTGATTGCTGTGTGCACATGTAAATGATAAAAGCCCAGCAGAGGCAAAAAGTAACTAAGTAACTACTAGTTATTTCTTTGATGGATAAACTCTGTAACTGTACATTTAAATAGCCTACTTTTGCATTAATATGCAAGAAGATACTAGTTCACTCAACTGTAGCTTTGCATTTACTATTAAGACAATGAATGTTTTACATCCTGATTCAGTCAGCTTGCTTCCTGATAGGCTTGTTTATTGTTTCCTGATGTAATGTTGTGTTCATGGTGAAGAGTATACTTAGAAAAACATAATATAAATAAGTTCTGGATTTGATAAGTTAAGAATTAGGAGCCCTCAGCCCTGTTTCATAGGGCTGGGAGATATACTCAGGATAGATTTCCAAACTAGATGTAATTTCAAGCAGTATTGTTGACAACATAGATTGTTGTTGAGCTGAACCATTATGCCAGACACTTTTTCAGGTATTCTCTTGACCTGTCCTGTCAACAGCGCCAACATGGGGGTGGAAGAAAGACAGGAGTACTGCTACTAAAAAGGAGGTGCTGGATGGTAAAATGGAAAATAGCACAGTAGCTCAATAAGTACCACAGAATGCAATATGATATGACAAATAAGTTTTTGTAGTCTTCTGCAGCAAAACAATCCTAATTTGAGCTTCATCAATCTGTAAATCTGAAAATAATGGTGATATGTATATCAAATATCCCCATTCATCCAATGTGGTACAGCGAATATAGTCCATAAAGCCGAGCCATACTGTGTCCTGTAATCAACTGCTGCACTAAGAGTTTTTAAACTTAACTCCCAACAAAAAGAAAAGGTCCTTACATTAAATGGCCCCTGGAAAAACATGAACTGAAAAAAGCCTTGACAGCTTGTGTAACATTTCTTTTAGTGCAAGTTTTAGGAGCAAGTTTAACTACATGTTGTCTGGCACTTGCTGTGCACTGGCATCATCACAAGAATCTGACAAACTGAACAACAGTTGAACTCACTACAGCCTCCTGAGGTGGATTTGGTTGGCAGTGGTGGGCAACAGGAGCACGGGAGCTGCCATTTGGCTCTACCTGTCGGCTCCAAACCACCCTGTGTCGTGTCCAAGTGTGGTCAATGTTCTACTTTTACAAGTTTGCATGTTGTTGCACTTCATGAAAAAAGGAGTGCATATGTAGGTGATAGAAATTATAACTAAAATGTTTTGTATGAAGAACATAAATACATTTTAATCTAAATCACAAAATACTTTTTTTTCTACTCATAATTTGTCTAATCTCTTTTTTATTGATGACTCAGAATTGCCCTTAGGTATGAGTGTGAGAGTGAATTGATGTCCGTCTCTCTATGTGGTCCTGAGATCTGCTGGCAACCGGCTCTGAGTGTACCCCACCTCTTGTCCAATGTCAGCTGGGATAGGCTCCAGTTATCCACTAGATAAATCACTTTATTTGTAATTGATGCTGACTTGGATGAATTTCAGTAACTGTGAGGCATACTACCATCTTGGACTTTTAGTGATTAAAGAGTAGGGGAAGAGGTAACGTGACCAATTTGATATGAATTTCATTTAATCAGAGGTTTCAGATGAGAATGTGACCCCATTCAATAGAGACAGAGTATTTAGCCAGTCAATCGCAGGGCCACATAGAGAAACAGACAACTATTCACGTTCACACTCAGGCTATGTTTACACCGACACTCTCTGACTTAAAATGCAAAGATTTTTCCTTTGTGTATTCAAAATCGATCCTGGTTCAGACTGCAGACAAATGAAAGGGCTGTAATATGCATGCAAGTCAGTAGATGGCGGTGTAGATTTGCAAAGAGCCAGCACTGCGACAATACACGTATGAAGAAGAAAAATGTTTCACAAACAACAATGGCGAGTGGATGCACAGGACGCAGGAGTATCTTTTCTGGATAACAGATCAGTTTGGACAACATATTTGTCTGGATAGTTTTGCCTGGATAACAAACCGAGCATGGTAAGTGGCACACATGTTACTCGGTAGACAGCCGAAGCTGTTGTTGTTCCTGGAATACGTTTGCAGCCTTCATGTGAAACAGTACTGCACATGCAGTGACATCATCGTTTCACCCTGAATCGGTCTGATAAGGGTTTACATGGAGCTGCATGGAGAGCGTATTGAAAACTCTCTACTCTGGAGCCTGGTTTCAAAAGTTTATGGAATTGGGTAATCTGCAAAGAGTTCCCATGTAAACAGGAAGCCGAAACACAATGAAAACTTATTGGATTTCACCATTTTGGGCCACTTGGAAACGGCCCATATACCAAAGGGAAATTTAGAGTCATCAATTAACCCACTGAGCATGTTTTTGGTCTGTAGTAGGAAGCCAGAGTGCTCGGAGAGAACCCGCACATGCACAGGAAGAACATGAAAACTCAAGACAGAAAGGTCCTGCCTGACCTGTCGACCAAATTGGAGACCTTCCTGATGTGAGGCACGTACACTACCTGCTGCCCCACTATGCCGTGATAATTTGATTAACTTCAAATTTATTCATTTAACTAATTTTATTTCTTGTTTCAATTGTTTATTATTTTACAATTGGAGTTTGAATTGCATGGAGTTGTTGCTTGTCATTTTGTTACCATTCTGTTCCTTTTTTTAATCCAAGAGAGCAATCACAGTATAAGACAATACATTTGACCACAACTGTTTTCTTGAATCTGCAGTATTCTCCCTTGTTTGGACGTGTATCTTCTCCATTTAATTGGTGATTCTCTACCTGGATGGTCACCTGGTGTTAGTCATATGAGATGGTCACATACACAAGTGTTAGAAAGGTCAGTCCATTTTGTTGCTGCTGCCTTAACTTCAGTAAAGATCAAAAACTCCATTGCTAGTGCTGATGCTTTTGTCACTTGTACCACTAACAGACAAATAACCACAGAGTTTACCAGTCAATCAATCAGACAGGGAAAAGGACCAAAAAAGAAGTATGAGCTCATACAGACTGTCAGACAGACTGAGGGAACAGGTGGATCAGGGGAATTAGAACTAAAACTAGAAGTTATTTTAAAAATAAGCATTTGCATTCAACAAACTCTGAAAATCAAACAGTAGAATTTGTGTAAAGACAAAACATGAGCACTTTAATCTCATTGTGACTAAAGTGTTAACACTGACAACCTACAGAAAGATAAAGTCATTCTCTTTCTGACTATCTCTATTTTTTATCTTCTGCTGGATTTTCACTGCACTGTTCACACTAAGTACATTTTGTTTATTAGTGATGTTCTTCCCCTGTCATGTACTTTACTTTTTAACAGTGCTCCTGTGGTGATGCAAAAGCTTACACTTAAAGATATAGAAATGAATGGCTAATACACTGAGACCAAATAGGTTTTAAAAGTGAAAGAGATAATTCAAGAAACAAATTTCAGGCTCTGAAAAACACATTCACACTTCAGACACAGTCTGGAGTTCATTAAATCAGTTCTGCAACCTGTTCATCAAACTTATAAACACAACAAAATTGGTCTTTCAAAACTTATTCTCTTGCTTGTTTTTCAATTATGGTTGAAATTAATGTCATGACTGCAGCAGCTGTCCCCAGTATACAACACAAAGGAAAGGAAGTAAAAAAAAGGAAAGTGTCTTATAAAGTGTTTTTGTAATCTTCTTCTCCTTCTGACCATGACAGGCGGTTGTTTATTTACAACTATGTACCACTGAATGACAGATTGCAAATTCTCTTTGGCTTGGTTTGGAGATAAAAGCGTGACTTCATGTCAGTCATTTCAGCTCCATATCTTTGTTTGTAGGCAAAAATCAAGAGCAGTTTTCCATTTGACATTGCATTACTAACATTGCCTTATCTGAGAGCTCACGAAGCAAAGAACAGGGAATAACTTAATAGCAAAAACAAATATAGCAGCCACCTTTTTTCAATTCCAGAAAAAAATGATTCTTCATTTTTTGGCTTACCCGAGGCCTAAATGGTTCTCACTTTATATTAGCATTTCTGTTGCCTGCATGCAAGCTTGTTTAGCTAAACCACTGCCAACAGAGCCTGGGGTACACATTTAATTAATCTTGGTAATAAATTATCCAGAAACGGAGCTCAGAGAGTCTCACCTCTAGGTATGGGCAGGCTTTTTACTCAGCATACCTATGAAATTGTGTGCAGCTACAGTTGCAGAAACTGCCCAGCCTTCTCTGCACACCTGCTGTATTGTGAAAAATGATCTGTTTTTTAGAGACTAACAAAGAGCTATTTAAAAACCACCAAGGAATTAGCAAAGGCATCATTTTTCTACTTTTCTACAAATAACCTCAAAGTTTAAAGCATTTTTGACATTTGTTACACACCCGTCTAGGGATAAGGCACGTAACAAATTTACAGGGTAAAAGGGAAAAATCACTCTCGGTCTCCAAAAATACAAACGATACAATTATCAAAATTTTCACAATTTATTTACAAAAACCAAAATTCAAGCCAAAGGCAGAAAATGTATATACAATCAACAAACTAAAAAGCCGAGATTTTAACAAGAAGAAAAACGGGTACAAACACAAAAGGCAGCAAAGGCTGTCACGCAAACTAATGATTAACCCAGAACAATTAACAATGTATCTAATGCAAAACAATCACCAAAAACTAGCAAATTACAAAGTTACACGATTCAGAATCGCTGTCAGAGAGAACGCCAACGGCATCTGCTCTCTGCGGCTTTTTGAATGGGGAGCCGTTGCTTTGTGGCCAATGGGAGGTGCTCCTTCTCCCTCAGTCGATCAGCTCCCTCATGGCTCCCAATCGCGCCGGGGCACCTGAGCGCTGTTGCACCTCAGCACTGTTGCACCAAGATCGTATCTGCAACAAGAGCACTCACGCACACAGGCATATAAATACTCACTCACAACAGGGAGAGCAGCTCCACAAATAATAAATATTACAAGGCACGGCCAGGGCTGTAACACATTAAAATGTATAAACAATGAACTAGTCTTCCAGAAAGGATCATGAATTAAAGCCTTTTGCATTTCTAAGCACGGCAAGAGAGGGTTTATCGGGACATTATGAGGAATAACTCGAGTTTGTCAGGTTGAATTAGTCATGAATGATTAAATGATGAACAACTTAGAATTCTTTTATTTTTAAATTATCTTTGATCTTTTTGATCTAGAAACTATCATTTATTATCTATTTAGTGTATAAACAAAATAATTAGAAATACTTTAGATTAAGGCATTTGAAATGGTTTAAAGTTCCCATGTTTCACCTAAGCTTTTACTCACATATCCATTATAAAGACTGCTAGGCTAATTTCACAATCACAATTAGAGTTCTTAAACCTTTAACTCTCCCTAGTCCACCCTTATTGGTTCATCAATCTACTCTGTGGTAACTAATTATTTATGCTTGGCACCATGTTGTTAACGACTCTGCTTTCATTCTGCAGTCTCATTCTATAGCAAGCCATTATAGGGACCTATTGCAGCTGAAAACATAGAGAGGGGCATAGAAGTTCTGTCACTCAGAAAAGACATGTATAACACAATAAAGGCATACAAAAGAAAAAAAATCAGAAAATGGGCTCTTTGAAATAGAAATAGAAAACTTTATGCTGCCTTCTAGCAATATGCAAAATAATCGCGTACAGCAATAAAAGAGAAGGTTGTATTACGTGTAGATTTACTGCATTACCTGATAAGTGGTTCTCAAAGTGTGTGTGTCTGTGCTTGGGTGGGTGTGGGGTGTAGGAATTGATAATTGACTATATAATTGTTAAGCAGATCGAATAATGATATCAATTCCCTAAGGGAGGTGTTATTGATTCTCAACTGAAATTGTTTTTTGATTCCCATCTCTTTCAGTGATGATCAATATTGAGATTGATGCCGTGTAATGTGATCAAGGCATACATAATGATTTAATACAGCAAGGGTCTTATTTACTAAAATTCCACACACCGAGCGATAACTTGTGTGTGCATACAATTGCATGTGCCATTAGTGGATGTGTTGTGAGTGATACCATGACTGCGTGCGCAATTGAAAATGAAGTTTGAAGACATGGAGTTTGAGGCAAATAAACACACCGGCAAACTCCAGCAGAAACATTTCTGAGTTTCTTGAAGAAACATGATTTGGGAGGCCATCTGTGAAAAGCGCACATCTCAAAACTGGCATTGCTGGATAGATGATGTGTCTCTACTATTTTTATTTCTGACCAGAGGTTGCAGTAACCTTTTTTTTTATCATCTGTCGTTTTAAAGGACAAGGTTGCACTTTTCCCTCCTGCCATATTTTTATCAATTTTTAATTTCCCTGCTCTAATTCCAATTAAACATTATCTAAATGAGAGTATTCATATAGTTACACAGCTTCAGCGCCAATAACCTATCATGTAAAAAGCAGACTCACAGTGATGCGAACACAGACTGCTCAATCATCTCAACGTCCGTTTTCTGCTCTGACTACGTTATACTCTCCACTCACTGACAGCTCCTACACCCACTGTCATTGCATGGAGAGTGTGATGAGTGACAGAGTGATTCTTGCTATGAAGGGGATCTTTTTTACATATATGTAAAAATAAATCCTATGGGTTAAATATCCTTCTCCATAATGTATTAAAAATGCAAAACAGAGAGAATGTGCCGGTCCATCATAAAAACAGACAGCCTCCAAATCTTTCCATCATTCTTCAAATGATGGAGTGATGGAAAGTGATGGAAAATATTTGGTTAATGTGACTCATGTTTTTCATCATGATGACCACAGAGATCTTTGTATACTGCTGTGGCTGTTTGTATCTGCCTTTCAAACATGCTAAATATAGATGCAAAAACACTGTGCGCAATTAGTTTCTGGTTTGATAAATCACATTGCCGATGCCAAATGATTATATTTGCATGTCCTCCTCCCAGTATATTGTGCATTCTGATAAACTGCATGTTTTTGGCATGGTGATGAAGGCAACGGTGCAAAATGGATTGCATGCTTTTTTGCTCATTAACAGACGCAGTCCTTTGTGCGCCCGGAAAGTAGATCAGCTTTGCACGTGCTATCAAGTTTGCATGTGTTTTTAGTAGATCAGTCCATATGCCTTCAGACAGTTCACAGAAAAAAAAACATATGTACTGTTTGTTGAGAGACCTTGTCAAAAAGGCCCTTTCTTTCTATGATTTAGCATATATGTGTTGCTTGTGGCTTGTTTTAATAAGTTCCCTGCCCTATTTGCAGCAAGATATAGACTCTATGCAGGTTCTTTCTGTCAAGGAGCAGAACTCACTGTTCCTAATCTGTTCTACTATTAATGGAATCTCATGTAACACCCATTTCAAAATTACTGCACTACCCCTTTAATGGATGATGGTTTTAGTTTTTCTTAATGCTATGCAGGGATGCACGATAGTGCCAGTTTATTATCTGTATTGGCAGGTAATAGCTAAAAAAGATAAATATCGCTATCTGCAGATATAAAAAATTCAACCAATATTTATAGCCAATAAATCAGCTTAATTTTTCCAAAATATTAGCTGAAATAAATATTTAATATTATGTAATGTTCTACCCCAATTTCACTTAAGGCTGCCTATGATGTCTGGTAACCTACCAAGAACCTCAGCCAATGACTCCAGCAACTCTGAAACATACTCTACTAGGCTGAAGGACCAGCTTCACCCAGGGCTGTTTCAAGACTGTGCATGCAGGTGTTAAAGTGTCTTGCAGCAGCGGTGGAAATGCAACGGATGAGTGTCAATGCCGTTCCTCTCCCATCACACACAGAACAACAAGGCTGGAATTCAAGGATCTGGAGCAGAGGGTTTGAAGTCACCTTAACATTCAGGCTACTAGGATGGAAAAAGCTCATCCACAGGTAGTCAAGAACCTCCCCAGAACTGCTGGAAAGTTGAGTCAGTGGCTGTGGATAAAGAGGAAGGACTCCCCCTGGGTCGTCAAGTGAGTTGATGACATCTAGGTTGTGAAACTGGGATGCTGAGATTCACTACTGAACACTTTGAAGGTGTCGTGGGCTTATCAGTGAAACACTCAAAGAGGAGGGTGCTTACTTGATAACTTGGAGGATGCCATCGCCCACTTGACCATCACACAGAGTCTCAGTGGTGTCTCAAGTACGCAGTAAGGTTTACACTTCGTCCTATACAACAGATCTACATTTAGACACCAACATTACCATTTCCCTTATTCTGTTTTCAATACAAATTCAATGTTAAAGGATAAGAAGAAGGTACATTTTAGTTATGTGAGGACTGCATACTCTTGCCAAAAAAATATCAGTATCAAGACATTGGTATCTGCAAAAATGAGTTCCAAAATATCAGCATATTGGATATTGACAAAAATCCAATATTGTGCATCCCTGATGCTCAACAGTGTGATTATTAGTGTTACAGACTGTTTTCATTAAGTCTAAATAAAATATTTAAAAAGCACACAGCTTACAGCAGTGGGATTTGTTGTTAGTGTTGACTGCAAATGTAGCCACCATACTTCCTTATGGGCTAGCACTCAATTAGGGGTCCAATTATACATTTAAGTAAACTGGCCTGAACTCGCTACAGCTCCACAAGAAATGATTTATGCGAGGCCTGAAAAACCCTCTGAGAGATGACCGATAGAGCCGAGAGGGTAGACAGAGCTACTGGACACTGTGGCTGTGATACAATGAGATTAACAGAAAGCTAGAACTCAGTAACAAAATGAAAAAAAAAAGGTACTCTGGGGCTGATGGGAAATTCAGCTGGCTTAACATGCACCTCAGGGTGGTAGCCTGCCTGGGTTTGCTGAGCTACATGCAGTATTTCTGTGCAGGTGGTCAGGCAGGCTAGAATAACAAAAAAGAGACAGTGGCAGACATTGAGACAGAAAGTGAGACGAGTGGAGAAAGGTGGGACAGAGAGAGCAAGGCAGAGTGACATGAAAGCAAAACATGCAAGGCTACAAGGGGGATGAAGATAAAGGTTAGAGAAAAGACAGAAAACAAGAAGACCAAAAAAGTATGCATCTGTGTTGGTGTGACAGAGTGTGAGAGATGCTCTGACTAAAAAAAGAAGTAGTATGAGGAGGGATAAAACAGACAGGAGAAAGAGAGATGAAAGTCAGTGAAGACCTTGAGCTTTCTGTACCACCTCCCTTCCCTGATGATGGTACCCTGCACTGCTGGAGCTGCTTCTGGATCTTACAGCCGCACCAAAAGAAGCACCTCAGCTCCCCACATGGTTTTTGTACTTTGAGTGGGAAAGTGGCAGAGAGAATGAAAGAAAGAAAATTCTGAGTCATTCAGTGAAGAAAAGTAGCATTATTTTCAACAATGAGTAAGTTTTGATCTCATTCTGAAAAACACAACAGTTAATTATGCTGCGAAAATCAGATTATTACTTCAACTTAACCTTACTTTTCCTGATCTTACTACAATGACTATAAATACACTGCCATGTTGTAGGTGCCTGTGCACACTCACTCATATTAAAACTTCCCCTTTAGTTGAAGCTCAGGGTTTGGACTGGAATAGGGCATGGACCAGCCCTCATTATCTTGCTGGAAGCTTATGCAGGGCACACTGAACCCATTGCTGGCCAAAGTCAGCAAAAGCCCAATGATACCGTGCTCTTATGGGTTATCTTTCATAGTTGTTATGTCCCTGACTCTTAAAGGGGTAAAAAGGTAAAAAGAGGTAATATAAAAAACAGATGGAACGGTTAACAGAGGTGTTTAATGGAATTAATGAGGAGTTTGCAAAAGATGGTCATATAAAGAAATAACAAACAATACCAAATAAGGTTATTTCAAAATGACAAACTTAAACTACGAAACAATTGAACATAAATTAGGGGAATTCAGCAACAATTTCCTTATGTCTTGTGCCGAGCCAGGCGAGGTTGAGCGGCGGGCCACGTCAGACACAGCTGCTCCCGAGTGAAGGTCCAGCCTGGCTTTTAAAGGGGTTGCCATTCACTGGCCCAGCTTCTTATTGGAGACACCATACAGACATGATTGTCAGGTGCTCCAATCCTCCACCTCCACCTGGCAACCTGAGAGAAGAGGGAGGGACGCATCCACACATGCGCACTCACAGACACACACGCACTCACAACACCCAAGCGGCAGTAGCCAAAACAATAGTTATCCTGTGGTGTGAGTAGTGTTATGAGCAGAGGTGGGATAAAGTCACTGTTTTGCAAGTCTCAAGCAAGTCTCAAGTCTTTAAACCTAAGTCTCGAGTCCAGCCTCAAGTAAAGACAAGACAAGTCAAGTCTGAAGTCATCGGCTTAAAATTTTCAAGTCCTTCCAAGTCATAAGCAGTCAGTCACAGTTTTTAGCTTGGCGATTTTACGAGCCATATCGTTGTTGCATATAACGGATGCTAAGCTATAGTTGCCCAAAAGGATCTCACAACAGGTACCAGACCAACTTACCTTTCTTTGTGCAGCTTCAGGTGCAGAACAAAGTTCAACGTCCTCGTCTCTCCGTCTGTTATTCTCACGCTGCAGGTTTTGCACACAGCAATTCGTTATTTTGTTTATGACATCGTAGTTTGTGAATGCAACTGAAATTATCCTTGGTAGCATGCTTTCCTCATCACTGGGTTGTTCCTGCACTCCTGCAGTCTTGCGCTCGGCAGTAATTGTGTTATCCACACCCTCTTTGTTTATTCTTTTTAACCCTAATTGGATGTTAGTAGATGCATTCAATGGGGCAGATCCTGTGGGAAAAAATATTGTCTTGCTGGAAATTACAAAAGTCAGTCACTTAGTCGAATACTTTGAATGGGAGCACATTCTATTCAACAGTCTTGCTGAAAATTTTAAGTATTTTCAAGTCATCAGAGTCAAGTCCCGAGTCAAGTCCCGAGTCACTGATGTCAAAGTCCAAGTCGAGTTGCAAGTCTATGATGATATTGTCAAGTCGAGTCCATCATCATCAATATTATTAAGTTTATTATCATTATTATGTCAAATATTATTAGAGTTGTTGTGTTTTATTTAAATGTTTTCCTGTTTAAATTTATATCCTTACAAATGCGCATCTGTGTTTGAGATAATTATCCATGAAGCACTTCCAAATATAATATCAGGTTCTGATTGTTTAAAATAGAAATCCATTTTCAAATCTCAAGATAAAAAACTTGTGGGTTTATTAAAGGAGCTGACAAACAGTGTGATGTGTTGAAGATTGGATCGTTAAATGACGATTAGGAGAAGCTTGTGAAAAGTCATCAAGCCTTCAAAAGTCAAACAAAGAGAAAGAAAAAGGTTTTGGTGAATTACTTGAATAAGAACAGAAGTTTTCTAAGGATTTCCCCCTGATGAAAAATAAAAAAAATGAACAAATTCAAGGTCAAATGTGTATCTGAACCTTTCAAGATATTATTGAAAAGTCTTATTATTGTCAACAAAGTATACAAGATGATTGAGGAGTTTCTAACGAGTGTAAACTAAAAATTAAACAGTAATGATGTTTTATTACAAGTAATATTAAAAAATAGGGCTAGTTATTTTAGTGAAAAAAGTTCAAAATTGATAGTGTAACCATGTAATTCCCTTGTAAGCAGTACATGAAATGCTTTCACGGTACTGGCGGGGAGACAGGCATGTATTCATTTGCACTAACAAGTGATTGGCTCAAGGGCTCATCAAGGTGATAAATATGGCTCTGTAAGCAAAAAAAAAGTTTCTCACCAAGTGTTGAAAGTGAAAGTAAATTATTTTACACATGGAAACAGGTGATCTCCACTGTGAAATGATTAATAAGCTCTACCGAAAATCCCTCCAGCACCTCTTTACTCGCTCCTTGTGGATATGAGCATTGGCTGCAGTATCTCACAAGAGCAGTTAGGACAGCAACATGTGATTCCATGTAATAAGCTTCATTCTGTCCGCGACACTAGCCCATGTTGTGTTCAGTTTGGACATGGCGTTATGGTAGAAGTAAAATGCCCTTCTGCTTATTACCTAATTGTCTTATTATGCTGTATAAATCAAGCAAAGATTGTGAGGGACTGTGAGGAGTTTCTAAGTAATTACAAAAAAGTCTCACTTTTAGATATATGCCTGATGGAAATACACACTTTAAGATGAGTTTTATAGCATCAAAATAGGTTATCTATAAATGATATTCCTCAGCCTTCCGGTCAGGTCAGACAGGGCTGGACTGGCCTGGATACTCAACTTCGGGAACAAGATAATTAAAACTAGAGCAAATTTATATTATTCGGACACGCCTTAGAGCACCGGGCTGTTAGTAGCGATATATAGCCGGCTACAAAACTACAATTTCCAAAAATTGCTGGTGTCACACATCAAAAACTACTGCTAAGTAACTAGAAAGAGATACATTACCTCGTCGCTTTGCATCCTGTAAGTTGTTGAAAAATAGAAGTTGTAAAGCAATGCAGAGTTCTGAGGAAGGTCCGAGCTGCATTCACTAGCAACAAAACAACAAACGCACGCTTTGCCTTGGGTCTTGTGGTGCGTTCCAGTTGTGGTCAGAAGTAGGAATTTCTAGGTTCCGGTTGGAAACTGCAACTGGAACATTCCCCGAAGTCGGAATTTCGTACCAGGAACTCGGTGAAACCTCGCCAACCCCGAGTTGACAATCGAAGATGGATGCCCCCAGTGTGAACAGTTATTTAGCTCCTGTAATAATCAATTTATTAGCGCTTCTGACTGGGGTGTGTCGCTCTAGATCAGCTGTATACATAGTATTGTTAGACTATTATTTACAAAAATGCTGCCATAGTGATAATCACATTCTTCATGTGATATTTGTAAACAACAACACAGGGCGTGCTAACAACAGCTAACAATAGCCTGCTAGATCGGCATGTTTTTTTCCGACTTCAACTAGAATGCCGATAAGTTGGAGATGATGTCACTCCCAGTTCTGAGGTTACTGGAATGCAGCATTACGACAGGTGCTGAGCGTGCTCATGGGTAGCAGTGTTTTTATGTCGCCGCAAATAGATTCTCCTCATAGCACCTTTAAGTAACAACTTCAATGTGATTACTTAATTTTGATTGTCACCCAGCTAAAATCCTTCTCAGTTTTTATCGAGTAAAACCACTGTGGAGAGTACAAAAGGTAAAATCTTTAAAAAGATGTGACCACAAGTCACATCGTGTATCTGTAGATGCCTGGCACATGACCACCTGCTCTGCATACAAAGTGACATGCCTGTCTTGTCTCTTGGCATTTCTTTTTTTTTAAATGTATATTTTTGGGCATTTTGTGCCTTTATTGATAGGAGAGAGACAGTGGATAGGCTTGTGAAAGGGGGAGAGAGAGCAGGGGAAGACACTCTGCAAACTGGTCACAGGCAGGAATCGAACCTGGACCGGCAGAAGCTTGTACATGGGGTGCTCACCACTACGCCAAACCAGCACCCCGTCTCTTGGCATTTCTAAGTTATGAATGCACATAGGCTGTTTTCTGGTACACGTTAGGAAATCATCAATTAAGCATGCATCACTTACAAGCTCACAGAGTCGTGCCCTCCTTTAAAGTATCACTTACAATATCACAGATCTTTTCAGAGCATGCATGGAGAAGACAGCCTCCTATATCAAAGCCAAAGTCTATTAACAGTGTAATCAGGCACACTGTGGTGGGACTGCAGGCCCAGTTTGACCCCATCAAGTCTTAATGAGGTCTACAGAGTCGTTAACCCACACATTTAAATAACATGCATCAATATTAATAGGTTATTAATGACTCAGACCAATTATGTATACAATGAACTGGAGGAAGAGACAGCAAAGAGACAGCAAGAGAAGGGGAAACAGATCAATACAATATCTGTGTCCAATGCCCAATACTGTAGATGCTTCTCATTTCATAACTTTGTCCAGCCTACTTCTTTAACTTGAGCTGCTTCCTCGCATCATAGCTCCTCCCAGTGAAGAATTGAAAGAGCGAAGCTACAGAGAGACACAAGGACAGAGGATGCTCAAAATACCACTGATTAATCAGCTTTCTGTGCAGAGTCAGGTGTTGAGGGCTGCTCACCTGACTGGCCATCAAACAATCTTCTACACTATGATAACAAAAAAATGAACAAACATTATGCTACAACAATCTGGCATCACATAAAATAGCAGCATGTTTCTAAGTAAATCTTTCTAGACGCAGTTTAAAGTTTACTAGATCATCAGTAGTTCCAATGTTAAAAAAATAATGATCAGAGTGGAGGTGTGGTATTTTCAAACCAATCACGTTGCATCTTAGCATTAAAGACTCCCTCCCACTGGTGTATCGTCAACCCCCAGGTGTATTTGAGAAATTGGAGGAGGGGAAGCAAGGATGGAGAACGCTATATTATGTCAAGCATCCTACTCTAATTCTACTACATATTCAACCATATAATTAGTACATTTATTATATCATCTCCAAATTATGTAATGATTGTTTATGCATATTCGATCTGGGTTTCTTAATTCTGGCTAGCAGCATGACAGATTGACTGTTAATCTGTTAATTCAACTTAAATGAACAAATGTATGTATTGAATATGTTTCAATATGATCCTGTGATTTTGGAATTATTTAACAACAGTCAAAATATATTTGAATAAGAATACTTGCTTTTACACAGTTTATAGATTGGTGAGCAAACTCTGCTATTAGAAAGTCAAATGCAATGGGGGGGTTACACACAACATACTTATAGTCTCAATGAGGGCGGGGTATCAATTCTGATTTTCTGGATCGATTCGATTCAATATTGCAAGGTCTCAAATCAATTCGACTACGATTCAATTCAATATTTATTCAGTCTGGGATATCTTAGTTAAAATAGTGCTGTAAACTTAAAAAGTGACCTTTTGACCTGGTACATCATTAAAAATTGTTTTAACATGAAGAACTGAACCCAAAGCAGTTACATGAATCATATTTTAATGATATGTATTAATGCATATTCTGCATATTACTTGTTTTTTTGTCCAACTCGTATTTTCCTTTGTACTTGTTAAATCTAAAATACTGTACATCCAAACATCAGCTTTTAAACTTGCCAGTGGTGTCCATAAAGTGCTTCCACCATGTTTGTTTGCAGTAACATCTCATGAGATCTTGTTCAGTACAAAGCAGCGCTAAACGCTGATCACACAAGACTAGCAGGGTTGATACAACAGGCTGCTTCTCTGCACATCCAAAGAAAGAAAAACTACCCAAGTTAAAAGATCGATCTTTGGATTTTGTAGATTGATTATGAACCAGTTAAAGGAAAATCGATTTAAATCGATTTTTTTAGCCCAGCCCTAGTCTCAATGTCACATTTGTTATAAACAGTATCAAAAGATGCATGCACTTCAGGAGTGTTTAGTATGTGTGTGGGGGAGAGGGTACATGTGTTTGCTGTTGTGTGTGTTTATTTAAGTGAACAAGACTGGGGGAGAAACAGCTCTGTGGTCGGCTGGGTATTCTGAAAATTCTCGAACAAAAGCCAATGTTCAAATATTGGACAGGATTAAAATTTATTGGCTTTTGGCAATGAACAAGTAATGCTTACAGAGTAGATTTCCACATCAGTCCTGTCATATTCCCATCAAATTAAATTGAGTTTATTGCCATGAGGGGAATAAAGGATTTATTTGAGAAATATAAAGAAATATAACAATAAAAAGTAAATGAAAACTGATTAAAAAATGAAAAACAGTGGCATATAACAAAGAGATCTCAGTTTGTGTGTTGATGAAAGACAGTTTGAGGTATTCATATCAGTTAAATGTGGTATTTCTGTATTTGTAGTGTAACGGATATGTTTGTGTGGCTTTGAATTCATGTTCTTGTTATTCTTGATGGACAATTTGTATTTGTATCAACTCGTTGGTAATGGAGGAGGTTCTTTGTGTAGGCTGAAACATTTATGGATAGAAAAGTGCAAGAACCTGCAGTACAGGAGGCTGCAAAGCATCAGGAGTCACATTCACCAAGTGGTCCCCAACCATCAGCCCACAGAGCAGAGCCGGACTGTGGATCATTTGGATCAATTAATCACTCGAGCATTAAAAAGCTCAAGAATATCATTGCTTTTTTTTAACAATTAGTGTCTGCTGAATGTTTTATTTTCTGAACATCTGTCTCTGCATCCTGACCATAAAGACTAGACAGACAAGACCCCTGTCTTTGTTACAGCTGTATGTTCAGAGGGGTAAAGTTTTAAGGTAAACTTGGTATTAACTCTCATTCTGCTGAGTCAAAGTTGTAAGGAAGAGAAAACTGAGAGACGCTTTATACAACTACCTGATATGCATGATGTAAATGGAATGAAGGAGAACAATTCAGAGACAATAAAAAACACAATACTTTTAAAAGATTGGTCCCAAAGTCAGATGGCTCAGGCTGAAGACCAGTTGGTGGAACATGCATCCATCAGCAGAGGATGTTTGGTGTTTTGGAAACTGGTTCCCATAGAAATGCAAGACCATTACTTTGATATATTACAATATAGTGAATGACCACAGTCAGTGTTGTGTCTGAATGTCCACAGTAAGTGACATCATTGAGCACACTCATATTTTTGATTGTATTTTTACAACTTATTGAGGAATTGTTAACATATTTTATATTGAAAACAAAAAAGCCTGATAATGTTTCAAAAGGCACACAGGCCAGGCCCTCAAGGGAGGAAACAACACAAATGATAGTTGTCCTATTTACCTCAATTTGTCGCCAGTTTTAACCCTGCAGTGCAGCTGGATCCACCAGATTAATTATCTGTAATCGGTCAAATCCATCTTTCAAAGTCAGAGTGATGGAGCTCTATCCACAGAGGCCCATGTCCAATCTGTTACCTTTGAGGCAGGAAGAAGTGACAACCATGATGACGGAAAGAAGTGTCTACTCAGACAGACATTAGCATTAATGCTAAAAGCTTCAGTAGCAGTTTTGCCAATCTTGACCACATTTCTTCATTAATTGAAAAACAGCTACTAACACTGAAGGCACACCTCAGTGGAAAATATCAGTCCCTTCTGACATGATAGAAACCCTCCCTGAATACTTTTTTATGATAGACTAATGATATATTGCATGGTATGCTGAACTGTATTTCTGGCATATCAGGTTAGATCAAATTTCATTTTCTGAATTTTGCTTTTTTTGTAATGAATGGGTTTCAATTGATTGATGTCATAGCTAGAGGTGATCCTAGAACACAAACCTCCACCACAGAATTTCCAATAGCGATGGCCAAATAATTGGGAAAAATGTAGAAAAGTGCACAAGCTTGTACGGTTGAAATATGATCCCGGAAATGCATTCAGCTTGAGATCACCGACATATTATCACTTCTTTATTGTGCCATGACCAACATTCTCTAAAAATATAATGAAAATTAGTTTAGGAAATTTTAAGTTACATTGAGAAAATGTGGAAAACTGCACTGCCTTACACTGTTAGAAATAGTTGAAAAAACTTCTGGATCTGCATTTGACTTCAAAATCTCATCACTTCTCCCCTATGTCATGACCAATACTCTCTGCAAATGTCAACAAATTTTAATCATAAATTTTTAAGTCATATTGCTCACAATCTAACAAAGAAATAAGCAAAGCTGGCAAAAACATTACCTCCACAGTGAAGGTAATACAATGAAAAGCAACCATTTGACATCACCACATAGTGTGTGTTTGGGGTGGCAAATTATTCTGACTTGGGGATTTACTGTATATATTTAATAAAATCCTTGCAAGGCTTTATCCCCTTGCTTGCCCTATCTTTACAATTCTGATCTTAAGGAGAGGAGAAGCAATTTTAGCAGCAGCTTCACTGCAAAAAAGGATTTCTGAGAGAGAAAATAAAGCTTGTTTCTAGAAATTTGTCCTTATATTTTACCTAAAAAGAAAAATTATCTTGACAAGCAAGATGCGTGTTAGAAAAAAAATCTTATTTCAAGAGAATATGTCTAACAAAATCTTACTAAGAAAGTACAGCTAAAATTAAGCAAGTATTGCTGGTAACAAGCCACAACAGTGGTTTGAATGAAACTAAATGAAAAACATGTTAATTCTTAAATTGAGTAAAAACATTCTTGAAATAAGCTTAATCAACAAGCAGAACACAAAATTTAAGTGAACTTTTCTTAAAAAAATAACTTTTCCATGCTTTTAATAAGCAAACTTCTCTCAAATTCAGGGCAATTTTATTTACTTTCAAGACAGATTCCATCTAGATTTATAAGCTAGTTTTAAGAATTCTAGCCAAGCAAAATTTGCTTACCCCATTGGCAGATTTTTTGCTCAAAACAAGAAAATTGTAGCAAATTTAAGGATATTTTGCTTATTTTTAGTAGGGCTGTTTTTGCAGTGTTCCTGGTTAGGTGACCTGCTGCAGCCAAGTTAGGTCAGGTGTGAGGAGGAGGAGAGGGTTAGGCAGAACAAAGGAGAGGAGAAGGGGAAATGTTTGAGGAGAGACAAAGCTGGTGAGCCTGAAAAAAACTTTACAACTTTAAAATTAAGCTGATTGTTATACCTCCATACCTTTGTATCATACAACACTCGTGGTCTAATTTTTATTCATTTGGTATTTATTCATTTCTATGATTCATTCAGTTTTTAACTCAAACACATGTTTAAATATCCTCAACATCTTAATGGGTTATGGGATTTTTTTCACTTTTTCTATCTTTGCCTGACAAAACGCAATAAAAAACATAAAAGATTTGGTACATAACTTTATATGTGCTTAAAATTCAACAATTTTTTTACAAAAAGCCTAAACTGTGAACTTACAATGAAACTAAGTGAGCAAAAATACACATGAACTCATTTATTTTAAATTATATGATTTAAACTTTTCAGGTAGCTCTTTCATCACAGCTCTTTTTTATCTTCTAACCTGTGGCACTGTGACAGTCACTGATCAAAGCAGTCAATCTTTGTGAATATCACCACTTTAATTGGTCACTTTTCATGCTGTTTTTCATAAAAGCCAAGCTCATGGCTCCCACCGAGTCTGTAATGTGGTGATTTTTTTTCCGACATAGCCAGTCAACGAAAAGAATATCTCACTGTAACCAGCCTGAGGCAAAAAATGGTTTGGGGCTGATGAACACAGCCCATGTTATGATTTTCATCTTTACAGTAGAAGTGGACATGTTTGAACTTTGCTTTAAAAATGTAACCTTGTGAAGCAGCTGGATCTGCCTGATTCATTCTGTATCAGGCAGATCCATCTTGCCAAGCTCCAAACTTGTGAACAGCTGAATACAGCATGGCTTAATCGACATTCTTTAGAGCAAGAAGTGGCGGTAGCAATAAGCAAGATTACAGAGATTAGCATGGATGCTAACAGCTTTCGAAGCAGGACCCCATGTATTTATTAAATAAAAAACAAATATCAACACTATAAACTTCTCAGTTGAAAAGATATTCTGCTCTACTTCTGACATATTTTGCTGAGAGTTTTTTAAAGTGGCTCTCAATCTGTAGCGCAGGAGCGTCTCTCTTTTACGTTGTGACTGACCATAAATGAATGTGATTGGTGGAACTATCTTCCAATTACCTGTTGGATATGCTTCAAAAAGGTTCTGCCCTCCCCAAACCCTTTCTATGGGCTCTCTCCCATATGGACTCATGAAATACATTGTAAATATCCATCTGGTGTCTATGTTATCAATAAATTAATTAGGTTGAAATAGTTTATACAGGGATCTTTTCTTTGACTGACAAGATTTGTTTTTTGGAGTGATAGTTGATTTTTCTCTTTTCATCACAACAACATTCAAGATAATTTCTATTCGACACCCAGCTGAATAAAGACAGTCCTTGTGTGTCTTTGGACTTTTTAAAATGTAACAGGCATGGTATGTTTTCCACAGATCCGTCAGACCTGAGGACCCTCGATCAAACACTGTGAGCTGCATGCTGGAGGGTGTGAAGTATTTTTGTAGAAGGTGTTGGGATTTAACACAGCTGCGAAAAAATACTGAAAACTGAAATGACTGATGATTGATGGTTGATTTTTTTAAACTAAAAGAGAGTCAGAGCGAAGGAATGAGAAAAGTGTGATGCTGATTACACTGCTGTGTTTTCTGCTTTGGAACTGGAGAACCCACCTATGCTTGGAGGGGCAAATACAGACCACTTACTAAAGGGTATGACTATTAATGTTTGTCAATCTGCTCTTTTTTCATGATAAAAATGAAGACAGCTTGAAGAAATACATATTTAATGGTGAAAACTCATGAACATTCAGTTCATGTCTATATTAGTTGTGTTTAGCATGGACTTGAGTGTCCTGGCCATGATCATGGTTTCTATATATTTCAACATAATATATTGATTTTAGAAAACATGATACTTCAGTTTCAAGATTACTTGAAACCTAGTTTTATTACCTGGACAACTCTGATGGAAACCTGGGTACCCTGTCATGTAAACACCTTATTCTGGTTTCTGACAGCTTTCTGCCACAGTCTCACAGACCCCTGAATAATCAACTTGCTGTATCAGAAACCAGGACACAATAATTTATCATGTACATAGGGAAAGTCATATCCAGGTTTCTCTGCATGTAAACGCCACATCCTGTATATGATCAAATCCGGGCCACTGCTCATAACCAGAATGATCAATAGTGAAACACAGTCATTAGGTTAAAGGGCACTATAAATTACAAGCTGGGATCGGCAGGAGGGGCTTGTAGCCCTTTTCAACAATCCACTTGTTTATTAAAAAAAAAAAAAAAGCCCCTGAATTTTTGCTGTCTTGCTTATTCTCATTTGTCCCTCCAGGAGGAAGTTTTCTTCGGGTTTGCCTGAATGGTCTCAGAGAAGTAGAGATTGGAGATTATTGTGTTAAAAGTGTTCTCTCAGCACTACTATAAATGCCCCCCTCCAATAGACCTTGATCATCTGTTAAAGCCATTGGCTCATGTTGGCAAGGAAATATAGAGAATAGATGTTAGATGACTATATGATGCAGAATGGTGCAGAATTGGCCAATTACCAAAGAGTTCCCAGCCAGAGTGGACAAGGCACAACTGAAGGAAGCCTTATAAATATATACATATATATATATATATATATATATACATATATATATATATATATATATATACATATATATATATAAAGCTGGTATTGTCAGTAAATCATTCACAGTTCATCATTCAAGAAGCAATAAACACACAACGTCACTTAACGGGCGAGCAGCTCCACCTAGCCATAGCGCGCCTTCAGGCTGGTAGCAGGCAGTTAGATGTTGCTCGAGAACTTCATGTGTCTCCAAGTGTCATTAGCAGACTTGGAGCAAGACACAGGACTACTGGCAGTGTTTGTGACAGACCCAGGAGTGGAGCCCCATGAGTGATGGACCACAACGATGACCAGTACCTAAGAACCGATGCACTCAGAAATAATTATGCAACTGCCACACAGCTGCAGATCTGTCTACGAGAAGTGAGGGGTACTAGGGTATCCAGACAAACCATTCGCAATCAACCCCCTATCGCTTTGGCTTGAATTCCAGACGATTGTTGCAGGTGACTCCACTGACACCAAGACAGCGCTGTGACCGCTTGCAGTGGACACAAGACCATGTGACCTGGACAGTGCAGCAGTGGTTCACCTTCTGCTCACTGATGAGTGTCTGGTCACCTTGCACAGAAATGATGGTCGTCAGCGTAACTGGAGAAGGCAAGGTGAGCGATATGCTGAGGTCAAAATGGTCCCCAGGGTTCGCTTTGTTGGAGGAGGTGCAACAGTCTGAGCAGGCATCCCCAGTCAGTGCAAAACAGATTTGGTGATTGTAAATGGCTCAGTCACTGCATGTTCTTACCTTAGAGACTTCATAGAACCCAAATCATCCCCCAATTCCACCAGCACACCCTCAACTTACTGTTCATAGATGCTAATGCACCACCACATGGTGACAGAATTGACACAGCTGGATTTCAGGAAGTTGGAGAGCTTCATATGGTTTGGCCAGCAATGTCTGACCTGAGCCCAATAGAGCACATCAGGGACCAGCTGAAGCAGAGACTGGATGATCTGACCCCAACCCCATGTGACCTGGCAGAACTGCGGGTAGCGCTTGTGAAGGAGTGGAAAGCATTACCTCAGAATAACATTATGTCATTAGTCAGGAACTTGAGATGTTGCTGTCAAGCTGTCATTGCAGCAAATGGTGGAAACATCCACTACTGACTTTGTCAATTTTGGTTATTTTGGGCTATCTTTGTTATTGTCTAAATTGTTGGGGTGAAAATATCAAATTAATGAAAATGGTGTTTCTTCTCATTCATTAATAGTAATATTAAAGGGAACTATTACTTATTTCATCAAAATTCAGATCATATAGGAATAGCACTCACATTTAGAAATCTTACGACCGAATACTCCCAAGTTCGTAAATGAATGGCTGAAAAATGACCAAAAATGACCACAATATTTAACGGGTAACAGCTTAGTTGTGAGACAGCAATGCTCTTGGTAGTTTTGTAGATACCGACCCTTCCTTCCTTGCCTTCCAAATAGAAATTTTTCACCTAGCAAATCTATCGAACTAAAAAAGAATACATGATCCTACAACACACTCACTAACCCCTCTTTTATTTCGATAATATGTTTACTGTGCTGGCAGCTTTTGCGATAGGATGCCACAGACAGACGGTGACCATGAGGCGAGGGAGCTTGTATATATGATGACTGGGGGCAAACAGCAGTGAGCTCATTGACATGCAGAGTCTCTAGAGACAAATCTATGCAACAGCAAGAAAATAGCCAGTGACTGGATCTTGTATTTGTGCAAAAGTTTTCCATCTTCACAAAGATGTTAGTGCTTGCTTTGTTGAGATTGGCTGAGGTCTTCAAGGTTCACAGCGGGTGAGGCACAGCACAGAAGGGGTAACAGCACAAAAAAACAAAACAAAAAACAAAAGCAGGTCCTGAGCAATGGCTTGACCCATGTGAACACTGACTTTAAGGTAATGTTTATTTACAGGCAGCAAATTTGCAATATCAGAGCCCAAAGAAGCAGCAAAGTTCAAGAGTATAAATCTTTGTCAGTTTTTTCATTTGTGGTTAATTTGAAGTCTAGGCATAACCTTTAACAGCAGATCTCAAGTGATCACAAGATTAATTACCTTCATACTCTCAGCAGGAACAGTCGATATAACACAGAAATGTAACAGCACCTTCTACAGTGTGTATTTTTTTAGTCCTGCCACAAAAAAGTAAAACAAAGGAAACAATGTTCTTAGTCATACAATAATGCACCCAGAAAGAAAATTAACCTCTCTGTTATTCTTGTCAATAAAGTTCCATTTAAAATATAAATACCTGTCTTCATTATTCAAATGCTAAACATGGGATTGTGGATGAAAATGACAGCCTACTTGAGAAATGTTGAAGAGAAATGTGGCCAATTTCTGGATAACTGCACATCACTCTAGGTTTAGAAGGAGCTGAAGTCACGAGTATAATAATCATCCAGACACATAAATTGGTTCGAGTAGCGGTAACACAGTTTAGTAATATATTGGTTAACATACAATTTACTCAATAATTACATGTAAGAAAGAAACCAACCACAGCCTTCAAAATCAAATAAAATTGTCATTTCACATTTCCATGTTTGCAAAATAAGTTAGTCAATTGTTT
The DNA here is from genome assembly GCA_036419115.1 of Scarus forsteni. Classification (NCBI taxonomy): domain Eukaryota; kingdom Metazoa; phylum Chordata; class Actinopteri; order Labriformes; family Labridae; genus Scarus; species Scarus forsteni. The sequence continues at coordinate 36,615,193 of JAZDUH010000098.1, forward strand.
GGAATTGAAGTCTGACAGAAGTCTGCTCTGATTTAAGTCAGAGTTTGGTCAGTGCACTTAGTTTTGTTTTTTTTCTTTTAAGTCAACAGTGATACTAGTCTGGATGACTGTCACATCCCTACAACCAGCTGATAAATCTTTTTCCGTCTAACAGGGGGTGAAGATCTGGATTCAGGAGATTGTCTGGGAGTCTCACTAATGAATGGACCCACTGAATCTTCTCTGTCAGCTTCTCACTCAACCAAAAGACATGACATGCATTTTCTTATGGTTGGTTGTTCTGTTTTTAAATTTTGTATCAGGTTCCTCTTATGCATATTTCATTATCTGTGTATTACCCCCAGTAATTTAATTATAATTCCATCAAAGTTACTTTCAAGTTCCATTTCAAAAGCAAAGGCATTTAAACTGCTCTTACAACTAACTGTACATTCACACCACAAGCGGTCTGAGCTTTGGTGGCGTCCAGCTGCCATTCATTTTCTATGATCGCCGGCGTCTAGGGGTGACCGAGGCAGTGGTGATTATGAGCGGCGCGTTGCGAGCGTCACGAGCAGCGTGGAGCGGTGCGATGGAAGCAGTGCGAGTGATGAGCTGAAGTTCGGAGAAGCTCAACTTTATGCAAATGAGCAGCAGTGTGAACGAGGCGTCAGCCAATTACAGGCCGATCTGGATTCCAATGCAGAAGACTTTGAGAGGGAGGACCATCCATGGGGAGGACGAGAAAACAAGGGAGGAAAAACTTATCATTGCTGCCTCCAGCCCCCCAAGTGTGATCCACGGTAAAAGAGGGAACTGAAGTCCCATGTGCACCCCATATAACCTCCCGCTTTGTGCAAATGTTTCATAAAAAGGGGGGTAAAATCATAACAATCCAATAAGCTTTTGCTTAAGGGTCACAAGACTGTGCGTATGTCTGTTTACTTGTCTTATTTTAGTTCAATCTTTATATATAAACATATAAGTGAAAACGAGAGTGAAAGGGGATGGTGATGCAAGCATCGCAGCTTGTAAGCCCTGCCCCTCCGGCCGCTCACATCGAGTCCCCTGCCTGCGTCTTTCTGTGTGTTTTCATCTGTCAAGCAGCGTGTTGAGAGCGGCCAGAGCATCGACAAGCGATTTTGACGCTTTCGGTGTGAACGTACAGTAAGAGGTTCTGGGTGGAGGTCTGTCAAAAGTTTTTTCAAACAATAATATTAACAAAAAAAATTGTTCCTCACCCTGTGGTTTGTCTGATATTTTTTTTCTTCATATATTAAAAAAAATGCTTGGTAACAATATACATGCCTTAACAGACATTTACATGCTGCAAATGTAGTAAATGAACTCAAAATCAAACTGTTCAAGTTTCACCAATGTTCATTCAATCACACAATGTGTTTAACAGTTTAATTAAATATTAACTCTATGTTGAAAGTATTTATGTATTTCCACTGAATTGAAACAGTTTGCTGTGTAAGTAAACAATGATCTCTTTGAAAAACATCTTTACTATTCACATATTAAAGCAATTGCTCAAGTTCACCATTTCTTACCAGAATGACTGCTGAACTGCTCGAATAATTCCTCTAGTAACATTTGGTATATTGGCTTTCAAGGTCCTCACAAGAAGACTTTTTTGTTTTTCAATCTTAAGACCAAATTTCAATTTTCATGAGAAAAAAAAACATTCAAATCATCCAAAAATGCTTACCTTTAGATTTTAAATAGACTTTAAATCACATAAAATTCTCAGAATAGCTTTTCACACTGACAACATGTCTGCTAAAATGAAGCAAAACTAGCACAACACACAACAAAGTTAGCTTCCAGAGACTTGTGAAATGCAACTCATGCTGGTATTTCATCAACTTTAACAACATTAGCTCACAGTTTATACACCTGCATCAACACATATGGTGGACTTTTCATGTGCTCCAGTTCCCATAAAGGTTTCTGCCATTTATCATTTAAACCCTCAAAATCTCCATCAGCAGACATTATTAGCTGTGTGAACACAAAGGCATACCAGTATAATCATGTGTCCAAAACAAGCAGTGGTCTTTATCTCAAAGAAAATTCCCAAATTAGTTTTTTGAGCAGTGGTTGCTCTTCCGCTGTTTGAGGCCTGCAGAGCCTCTTTGTTAACTGTTGATGAAACTTCTTAAGGTGACTCAACATATTTTACAGATTCAGTGACATTATTGTTCTGTATTTCTGGTACTTTTAATTGCTTTGTACCTCAAAAATGCATATCCACAGAAAATATTTGCTAAAATGCATTTTAGTTTGTTGAAAAACACCCTTCTTCTTATATCCACAGAACTGAATGACGTCATGTCAGACACGGATCTAAAAAAACAAATTGGCTGTTGGTTTTCGTCATGATGTCTGTCAAGCTTGCTGAGCAGTGTCAGCACAGTGTTCTAGCTCTGTGGTTACCTAATGTGACCGAAAAAAAAACTTGAGTTGTCTGAACCATAACAGAAGGTAGACAATGTCATTTTGGATTGTTCTGTTGCTAGCATTAATAAAGCTTCACAACATTTACTTCCTACACCAAGGCCTACTTTTTAAGTGTCTGCAATTTTTACAGACATTATCCAACTGTTTTAATTAGCATAAAAGAACAGCCAGTGATTATTTAACTGATCTCTGAGACCAATGGTGAATATTCTAGTTGTCTAATAGAAACAGTCCAGGAGAATGATTAAAATAAATCTATTTTGGAACATAAATTGCAGTGTGTGTAGGAGTAATGTGAGCTCCCCCTCTGAGGACAGCTTTATATGTATCTGAGCTCTGAACTAGTTAAAAAAGTGAGGTTTCAAAGGAGAGAAGCAGAGAATTACAATTTTCTTGATCAACAAGCATGAATTTATATGCACAATCTTTAGGAGATAAAAGATATGTCTATGAAACGTGTTGTAGTATGGAAATGGTCTGAATTTTAATAAAACAAGCAAAAGATGGCCCAAGCACATTCGATAACAGCTTGGTTTTAAGATGAGAAGACCGAGGCAGTCTTTGAATGTGCCATGAAAGCATAAATCTATGCCTCCGTGTGCAGCTTCTTTTCCTACGCAGTGTCCAGATGTTAATTGTCACAGCAAGTCTCAAATGCAACAATCAAAGCCCTTGTGTTGTAACTGGGTTGTCTTTTACTGGAAACATGAAAACAGAAAATGTGTTTACTCAAACAACGTATGGTCCTTGTAGATTCAGTGTCAAGGTTTTTAAATGTATGTTTCTTGGTGCAGGAAAGAACAGAGTGGAGTCTTTTTTCATCTCTTAGTATTTGTATCCTCAGATCCCTTGGTCGCCCTCCTTTTTCCTACTCAGTTCTTGTTAGAAACAGAGAACAAGAACTACACTGCACAAGGGTTATGTACAACACAGCTAACAGTGAAGTTTTAAAGATCTTTACAGTGTGTGAACAAAAGCTGACTATGTCTGAACAGCTCTTATCTTTATCAGTACACCCTGTGCTATAAAGGTTTGGGGTTTTTACAAGTCTTTTGATATGATTAAATTTGGCCAAACAGATCGGGGGGCAGGTTGAAACAATTTACTGCGAGGAGGATTAGAGCCTACCTAAATTTCCCCTCTTGGCAGAGACCACATCTTCAACAAGGTGACCAAGGCTGGGCAGTTATTATCAATAATAGTATTATATTACCGCAATTAGGGATGTCATGGTCAGCTCTTTTGGCCCCTGAACCAAGTCCAGTCTAAATACACTACTTAGACGAGATTTAATTTGTTAGGATTTCTGATGCAAATATTGAACATGTTTTGTATTTAAGGTGTCATGTCAGTGCAGTCCAAATTCCTTTGGACCAGACAGTTATGGAGAACAAAATCACACCTAACACATCTCACACCACATGATGATCATTTCTGGAACCACAAGACAATAAGGCATTTACTGACTTTGGCAACACACCAGAAAATTTCCAAACTGTAACTAGTTTTAAAAAAAAGTCTTGAAACCACAGACATAAGCACAATTTCAAAAAGTATTTCAAAATTTCTTTCCTAGAAACAAATATCCATGACTTGGTTGAACTGTTAAACGCACCTGTCAGCAGCACTGAGTGCATAATTCCTGTTAACTCCAGCATGCCTAATACCTGATGGTGTTCTGATACACAGAGTTGCAGCATTATTTTGTGTCAGCTGGTACTACTTCAAATAGTGTGGGGCCAAGTATTGTGAGACTGGTAAAGACAAAGAAAGCCCAAAGTGGGCATCCCAAGAAGACAACACCCCAAGCAGACTCGTCCCTCATCCTTGCTTCACTGAAACAACAGGCTTTCTTCCAGGGGAAGAGTAAACTTGTGGTGCTGTTGGATGCATCTGATTCAATGTCTGTAATCGAGCAGCTCTATCTTACAAAGCTCAAATCTACAATAGTTGCACACACCTCCAACATGGACCAGTCAGAGGCTATTAGAGCAGGGAGAGGAGAGAGCTACAACTGTGACAACTGCAGGAAGTGACTGCTCATACAGAGATTAGCATGGATGCTAACAGCTTCAGTAACAGTTTTATCAGATCTGGGTCACATATTTTTACTCATGGTGGGCAAACAACAAAACTGAAAGCATTTTTTGATATGAATGATCTTTTCTCTTCCATTTGCAACATGTTTTGGCAAGAGCTTGCTCTACAAAGTGGCTTTATATTTCACATTTTTAACCCCGGCAGTAGCGCTTACCTACTATTGTTTATTATCTGATTGACCTGTAATGAATATGATTGATGGATCAATCATCCAGTAACCACCCAGATATGCTATTTAAAGGCCCTGTCCATTCTCAAATACTTCCTTTGAGCTGTTGTCCTGATGGACTAGTGAAATACAGTATACTGAACAGTCTATTTGGTGTGTCCAGTTAGAAGAAAATGGGATTTTGTCACAATGTTTTTGAGAGCTATCTGTATGTTGAGCAATTATTCCACCGATGAATGGTTTGTATTATATGTTTTTTTTCATGTCTGTAGGCAGCATCAATGAGCCTTTGGGATTCTTTGTGTTGTTGGAATAGGAAAGCTTTATTTTTATTATATGATTCATGATCAGAACTTTTCTTTTTCTCTTATATGAGTTTTGTTATAACTTGAGGAATGTTTTTTAGGTCCCAATGCTGACCCTAATCAATGGCTCTGATAGCAAGCTTTCCTCAAGCTGTATTTACAAAGTGATGGGGCAAGAGGGCACACTAGAATCCATATCCAGGTCACAAGCAAGAGGAGGCGGGTAGACCAAAATGGAAGAGCCTCAGAGAGAGTAGAAGACCGAGTGAACGTTGCGTTCCTTTTTTCTATTTTTCACAGCTCCCCCCTGCTTGTATGTAGTCTAAGGGCATAGAAATAGATGACTCAGACTCAGTGGTTGGGCTCAGAGCGAGTGCATAAAAATGCCTCAAAAGCCTCTTATGTGTCTCAGCTCTCACAGTGGCCCTGGTCATACATAGAGATTCTTTAAAGAGCCCATTTTTTTGCTTAAATATGTATAAATACATTTTTGATGACTGCTCAGGTATGTTTACGATCACTATTGACCCAGTTTTTCATATACTGTTCTGAGTGCATCCATGTAGCCAATTATAAATCCCTCAATTATGGTGGCAAGAAAAAACCTTCTGTTAAGTAGCAGGAAATCTTGAATGTGGATCCCAGTCTCATGATCAACAGCAAATACACACAATGCTGTGTTGGGTGAGTGGGCAAAGGAAGAGAGGTAAGAGGAGACAAGTTGACTAAAGTCAGAACTACAGTTAGTTACAGATAGCCCTGTCATCCTCAAATTTGTGTCTGCTGAAAATAAATGCATTACAGGTTAGCCTCTTGAGACACAACATCTCGTTTCCAGGAGGGCCCTCATGTCTGTATGATTGTGGTGATACTTTTATTTAAGTATAGAAAATAATAGTCATACTGAAAATAAGAATTTATGGTAGTGACAAAGTCATGGGTACCCAGACCACCAATGGGTGCCTACCATATTTGTCTCTGTTAAGTCTAAATGTATTAAAGGTAGGCCTGTTGAGATGTCACATCCCATTTTCAAGAGGGACCTCATGCTTATGGGGTGAGAGAGTGTGAAAGCTTTATCAAAGAGGAATGTTTTAAGTCGAACCTTAAAGGTAGAGAGGGTGTCTGCCTCCTGAACCGTGGTCTGTAAATGGTTTCAGAGTAGAGGAGCCTGCAACTGAGGGTGTTTTCACACCAACCATATTTAGTGCGCACCAAAGAAGTTTTCGCCCAGGGTTTGGTACGTTAGTATCAATGTGAATGCAATCACCGCACTTTGGTGCGCACCAAATCAGCCGGTCCGAGACCTCCATGAAGGGGTGGTCTCGATCTGCTCCATCTCCCGACATTTGGTGGGGTTTCACTGGTGTGAAACAAAGTGGTCCAAACCGATCTACTTTTGATGCAATACTTCCTGTTAATCCCGCGGTTGAATCTTTTCCTTACTCAATTTGTTGATTTGTCTATTCTGGTTGAGGATTACGATGATTTATGAGGGTCCAGAAGATTGCTGATGCCGTCTCAAACAGGATAAAAAAACATATTTGAAGGAAAATGTAGAAGAGAGCGAAACGTAAATATTGGTTGTTTGGTGTAGGAGGTGGTTACCATGGTAGCCTCTTCTTCGTTCCGTTGCGTGCATATCGCCCCCTGCTGTTTCAAACTGAGTAAATACACAAGTGGGTCCTGGCACGGTTCGATGTTGGAAGTGTGAATGCAAGCCAGTGTGTGTGTGTGTGTGTGTGGGGGGGGGGGGGACACCGCGCCGCAGCACGGTTCGAAACAAGTGGGCCTAATGTGAAAGCACCCTAAAGGCTCTACCTTTCATACTACTTCTAGAGACTTATGGTACCAGGAGCTGGCTAGTGTCTTGGGAGCATAATGTTCTAAAGTTGTTGTACGGCACTACAAGCTCTTTAAAATACATTGGTGCCTGTCCACTATATATGAGAAGAAGAATCTTGAAGCCAGCGCAGAGAAGATAATACAGGAGTAATGTGGTCGCTTCTAGTTCGTGTCAGTTTCTGTGCTGCAGCATTTTTGACCAGCTAAGCGTCTTAAGAGACTTGCTGGGTCAGCCTGAAAGAAGAGAATTACAATAGTCCAGTCTAGAGGTAACAAAAGCATGGATTAGCTTTTCAGAATCGCTCTGGGACAGGATAGGCCTGATTTCAGCAATGTTCCGAGATGAAAAAAGGCTGTTATTGAAATTTGCTTTATGTAAGAGTAAAAGATAAATTCTGATGATATAGAACCCCAAGATTTCTAACAGTTGTGCTTGGTGCCAGGCTAATGCCATCTATGGCAGTTAAATCATAAGAAGAGGTTTCTTTAAGGTGTTGGGGGCCAGTACAATGACCTCTGTCTCGTCTGAGTTAAGAAGAAACTATTTTTGGCCATCCAGGTCCTGATATCCTTTTGACATTAGGACAGTTTAGATAACTGATTTGGACATCATGCCTGTGTCTACAGGTATGACTTCCTACTGTCACTCTCCAGTTTAAGCAAATCGGCTTAGTTTGGCAAGCTCATTGAAGAGAAGAGACTGTAGTATGAATGAAAGTTGTAGACAATATGGTGCCAAGCAAATTTGAAGTGTACTTATCAACCAATCACAGAAGACTGAACCTGTGTGGGGAAAGGGGCCATAATGGGCATTCTTTTATTTAAAATCAAATAATGAATCTGAGTTAAGGCAAACAAAAGGCTCTTCATGACATACATGGTACTGTTTTTATTGAATTAATTAATTCTTTGTTATAAAAATCAGCAATTAGGAGGAGAAATAGCACTGTCTTTGTGGGGAGATGAAAATCATGAAATACTGATAAACAAGGTTAATGCTAGCAATGGTGTATTGGCAATAGCATTTACCAGTCTTCAATCTATAGAGGGCAGTAGTTGTGCGTAATAACACAATGTACTCCAGATACTCCACTCTTAGATCTCAAGATTCTAAACCTAACCTATGAACAACAACAACAAATATAGAATTTGCTTGTTATTAGTTCAAACAACAAGCCAATTTAGAATTAGTTACTCGACTGTGTAAAGTTGCCTAAATTTTGAATCTTCAAGATAACCATGACCTGGAACAATGAGAATCTACACAGACATTTTATTTACTCTTCAGTGAGTAAATGAGCAACATTTAACATATAGAAACAAAATAATGGAATCTGGATTTGTTGCTTTTATCTTGTAAAAAGACTGCAACCACAGAGTTTAATATACCACAATATGCCCCGACATGGCATCAATATTCACATATAGACCAAGATGCTGCTGTGAGAGTGATTTGTCTTTATCGGGGTGCTGAGGCAATTGCAAGCTAAGTGACAGTGATCAATATGTATGTTATCAAGTCAAGGGTCCACTGGATGAATGGCATTGTTATCTGCCTGGGAAAAACAATATTCTCACAGCAGTTATTCCAGGCACAATGACTCGCTCCTTATTGGCTCATGAAAATCTCAGCTGTCAAACTGTCAAAAGTAAGCCAGCTTTCACTAATATATTTCAAAACTGACTGAGTGCAGTTCTGCCACTAGAGAGTGAGAGGGGGGATTGAAAAAAAAAGAGCACCAGAGAAAATTAAACCACTGCCAGAATATTGACTGCCACTTAGCAAGAGAAGAAAGAATGCAAGAAAAAAGGGAGACAATTTTTATTGCTGCATTGTAAATTAATGGGACACAAACAGATGCAATCTCAATATGAGAGGGGTAAATGCAACGGACAGAGCGGGGTACCCCAAAGGACCAAGAGGCCAAGCAAGGCAATCACGATTATGACTGTTTATAATCAGCATAATGCATCTGGAAGCCTCTGCGCTCCCAGCAGAGGGATAGCGACATCTACAGGTTTCCATTCTGATCGATACCAAGTAAGATGTGCTCACAGTAACTGTGGTAACAGCTGCAAATCAGGCATTATGCTCAGATCTGCCTTTGTCCTTTAATAGTGGGCTAATGAGCAGCCCCGTCATCAGAGCCTGAGAGGTTAGAGACAGCAGAGGCGAGAGAGAGAATCGCAGGCGGACAGAGCGAGGGCCATTACTGCGGACTGAAATCATCTCAATTCCATAACAACATTCAGCCTCAAAGTGTCTTGGTAACTGCAGCTGTCACTCGCACCCCCTCCCACAGGTCCATTATCTTACTTCTGCTCAAAATCTAAGATTTCACAGCTGTAGGAGACTGAACCGCTGGAAGAAGGACTTGGCCAGGTACTCATGTGTGTGGGAGAAGGGCAGAAGAGCAAAGAGCTGCTAGAAATACCATTTCATGAGGGACATCTGCATTTGTAGCACAGAGAAGTGTGAAATCAGCAGAGTCGGGTGGGAAACAAGAAATCCAAATGTCAGTGGTACAGCAGCAGTTCTGATTCAAATTTTCAGATGTAAGAAATAAATATAAAATTGTAATTGTGAGTAAACAAAACATTTTCTGTTAATGTCATAAAGACACTAAATAAGTAAATGTACACTGAACTCAAACTAAGCACATGCCTACATGTTTCCTGATGAATGTCTCATAGATCTATTTGACTATTCAGTTGAATGCATCATTACTAAAAACACAGAATAAATCAAACTACATACAAACAACAACAAATGTGTGTAAATAAAAACGGAAACTAAATCAAACACTTTTTTAATTTATTTTTTGTGCATTTTGTGCCTTTATTGATAGGAGAGACACAGTGGAAAGGCTTGTGAAAGGGGGTGAGAGAGTAGGGGAAGACACTCTGCAAACTGGTCACAGGCAGGATTCGAACACGGACAGGCAGAAGCAAGTACATGGGATGTGCATGGTTGCTAACCACTCTGCCAAACCAGCACCTCTAAATCAAACACTTTTGATGGAATAAGGGATAAATTGATCAGCTGTGGATGCAAGCAATCAAGAGATCAGCCAAATTAATGGGTGTGAATGGGTAAAAAACCTGGGAGGTCCTCTAGTTTTGTCAACGATGCCTTCAAAATAAAAATTTATCATAGATATAACTATTGGTGCGTATCCTCTTAAGCAAATTATTTAATTGCAAACTACCAGACCTTGACACTGATACCCACCGAGCGCTTTAAGGACTCTCTTGGTCACAACAGGAGGTCAAATCTCTGTTTTACAACAGTAATCTTATAACTGCTATTCTTCTCCACTTTTGTCAAGCTACTACTCTCTACAAAACTATTGGTTTTGTGAAAGTATTATGCTAAAAGAGGTCATAAAAAAAAACAGTGGTATCAGCTGAAATCGTCATTTTGTTTCGTCAGTAGCCCAGATTTTCTCAACTGGTTCACTCTAGTCGGTAGTTCATGTTGACAGGCAATAGGCCTCTACACCTTTTCAATGCCATCTACAACATGAAATCGAAGTAGTTTCCTTTGTGCTGAGTTTGACTGCACCTCAGTTTGTGCTGACAAGGATTTGATGTTTGAACAAACAGACTTCATATGGCAGTGGTTTGGATGAATGCTTTCCTGTCATCCCAGAGGGCTCCGTCAGTAGCTCCAACCAGAAAGTATATTCTTGACAGCTTCCCTCTCTTATGTAGCATCTACAGAATGAAATTAGGGTTTACTGCAAATTTAGCAAATGCAGCGTATAGGGTGCAGTTTATGGAAGAAAAAAAAGGTTCTTAGCTAAAACAAGAGGGAGGCAGTAGAGGTGAGTGGAGCTGGCAGGAGGTCTCTCTCTATTTTTTTTTTCAATACTGAACATACTGGCATTTTTCACATACTGTGCACTCTATGCAAACATCAGTGACTTAATTTTAGTTTTCCTGAAAAATAAAATTGGAAAAAAATAACAAAATACTTTCACTTCTCTCCATGTAAACATTTGCCCTTAACCACAAGCCAATGTGGACTCACTGAGACTTCACATGGATATTATATCTTAAACATTCTATATCCTTTCTATCCTATTATTTTTATTCCCTTTACTCATACAGTCAAAGTTACTAAAATTTAAGGATATCGTGAAATTTCAGACAGTTTAAGTCCAAATAAAACAAAAAACAAACTTCTACCTCTAAATATCCAAAGATTATTCACAGAAAGGGTGGGGTCACATAATTTAAGGGGTGAATCTAATTTCAAAGTCACAATGGTGTGTACAAAAAGGAAACATTTTTGTATTTCTGCCTGTGGGGTGAAACTGTGGAACAGTCTGAATGTGGAGCCTAAGGAATGTCCAAACATCAGTCAGTTCAAAAATAGGTACAAAGAATGTATTTTTACAAGATACAGGGAGGAATAAGGTGTGGCTTTCACCAGGTGTTTAGTATTTATTTGAATTGTTACATATTTATTTTTTGTGTATATGATTTTTTTGTTGGTGGTATGTGCGTGTGTGTATGTATGAATGTGTGTATGTATGTATGTATGTATGTATGTATGTATGTATGTATGTATGTATATGTAGGTATATATATATTCATAAGGCATATTTGGTTGTTGATTACTTTGTATGAGATTTAGTAATTGCATTGATATCAAACAAGACCTGGAAGAATTGACTTTTGATACTAAATGGAGAGGGGGTAGGATTACATAAGTTTGTACTTCTTCCCACTCTTTTTCGAGCATGTGGGTGAAATCAATCGGTGTAACTTTTCAACCGAGGGGACTTTAATTATTTTTGTATCAGTATTCTGCCACATTTGTATACATGTAATATATGACATTTATTTCTTGCATGTTCGAAATAAACTACTACTAATAATAATAATTTTAAACTGATCAATTATTTACTTGCTGGAGACCAAAGAGGACCATGTGCAGAAAACATGGTGGCTATGAGCCAGTCCATCACTTCTTTTACGATCAAGCAACACACGATGACGTGTGTTGCTTCAAGGTCGGCTTCCCTTAACATCAACTCAGCTTTCGTCAGTTTGTCTCCTTCTGGGACGCTCAAGAAAGTTAAAGGAAAACTATACAAAACACGGATAGGGATTTCTTAATACTCAACATCCCTAAAATCCACCACTTTCAACAAAAACATTTCATATAACTCTATATTTAATGCATGATGTTGTTTGTACATCTGTTAGTCAGTACACATCAGGGATGTATGTATGTATGTATGTATGTATGTATGTATATGTAGGTATATATATATGTGCAAGGTTGTTTATATTTAATACATATTTGGCAATGCTTCAAAGAAATGCATTTTTAATAATGTTTCAGTTTGGATATAATTACATTTGTATTACTGGGATATGAGTGCTTTTCTTATTTCCACAAAAAAATACTTTACAAGCAGTTACTGTATTGACAAGCAATATACTACTACTAATAATAATAAGAAGAATAATAACAATAATTATTATTATTAGTTAGTTAATAATACTAACTAACTAAATATATATATACATAGATAGATATAGATATAGATATATATATATAGATATATATAGATATGCTATGTTAGAGCCCTTGCCACATGATGTTCCCCTCCCTACATGGTACCAGTCCACTTTGATTGGGTTACAAGTCAAATCTGTGGCAATTGGTCAGTTCAGTGGTGGCAAATTGTCATGATACTCCCTGTTTTGGTTATTTAGATTTCATGTACATTGTTTCTTGGTTAAACCTCTTGCTTTCTTGATTCTGTTCATTTTAGTCAAGTAAATGGTTTTGTCTTGTGTAGTGTTTCCTGTTTATTTTAAAATCCTTTTGTCCTCGTGGTATGTTCCTGCCCTCCCTTCTGTGTCTCTCTGCTGATGATGATTCCCTCCACCTGTGTGATCGCCTCACCTGTGCCTGACAATTCCCCTATGTGTCTAGTCTCTGTGTTCCCTGAGTCCAGCATTGGGTCATTGTTCGTCTTCCCGGTTTCACCATGTGCTCGTGTGCTTCCGGGTATCCCGTGTTTCCCAAGTTTTTCTCTGAGATTTTCGGTAATCTGTTGTTTGTTAAGATCTTTAAGTATTTGATTTGTACTTTGTTTTTGAGTAGAAACCTTTTGTTGGTTAAAAATAAAGAATTTTTGTGTTCATCTGCAGTTAGGTCCAGCACCTTTGTTTTTGGTTTTTCAAGTACGTGACATTAATACTATGTTGTCAATGACACTGTATTCATTCTACCATGTTTTCTCTGCTCTGGGATTGCTTTAACTGCTGACAAAACAATGATAGGATGTCCCACTGGTGGATCTGTTAAAGGGGGGGACGACCATTTACTGATAACAATGGCTTTAGCGATGTTTTCAGTGTTTGATTTGTTTTACTACAATAGTGATCTGTGATCTGTAAGGCAAACATTTTATACAATATGAATGAATAAGATCTCATTGTTTACACACATCAAAAACCTCAAACTGTTTTAACATTAAAGACAGGAAGACATTAAGTAGACATCTGAAACTGAGTCACATCAGTCCAGCTGTAGACCTTTACCAACTAACTTGCAGTTTTGTTTAGAGGACACTGACTGTATCCAAATACTGCTGAGTGCTAGCTTGCTCTACTAAACGAAATGATTCATTCTGTACCTGCTGTGATGTGTGTGTTTGTTTTACACACATCTGTCAGACATTAAATATGTGTTTGACACAAATGGTACATGATTGAAGCTGTCTGACACTGCAGCCTAATGGCGATGTGTCACTTAATCTTCCTGTAACCTCACAAAGCCACAGGCCTCATGTCACAGCTGAATGTCATTTGGTCGAGAAAGCTATCTGTCCCTTTCGGCTCATAACACCAAATCATGTAAAAACATCAACACAAGATTTGATGCATTAAAAAGTCTAAATATACTATTTTGCCTAAAAGTTAAATCTAGGGATCTAATATTTATTTTGCAAATAATAGAATACAATGGGCATTTGTTATTTATGTTAAAATCACAACTTTTACCTTTAACCATTTGTTCTTCACCTTCAAGAATCAAGAATTCAACAATTTATTAAGTCTTTATTCTTTTACTTATTTTTTTATTGAAAATAGAGGGGTGCAGGGATGACATTTTTATATGGGCCAACACAGCAGTTGGCATCAGGCTGGTTCCCTCAACTGCAAGGCTGCTAAAGCCTGTGGGATTTTTTTTTACTGTGTTTCTGATCATTTGTAGTAATGAAATCTGTGGAGAACAAAATTTTTAAGCCTATACTTTGTAATAATTTTGGCAAACAAAACCCACTGTTAATGACTTTTTAGGCTCAATTGTAATTGGCAAGGGTAAAAAGCTATTATCAAGTTGCTGTGGGACTACATTATGGCAGTTTGACTGAAAACCAACTGCAGTATTTCCAACATTTAAGGTCTTGTTGTGACCACTTACTTGGGAGTTTATTTGAATTAAATCTTCCAATCAAGTCTGTCCTCGTAGCTGCTGTGATTTTGATTAAATTGTTATCTGAAAAGCTCTCATCAGGGTCCCCAACTATTTTTGTGGTCCTTGTAAGTAGTTCCATGGCAACCATCCTTTAAAACAGAACAACACTAAAACTTACAAAAGCACACAACATTAGATGCTTTTTTGGAACCAGAAAGTGCTAAATGCTAACACACTTCCACATTTTAAACTCTACGCAGTTAATGTTCAACCAGGCTGCTATGCACTAATGTAGAGATCTCAGACTGAGGCACTGCAAATGAAGACATCCAAACATGAGGAGCTGGACTGCCTTGTTTAATGTCTCTTCAGCACCGCTCGTGATCTGAGATGCCTCCTTCCACCAAACAGAATAGGAGGGTTTCAGTCACGTGATTATTATGACGTATGAAGAGGGCGTGGTTTCAGATGGAGGGCAGGAAGTAAACATGGAGTCTATGAAGAAGACCAGCGAAAGTTCGTATTGTGCTGATCTAGATCCAGTTTCAAGAAATAGATATAAGCAGTTAATCAACAGATACGGTGGGCGTGATCCATATCTCATGAAGATGAGCGAGTTTTCGGCAGAGACAAAAGATTTACCGGCAATTGAGGCTATCGACATCGCAAACTATCTGATTCTTCAAACGTCGTACTACACCAAACAGCAGATGAAAGCCTACAAAAGTATGGAGGTACCAAACTACTACAGGATGGTTATTGTTTGGTCTTCGCAAGAGTGAGTCTTTCTTCTCTTTTATGTGTTAAGGTGCTAGCAGCTAGCAGTCGTGGCTATGATGTACACAAACCATGGAAACAAACACGCAACAAATCTGAACGGCGACGTTAGCCCAACAGTCAAAGAACACAAGGACGTTAATTTGTGATATACTTAAAGCACCCGTAAACAACACAAAACATTGGCATCTTTATTGCTTATCACCACAAGTTCGAACGTTACTTTACCTCCTGCCCTCCATCTGAATTGCACGCTGTCGCTATGCGACAGTGTGACGTCATGTGAAACTCAGCTATTCAGGACATGATTCAATCAGCATTGAATCAGGAAACCTTCACTTCTAAAATGTGGTTTGTGGCATAGACAGATCATTGCCCACAATATGTAGAAAGGTTTAATTTCAAAGCTTTTTCTTTATTTTTGTATACATTTAAGTCCAGACCACCTGCTTGGAGGACTACAGGGTCAGCATAGCGGCAAGTCCATTGGCTAGCATTCATCGTCTAAAAGTAAGTTTGTTTTGTATACGTTTCTGTTTTAATGCTTGAGTTAAAAATAGGGAAAAACCTAAAGGTCAAAGTTGTTTAAATTGAATTATTTCTGTGACAGTGTAGGTGTTGGAATGAGGAAAAGCATGCCAAAGGATCACAATCATCTCACTAGAGCCCACACTACACATATACTGCACAGCTTCAAGATAACAGAAACCTTCCTTATGTGCTGTCTTAGACAAGTATCTCAAAACTGTAATAAGAAACTCATCATATGGGTGTGTGTTGTCAAGGATTTGGTGGTATGATATGTATCTCAATACAGTGATCACAGTACAATATACCACAATATATATAGTGATAAACCCACCCTGATTCTTTTTAGGCCCACCACTTGGTGATCTTTTTCAGCAATTCAGTACCTCAAGGTAGCATGCAACAGCAAGACCCATACAGCAGTTTAAGTACAATTCTTATCCTTTCTGTTTTTTTAAATTGTAGCATGAAGATAACATTTGCCTTGATGGCTTTTGGCCCACAAAAATAGGCAATTATGCCATATCAAATGCAGAACAAATTTGAAGAGCTCAGCCAAAGTACTGAACCCCAAATTATTGCTGTGGTGGCTGAGAGGCTGAGAAGCTCACCTCTAAGGCCCACATGCTTCCCGTTTCATGCACATTTCACCACTGCAGTGACTACAATAGCCAGCTCTGTGTTAAATTCTTTGAATGGTAGCTGAGGCAGAGGATGTGCTTAAAAAGGGATGTTAGCTCAGTGGCACTGAATGACAGCTTCATTCCAAACAGGAGCAGGATGACAGTAAATTCACCTCTGGACTGAAAATCAGCGACTGTACTGAGAAATGTGCAAAGAACTGCATAGCACAGCATAAAGTACAGTTCTAAACTAGTTACATAACCATAAGTACAGTTTATTGTGTTGACTTCCTACTTGAGGCTGCATAAAATTGCACTAAAAGCTCCTCCAAGTCCTCTCTTGCATTTTCCCCTAATATAATCCACTGTGCTCGAAGAGGATCAAGCTAAATGGAGAATGTGTCCTTTTGCTTCTTCTCCACAATACCGTCTTAATAATGGGGAGATGCTGAAGGGCAGCACTGGGTTTTGTGTGCGAATATGTGTGTGTGCTCATATGTAGTAATACAAAGGGACTGATAGGGCATCATGCTCCATTTTTGCTATCTTTCCCTTTTCATTATTTCTTTAGTGATAGTAAAAATAAGGCTCCCCTCTATTCCTTGCTGCACATTCCAACCTGTCAATGGGTTCATGTCGCAACACAGAGATCCCATATGGGACTTTCCCTCACACTCTTTCACACTCACTATCAGCATGTCGCTCTGCCTTTTCTTTTCACATGCCTCCTCTCTCTCACCTCCCTGTTTCATGATCCTTATAGACTGTATCAGCTCAGCAATTCTCTCCACAGAGCCAAAGGTATTGTGGTAACAAATCTCGGGCCCTAATCTTTCTGGGGCTTATGTCAGGGATGTTGCGGCTCGTGCTTTTTTTTTTTTTTTTTTCAATCCCAGCTCTGAACACTCGTGTGATTAAATTACTGAGGCAAATCGGATATGGGGGAAAACACTCAGAGAGGGAATGTGAACATGCAGCTCAGCCGCATAGATACGAGGGACCGCATGTGGATCCGAGCAAGTCCATCCAGTTCTGCAGAACAGCATTACCAGACAAAAATGTGTCAAGACCAGCGTGAGCACAATAATAACCAACAACAGAACAATGATTTTGGCAGAGGTGGATGTCTTAGCATTGATGCAATCTGCTGCAAGAGTGGCAACAGGGCGAGCAAAAGCCACAAAAATGGCACCATGGGCTGCAACAAGCTCTGCATGTGGAGTGGTAGTGGAAAGTGGCTATGATCTGCACTGATGGCACCGTATTATGGGTTTAGCTTACTTTGTTAGATAAAGAACTGTTCTCGCATTGTACAAGATCTTTATATTTCATTTTTCAAAGCAGATTCAAGGCCAAAAAGCAGACGTAACATCTTGTTACAGCACATCAGTTTGCAATTTCAACATACCAGCATGCTCCAACATCTCTGCAGAGAAAAGCCAAAAGTTGAACTCTATTATGGGGGAAAACTTTCCTGACCTGCTATGGCTCCTAAAATCAGTTTCCCAGCCAATAGAGTAACTCTACTGATCATTTTACAGAGCTTCTTTGTTGAATGGGGAGTCAGTCGCACAGTATTATTATGCACTTGATTGATAATCAGGTGGTTGTGGGTAAGAGTCCACCTCTGGCTGTCACATGGTGATGCATCCTTGGGCAAGACACTTAACACCAAGTTTCTCCTACTGCTGTGTCAGTGGCATTGATGGGCACGAAAAGGCGCAGGTGTTGGTTGATACTGACATAGATATTCCAACCATCAGTGAGTGGATGTGAAAGAGAGCTGATGTGACCTGCAGTAGTGACCAAAGATGAGTAGTCAAAAAGACTAGAAAAGCTGTAAGATCAAGTCCGCTGAGCAAAGTGTAACAAAACCCCAAGATCAGTAATTTTTCAAACTGAAAACATGTGGTTATGAAAATTTCATTAGTGGGGACTTAAATAGGAGCAGACAAAGATTTAAAAAATGTCAAGGGTGCAACGCTTTTGTAATTAAAATGTGTTTGGCAATTAGTCTCCATTGTGCCTGGTCATACAATGTATCATTATGGATTAAAATGTATTTTGGGCATTCAGATGCAAAGGCTACAACCTTGAATTCACTGCTACATTAAAATATGTAAATTATTATATCATAAATTGTTATACATTAGTTATTAAATTAGGGAGCAGGTGCCATTTCTGCTCCCTTTTCCCCAGTGGCTAGCAGTGTTGCTTATTAAGCCCAGCTACAATATAAAAATGTCTCTTATATGACGTGGTTCTTGATTTCAAATGTGTTAGACATAAAACAGCAAAAATTTAAAGAAAAAATGATGATGCCCAATGAAGTTGCAATTTTTCCATTTCAGTCAATAGCTTCAATGTACCATAGCAGGTGTTAAATAGTTTGAAAGCTCATTTCATGCTATATTCCAATTATTTTTACATTCTTAAAATGTATTCAATTTGTTGCTAAGATGCATCAAGATTCTATTCATTTCATTAGCAAACATTCCAGTATGAAAAGAAAAGGTGCTGGTTCATCTGTCCAATGTAGTTCTTATTATGTTTTTGTTGGTAGTATAGTTCTGCTAAAGTAAGTTATACGATGGACGCACATTTTTCCTGTAATTACTGGGTTGTTTACAGCAGCAGCAACCTAACATATCCGTCAGTATTTACAAGTGCAGCAGAGTATGAGACAAACAATCTCCAGACCAGGTGCTCTTCTTCTGACAGCTGTCTCAGAACCTCTGGCATTAATTTTCCTTTCTTTTCTGTTCCTTTGAGCACAGGTTTGATCTTACAGGAAAGAGGAGAAAGTCACATGGTGCTCAACCAGGTGAATAGGGAGGGTGATCAAGCTCTGTGATTTGTCTTTGTGCCTGAAACTGGTGATACTGAGCTAGTGCATTCAATCAATCAATCAATCTTTATTTGTATAGTGCCAATTCATAACAAGTGCTGTTTTGGGTGTAAGGGCGACGGAAGGGAGGTAAGCGGAGACAAGTGGGATAAAGTAAGAGCTAAAACTAGTGAAAGATCCATAAACCATAAAACTGTCGTCTATGTCGCCTATTGCCTCTTGAGATGCTACATCTTGTTTTCAGGAGGATCCTCATGTCTAAACGGTTGTGGTGATATTTTTTTAGGAGTATAATCAATGACATTCTTACGGAAAACAAGAATTTATGGTAGTGACAAACTCATGGGTGCCCAGACCACAAGTGCATCCCTTCTATATTTGTCTCTGTTAAGTATAAATTTATTAAAAGTAGACCTCTTGAGGTGTGACATCCCATTTTTAGAGGGACTTCATGCCTATGTGGTGCTAAAAATAGTCACAATAGATATATCAACCATGGATAGAGAGATCATGCTGATATCTACATTAACAGCTATATTATAATAGGAATGGAATGGGGCTAATGAAATGGCCAAATATGTTTTTTTCTTGATCAAGAATGAAACCACTTTTTTTTCAAAGTTTCACAAGAACCATCGGTAAAAGTAATTATGACGTAAATGTCTTTTATATATATTTAAATGTGCCATCTAATTATTTCCCCCATAAGTCCATATTTGCATGCCATAAAGCCCAAAATTAACAAGCTCTGAGTTTTTTTACTCATGTAGTCTATATTTATACCCCTACCGAGGAATTTCAACATCTATGAATTTATTCATTTATTAATTCAACTTGTTAATTTGTAATCCGCAATATGTTGTTTCTTTCAACATATTTCAAATATAAATCAGTAAAATGACCTAGATTTTTTTTAATATTATATTGTGCTAGACTATATTTCTACATTCTACTTTTATACAGAAAGATGAGATTTCTTTTCCTTCAGTAAAATAGACTTGAGCATGCCGGAGCATGCTGTTAGGCTCCCTGCATGCACTCCTTTGAGATTTGAGTCTTTCTTGCCATTCACAGTTAATCTGAATTTATGTTACTGTATCCAAGAGCTTCCTATGCCAGCCTTCACACTGTATTTTTTCCTCAGTGCAATTATATACCAAAGACCAAGGCTGCTAAAGAAAGAATATTGTGTTTACAGGGTATTCAAGCCTGATTCAAAATTAAATATTTAACAAATTTAATTGTACAGTCACAGTCAAAACTTGGAAACAATTGTCCTGACAGCAAAAATCCTCTATCCTTTCCCTAAATTTTAAGAATGTATGTCTTGCCCTACAAGGCTGCAACATCCTTAAATAAAATCAATTTCAGACCAAACATTTGCAGCTTTGGATTCATTTATGTGAGTTCAAAACAGCAGCTCTATAATGCATGATGACACTCACAGAGGCAGGCAGGATAAACAGGAGCTTTGTGAAAAGGAAAAGGTTAAGTGTGTGTCAGAAGCAGCCTTTAACACCTTGCACAACCTCCACAGATCCAGGATTAGCTGACTTTAAAGGATCAACATAAAGATACTGCTTTTCTGTACCTCAGAACGGAAGCTAGGTGTAAAAAGACTTTTGGCTACATGTGTACGAATAATGATTGACAATTACATACTGTCTGCAGATAATGACCAACAACAGCCATTCTGTATATGAACTGATATATTCCATTGGTCACTGCTGTAACCTGGGGTCAACTACAGGTAAAGAAAATCAGTTACACTGAAACAGACATGTAGAAAAGTAAAGTCATCACTGTTCTGCACAGGTGGCTCTACTCATGCAGACCTTGATTTCACATTTTTAGGGTGTATTCACACCTATGGCTTGTTTGCTTTGTTTTGATTCAGGAGTAAATTCGATAGTTGTTTCAGTTGTCACTCAGTTTGTTTGTGTTCACAAGTTTCTTGCGGTCCAAAGTTGTAAACAAATGACACGTGCAATCAAATGTTCTCTCATTGGCCGTGAAACTTACCCAGAGGTCGGGGGAGTTTCCTTCTCTTTTTGCAACAGCTATGTGTGTATGTGGCTATTTTGTTTTATAGTGTTGATCTGTTACAAGTGTTGTGTGTAACGCGTTACAGTAACGTAACTACTTTTTCAGGTAAAAAGTAAAGTAACACACTACTACTGAAAATTTGGCAACAAAGCGTAGTTCCTTTCTTAATGTGGCGCGACGTTACTTTTTCCCCAGACAGCTCTATCACCGAAGCTGCCTTCACAGCTGCTCACATAGACACGAGCAGCGTTGCCAAGTCCACTCGTTATAAGCTTCTGAAGGGTCGCAAATCTCGTTGGGCTTGTTTCTAAACGTGAAGTTTATTCTTGAGGCTCTTCTATACCCCTGATAATCTTCCAGCTCCCAACAATAAAGCAAAACACAACTGCGGTAGGCAGTTTGTCCACTTCCTTGTTTCCTGGTTATCACGCACACCCCCAAACACACTCTTGCACATGACGCATGCTCCAGAGCCAAAGTTGCCACGTCTGCTTATTATAGGCGACATTCTTTTCTTGAATAGATCCTTGGCACAGTGATATTGAAAAGTAATGTAGACGAAAATTAACACACTTTATGTTGATTTCTCTTTTTAAAAAGTAGTACTGTATATCACATCAGGAAAGAAAATAGCTTATTTTGGGCTTGTTTTTATTGACCAGGTTGCTTATGTCAGGAGCAAAATGTGGAAACACTGGGCAGGAGCTCTCATTCCACAGGGTATGTGACATGATTTTGTAAAATAAAGAGCACAAAAGAAATAACTGTTATGTTCTCTGTAGAAGCAGCCTTTAACACCTTGCACAACCTCCACAGATCCAGGATTAGCTGACTTTAAAGGATCAACATAAAGATACTGGTTTTCTGTACCTCAGAACGGAAGCTAGGTGTAAAAAGACTTTTCTTAAGGCTACATGTGTACGAATAATGATTGACAATTACACACTGTCTGCAGATAATGACCAACAACAGCCATTCTGTACATGAACTGATATATTCCATTGGTCACTGCTGTAACCTGGGGTCAACTACAGGTAAAGAAAATCAGTTACACTGAAACAGACATGTAGAAAAGTAAAGTCATCACTGTTCTGCACAGATGGCTCTACTCATGCAGACCTTGATTTCACATTTTTAGGGTGTATTCACACCTATGGCTTGTTTGCTTTGTTTTGATTCAGGAGTAAATTCGATAGTTGTTTCAGTTGTCACTTGGTGACACGAGCAATCAAATGTTCTCTCATTTGTCGTGAAACTTACCCAGAGGGTAACAACTGCCCCAAGCGAGCCAAGTGTGAATGCACCTTTGATTACTTGACCCTATTTAGAGACTATCAGGGCCAGTTCAAAAACTCATTTTTAGATAGGAGGGCGTCTAACAGAGTGAAACAAACTTGATGTTTGACTTCTCTCACAAAAGAAAGGAGCTTTACTTCTTCCTTCATCATCTTTTTCAGCTTAGGGAACAGTGGACCAAGATAACGCCTACAGTGCATTGTATCTGCTTAATTTAAAGTGATGCACTCCTTCACCACATATGAAAACAAGGTCTTGGATTTAAATATAATTGTCCTGCAATTTAAAAAACAATAAAAACATATAACTGGTGAAGGTAAATAGAAGAAAAAAATAATGAAAACTAGACAAAAATAAAAATAATCTATTCCATGGCAAAAGCAGGCTGATTCTCACAAATAACAAAGTGCATGTGCTGTGCTTCAGTAGAAGCAAGATCAAAATATGTGGTTTGATAATGTTTCAGCGGCACATTTTTGTACTTAACCGTGTGAGCGTAACACTTGTTTGCACACTGTGTATTTTAGACTTACTGTGTGAGCTGAGCTGGAAATAATAAGATCAAGGAAAAGAAGATGTACTTCTTCACTCCCTCATGGGGAAATTCAATTCTTCATGCTCTGTAATTGAAACATGCTACATAGGCTACACATGCACCAATTGCTCCTTCCATCATGCATTACTGTGGGATGCCAGAGTGATGGCTTGCTGCTTCTGATGAAGTGCTTGGGGTTCAGTGCCTTGCTCAAGGGAAGTTCAGCAGTGCCCAGGAAGTCAGCTGGCACCTTTCCAACTGCCAAACCAACTTACAAACATGGTTCAGTTGGGACTTTTTAGCCACCCTCTGGTCCCCAAGAACCATCTGGTCCCCAACGCAAGTCTTTTGAGACTGGGCGACTGCAGCCCAAATAAAAATACACAACCTTGCCAAAATTCATGCTATATGTGTGAACAATGCAAAATTTACCTAAATATTAAGAATGAAAAGCATATATAGTTAGTATACAACTGTCCCTAAGGCTCAGATGACCTGAAGTCTCTGATGATGAGGTGGACGTCATTCTTCCCATTAAAACTCAGGCTTTACACGAGTACGAATTTGTAAGACTTCGGTAAAATTAACTATCGATCTGGTGATATTGACACATGGAGACGCGTATTTGTCCATGACTCCACATCTTTTTTGAAAACAGGTCTGCAGGTGGATATTCAGTCTTCATGCCGTTAAACAGATAAGTCCAGAAAAGACGGTGACCTCATAGCACCCCTCCTCCTCCCCGCCCCCCAACCCACATGGTCACACTTCACAATAACAATGGCGGCAGCCGGGCTGATTCTGATCTTGTTCCAGTAGCTAGAAATATTGTAGTAGTTGTATTGTATTGTAATATACAAATATCGCCATTGCTGCTGTTGTTTACGCTCAGAACAGAAGCAAGGACAGGAAGGAAGTCGACCGTGTATGCACATGTGCATTTTCAGTTTTTGGTGCTTTGTGGCAATTTCACTGTCACCTTTAGGTCAGGCGTATGTACTACAGGATTTTGTGTGGATTTTGCGTTGTCATGTAAATGCACAAGCCTATGTACAATACGATGTGTAAACAGCGATACATGTTTTGATGCGGACGCCAAGACAATACAGGGCCGTCCTCGTGTGAGGAGGGCCTCAGTTGGTGACATTATGCATCGTCATTCTATTTTCATGTCTCACACCCATTTACAGACACACCCTCTGCAGTCACTCATATGTCCAACAACCATCAGCTGTTATCGTCTGAGTCATCCAATAAAACAGCCTTATACCACAGCAGTCTTTTTAAATATGGTTCCTCCCAGCCTCAATTTATTCACAATGTTTTCAAATGCAAACCTGAGCCTCCAGATCAGCAACCAGCTTTCCTAGTTTAATCAGCTTTATCATCTCATCAGCCTGAAACATCCAGCACCACCAATGGCACTGTCTGGGTTTCAGGGGAGAGATATATCTTGCTGTTGCTTTGGGCAGAAACCTCAAATAAATATGTATTCTTTGGGAGTCTTATTACAGAAGGCTTCTTTTTTCTTGCATAGACATTTCATTAATAATAATTTTCATACAGCAGATAGAGGTCATAATCCAGGTGATGTTATAAGCAGCTTGGGAGATAATGGTAGTCATAATTCTCTTTTATTTCATGTCAAATAAAAACCATACAAGATTCTCCAGTATTTTTACAACATAAAGTTATGCTTCTGTTGTTTTGGGGTTTTTCATCATTGCAGTTAATCTCAATTATAGGCACCATTAACTCCCCTAAACGTGGTATAAAAAGTGGAAACAACTTGTCCCTGGCTGCAACCTGGCAGCAGGAGTTAACTGTTTAGGTTATTTGAGGAAGACCTATCTTTATTTAGAGGACTTGGGTGAAAGCACCAGTCATCACTGGATCATAGGAATATGACAGTGATCATTAAGGGGCCAAATCAGGTCCTCTCAAGGCTTTCCATCTGGCCCCACTTTGAAATTCAGAAAATGAAAGGGTTGGAATTTGATAGCTTTTTAGATACCCACAACTACTTATCCAGCCCCCAAAACAACCGTGATGGAAACAGTTTTATAAGGATTGACTTTATGTTTGATCAGTTTTGCATAACTCCACCTGTCAGCCAATAAATCCAACACTCAACCATGAATATGATTATAACGGAGTAAAATCCGAAGATGGTAAACCTGACAACCCCAGAAAGAAGTAGCCATGATTTCTACACTGCCTCTTGTTACAGGCTGCAGGATGAATGCTATGGACTGATCTCACCTTTTAAAGGCTAATAAATAGTAGACGTAAGTTAAAAATAAAAATATGAACTTATAATATGTGAAATTGGTCAATAATTATTTTTTTTTAAATGTTTGTGGTTTTTCTTTCTTTTATGGAGAGGTTTGTGGTCTTGGTTTCTACTTTTGTGTTTTAGTTGTGTTCTAAACTGTTAATTGTCTGTTATCATGAAATGAAGAAAGATATTTTTTCCACTTGCATGCATTATCAACTTAAGGGAAAGCCAGGCATACATTTTCTCAGAGCCCCATCTGAGAAAGCAACTTGAGGTAAAGTCAATAGTAGATCAGTGCTGTCAGACACTTCCATTGGAAGCTCATTGCTGTAAGTTACAGTTACAATTCTGACACACGCCACTGTGATTACTTAATCACACTATTGACTATTTTTTTCTCATGTTACTGTGCTATAACTGCCATGAATTGAAGACTGCAGCTATTGTAACTATCGTTGTGTACTGTTGATAAACTAATGCTAGCTTGTTAGCCTTTGCATTAGTTTTGGTCTGAAAAATGGCTCTAGCTTCACTCTTCAAACATAATCGCTGATCTAAGCACATAGAAAATGCATAGAACAGTCCCTAACATCAAGGTTATCATCCTTTCAGCAGTGCAGGGGAGGAATGCTCTGCTTCCATTGTGCCATGAACACAACAGAAAATACATAAGGCACTAAATGCAACGTTACAACTCCGATTGAAGTCTTCTTCAGTTGAAGCATTCCTTCGACATCAAAAACAATCAGAAAGATGTGCTGATCAGTTTTCTGTGATTACTTAAAACCCTGATTATTTAAATCTCAAGATAAAACTGACAGGGGCCAGCAGGTTTAGGTTAGTGTCTGTCACATTTCCAAGAAATCAAACAATAGTTGGTTGTAAGCATAATATTTACTATTTTCTATAGCAGAATCCTGTATTCTAGTACTTATGATTTTTCAGAGGGTTGTGCTCTCAGATCAATAAATCTGTTACTATTTTCTTAAAAAGTTACTCAGAAAATATAAATTTTTTGACTTTGCAATAGCCTGCGACAAACGAAACAAATTTATTTAATAGACATGTTTACCAGCCCTAGTCAATTCTTTCTTCAGGAAAAAATAATTAAGTGGCAACTCATATATCATTTTCTTTTAAGACAAGACAAGTAGCCATAGATTGGTAGATGTGTTGGTCTATGCACCAGCTTGGCCACACTCCTGTCTAGACAAGTTGGGCTCCCCCTGTAGTCATGCCCCTCATGGGGGTCCCACTCCACTATTTGAGAAGTGCTGCTCTTAATACGACAGGATATCTTGTCAATATTTGAATATGTCTGCTCTTCTCCTTCTAATTTGTTTACAAACACACCTGAGGAGTGCATGTTTATTTGCTATTTAAACAGCAAGAGAGCAGAGTGAAAAAATAACAAGGAGTGTCAAGTAGAAAACAGGAAAGACATCTGCACTGCTTGCTTAAAGACTTTTAGCTGGGCTCCTATGTGTTTCTGTTAGTTTCAAAACAAAGAGTTTGTTGTTTCCAAATTATTTTATGCCTTGTTCACTGAACAGTGCAGCAGAATGTGCCTGACAGCTATACAAGGGTACACATATCAATTTTAACCATCAGGTATATGGATGTTACAGACATGAAACATTGAAGGCAAGACAAGAGAGGGTATAACATCAGCTAAAATAGTAATGCAGACACCAGAGGATGATTTTTTTAATGCTTGAAAGGTTAGGAGAGAAATTTATTTTGCAACAACAACAAGGCCAAACAGAAAGTCTTCGTACGTCATGTAATTGTTAGGAAAGAAGGAGCAGTTTGGACGTTGTTGTTTTCAATATACTTCTCAATTGTCTGCCATAAACACTGAGCTGATTTCAATAACAAATGCACTGAAGGCTCCCACTGTGCCTCTGTGTTATCCTGAAAGAGAAGTAATATCGTCAGACAATTTGTGGCACATAATCTTGTCTTCATAACAGAAAGGGGATTTTCAATAACCCAAAACAGGGAGAATCAGACTTCTATTTCCAGTTAAGCCGAGTTAGAGAAAGAGATGTAAATGAGACTGTTTGAAATGAGTGAGGTGAAAGAGCAATGTGTTTGAGACCTCACTACTCTGTGAGCGCGCTCTCTTTCTTCATTGTCATGCTCAAGGGCTAAAACAGAGGTAAATGGATGAAATTACGATTCAGGCGACACTGGTGGCCCAATCAATTGCTTTTCCGATGCTTGCATTACCACCCCGGCATTTTAAACACTTTTCTGTGCCTCTGTTCTTTTTTGTTTTTCAATGCAAGACGCTTCCGCCGAGCCTCCACCCTTCTTTCAAATGATGCATCGATGGTGTCAGAGCAGCCATATGCTAACCGATTGAGAGGCAAACCGGAGATCTGTAATCTTGCTCTACAAGTCGAATGCACCAGGGATTTTTACAATATTATTGTGAGGAGAACAAATGGTGATAATTGACAGCTCATTAGGCAAATACTGACAGAATCAACCCATTACTCTGAGACATTTACTTAATGTTATTAGCTCGGGAATATCAAATCATACACATGCCTTCTCTATGGCACTGGTTCCAACCTTGTCCTTGATGCACCAAATTATATTTAGCCATTTAAATCAAATCAAGGGAATAATGGGGCCCAAATTAGCACTGATTTGTAAAAAAGGTCCTTCAAAAATCAGCCTGACCGATGCATTTTGAACTTTCTGTCGCCCTCTCCTTTGTAGGGCAGCTGAAAGAAATTGATCCTGATGTGTTTTTTTTGTTTACCAAGCATGTACTAACCTCACACTATACATCTGAGTGTGAGCCTCCTGCTTCTAATCTCTACCTCACACTGAAAGCAGATGGAGTTTAGTTTGTGCAGCTCCAAGCATTAAAACACATCTATATCAGTTGTTGTTGTGCAAACTTACATAAACCTGAGGTGGCAGCCCTGCTGTGCATTGCAGAACACCGTTCCTTTCATCAGGCCAGCAGGAAGCAATCAGCAAAAAAAGAAACTATTTTGATTAAATCCGCTCCTACGAGATGTTTATTCTGAACACAGCAAGAGAGCACACTTCTCTTACTCTTACTGAAAAAGGCATATATTTCTTCATAATTTAATTTTTTGTCAACAGCACACCGACTGGTAGATAATGAATTTGTGTTGAAGTCCATATAATGCAATGATAATTGCTTTTAAGTTTGTTGTAAAATAGGTGACTGGTTTTTAACAGAGCGGGCCCAATTGATGTGAGCAAATGACATGATTTAACCTAAATCAGAATTCCATTTGTAAGTATCATTCTTAATTAAATTCAAGACATGAACCTTTCCTTCTAACCTCGATAGTCATATAACTTCATAAAATTAAAAAATAATTACATTTAACCTACTGTTGCTTGTTTCTACATGGAACCCTTGCTCCATCCCAAAATGGTTTGATCATGAAAGATTTTCTGGTGAATGAGTTCATCCAGCTTACTGTGTGAGTAGAGTTAAAGAGGACATATCATGCTGATGCATGATTTAATACTTACGTAAAATATAATAAATTTGAAAACACCCCCCCTTAATTTTCAAAAAATGAGATATTGTATTTTTTCTGATATCCTAGAATGAGATTTGATGCCTCTGAAAATAGGCCATTGCGAGATGTCTGCGAGATTTCAAACGTCATGACACGAGGTACCTTTCTTTTTATTGGAGTAATCAGATAAAACACTTCCTCCTCTGTGATGTCCGTTGGCCCCAAACCCTCACCGAGGAATACATCCAGCAGCAGGGGTATAAAGCTCCCTCGCTCACTCTCCCTCATTACCAGCTCTGGCCAGTAGGGGGACTCAATACGCGGTCGCTACTTTGAGCCTGCCGGAAAATACAGTAGAAGAAGAAGGACAGGCTGGCTCAGCCCCCAATAGAACTGACCAATCAGAGCACAAAGGGCTGTGACGTTGCAAGGTAACTTTAGGTCATCCTTGAGACGAAGCGTTTCAACAAGCGCTTGATAATGGCCTAAAATGAGGATATTGGGAATGCTATTGTGGGGCAATGAAGGAACTAAGTGACTTATACCGAGGGCAGAAATGCTTTACAGGCATCCTAGTCTGGCATAGTGAAAAGGAGAAACAAGCATGATATGTCCTCTTTAAGCTTAAACCTGCAACAAATATATTTAAGCTAAATTCAGGGTCAACTTATTGAGCCTTTCAGGGGTAAGCCATGCCCATTGGGGGCCTGGTCCTTGCTCCAGGTTGCTTTGGCTGTGCTCTATGAATGAAGTGTAATATCCCCACTGAATTATTTATTATTTTGTTTTAAACTATCAACTTTCAAATAAGCCATTAATGAAGGTTTGCCTGTTGTACTGGGTCTCTTAGCTCTACATGCTCAGACTGACATTCACATCATGTCAGTCACGTCACAGGCAGATAGATTTGTACTATACTTTGTCTGGCAAGGGCTTACATCTAGCACTGTTACATGTTCGGGCCTCAGGATATGTAGATTTTGGTGTGTAATTTGATTTTGATTTTCCACTTGCATTTGACTGTCTACCAGGTGCCTGACGTAAATAAGTTGCTGCTACAGAATTTCCCGATATTGTATTGAAAAATAATATTAGTAAATAAAGATATGTGCCAACTTTGTCACAAAGACGATATATAATAGACACACTGGGCTTCCAGAACAATAATGAGGTAAATATTGTTGTTACATGAAAGTTCGCTGTCTCTGCCTAGTGTGGGCTGAAGTTACAACACTGTTGCATTTTTGGTTTGATTAGCTTCCACAATACAATTTTCCCTGCAGACTAAACCTTGCCAAATGCTGTACAATATAATCACCAGCTTTAGGTATTTACACCACCTAAAAGTTTGTATTGTAAGAAATCAGGCAGCACTTAGTCACAGTTTACCTACTGCTAATTAGCCAACCAGTAACATATTGATACAAGTAAGAAATGATTAGTCCCAATGTCTGCATGATCATAAAAGATCATTTAAGCTAATACACTGTAAACCCAGATTTTGTTTTTAATTAAACTTCTGAGTGATCATTACTTAAACTTTAATGTATTGTAAAAACCTGCTATCATTACTAAACATTAGTTGATTGTACTGTTTAGCTGAAAGGAGTCATTGCTCTAATCATGTTTAGTAGAGTTAACTTGGTATGTTCAGTTTAATAAGACAGGGGAGGGACCTAATTCAAAAACCAGCCTGGTCCAACACAAGGCCAGCGCAATTGTCTGTAATGCTGTGTTCACACCGTAAGTGACCCAGCTACCAAAATCGCATTGCCAACTGACATATCATCGCGCGTCCTTAAATACCTCATATTGGTCACCGTTGCTGTCGGCCGTCACTCCCTGACATCATGTCTGCTCAAGTTTCACCGCGATCATATCATATATCATATAATAGGATGTATAAGCGGACATTATTCCAGCTGTATCCTTTTCATTCACTTATCAACCACTAAACACTGCAGCTGATGATGCAGCAGCATTATCATATTTAGTTTCAGCTTGTGCAAAAACTAAAATGGTATAGGGCAACGGGTTTCCACGCGATTTGCGAGTAAAGTCAACTAAAACGGGTTAAAGCTGTGGTCTACGATTTGAAACCGCAGCCTGCCCCCCCTTCCCTCACCTCTCCCCTCCGTGTTCCAAGATCCCGCCCCCAGCTTGTGGCGCCTCATATAAGCCCCCTCGGACAGAGCTACGAGCGACTAGCACAATATATCAGCAGCAAACTCAATCAAAAACAGCTCAGCTCAACTGAAAGTATCAAACGTGACAGACATCCCCCTTGTAACACACAGCGGTAGCCATTTCAATTGGACCGGCGGCAATGCGGGTCTGGCGCCGCCAGAGCGGAGCCGATTGTGGGGGAGGATTTATCTTTCTCGGCCTGTCCTCCCAGCTCAGCTTACAATGCTAACGATTAGCGGCTAACAGGCTAACCCGCTCCGCTACAAGTCATTAGCCAGGCCAGGCACAGACTAACCAGAGTTATTCAGCAGAAATCTCCCACTGTAGTAAACAAAGCCATTACCTGATCAACCAGGGGCGAAACGGCCGATGCTGAAGGTCTGACGGCCGGCTGAGGCCATTCGTTAGCCGTTAGCCCGCTAACAGGCCTCGACCCGCGGGCAGAGCTCTGTTGGCCCCGCAGGAGAGGGAAGCGGCTTCCCGGTTTCGGCGCTAGGCTTTTCCGGCTCCATGATAGTTCAGTAGCTAACGCTGCTAGCTGCTCACCGGAGGTAGAGGGGAGGAGGCGGGACCATGACACACTACGCATGACGCTGCGTAGTGAGGGAGACAGGGGATTGGATGGACTCACGGACCAACTCACGGACCAATTGAACCTTACAGGCTTCTAGGCTAGATTGGTCAGCTAGTATGCAGCTTTTCAGAGGACATACTGAATGGATTTTTTTTGTTCTTTTTTTTTTCTTTATACTGTGTAGATAGGACCATAGGACCATAACAGTCTTATAAACGGTGTTATTAAAATGTATAAAGCTTCCAAATCGTATACCATAGCTTTAAGAGTGTAGTCATTTATGTACAAGTTTTTTTTTCGTAATAACCCATAAATAATATTCCCTCTAAGTTAAGTGGTATAGGGACATGTAAGTAATACATGGCTTGGTATACAGAAACACACTGTATGTCTTAACAACTTAATCCTAAACCATACTGAGATAAATACATATGGGGTTGCAACATTATAGTGTTTTAAGTTGCAAACCTGAAATATGAGGGGATATTTGCAGCACAATTCAGTCCTGATGCCAGGAAAGAAAATAAAAATGATGCTCATCATCTCCTCAAAATGTTCTTCTTCTGTCTCGCAAGGAAGCCCTAGTGTTGAATACCATGGTAGGAAAAAACATACAGTAATTATATACTATAAGCATGCATGATGCCTGATGTCATGTTTGTAGTGTGTTTGTTTGTACTGGCAAAAGCATACATTGTTTCTTAATCAATGCTCAACTGTGGTTATATATAAACTTTAGAGCATGCTTTTTGCACAGACATAAGGGAACAGGGTGCATCTGGCCATCGATGATATTTCACATTTCCATTCAGGCAGAGAGTAAGTAGGCTGGCAGCTAATGAGCCGATTACTGGGAGCAGCATATGGTGTGTTCTGTATGGTTCTCTTGGCTCCACCATTAGCGCTGACGAGAGCTGGGAGAGATCTGGGGAGTGGGTGGGTCAGCTTAGGGAAATAATGCAAAGATATGTGTGTACAATGACACACACAACTGTTTGCATCGTCTCTTAGGGATAGGATCTACAAGAAGCAGAGGGTGCCAAATGCTTGAGCTGCATAGTTGAGGAATCTCTGTTTCGTCTATGTGTCATAAAATTTCTCCAAGTCTGCTTTGCACAAGGGCAAAATATGCCACTGAGTCCAGAGGGGCAGTTTTTAATTAACAAGGAAAGACTTCTAGCAGTTCAGATAATAAATATTCAAATCTCAATAAAAAATATCCTTGACTTCCTGGTTGTTGATGAAAGTTTAAGATTTCATTAAAAAAAAAAAAGGTGATGTCAGTACTATCGCAATGTTACGCTGATGAACCTGCTTGATACTGTATGATTTATATTCAAATGAATGAAATAACATGTAAGAAGAGCTATAAAAACATAAAAAAGTTTACAAAATGTCATGTTATTTGCTGTTTCAATATGAGAGCTCTGCAAGTGAGGATTTAGTACAGATAAATGTCCATGGCATTTATCTTTCAGCTTATTTTAATATTCAAGGGCAAATATTCTACAATGGGAAGCACAGTGGTGCAGAGGGTTAATGCATCACAGCAAGGCTGCTGGTTCTACTCAAGTTGATTGGGGCTTTTCTGTGTGTTGTAGACAATTATGAAAAATGACTACTGATCTAAAAACACACCACATGCTTTCAGTGAGCATATATGCTTTTGACACTGATATTTTGAACATGAATGAACAGGCACTACCTAGAAAAATACTCACAAAAATGCAAACACCTTGAATTATTATTTTTTTTAATTTAAAACAATAATAATGTAAAAAAAAAATGTAAAAGAAAAATAGCTCAACATGTTAGGAGGTACAGCAATCTTTGAATCTTGATAACTCAGTGCTGATCATTATGAAAGACAGTGATTGCAATTGTGATTAAAAATCAATTTCCCAGCTCTGACATGTTGCATGTTCTTGAGTGGGTTTTCTCATGAAACTCCATCTTCCCTCCCCATACCAAGAACACATTTAGGCCCTGTTTACATGGAGACGCTCTGACCTAAAATGCTAAGGTTTTTTTTTTTTTGCCTATTCAAAGTCGATCCATGTTCAGACGGAAGGGCTGGAAACAAATGAACCCCCCTGTAGTGTGCATGCCAGTCCATTAGATGGCGATGTAGGTATGCAGAGAAACAGCGATGCTACAATACACATAAGAAGAAAAGCTTTTCACAAACAACTTTGGCAAGTGGACGTACCAAGAAGCAGGAGTTTCTTGTCTGGACTGACTAGATAGTTTTGTCTGTATAACAAACCAAGCACGGTAGGCAGCACACATGTTTAAGGTAGACAGCCAAAGCTTTTATTGTTCCTGGTATGCCTTCATGTGAAAGAGTACTGCGTATGAGATGATGTCAACGTTTCACCCTGAAATGCTCTGAATCTGGTTTCAAGGAGCTGCATAGAGAAGCGTTCTGAAAACTCTCCACCTGGACCCTGGTTTC
This sequence comes from Scarus forsteni, assembly GCA_036419115.1. Lineage (NCBI taxonomy): Eukaryota > Metazoa > Chordata > Actinopteri > Labriformes > Labridae > Scarus > Scarus forsteni. The sequence continues at coordinate 36,649,169 of JAZDUH010000098.1, forward strand.
AAAAGTTTGCAGATTCTAGCACTCCATATACTGTTCCCCTGTAAATGCAAGGCCAAAACGCAATGAAAACTTATCCGATTTGACCATATTAGGCCTCGTGTAAATGGCCCCTTAGTTATTTGGTTGCCTGTCTCTAAATGTAGATTCTGTGACCTGCCACAAGTCCATGGGTGTTCCACACCTGTTGCCCAGTGTAAACTGTGCGGTCTCCTAAGGTAAAAGGAATATGGAACTGTACCTGATCAACAGTTTATATTATTCTCAGCAAAATCAATAATTTGGAATTCTGTGTAGCTCTCTACTAGATCAGTCTGTTAAGCCCCAGTCACACATTCCCGTTGCTCATGGTGATTGTGCACGATTGTCATAACCCTGATGGAATATGGTTTGGTCATGGTGCATGCGCTGATTGATCTGGATCAGCAATGTACAGTTGTAGACTAATGCCGGGGAACAGAAAGGGTCCCGATTGTTTTGAACTGCAAAACTGTTTTGGAGAATCTCCACTCTTCGTATAGCAGGGTGGAAGCCTAATGCAGTCCTAATGCAGTCCTAATGCAATGGGTATAAAGCCCCAGTCACACATTCCCGTTTCTCATGGGGATTGTGCACAATTGTCCTAGCCCTGATAAAACGTGCTTTGGTCGTGGTAAATGCGCCACTTGGTCTGGATCAGCATTGTATAGTCGTGGGTGAACGGCGGGGAACGGGGAAGGGTCCCCGACAGTTTTGAACTGTTCAAAACTGTCGTGGAGAATCGCCGCTCTCAGTATAGCGGGATGGAAGCCTAATGCAGTCCTTATGCGAATGGTATTAGCGTGGCATGTACAGAGCTCAGTCGGGCTGATCGGGGCTCAATCCTGAAAGCTATATGAGGATGACTGACAAGGATGTATCCGTTTGTGCTCCGACTGTGTCCCGTTCAAGACGGCACAAGCGACGGGGCTCAGTTGGGGCTTACGTGACGCAAACTGAGCTCGATGAAAATTCAAGGAATCCTCATCCTATCGTTGTATTGACCTAGCTGGAGCGAGACGAACACCTTCAAAGCACTGTAGAAGCGCTGTAGAAGCACTACTGACCCTGTATTTACGGGGTGTGTCCAGGGGAGAGACAGTCATTCCATCCCGTATCATAGCGATCACACCAGCCTCGTCAATCGTGTACAGTCGAGCACAATCGCTATAAGAAACGAGAATGTGTGACTTAGGCATTAGCATGGTATTTACAAGGCTCAATCTGGTGAGGACGACTGACAAGGACGTAGCCGATTGTGCCCCGACTGTGTCCCTTTCAAGGCGATTTCACAGCACATCAACAAGGCTTTGAACGACAGCAAATTGTATGATATTTCGTAAAAGAGGTAAAGACACTGAGGCTTCAATTAGTATGGATGGTAATGAGCTTAAGAGAGTGAAGGAAACTAAGATTCTGGTCGTTTTGTTGGATGAAAATTTGAGTTGGAAATCACATAAATTATACAAAGGTAAAAATATCAAAAGTAATTGCGATGTTACATAAGATAAAGGATTCATTGGATGATAAAAGCATTGTATATTTTATGCAATTTTATGATTGTTCCATATCTGACCTACTGTGTTGAAGTTTGGGGAAATGCCTGCAAAACATATACAAAGTCTATTTTTATTTTGCAAAAAAGAGTTAAATTAAAAAGAGTTAATTACTGGAAAACAATATAGAGATCCAACCAACTCATTATTTCTTCAGTTAAAAGTGTTTAAATTTTATGATTTAGTGGATTATTGTATCTTGCAATTTCTGTTTAAAGCACATGAAGGATTTTTACCCATTAATTTTCAGAAATGATTTAAAAAAGAGAAAATAATCATAATTTAAGAGGAATAGAGATTTAAAAAAAAAATAAAAAAATTTGGACAAAAAAGATGGGTTGTTGTGTTTCTGTTAAAGGGGTTAATTTATGGAATAATCTAACCAAAGACATTAAACAATCCACATTAAATTTACATTTAAAAGAACATTAAAGGGCAGTATGTTAAGAAAGTACCATTACCATTTTTACAATTGATGAAATCTCTCAAACGTTATAATTATTAGTATTATTTTGGCGGTTGTTGCTTGTTGTTGTTGCCATTGAGAATCAAAAAGAATTTGAGACCAGCAGTGTTGATGACGGCTGTTTTACTTTAATAACATTATTGTTGTAAATTATGTTGATCATTGTGTTGTTGTTGTTTTGTTGTTTTTGAAATTTTTTTAAGTGTCTAAAAGGGGCGGATAATACAAGATTGGTCTTCTTTCTGTTTCTTTTCATTCAATTATATACTTATATGCTTTTATTAAAAATGTTTTATTTCAGATGTATGAATGAAATAAATAAAACACTAACGAGAGAACTGAAAGAAGAGGATGTTCCTGGTTTCAGAAATTTTTTGAGGATCGACCCTTCTATGTTTTGTGAGCTACTCAAATGCCTTGGTGACAGAATCACAAAACAAGCTTCATGGTACAGGACTGCTGTTGATCCTAGTGTCATTTAGCAATCACGCTCCAGCATCTGGATGCAGGTGATAACTATCACTCTCTGATGTACAGCCTCAGAGTGGCATCCAATAATCATTGTCAGAGAAGTGTGTGAGGCCATAATAGCAGAGTTTGCTGCAAGTCCTGCAATTTCCAACAAAATCGGAAGAATGAAAGAAGACTGCCGATCAGTTTGTGGCTCGCTGGCAGTTCTTTCATGCCCTCAGTGCTCTGGATGGGAAGCATATCCCAATTTAATGCCCCAAGAATGGAGGATCATTGTACTTCCTTTACAAAGAGTTCTTCTCTATAATCTTTTTGGCTCTTGTTGATGCACATTGCAAGTACCTGTGGACAATGTTGAGCAAATGGCTCAGCATCTGATGCGCAGGTGTTCCAACAACTCAGAGCTCGAGGAGGTCATAGAGAATGCCAGCATTGGTTTCCCACAGCCAGACCCTCTTCCCGGAGATGACAATCCCATGTTGTACTTCCTCATTGGCAACGATGCCTTCACCCTCAGGATGTGGATGATGAAGACTTTCTCCATGCACAGCATGATGAATGAGATGAGGATCTTCAACTACAGCCTGTCCAGGGCGTCACATCATTGAAAATGCATTCAGCATCCTCGCCAACCGATTCCAGTGTCTTCTGAGGCCCCTTCTGCAGGGTTCCAAGACTGTGGAGTCGATGGAATTAGCATGTGTATTTCTCTACAATCTGTCTTCAAAACACTACTCAACCAGGAAGATTATTATCCCCAAGTTGTCCCAGGAGCATGGAGGACTGGCACCAAAATGCAGGATGTCCACAACGGCATGCAACACAACCACCAAGGCGGCCAAACAGCAAAGAAGGAGAACCCCCTAAAAGTTTTATCGAACATATCTTGAAACAAAGTGATCTTTATTTCCCCTTGAAATAGATTAACCTGCAGAAAATAGTCTGCAGAACGAAAAAAAGAAAACAAGAGAAAAGAATAAAGAAAGAAAGAAAAAATAAACATATAACAAAAAAAAACTTAAAGAAAATCCTTCCAAACAAGCTTCCCCAAAAGCTTATCAAATACTACTTTCTTGAAACAATAATTCAATATTTAATTATTATGACTATTTGATATGGCCACATGAATAAGTAAGTGAGTGATGGTTTATTGCCCTGTCAGCATCGAAGGCCATCTTTGGGGCGAAAACGTACGAACAAATTCAGTCCAACACATGATTTAGTATAGGCCTCCTATTTTCCGTGCAATGTTAGACAACCTTTTTTCCTAGCGTGATATAACATGCATGTTCTATTATCGTGCTCCTAGAAAAGCTATACATGGGCATACCAGGAGGTGTCTTCACTGTTTGTTGAATGACAGCGGCATTATTAAATATTAGCTTTTCTAATATTGTCCACGGATAAGAACCCAAAATCTTTACGCTAATGAGCACTACCGCAGACAGCACACACCCCAACCCTCCACTCGTGCACCCAGCCCCAAGCCTCCCCCACCCCAAAGAATCTTATCCTCAGAAACATCGGGTGTAGGGACGTTCTTGGTATTTGCCTTGCCCTTGACAGCGGTTCCTTTTTTTTCCCTTGGGAAGCATAATGACTTCTACAGTCAGTAATGATAATATCTGTGTTTATGACTTGTATTTATAGTCCCTCGGAATGAGTCATGTGATCCTGTCTGAACATTGTATCTCATACTGGAAGTGAACACGACAAAAATGCAAGCAACGAAGCTCAAACAAGGCTTATGTGACACAAACTGGGCTCGAACAGGGCTGACATCATGTCAGCAGGATGGAAATTCATGGAATCCTTGCTGTATCATTGTGTTGTCATTTCTTCCTGTATCATGCCGATCAAAGCAGCCTTGCAAAATATGCACATTCGTGTACAGTCGACATGAGAAACGGGAATGTGTGACTGGGGCTTTAAGACCATGGGAGCTTGCTTTTCAGTAAGCTCCAAGTAATTATGATGAAGTACGGACTAAAAGCCTCCATGAAAGGGCATGCAGCTATGTCAGACAGTCAGACTATAATCAGGCTATATACTTCTCTGCTTTCAGATGTATATTGTCCACAACTAAGGCTGCTGTCTACATATAAATGCACAAACGCACTTTTAAATGTTGTCAAAAGCATGTGTAACCAGAAGCCTAATGACCGGCCTCAGCCACCACAGGGTCATGTTGGATGTATTTCCGGCTTCAATACTTTCAGTTTAGATTTATTTGTTTGAATACTGCAAACAAAAACTTAGAGATGCTTCTGTATCACTGTGTCTTCACATCCCTGATCAATGATCAATGCTGTGTCCTGCTGGTGTATGATCCTTGCTGTGCCATGTTTGTTGTTCGGCCCCTGTCTTTCTCCCATGATTAGCTTAATGAGATACAAGTGTCCAGGTGCTACTGGAGCTTTCTTATATTGAGTCTAATGGCCCTTTTCCACTAGCACGCCTTGCCCCTACTCTACTCGGCTCTACTCGATTTGCAGCGTGTTTCCACCAGCCCGGCACCTCCTAAAACAAGCTTGTTTTAGTACCTACTCCACTCTGGTTCTAATCGAGCTGAGTCGATACTAAAAGATGACGTCACCAACTGCCAGCTACTGATTGGTCAGACAATGTCGTCATTGATGAGTCTTTCTTTGCAGCTTGATTGCTCTTGTCCTCTGCTTCATTCTGTTGTATAGCTTCCAAAATTCTCCTGTGCTTGTCAAGGGCTATTTCCTTTTGCCACCTGCAGTCTCCTGCTTTCCTTTTTTACTCGGTTTGTGACAAAAAGCCACAGATTGTTGTGTCAGGCTCAAAATGACGTCACCGCAGAGCCGGTCTCTGTTTACAGCGACACTGCACGCCATTGGGCAGGCGACAGGGGCTAATGGAAAAGCAGCACAAGGCGAGTAGAGTAGAGTAGAGCCGTGTAGAGTCAGAGTCGAGTAGAGAAGAGTAGGGCTAGTGGAAAAGAGCCATTATTTGGCTTTGTTTGCTTCAAGTTAATAACTTTATCTTGCTACCTCATTTTTGTTTATCGCTTAGTATCACAGACCAAGTAGAATGGATGGCATCCATGCAACAGCCCCTTTGACATTATGCATGCAATGATGTGATAATGACAGTTTTACACTCCTGAATTTCTTCAGGGGGCAGCTCTATTTGTCATATTTCCTTAAGTTGCAGTGTGTTTGTAAGTACACTTATGCTGGGGTCGCTATGAATTTATGGCCTGACCTGACAGTCGTAGGGTATCAGGATCTGTCTTTTATTGATTCATCTCATGCAATGTGTCATCATGACTAACAACAATAGATCAGTCTGGGACTGGTCGTGGGATTCCACAACAGAAAGTCTACTATATTTAATTTTTGTCCTGCCTCCTATGATCTGCTCCTGAACTTCAGAGACATATACCAATGAGAGCACAGAACTCTGCATGTGCGACAATCAGGGATGTCAACAAAGCGAGGTCAATGCCTTGAGAACAGCTTGACAGCTAAGAGACAGATGAAAAGTTGGCAAGCCATGAAAAACAGCATCCATGCCCTTATGATGTGTAGAAGTTGAGCTATTACAGACAGTAAACAGAAAAGCGTTAGAGAAAAGCAGATTATTCCAAATGGTGAGGGACTGATAAAGAGAGAAAAAAATAGCACTCTATATCCAATGTGTTTGTTTGCCTTCTTCAACATCGCCCACTCCTCTTTCCAACATATCTGTCGTTGCATGCAGTTGGTTTCAGTAGTGTATACTGTCATGCTTGTGGGGCATGTATAAAGGCTGCCATGGTCACCTAGTTTGACATATCAATAAAAGCAAAAAAAAGTAAAGGTTGACCTCTGCATAAGTATCCACATGCCATATGCAATCAAACATCTAAAGACATAATCTGCAATATCCAGTTTTTGTCCTCTGACCATTTTTTTTTGTTTTAAACATTGTTTGAACTTGTACTTTCTAAGTATTATAAAAAATGGATGAAAAAGATAATGTATTCTACTGATAACCTGACATATTGGCTATTGTTCATGGATCAAAGTAAATTGTTCTTTTTGAGGGAAAACAAGCGTGAGGCCAGCGTGAGGCCCTATTTGTGTTCAAGGGGTAATTATGGTTTACCCAGGTATGATAAACTACTCCAGGTAGATTATTGAAAAGGATACAGTTGAACTAATATTAGGTAAACGTTTACATACAAATATATGATATATGATATGAGTGACTGTGACACCACTGAGCGATGCAACGGTGACAAAATTAGCTATTTCACAGACATGCAACAAAACTGACCTGAGATGAGATCTCTAGTTTGCCAAGTTCCGTCCTTAACAATGAGAATATTTATTGAAAAAGAAGCAAAGGGACTTAGACTAAGAAAACCTTTAATGTCCCCAGGGGGGCATTTTGTTGGCAGCTACAATGACACACGTTGATTTCATAGGACTATGAAACATAAAATTCCCTAACACAAAGAAAAAGTAAGTTAATAAATAATCCGAAAACAAACAGTCTAAACATAAAAATTTTACCTTTGCTAATAATTTATTTTTGGGGGGTAATAATTCATATCACACCCCTGCCCTTGTTTAGTTGTGTGATTGCCAAAAGGAGGAAAGCAGAGAAGCACTCTGATAGTGCAGACCTCCGCCAAGCAGCTCGGGTCCACCCATAAATTGTGATTTCCACCTAACATTAAAGTCCTAAATATTACTTTATTTTATTTTTTTTTACAAATATTGTGCAATGAAAAATGTCAGTCTGCAAGAGGTGTGATCATTGTTCAAAGAAATCATCCAACAGAGTGTCCTAGTAGTAGTGGGTCTTGTAACTTGTTGACTGAACAAATTTGCTGCTACTTCTACAGATGTTGATAGTGTGCTCATCACAATGAGCAGTTGTCGCCAGGCTGTCGGTCGGAGCGAAACCACGGCGCTTTGGTGCATGACAAGTTCTCTATGTGGAGTTTGGGGGTTAGGTTTTTACTCACACACACACAGACTTCTGCTATGATGGACAAGTTCTGTATTGACATTATCAGCAGCCTTGTTTCGAGTGTAACAGGCACCGTCTGGAGGGGCTGCAAGTGAGCGGAGCAGCCTCACATGATTTTTTTTTAATGGGCTCACAGTCGTTGTAAGTGCAGTCAAAGCAGTGTGGAGAACTCCTCCCCTGGCATTGAAGGAAGCTGGGAAATGTAGTGACATAGGTTTGAAAAGCTAGACATCAGTGTCAAAAGAACTACAACTCCCATAATGCCATAAATGAATGGGATTTGCTGTGGATCAGCACCAAAATTGTGTGGCTACTTCTTTGGATTAAACCACACCTCTGGTAAAAATTTTCATGTAAATCCATGAAGTAGTTTTTGTGTAATCTTGCTCACAGACAAACAAACAAACAGACAGACTTGAAAATGAAAACATAACCTCCTTGGTAGAAGTAATGAGTTTTTAGCTCAACTTGTTCTCATACCGGAATGTCTGTATCATCGCCCTGGGGGTAGAAGCATAAACTCCCCTGAGAGTGGGAAAGTTTTATCCATGCAGACCGTGTCTGCCTTTTGGGTAGGCCTGGTCAAATAATAGTGGTACAGATCAGTTTATTGCCTCCCAATAACATAATTCTGGTGTAAACAGAATGGTGAACAGAATGTCAAACAGAGAAGAAACATACACTTATGTAGTTCTAGGCCCAAAACCATTTTTCTTGTTTTACTGAAAAGTTGGAGCTTTACTTAATGTGTTTATTAAATGAAATAAAATGTAGCCCATGTATGCAAAGAGAGCTGAAAGTACACAGAAAAGCTATTTAAATTAAGATACCAGTCATGAAGACAAGATCTTGAGGATTTCTTTGGGTCTGAAAGCAGATGGAAGTCAAAATGTGTGGCAGTTACGTAACAGTTGTAAAAAAAGAAGGAAAAAAAACAGGAATTCAAGTGCAAATATTTCCAGCACATATCATGCATATTTTATGCAGAGTTTATAAATAATGATCTTTATTTCACTCACCTCATGACACAGATATTATAAATAAGGTTTAACTGGTGCAGAGCCCAGGCTTGACAGCCCAGGAGGCTGCGACAAAAATACACTCATCAACGTCACAGGAGTCAGCACAGGGAGTGGATTAAGTGCAGCAGACCCTGAGAGGATCCCTGCCCACAGCTCTCTCTGACCACTCAGTCAGACCAGACCCACCTCAGGCTGAGCCATCTATCCAGGAAGATGGACGAGAGCTCGGCCAATCAGATTCAGACCCAGACTGGTTGCCATGAAGGTTTGGGTGCACTGTGACTTTCCCCCTGTCTATTGTTGCATAAGAGTAAACACAGTAGTAAACAGGGGGAGATGAAGCTAACCCAGCATGAACCAGTCCAAGGATTGAAGATGTGACCTTTGCTCACACACTCCTCCAGTGTATGGTTCTTAAAATACATGAATAATATTTTAAAATGAATTTATTCTCTGTGGTAACTGTTTTAAAAACAATGTTTTTAGACTGAGACTGAGTTTTAGGCAGATGCGAAAAATTAAATTATTACTTTGATTTTGGCCCTGGGTCCTCAAACAACTGGTATAAATGCCATCACGGCATGTAGTAGCTACTCCAATTACTTAACAAAATTGCATCGATTAAACTACCACAAACTAATTGCTAACCAAACAGTGGGAGTCTACGAGGCCCCGGGGCCTACTTTCCTCTATCCTTACTTGACTACTCGACTAGCAAGAAAGCCTTAAGTCATTTGTTGTTTCTTAGAGCTCATTTCTCTTAATGAGAAGAATTCAAAGTGTTCAGTGATTCCCTTAAAGCAGGCGCTTTTATTCTGGATCTGCATGTGCAAAGAGAGGGCCATAACATCCCCCATGAGCGCCCAGCACAACTTTGAAATATCTGGCTTTTAATAATAAAATAATCCAAAATGAGAAGCCTTTTTATTAGTGCATAATTCAGGCTCATTGATTATTTATCGGAGCGACTGGGGGCCGACTGCAGTCTGAAAGGTTATAAAGCAATATCCCTGCAACAGAAATAACCCAGATGTAAGGAGGATGACAGAATTTTGATTTAAAAAGAAACCAAAGCAGGATGAGCTCTCTGTTCTCTGTATCATGTAATGTCGTGATGACTCAATCTCTGTTTTATTTCTTATTTCTTTATTTCGGAATACAAACTCATTGTAGTTTTATGACTCTTTGAGCAGTCTTTTCTGCTGGAGCTGCAGTATCTCTGCCCTGCTCTAAATCAGTTTTACTGCAGCATACAAGACATTATCCTGTTATGAAAGTGTGCATGATGACTGGGATTCTTGTTAATGACAAACTCATATTGTGTTGATATTGATTTACTAGCAGAACTGGGAACAAACAAATATTGTAAAAGAATATTACCTTTTTTTATTGCCTATTTTTCTAATATTGCAGAAAATGAAGGCCAATTCTTGTCAATTGTAGTTATTTCAAATGCAAAGTACATGATTTTGGTAGAATTTTCCTAGAAGTTACACAGTTGTCTTCATCATTATCATCTTTTGTTTATTAAAAAATAATTTTCATCTCTTTGCTTTTTAAAGGGACAATGTGTAGTGTTTTCAGTAATTAATTCACAAATAAATTCTCATTTGTGTCAAATTGCTGCAGCCGAAAATCTGGCTTTTCCTCCTGTTTGAAAAATTTCTTATCTATAAAAACTATGAACATTGATAGGGACATAGAGTACTACATAGTTCTACTGGCAAAGGGTAAACAAGTTTTGCTCAAAGACAGTGTGACTGAAACAGAGAAAGATTACAGTGAAACTTGCTTATCACTGCCTCAGCAAATTTGAAAGCCTTAGGATTCAATGCAGTATGACGTTTGCTTGAAGTAACACACCTCTTCAGGAGAAAGAAAACTTAAAGGGCCTGATCTACTAAGATCCAATGGGTGCTAAATTGCATGTGCAACCTAAAAAAAAATCCCGTGCTGTTAGTGGACATGTTGCGGGTGATCTACAATTACTGCATGCACAATTGATAACAGGCGCAAAAGTAGTGCAGACCACCCCCTTTAAAGGAGGACTGGCTGTGAATGAAAACTAGTTTTGAAGCCATGGAGTCAGAGGCAAAGAAATACAATTTTCCCCCCCTGCCATATTTCTATCAGTCATTTTTAATTTTCCTTTTCTGATTGCAATTAAACTTGACCTAATGACAGGGTACTCTTGCCCTTTACACACTGACTGCATCACACACTGTACTGACAGCCTCTAAGCTCACTGTCAGCATTTATTGTTATACAGGGTGTCCATAAAGTCCCTTTATAATTAAAAAAAATATTAGAAAGACAGTTGATGAGAAATCTTAACCATATATGTTTTATGTTAATCAGTGTTTATTAGAGTTTTTATTCACATTTACATTTTTTGTGTTTCAGATATTCTGTTAATGGAAGGAAAAGCTTGTCTTACATGATTGATGTTCTCCTCAGATGGGGTGATATTTTAAATAGTATCAATGTTGGGATAATATTCAGCTCTCTGCTGGTAGTCCAAATTTTACAGTGCTGCTGGATCTTCCTCATCCAGTGTCTGTAATCCATCTTGCAAAGTATCAAGCTGATTGAGCTTGATCTGCGTAGGCGCTGACCAATTATTGTCCTCTGAGGAGAAAGAGAGGTGAGCTACAAGCTTGACAACAGGAGTGTACACAATGGTTGCTTTTGCAGAGATTAGCATAGGTTCTGCCTGTTTTAGTTTGAAGTCTTCATCAGAAACATTTCACAAATATTTCTCATGGAGAAGAAATAAACTGGAAAGTGGTAGTGTTTTACTTTGCGTCCATCTCCTACCTCATCTGATTGGCCTGTAATGGATGGAGCTGACAGAACAATCATTCAATCACCTTCCGTCAATACTTTTAAAATATCCTGCCCTCTCCGATCACTTCTTATGAGTTTTTGCCCTAGAGAACTAATGAAATAAAACCTGATTAATGATATTCAAAGTAGCATAAAAACTCTTATCGTTATTTTAAGCAGTAAGAAAAATAATGAAGCCATGAACTATAAACTTCAAGTACATTTGCTTTAATTTCATATCAATCAGTCTATCAATCCATCCATCCATCTATCTTTGATGGGGTACAGGATGTGTTGAATGTACGGTATTTGTATTCAAAGCATTAATTATTTCTAAGTGTCAAAACACACCTATAAGTTAACTGAAAACTTTAATGTGGCTTATTTGTCAATGTCTGGTCAAAATATCTCACTAGTACTGCCAAGGAGCTTGTGTTTTGCTAGCATTTGTCCATTTGTAAGTTTGCTGGTTTGTTGCTTTGTTTGTTTGTGCAAGATAACCCATAAAGAGCTCATGGATTTAAGTGAAAATTTCAGAGAATGTTGGTGATGCCTCAAGGAAGTAGTGATTTGATTTTGTTACACTCAGAAAATGGATGCAGATTCTGGTATTTTTTAAGGATTCATTTACACTGCAAGATGAATATTTTTTCACATTTTTGCACATTCAACAGGTTTTGATAACATTTTCCAAATGTTGTCAAAATGGTCATGAAACAAAGGAGAAGTCAATAGATTTTGTGCGGATTTGTGTCATGACATTTTAAAAATACTTTTGACATTGTATGATAGAAGCACATTTTCACCAAAAACTTGGCTATCAATGTCAGACTTGCTTTGGTTGAGGTTGGTGCTCTCAAAGCACTTCTAGTTTTATTTCAAATTATCCCTATTAACATGACAAGTTGTCTTAAGCCCTCTTTTAAATACTGCAAACAAAAATGTCAGGCCAATATGTTTACTTACATTTACTTCTTGGATTTCTGAAGATAGGATGGTTGCATTGCTTGTAATTCCAATGAACTGAAGGGCTGTTGAGTTATTTTGGAATTAATAACATTAATGTTATTAATGGGGTTCTGTGGGTTCTAAAGTCAGTGTTGTATAAGTCTTGCTTCATATGGCATTTACCTTTAATGAGAAGTAAAAATGCCATTATGCTTAGCTCTTCATCAAATGCTAAACTCATCTAAAAGTTTATTATTTTATAAATATCTAAACTAATGGTATGAATGAACATAAGTGTTGTCGTATTTTCATTTTAGCCCTGATGTTTGTGATGTTCAATCTAAATTTAACCACTGCTTTGGATTTTTTCCCCTTCTACTGCACAGGGACTGAAACCAGTAATCAGTAGCAGTGCACTGTCACAACGCGCCCCAGGATTCAATATAGAGACATTTTTCAAACCCAAAAAGGCCTTCACTCACCTTCGTCCCATAAAACCAAAAACAGCCTTTGGCAAATTTTGTCCCCACGCGAGTTTTGATCATGTTTGTCCCTGCAGTGTCTCCCTACAAAGCACAATACATTTTTTTTATAAGGCAGAAACAGGCGAGGCAGATTGTACGTCGTGATAACAGAACACAGTCTGACCAAGGACGTGATACTATTCTGAGAGAGGAGGTTGAGCAATTACTGTTGACAGAGAGGCCTGGTTTAGAGTTTACATCACATATATCACATATATCATTTGCTTTGCATTCACTCTCATAATTGGCTGCACTAATACTGCGATTTAATCTGTATTAATGGGTAAAAATATTGATTTAAGTGTAGGTGAATACACTTTTATGTCAACAGCACTGTGACAAAGGCATTTAATAAAAAACAAATTCATTTTTAAAAAGCTAAATAGATAAGGTAATAAATAAGCCAAAAAGAAGCCCAATCACTGATTAAAAGTGCTGTTGTAACAAGGGTATAGAAGAAGGGTGTCTTGAAGCAGCCATTGAAACAGTGAGCACTTAATTTCCCTCCAGCGCCTTGAGCAGTGTACAGACCTCAGGATTGAGGGTCAAAATTTGAAGTAGACAAGTAGATATTTCTCAGTTCAAACAGGCAGCTTTGAATCAGGAAATGTCAGCATATTATCACAGAGTTCCACAAGGGTCAGCACTTGGTCTGTTGCTTTGAAACTTAGTCGCTCCCTCTTGGGCCCTTAAACTTTGACATTAGAACATTTCTATTATATTTTTTTTTGTTTTTGATTTTTTTTAAGTGAGGTTTCTCAAGGTCAATGGCTCTATTAAATGTGATTGCCAGTGAAGCAACTTGGAAGGTTTGTTCCTCACAGAAGATATCCAGGGGCGTTTGGTAGCCAATACATAGCACTCAATGGTGCCACCAGAAACCTTGTAATTAACAGACTTTTATGTTAACAGCTCCAAATGAAAGCATTGACTCAATTCAACTCAGTAAGAGTTTTAGTTTTGCTTGTCAAAGACCCTGCGTTTAGAATTTTTGTGTGATGTCACTTAGGGGAAACCGTCTCCCATTATCATGATGCAAAAAAGTTTTTCTCTATGGTTCATGTCAGTGATTACTGCATATTTGTATGCATCTGATGTGTCAGTCAAAGGAAGACGTCCTCAGATACATTTCCTATTCTTATCCAGAGAGCTGTTTGTAAGTTACCTAAAAGAAGGGGTCCATTAATGGCAAATAGAAAAATCTACAAATTTGGTCCTCTAATTCAGTGGCTCCCAAACTTTTCACAGCCTGTACCCCTCCAGACACTTGACCTCCAGCCATGTACCCCCTACTCTCAGACAGTTACAGCTAGATAAAGAAATGTGTCTGTAAGCCTGCCGCTATCCCCACCTCCCACTTTTGACATACATAACTAACAAATAAAATCTCTTAAAGTGAATTATTTCTCACTTACGGAAGAGTATAAGGGCCATGTTAGGAGGAAGAAAAGATTTTGGCGAAGTCGAGATTGAAGTCAAAATTTCAAGATTAACAGTGAAATGATGAGAATAAAGTTGAAACGACGACAAAGTCAAAAATGAATTCAGTGATACTAGTTGAATTGTCGAGAAAATCTGGTATGCCACGAAATGTTTCAAATACAGTCGAAATACATTGTATGTCGACTTAGTTCTCAACTTTCCACTTTTTCTCGAAATTTTAACTTTAATCTCATCATTTGGACTTTTATCTCAAAATCTCGACCTGCCACAAAAAAAAACTTTCCATCTAAAATTGCCCTAATACTCTTCCGTACTCACTAAATAGATTCATTTACCAGCAATTTCAGTGGGCAACACCACTTTACTTTTGAAAATAGAAATTTACATTTATGGAACATAATAATGAATTTGAAACTGAAGTGCAAACTCACCACAAGTTTATTGACAAGGCTTTCTTACTGACCCTATGTTAATGTGAGAATCGCATACAACTTGAAACGGATTTCCTTCTCCAAGATGCCTCACAAATCTGGCCTCCAGCCTTTCTGCTTACACTTTAGGCCTTTATTAAATCTCACAATGCAAACATTTGCCAGTTTGAACTCTAACAACTGAAACAATTGGTTGAAACCTGACAGGTACCCCCTACGTCACTTTGTGTACCCCTGGGGGTACGCGTACCCCAGTTTGGGAATCACTGCTCTAATTGAAAGCCTCAGTAACATTTATGTTTCTCAAGCTATATTGTGGTGTCAGATGTTTCTGGTCTGGGACCAAACTGGATCATTGTGATCATGGTGAGCACTATAAATCTCTTCAAACAGATTCAAAATTTGTCCAAAATGGATTCAGTTTCAAATCTTGCAATGCACATATCCATCAAATGACATGATTTGTCAATTTTCAATGGAAAACACCCCCACCAAATCCCCAAAAAGAATCACTGAAACCAGTGGGTTAAACTGACCCAAAAAACTGTTCTACTGTGAACTGAACCAACCCGAGGGATCTCCCATGTCTTACTGGTAAGGTCAGCGTGTGCTGCTTTGGGTAGAAAGAGTTTGGTGTCAATCTTGAGCTCCAACCAGGCGGCTGCCCTCTACGCATCTCTTACTTTCTAATTATGTCACCAGCACAACGCGTCAGCACCCGTCCCAGGGGGTTTCCAGCCTCAGTCCAGTTAAAGGAAACATTCTGTTGTTGTGGACATATTACAGCCACTACAAAGAGTTTGAATCATTCAACCTTCAACTACATTTCACTGCTCTTGCAGTTTAGCATCTCTGTTGAAAACAATCTACACCAGCCCACATTTGGCTTTAAAGCCTTTGTCAGTGTTTCAAGTCAAGAGTCATTACCCTTCTAAAGCCTGATTGAACCCTTAGGACGAAACTAAATGAATGACCCCATCAACACAATTATTATTGTCCCTGTTTTAAAAGGTCTCACTATGACAGCTGTGCGTGTTGATGTGGCAGTCAAAAAGTGAATGCTCGCCAGCCGGCCACACAAACACCATCCCTAAAGGAAGCCTGTTACACTGACATAGGACATTAAAATCAGCAGTCTGCTTTGTCGATTCACCTGTTAACACCAGCATTTTTGTGTATCAAATGCTCCTCTTTATGTGTCACAACTTCAGACGTGCAGTCGGCCGGCTGCATTTTACTTCATGGAGGGTTAGCGGGGTCACGCGGGCCTTTAGGCTTCAGTGGGAGAGGCTGGCTCTGCGTTTAATGAGCTTGGAGCAGACCCAGACTTTGGTCTCTTTCATCCCCATAGCAGTCTGTGCAGCCAGTTAGCTCAGTGAAGCACGGAAAGACCCCTTTAACAACCTCACAGATACACTCTGTCCTGCCTTTCTTCACAAAGTCTTATCTGCACCTCTCTGTCTGTTCCCTTACCTGGTCTGTTTGTTTCTTCTGTCCAATCTGCTCAGTGTCAGTGTCCACCATGATCGTGCATACTTTCACTGCTATGCCTTCTGGATATCAATGCACTGCCTTGTTTCTCCCCCTGTGTGCTTCATTAGCTGTGGTTCCCTCTGTATTGGGGAAAGAAAAGGATGGACACTGTTTGCCAGGGGTTAGAGAGTAACAGCCACATGGGGCCTGTAACACAGCTCATCCACCCAAAAACTGTGGAAAAGAAAAATACGACAAATCTACCATTGAGGGTTTAAAGGATATATAATAAAAAAAAATTTGGACAACATCCAAGTGACATCTGCTGGATGTGAAGTTACTGAAGGGGGGTTTAGAGTTCAACCCATATGGTAACACTGAAAATCCAGTCTCTGCTTTTCTAAAACATTTCTGCCCATACGGTTAATCTTTTAAAATCATCTTCATTTAAACATGAAAATGCATAAATGTACACTGAAACACAGTTAATTACCATGCAACAATATTTTTGATTTGCATGTTTTTTTTCAAATGTCGCAATCCCCATGCAAAAACAAGGTTAATTTTCCAATCTGTTACAAACCACAAGTCTGACTGGTGTTATTGTTTAACTTGTGGCTATGTTAACCGGTGAAAGCAGTGTTGAATATGAATTTGTTCCTTCATATTTCAATTTGAGACATATCTGATAATGAACGGCATGGTGGCACAGCATGTATGTGCGTCTCAGCAAAAAGGTCGTTGGTTGGATCTACAGGTCACTCTGGGACTTTCTGCGTGGGGTTTGCATGTTCTCCCTGTGCATGGGCTCTGTCTGGGCACTCTGGCTTTCTCCCACAGATCAAAAACAGGCTCATTAGGTTAATTGGTGACTCCAGCAGGAGGTATCCTTGGCTTTAATTCTGTATTGCATACTTGGGCACAATCCTGAGCACATGGTCATATGCTATTTTAACAATGTGGGCAATGGGCATAAAAATTATACAAGATCAGGTGGATATTCTGGGGAAAAACCTGCTTGAGCCAAAACACCTTGCACCAAGCTTACAATAGGGGCCTTAATTTTTACTGCAAAGTTTAAATAGTAGGGCAAGAATAAGGGATATATACCAGACGCATGGATCCATCCTGACCACATACTGTATCTTTTGGCACATTTTGGGGTCCTTAGTGCAATCTAATTAAAACACTTTGCCTACCCGAGCATTTTTCGACCAAGTCCCTTTACAACCACAGTGTACTCATCTTCTGATGGTTTCTTCCAGCAGGATAACACACCATGTCACAAAGCTGAAACCATTACAAGGTTGACTGGAACATGACAACGGTTTCATTGTACTCCTGTTGCCTCAAGATCTCAGTCCATCAGAGCACCTTTGGGATGTGGTGAGACAGGAGATTGAATTATGGATTGCAGCTGAGAAGTCTGCAGAAACTGCATGATGCTATCATATCAATATGGAATCAAAGCTGCAAGCAGCATTTGTCTGGTCCTCGCTCTGCTGCACATCCTTCATGCCCATTTGACCTCCATTTTGAGAGTTTCTTCCCTTTTGACCCTCGTAGAGGTATCACAGTCGAAGTGATGCATTTCTTGCTCCTCCATAGACTTTATAATGTGTGTGTATTACACATTCCATTTTCCAGCCTTCAGTGACTCACATGACCAGCTGCACTGACCTGCCAATCAGTGATTGACATCATCTGCACAAAATCACCCTGAGATAAAGTGAAAACTTTTAAAACTCTGCCTCACAGTTGCCATAGTTTGGACCAAAATCTCTCTAAGAACATCATCTCCTGACTTTTTGTCAGGAATCCAGTCATGTCATTTTTAAAGCTGTGGCACCTTTGGTTTTGATTGTAGAGGCCTAACTGCCACAGGTTGTCTGGAAGTGTATTTTCTTCCCTCATTCATTTAAATGGGTGAAGTTGAGAGGCTGGGAAGAGATACAGTTTTTGGAGGCGTTTTTTGAGCTTAGTTTTATTTCAAAAGGCAAATTGTCAGCTTCCTGTTTGAGATTGGTGCAAGCACATGATTTGTGGGTCTTGATCAGACAAACATTTTGGTGTTGGTTTGATCCCTCTACAACATTGCTACTGGCCGTGAAGTCCATTTAAGTGTGCCTAGGTGGTGCTAGAGAGCACATTTTGGCATGTTTGGGCTTAATTTTTTATATATTTTATCATTTTTTTCACCAAATCTGAGGTGTGTGCCAATTTTGGTGAGTTTTGTGTGCTTAGGGGGTCAAAGAGGAAGTGGATGCAATAATAATGAGAAACCGATCAAAATAAGACAGATCAGCATGTAACGTGGTCAATGCTGGTACTGGAAAGGTGTACCCAAGATAATGGCCAGAGGGGGTATTTCCTTCAAAACTGATAACCTTTCATTTTTTGAAGAATCAGTCAGAGCATTTGTCTATATAAACTGTTGGAGCGACCTTGGTTGTAACACAAATGATTTACATTTAAAAGGAACTAAAACTGACTTTATTTCAGCTAAGAGCATCATGTCTGGCATTACAAACTACCATTGAGTTTAAAATTTTAAATGTTGAGCTAATGTGTTATGATGAAAGCTAATACTCTCTACTTTAGTTCAGTTATGAATAATTTTGAAAATCTTTTATAAATCATACTACAATTTGTGACATCAAGACCCTCTGGCCAAGAAGCACAATTTACGTGGTCCTCTTTTTAACTAAAGTTGACATCATTGCTCACACATGAATTACACCAAACTTCTGTCTCCAAAATAAGTCTTACATGAAAGTTAAGGGGTCTTGTGGTTTAAAATGTAGGGTACTGCTCCCTCAGGTTAGACCCAGCAGACTGTGTGATCTATTTGGGAAAGGTAATTACTCTTTCTTCCTTTAGCATTGACAAGCCCTTGACCGAAACACTTAATTGCCAGTGGAAATTCATTAGCAGCACAGATGCCAGCGGCTGTAGGAGTTCTTACTTTCCACATCACTATGAGTAACTCTGCAGCTGAAGTCTTTTATTTCAAAAGGATTTTACTCCCGTGAAATGTTGAAATTGGTGCATGTGACAGGTGTTAAATTTGCAAACACTTGTACCAAATGAAGTGCAAGTGTGAAAAGTATTTGACAGAGAATGAGGTGAGCAAAGAGCAGCCAAGAAACGAGAGGTAATTCTCTTCTGTCTAATAGGAACCAACCTCTTTACTTTTAGTGGTGCGAAGGAGACGACAGGGGCAGACAGCGGCTGAGAGACTGTCACACGGATGTGGCTTTAAAGGGCTAAAGATGTTCATTAGTGACCAGATCAGGTTTTTCTCCCTCAGTTTATAGAGTAAGACTTGGTTTGAACTGGGGCTTAAACTACTGTGGTTCTCGATCCATATAAGGTAAAAGTTTACTTCTTACCAAAATTAACCTATTTCCTTATGACGATGGTTAAATGTCTCAACGAGACTGATTGCCCTAATGTCAGCTAAATGATACAGTTTAATTCTAAGGTCAGTGGCCTTATAATTCATTGTCTGCACGTGTTGGATGCTATATTGGTCAGCCCTTAATTTGTTCTTTGCATTACTAAGTACAGTTCAATTTTGCTTATTCTGTCTTGAGGTAAGATTTCTTCATGAGTAAGTGCTATGAAAAAAAAAAAAAAACATTTTTCTTGACTGAATGTGAAGCATATAATTTTCCCTGTTGTTACGACCAAAGCCCTGTTGCTTTTTCTTCTTAGCATGATGGGAAACTGCCATTACCTGCATTCAAACCCTGTGGTGACAAAGTATCCTTAAGTTTTGCACATCCTTAAACTTTCTGCTGCCTGAGATGAAGTACGAGAAGCAGCAGTAAATCACATCAGCAGACAGAGAAGAACTGAGGACAGGATGAAGGACTGAGACTGATTGATGCCTGAGCGTCTCAGAATTGTGAGGTCAGGAATATTAGCTATTTTTTGCACCTCTGATATATCTTTCTATAGACATTTTTCAGAGTTTATCTGAGGATTCTGTGGTGAAAAAAAACATCTGTTTCGGTTTCTCTTGCATCTATCTCTACCCTTTTTCAAAAGGATCATATATAAAATCTAAGACCTAAATACTAGTCTTTCAGTAAAACCTCTGTCAGTGTATTAATAGAAATTACTAAAAGAGTGCAGTCAAATTCCTCCTGGGTTTGTTGTTCTCAGCTCTGTGTGCACAAGCAAAACAATACTTTCTTTAATTTGTTTATGGTTTGCCCTGTTCGAAGAGGCAGAACAGGGGACTCTCTCACAAGAGTACAATCCAAAGTTAACCAAATAACATTTAGGGAATGCTCCCTGATTGTGATGTGTGGACCCCAAAGCAGAACCCGAAACTGGTTTAAAAATTGTAATAATGTTTATTTATCAAGTGGAAACCAGGGGAAGGAGGTCAGAGGAGTGAGGGTGAATCCCTGGAGAGTGAGGACTGAGGTGAAGAAAAAGTCCAGAGAGTATAGCAGTGATTACAGAGGTTGGGCATGTGATGTGGAGGGGCTCAATGAGGAACTGGAAAAGAGGGAGAAAAACAGGTATAATCACAAGGGCAGAGCAGCTTGAGAACACTGAAGAGCTCAAGAATCAGCTAACAAGACCACATGGAGATGCAGGAATCATCTGGCACTGGAGATGAGACAGAGCAGTGGCTAAATGCTGCTGGTGATTGCAGAGATGAGGATCAGGTGTGAGGGTGCAGGGAGCCAGAGCATCTTGAAGCCACGCCCACTCTCTGTGTGGCAGAGAGCTAGAAACACACATACATACAAAACAGGAGCAAAAAGTAATTCTTCACAAAGTCGATAATGATAAGGCCTTTACAAGAACTTTCAAACAAATGACAGCAACCACAAAAAAACGTAATTAAAGCTATGGTCAGTAATTTTGGAAAACTAGCATGAATTTGAAAGCATCTCCTCAGGGCTCTGCTTAGCCCCTCCCACCCTTCCTCCAAAATGAGAATTATTAATCAATAAAATCCATAAAGGAGTCTTTTAAAATTATTTTGCAAAGCTTTACATGCCAAATATTCCACATAACAAGAGGAAACAGTGTTTGTAAATCAGTAAATATAACTTAAAAAAGAAAAAACATCAATCTTTCAACAAGTTGCGTCATACATTGTATAACTGTAATATAAGATAAGATAAACCTTTATTAGTCCCACAGGGGGAAATTCCACATTTACAGCAGCAGCAAGATACAAGAGAAATATCAGAAAGAGATGTACAAATGAAACATAGAAAATAGCACTGTGAAGTCTCTCCATAGAAATGTCACAGTGGACTTTTACTTTTGACAGCACAAAACACAAAGTATGACTGACACAAGCAGAAAGAGTACTGTGTGATCTTATCTTGGATAAATTCTGCCCATGTGGACAGACTTTTCAGCTGAAACAAGGTGGCTCTCTATTTTTCTTTTGTCTGTTTTGATCAAGTATCACATAAAGCTTGCATTGAAAGCAGGTAAGCAAGCCTTCTATTCACTAGAGCCTTAATGGATGAGATGCTGCACTTGTGCTTGAAGTCTAAAAGGACTTGGCTAACACCACGCATAATGAAAATCCACACACACTGTAGAGGGAAGTCGAAAAGAAATTACTCAATACTAAGTAGAATTAAAATCACCTATATCTCGTAGCAGAAGTTTTTGCATGTTTCTCACAAAATTTGGATAAGAGTCAGTAAAGAAGGGCAGATTAAGTATAGTTCTGTAAAATTAACAGTCTGCTATGGATCTTTTTGGGATTTCTTTGGAGAAGAGGAATTAAAAAATAACTGAAAAGTAGGGCATGCATACTGTCAAATTTCACTTCATAATTATTGTAGCCAACAACATTCATATCAAATATGAATTTTAAATGATTCATATGTTTTACAGTATTTAAGGAGGACTTATAAAAATCCTTGCCTCTGTCAAATAAAGTCCCAGATTTTTTTTTCCTCTGCTTTGGCAAAAATATTCTCTTGAAGGTCATCTTTCGACTTAGTTAGGTTTATATGTTAATTTCTGATGACTGCTTTGGTGTGCTCACAATCAGTAATGTTCAAAACATGTCTGGTCATCATATATAAACAACCCCTGTTTGTGCTGCATTAAATGTGTCTGAGATGCTCTGTTACTGTGCCTGCCTGTCAATGCTGCAAACTCCTTATCTTTTTATTTGTATTCTGTTTACAAGGGTGCTTTACCAGGCAGGGGAGTCATGTTTAACACACCAAAGAGCACATACAAATAAAGAGAGCAGGATATGATCTCTTGAAAAACAAGCGAGAAAAACTGTGATTAAGGTGAGGGCGTGTGAGAAAGTTAGTGGAGATATTGTGGGCATGTCCTGCGTTTCCTACAGAGCTTTCTGTGTTTTGTATCATTGTTTTGTCTGTCTATTTTTTTTCTGACATCTCCACCAACATGGTTGATGTTGCAGAAAACCCACATCATGGTATGAACCAACAACTTTTCAAGTTGCACTGCTACTTCTTTGTCTTCACTGGAAAGGACAAATACTGTTAAGAGCCACCACTGCCCCTCACCATGGACCGGTTACTTACATAATATAACTTTATTTCTTTTTACAGCACATGACATTTAAATCATCCAGTGTCAAATCTTGCAACAGTCTTAACCCATTTTACCCCACCAGCAACAATTGTTGCCGAAGTGTGTCACTGTAATTTTCGACTCAGAACAAAAAATGTCAACGGTAGTGGTGCAACTTTTTGCACTTATCTGTGAGTAGACAACTTAGATAAAGATTTTGGTTTATAAAAGATAGTTTTAGAGTAGTTCCTGTCACATGACATCACCTGCTTACTGTTCCATCCGGTGGAAGACATGGAGGATGAAAATGACCCTGGAAAGAGGTCATTTTCATACATTTCTAACGTTTTCCCCCAAAACATATTGATAATTATTTAATCATTCAAGTCTCTGGAGTAACCCTTAAAAAATGTTACCTGGAATAATATTTATTAGTTTATGGGCTTAATTCTGTGAGTGGCAACAAAAGTTGCCAGTGGGCACATAGCTTGTCACTTATTAAAGGAAAACACTGTCTGCAGGATTTCTCATAATTTACTTATTTCAAATTGTAGAATGAGATACACTGGTGCGTTTAAGTTCTTAGAATACTCTTCCAAGCTAAATAAATTCACAGGTATTCAAAATTTGTGTCTGTAGGATTTTGATAGGTTACCATAAATCATTTTCTTGCTAGTTGCTAAGCAACCTTTCTCTGTTAGATAACATTAGTAAATGGGGAAAACCGTTTCCGCAACTTAAAAAAAATTGAATTTAGGGAACTAAAAAGATTGATAAATACTAAGTCATAATTATGAGATACCATTTGTGCATGTGCCTAATGTCCATGGACAATCCATAATTATGACTTTGTAATCTCATTATTATGACTATTTATCTACGGAAGCCCCAAAAGGCCATGTTTTTTTCACGTTTTTTTAGCACCGTTTTCTCGTGATAACGACTTAATTTCAGTCGTTTTCCCGAGATCTCGACTTATGTTTGTCGTTATCCCATGATAACGACTTATTTATGTCGAGATCTCGAGAAAACGAGCTTCGTTATCCCGAGATAACAACATAAATAACTCGAGATCTCGGGAAAACGACTGAAATTAAGTCGTTATCACGAGAAAACGGTGCTAAAAAAACGTGAAAAAACCATGGCCTTTTAGGGCTTCCGTATTTATCTCATAAACATGATTATTTTTCCTCATAATTATGACTTTACCACACACTAACTCACACACACAATTTTCATAGGATAACAGGCCAAATAAAAATGTATCATGCATGTTGTTTTTTTCCTTTGGTATGCCGTGAGGTCCTGGCCATGCTGCAGGACTCTGAATTTAAAACAAAGTACAAAATGGAATAATACATAACATGATTTAGAGGAACTCAACTGATTAAATTATATGCTTTGCAACTCAGAAAAAATGTGGTATTAAGTGGGTTAATTAAAAGAAATGTAGTTTGTTTCAAGAATGTGTAATATTTTAAAGAGGTCATATGCTAAGAGTCTAATGCATCCTTTAGTACAGGGATTGGCAATTTTTTTTCTGTGAAGTGCCATTTTCAAATGCTCCTGTGGTTCAGTGTGTCACCTCAACATCAAGTATTAAGTTTGTTCAGAAACTACAACAACATTTAAATCTCTTAGGTTCAAGTCAATTCAGTCAGTGGAAACATCAACATCAAAGACAAAATCATCAACCACACCAACCTCTTCTAAATATTTAGCAAGACCTAATAATAAGTTTAAATCTGCTGCTGTCCATCAGCTATAAATCAGAGTTTGGTGAAAATGAGTCAATAACACATAGAGATATCTTAGCTAAACCAATGCTGTCTGCTATATCATTTCAAACAAAGTGGGAGTCTTGAAAACTGATAATAAAAAATGTATATAATAATACCTTTTCCTAGTCTCAATTACATGCACAGCTACATATTTAACATAACAAAATGCTGCTTTATTTGCAATTAGGTTAAGGAAAAAAACATATATAATTAAAGATTTTTTATGGAAACTTATTGTAGTAAATAGAATGAAGACCATTTGGAAAATTCCCCCAAATAATTATCATCCAACATGTAAAAAAGACAGCTAATAAGAGCACTCCTCTGAAAATTCATGTGTGCTGAACATTCAGACAGGTGCCCTGTCAGTGTGATCCTGAAATCCCTTTGCTTTGCTTAGCTCTGTGATCTCGGGGCCTGATCAGTCACTTCGAGTTTCACAGAGTCTTGATCATCGTCAGTTTGGTCAGTCTTTAAGCGTACGATATATCTGCTCACAAGGACTTGGTGATCCACGGACCATCAGAAAACTCATGCATACTCTAGGCTTGAGAGGTCTAAACTTTGGTAAGACAGTTCTGCAGGGAAAGGGCCAACTTCTCTGATAATGTGCTGTGTGGATACAGGGACTCTTTGTCAGCCACAGTGTTAAACGTGTGGCCGCTGGGGTTGTCATCTCCCAGGGCCTGCTACAGCTGCTATGCTGCCTGTTTCCCTGCCAACTACACCCTTTTAGATCAGCCACTCATGCAGAGTATCACGAGATGCATCACAAGCATCACAAGCTACTCTCAGTGCAGATGAGAAAATAAGTTAATCACTGTAAATGGCTGCAAATAGAGTGGTGCAGGAATTAATCCAAAAACACAGAAGTGAATTAGCATTTAGCACTTGAGTAAATGGGATTTAGAATACCAGTTCCAGATAAAAGACAGAAAAAAAGTTTATGATGAACACATTCACAAGACATTTCAATTTTTAATTGGAGATAATAAAATGCAGCTGATGTTACTTCTGTTGAATCTTAACCCACTGTTGTGTGTTTAAAAAGACAGTTGCTAACTACCTGCTATCAAGGTCCACAACAATATCCGGGATGCGGGCAAGCATTTCTAATTGTTAATTAATAATCATTTATTCATACATTTTTGCCACAGCCACGAGGGCCAACTTGATGAGGTTGTTCAATTTAGAGGAAATTCTCAAAGAAGAGGTTAGAGAAAGACATTACACAGTAAATTGGAAAAATCGTTGTTTCTTCATAGTCGAACCACCATGCTGTAGTTCCATCATACATTACTGATAGCTTTTCACTCTCAGGTTACGTTTAAGCTTTAAAAAAATCCTGAAAAGTGCTTTCATGTGTTAAGATTATCACAAAAATAGAACTTGTAAGCTTCATATTTTTTTCCCCTCAGAGCTTATTATCAGCAGTGATCCAACACACAGTGAATAATCTCTTCGGCTTTTAGTAGGCCTGCAGTTGAGGGAGCCAATATAACGCAAACTTCTGCAAAGGCCTACAAAAAATATAATTGGTTAATAACCCACTCTAAAGCAGGGTATTTTAATGTTAAAAGAAATGTACACCTGCTGTGCCCATGCTACTGGTTGGTGCTGTGGAAATTTACTATTGCATGAGTGTTTGATATGTTTAGCTGTTTTTAGATAGCATGCTTTTAAGGTAACAATATTTTAAACACTTATAATGTGACACATATGATCTTTTCCTCCTATCAGCTTAACCTTAGGTTCGCACATTACCAATGACCTTAAGTCATAAATGTCAGTTTTAGATGTTCTTTGTGGAGTTACACTGATGTTTTCAGTGGGGACACACAGATATGCAGAGTGCTAGATGTCCTGGCCATAGAAGAATCCTAACCTTCTGGGGATCTGTTTTTCTCTTCTCTAAGTATCAGCTGTTTACCTGTAGTGTTCCTGAGATGTCTCCAACTCTTTGTATGTTTTGTTTCTCACATCCACATTCTGAACACACGAGCACCCACACAGGACACACACACACTTTAAATGCACACACTTTTACCTCATATGCACACTTCACACCCATACACTCCATGGACACACTAATATACTTAATGTGTCTAAGAGTCAGCTGACAGACTGCCCGTCACAATCTGATTATCTCCATTCCTTTAGGATTGTAATTTTTCTGTATTGTAATAAAGACTCACAAAGGCAGCATTTGGTTCAAGATCCGTTATTTCACTTTTTTGGGGAACAAGTTTTTTCTACTGGTTAGGCCTTCGCATGCCCAAGGTTGCTGGCCCCTGCTTTTGTGAGTTTGCCCTTCCTCTCCTCATGATAAAATAATTCTGTGCACAGGAGAGAAGGTCCGTGGCATCTGGGTGTCTCCCTCACCTCCAGTCAGTGGCGATTGCTCTAAGACTGCAAGGGAAGCTCAGCTTCCCCTAAAATATCCCCAGAAAAAGTGGTGATATGTCCTGCTGTGTGTACATTTCATTGACTAAATAAGCGCTAGAATACCTTCATCTTTTGTTCAGAATCGGCTACTTATCACAGGTAACTGGCATGACTTCCTTCTCATTCATCCCCACAGCGTCTCAGCAGTTTAACACAGCCGGATGCTGAGCGTATTCTGACTTGAATGGTGAAGTGTAGAGTGGGTTGTTCCTCTGTGGAAACTGGACGGTAATTGGATAAACGCTGGGCTTTGTCCCGCCCAATGGACGCTCAGCGTCTTTGGTGGTCTATGAGGCAGTGGGCTGGCCTGGACGCTCGGCTTCTGCATAATGAGTTTTACATTCAGTTGTTTTGGAGAGGAGCTTCGCCGGTTTTAAGCGGCTCAAGTCTTACACCCGCAACACAATGGGCCAAGGCCGTTTAAGCAGTCTAGCTCTGCTGGCCATTGAGAGAAAAGATACCTAGTTGGTACGACAGGGTCACAGATCACTTTCTTGAAAAGGAACGGAGGGTAGAATTTACATTTAAATAAATAAAAAAATTTATGATGTAGGCCGGAAAAAAGTGAGCTTCCCCACCTTGACTGACCAGCAGCCGCCACTGCCTCCAGTATATAGAACCAGTAGCTGCCTGAAGCAGTCCTTCCCCTGCCCCCCCCTGAATACACCCACTGTGATGTCCTGCCAGTGTGATATCCTACCACTGTAATGCCTGCAGCTTCACTGACTCTTGCAAATCCAGCACAGGTCACAGCATGAGAAAAAACATGCAGAGTAGTTGAAAACATTACTGAACAATACTGAACTGACCAGTCAGCCAATAAGAGCAGAATGGGCCCCTTTGGGGAAGGCCACTTTTAACATAACCTAATTTACATTGAAATGACATGAAATCCCACCAAATAAAGATTTGGACATCACTGGACTGAAATAGAAAACATACTTCAACAGCTGCAACAAACCTAAACCTTAAACTGCAAAGGTCTGGTCTGTCTTTGTTGAAGCAACACTATTATTGGAGATAACGTGTGAAGAGAAACAGTGTTTGAGCTCTGTGAGGATTAATTGGCACACAATCTCTGATCAGGACCTCATATAACAACACACAACCACAGCAGTGAAGTGAGGGAAAGCCGATCTTCTGGAGGTGATTAAAGAAGAAAGAGAAGAGGAAAAGCTTCCCTCTTATATCTTTAACTCAAAGGTTCTGCAAAGAGCAGACACACACTTCAAAGAATTAAGGTTGAATCCTCTATTGATGAAGACTGAAACATGTACAGCTTTTTTCCTTGTGTGCTGCTCCACAACACAGCAAGCATGTATAGCAGGTGGCTACAGAGAGACAAAAACATCGTATTTAAGGTAATTTAACACACACTTGAAAATAACAGCATCGGGGCAGATGTTACAATAGTAAACCATAAAAGGTAGTTATTCCGCTGCATTAAATAAAGCATGTGGCTGTAAAATGTAATTAGACTCATGCACCTAACATCACACAAAGCCTAACAGAGTTTAAGTCCACAAACATTAAATGCACCGCACTGAGGCATTAATATGACTTGAACAGATTTTGTCTGATTCATTTTGTTGCATAAAATGTTCAAAAAGAAGCACAGTCTGTTTCCATTCTCTATTTTTGAACTCTTGAACAGAGAGCTCGAGTAAATCAAAGCAACAAGACTGTCTGCAACTACAAAAAGAGGCTGATGAGAGGGGGCACTAAGTTGAGCATTTAAGATCTGTTTCAGCTGCATAAATTACAGTCTTACATCAGAGGACAGGCTGTGAGCCTCTAAAATTTCAAAAGAATGAAGTGACACAAAACCAATTTTTAAGTATAGAATTCTGAGGGTTACAGCCAGGGTGCAACTGGTTTGTTTTCTTGCAACAGTGGTTTGTGCTTGTTGTTCAACTGTCCGTACATTCAGACTTTTCATTCTCCTCACAAAAAGAAAGGAGACGTTATCACATATTTCAGTAATTATTTTTCCCCTTTAACAATAAAAGTTGGTTTTGTGTTTTATATTGTTGGAAAGCCTCCTTTACAACAAGGTACAGCTTGTTATGTGCATTCATGGAATGAGCAACAGAGCTAAACATTTAATAGACTGTGAAAGAACTGGCCAGCGTCATGTGACATCAGCCCTTTTATTTTCAATAGAGCCTTTGGAAAGCTGTTATTACCCTCTTATGGATGCTGCCAGACTGCATGTGCCATCTCAACTGAATTTTCACTTCATCTACTCATGAACAGAAAGGCCGTATTGAGGCAGGACTTAAGACCATCCGACCAAAAAATAATGCTGTATATGCAAAACCAGGAATCCTCAGTAAATCATTGATAAGAGGAAACTGGGTGTGATTTAAAGAAAATCACCCCACTCTCAGTGAGAACACATAGAAAATGCTGTAAATACTTTTATTAAGATTGAGAAAAACATTTTCTCCCTGCAAACAATCATTAACGGCTCAATCAAAAAGGACAATCAGGTGATGCAGACATGACGATGATAAGTGACTACGTTTGACACCAATGGCCGCGCGTGAAATTGTATCTGTGGATGTTCTTGGAATATCTGCAGCTGTATCAGAAATGGACTCAATCTCTTCTTTAAAAGCAACAAATAAACATCACTTTAACCTATCTTCGGGAATACTGTCTTTTCTCTTCTCTGGAGTGGGGATCATTGCCGGGAAACTGGAGATGCAGAAATGCTCAGCGATATCTGGAGAAATATGCTCTCCTCAGAAGTTTACCAGGACTTGGTGGGGATTGTTTTTGACAAGGTTGGTGTCACATATAAGTAGTAAATGACACATCTGTGTAGTATATTTTAATTTAAGACAAAAGTCGAAAGAACTGAAACATATTTTATGCTAACAGCTAGCAACAGGGTCTAGCTGCTACATCATGCTGTGGCTTGATATTGAATTAGTTTGTAAAGAGTGTAGCGAGCAGAAAGATCATCAGTTGGTTTTGAAGGTTATGATTCTGAAAGCCTTTTCTAATGACTCATTCCCAAATTGACTAGTGAAATATTTCTGTGTAGGAACTGTCGATCTGGCATGTCAGGTTATTAGCTTCAATTTACAGCCCCTGAGATTGCTGCTCTGCAGAGTCCCCCAGAAAATGTGCCAAAGTTGTATTTATTAATTTACTTTTTTGTATTTTACCTTTATATAACCAGGAAGTCCCATTGAGATTAACAATCTCTTTTTACAAGAGAGACCTGGGCAGCCAATACAGTGTAACAGACTTAAAAAAAAAAAAAAAAAACAAGACAAAAAATTAACAGTACACAACTCACATTTTAAAACAAGCTTACAAAATGTAGTGACCTCTCATGAAAAGCAACTACGCATATTGGTCCCCACACTCTTTATGATCCTTTTAAATTTCTCTGCAAGATCAGTGACACTGTCTTTAGCTGTTTTGAATGTTGTTCCATGCCCAAGGTGCTCTGTTATAATCTCCTTTTCTGTAAAAAGCTAACGTCATTGATACAGGGGATATCTTCTTGGGATGTTGTCTTCCTTGGACATCCACTTCACAGTCTGTCTTCTGACTTCATCAGTCTCACAGAACTTGGTTCTAAGTTTGGAAAAGGTACCAGAGCTGTCACCAAACGATGCTGCCACTCTGCGAACACAAGCTTTCAGTTGCAGAGGATTAAAAATAATGTTTTAAGAGTATAGATAACAGTGTCTCGAAACATTTTGACTGATTTTATTGCTCAAAAGTTGATTATGAATGAAAACAGATTAGATATAAACTGTCATAGGTCAGAGATCAAGATCCCAACCTCTCTACATTTATCCCTGGCTTGTTAGCAAGACAACTCAAGAATCTTTTACGGGAATTTTTTCAGAATGATTTTGCTGAAATTCTTAGGAGATTTTGGTAATGGCCAAACTTAAAGCAGCACTACGGAAGATCTCTGCTTGACCGGATAGGGAACTCAACTACCCATGAGCTCTAGCGCGCGCATACTGTCGTAAGGATAGATCTGCCGGTCGCATGCATTTGTTTTGTAGGCGAATCACAGAAGCCAGGACCTCGCTAAAAGTATTCTTCTGTCTTCAGCGGCTGTTTGCAGGATGGATAGCGATGAGGTAATGTATTTATTTTTGATTAATGACGATGTTAAAAATCACTAAGTTCGACTTGGTTTTATTACCGTGAAGTCGCCCCCGTCCTGTTGAAGCGATAAAGTAAATAAGAGTAAAGACAACGACAGCTGGTGATATCACACACTTGAAATAGGTCTAAACAAAACTACATACTGGTACATTCTGGATTTGTTGTGCTGTACTTTTTTCCTGTCAAGTTTTTTGAGGAACTTCGTCATAAATTAGTCGGCCAACATACCTGATAGTAGTCGGACATCCCTCCTCGTCTTTTATTTCTCGCAGCAAGTGAACGCCGAACCAATGTTTATTCCTGTCCGAGCATTCAGCTTGTTTTTCTCTTGCTTTCTTTGTTTTGTATCCTCCAGCAAAACTTTTCTCTTCCTAACGTTGTCGGCGATTGGCTTTTGCCGAGACTTCCGTGTTGTAAACGAATCGGGAATCGGGGGAAGTGACGTATGCCGTAAAGCAGTCCAAACGTGTAGTTTTTTAGTGTGGCAGGATTCCCACCATCCACCTCGAAGTTACATAGCGCCAGTGAAAGGGATACAGACCACTTCAGACCACGATAGAGGTTTCACTTAACTCATTGTAAAGTGGTGGACAATCACAATGAATATCGAAGGATTATATTATGTTTGAAAAGCTACATAGTGTTGGTTTAAGATGATTAGATTTTGGTGGTGATCAAGATAACTGCCATTAGCAAACTTTCCTTTTTGCTTAATAACTGACAAACTAATAATGACATCAACATGATTCTTCATGCTAGGTGTAAGGGTCACAAAATAATATTATGATGGTATCTTTATCACGGAACCATTACTTATAGATGCAACGGCAATGTGTGAGCTACCTTGGAAGAGGTCTGTGCTTTCCAAGTGCTTTCTAGTTTGTTTTGCAAATCAGGCCATCCATTATTAGCTACTTTAACTGAAGTAGATCATTATTGAACAAAAAAGTGTGTCATTTAATTTTTCCTTATGTTGCTGCAGAACAAAACAACACAGTTTCTGTTTCTTTGGATCTGATGTCACATCCACACAGACCTGTGCGTTTGTGAAAGTAAATAGAGTTATGTCAGTGCACGTATAAGGTTAGCAGACTGAACTTATGAGACAGAGAGAACAGTGTTTCATTGTGGACATACAATGATGTAATTTATTATAAGGGACAAGAAAAACATGGACATTAAATGTAAGTTTAAACTCTGCTGTATTGTCTTATTAAAAAGACAAATGTGTTAAAGTTTAGCAGTTTTTGCAGGGTCTGTTCTAAAAACAAATCTAAGGATCTTTAAAAAGGTTATGACTTCTGTTTTTCTGTCATGAGGCGGCAGAAATACTGATCATGGGCCATGAAGAGTCCACACATTTAAAGGCAAACATTTGATCATCAAACAGACACATGCTCAAATGTGTTACTTCTTAAGTTTGACATTCAGTGGTAGTGTTTTTGTTTGTTGAGTCAAATAACTTTTCAGTAGTTTAGTTATTTTATTGGCCTTATAGTGGGGTAGCATCCAAACATTCTACAGGCTTCTCTCATCACAGAGGGAGAGCAGCAGCTGACTCTCTGTTACCATCCAGAACACTTTCAAGACCGTGTCTGCATGAAGGTAACACCATCTAATCCTTTACACCTCCAGTGTCCATGCTGCAGCTGAACAAATGAACCAAACACATGGACAGACAAGTGGGATCATGTATGCAGGTGATTCACAAAATTAATCATAAAACACACATGTAGTTTACCCATTCCTAGAGTAATCTGTTAAGATGAGATATCAATACTTAAATTGCAAACTGCAGAGCATGACGAAGAGAGGAAGAACACAATTGGAGGAATAAATGGAGGACTTGAACAGATTAGGAGAGACAAATAAAATGAAGTAAGACAAGATGTGCAGTATGACATCATTATTGGGCAACTTTTGAGTTTATTTTGTGTTTATTTAACAAATGCAGAGATGCTTCATCAGATCAAAATGTACTTTTGGAAATTAAAATGAGATACCATATCATAGAGCTTTGGTGACATTACAACAAAGTTAAACTTCAGTGATTTAGGCTACCAGTTTGAACAAATGTCCAGATCATATGGAGACAGAGCTGATTTAAGACGGTGACCAAAATTATTTTCTTCAACTGAATTCAGCATTTGCATGTGGTTACATTGGTTTAGGAATTAAAAACAAAAATATTGTGGATAATAATAGGAGTAATAATAACATCAATGCCAATAAACCAAATAGCACAAACAATAATCTGATGTTAAAATATTAACAGAAATTTCGCATTTGAAAAATGAATGAAAAAAAAGCATAAATGTTGTGTGCTACTTCTGTTGTGTTGTTGTAACTTGGCCTACTACTTTTCCCCAGGCTATAGCTTTAGTGGAGTAACACTGATTTTTTTAAGAGTAACTTGGTAGCTTAGCTTCCTGCATTTTACATAATATGTATGACAAATAGCTTTCCCATCATTGTCTATTGTATTACTTTAAAAGTAAAACTCGGGGTGCTTTTTTGGTGGAGTGGTAAGCAACCAGTCACTAGCCAAGTGCAGTGGTGGCTCCTGAAAAATTTCTCAGGGGGGGCAACAGATGTACTAATGGCTACAATCACCCGTTCAATAGCTAAATTAATAATTAAAAGTCAAATAGCCTGCTTAACAGTGTAGTGATTATTTTCTGGATATTACTGGATATTAATTAAAGTAATTAATATTCATTTAATAACCAGGTTTGCTCTCGTTAATTAAAGGGGGCACCATCCTTTTTATACAAAAAAGGCAAAATTAACTTAATTAGCTGATTTATTAATTTATTTCATTTAAATTAGATACATCAATTAAGTCAAACTTATCAGTTTAATCAATTAAGTCAAACTTCAGTTGTTTAATCAATCTCAAATCTAAAGACAGAACTCTCATGCAGTGATGTCAATCTTCCAAATAGAATACCAACAGACAGAACTTTAAATATATAAGGGTGATTTATTAAAATGAATATATAAGACAAAATAAAATAAAATAAACACTTAAGAAGGAACAAATGTCAGAGATGTACTAAATCAATGATGTTATCAATCAGGAAAGAAGATATGAACCCTCAAGGAACATTTAAGCATATGGAGTGGTTATAGTGGATTAATTTCCAAATTAACCTACTTGTAAAAGGTCAAATCAAGGGGAAATTATTAGAGAATTGAACCAAGACACGCTCAAGCCCATCTGAAAGAAGATAGAACTGCCTCTTACGAATCGGGCCTCATCTGGTCCTGGAGCTACTGGAGAGAAGAACTGTTCTGGTTCTGGTTGTCGTCCAGAGGGCTGGAGTCCACACTCTATCCAGTGCGATGGATCCAAAGAGGTTGTCCGATGTGGTCCCAGGTTTCCCGGGAGAGAAGTCTTAGATTGGACTGGCAGATTCTGTCAAGGTGAAGCTGGAGCTTGGGTGTTGGTGTCTCGATTGTATAAAAAGTGGATTTGTAACTAATTCCAAAAATCAAGAATTCATTGGCCAAACAAATTCTATTCTGAAATTAATAACGAAAGTCCATTTACTATGAAGCAAATCTTTGAAGTCTTACTGGCTTATAAAGAAAGAATCGGCGGGCATGTCACAAAACTTAGACAAAAGAGTCTAGGAAAAATATGTGAGCCAAAAATCAAAAGTGGTGACGAAGACGAGGAGGAAGAAGGAGACGGACAAGAGAAGAGGGGAGCAGAGAGGAAGAGAGAAAAAAAAACCCGCATGTTTCTCTGTTTTGTCTCCTGATGAGGATCTCAGAGGAGGAGGGCCTTTGGATGAGTTAACAACACTTTATCAACTAATATTTGGCCAATATTAAGTTGTATTTTGATTAAACATCCAATATAAGCACTCCAACTGGATAGGAAATCTCATGGTGATCAATTTGATACCAAATACTATATATCTGAAGTATAAGAAAGAATTAAACAATTCAAATCCTATTAAACAGCCAATTAAACACAATAGAGGTGGTTAACTTAAGATATATCAGTCAACATGCCCTTAAGATGGTTTGCAACCAAAACTTAAGGTGTAGAAATCCTATTATAAGCATTCTTTAATAAAACAGAGTAATAACCCAACTTTCTCCTAACTTGGGGATCTTTAGGGCTAAAAACACACAAGTCACATCATTAGAAAGCATTTGTCATGACAGAATATGATATCACATTGTTAGAAGTGTTTCATTTAAAGAGTTTCAGTTTTAAAAGGTTTGTGGGTTTTCTGTGTGGACAGAGACCACATCTGGAGTCGGTGAGGGGTCTGCGTGTCCAGGGAGGTCAAAGGTCAACTTAGGTGTCACCGAATTGTTATTTATGACCTCAAAAACGGACTCTCTTCGAACATACTATTTGGTCTCAGCCAATCGCTGTTTAGGAAGAAGAGTAAACATCCACACCGATGTCTGTTTGGGGTAGTTCGGAGGGGGCGAGACAGATTTAATGGCAACACATGTTTTAGGTGATTTACAGTCATGAAGCACAGAGTCAGAGAGGAATGTTCTTGGTCCTTTAGAGTTTCCTTAAAGTTGATCAGTTTGATGTCGCTACAACAGTGTTATATTTCATAGTTTAGTTTGTTTTTCTGTTGATGGCAATAACATGTACATACCGTACAGTATTTTTGTAAAGCTAAATCAAGTTATTGTCTAGAATACAATACATTTGGTTCCACAGTAAATCAATTACTTATTAGGTGGTCCCAAATAACGCTTTAAATACTGTAACTACTACAGGCTGCCTGCTCTTTCTTTGTAAATAAATGTGACAGCAAATGTCCTTTTGGCAAATGTTATTCATCTTATGCTCATGATAAATAAACATAAACAAGTCTGGCAAGTGTTTTTCATTATTATGTTATAAATGCTGATGCTCTTGTGTAATTACAAGAAAAGAAAATGATATGAATTTTCAACAGGTTTCTCTTTATGGAAATTGAAAATGAACGGAGATGATTAATTGAGATTATAAAACATATTAGTATGCACTCAAACATTTTGTGGCCCAACAGCATTTAGTGTCCATGTTACAGTTTACTTTCAGTCCCCATCCTTAGTCCGTGTTTGTGTAAATATGTGCACGTAACGGCGAATATAAAGCAAAACACGGTAAAAACATGGCTAACATACGGCAAAAATAAGGCAAAAGAACAACACGGAAACACTCCAGAATAATACAAATGCTATAATTAACAATACTTGTCCATTATTTACTTCGAAAACACCGATAAACCACCGATAAATCACTCACACATTAACTTTCGATCATCTCTCTCTTATGCGCGCGATGTGCGTCTCGTCCGAGCAGGCATCATGTGCGTATGACGTAATCACATTGGAGCAAGCCCTCCCTGAGCCCATAGTAATGCATTGTAAGGTCCAAAATTCGAAAAAAAAGAGTCTCTACATGTAAGTCTGTGAGAGCGCCTGGGGCGATTTTCAGTCTGACTGAATTCGCCCCAAGGGGGCGGGGCTGCTGCTTGGCTGCTGCTTGACATTGCAGCGATATTCAGGCTGCTGATTAAACAATAATCTGAAGACTTAGACAGGAACAATCAGGGCACAATAAACTATTTTCTCTCTCTTTTTTTCTCGTGGCTTAAGGAGGGCGATGCACTATCGCCCACTATGGACCAGCCGCCCCTGGCCAAGTGTATTCTGCTGACCAAGATGTCTTCCCCATCCTCTCTCTCAACCCCCTTCACAAGCCGGTCCATTGTCTCTCTCATCTATTAATACAGACAAAATTCTCAAGAAAATAATCTTGAAGAAAAAGTGACATATGCTATCAGTTGATATGCATAAATAATGATGTTAAATTGTGTCTGATTAAGTTGTTATTGTACTCTCACAATTTACAAAATTGTGGCAAAGTTTGCAGTAGGGCTTGACTGATATGGATATTTTGAAGCTGATGCCGATTCCAATATTTGGCAGAAAAAAATACTGATTACCGTTTAATCAGCCAATTAATTTACAATATGTATATAAAATGTTTTTTTTTTCTTTTTTAAAATTGCTCCCAAAACACTTATAACAATGAATATGTGAATTACAGGCAGAACTGTTTTACAATACTTTGTCTTTAAGTATTTAACTTTACAACACGGAGGAATTTTCAAGTACAAAAGCATGCAGAGAAGCATTAAACCTCTTAATTCTAAAACCTTAAAAAACTCACTCTTTATCTTGTACCTCTTGTTGATGAAAATAATAGGAAGGTTGGTTACAGTACAGGTAGAACAACTTTTAAAAAGTTTGCAAACCGGCCATGGTGAGAAGAAAGCAACAACATTCTTTTCATAAGCCTCTTTTATTTTTCTACTCTGCAGCTTCTGACGGAAAAGAACTTTCAAGTACAAAATAAAACCGTGGGCAAAACTGCAGTCAATTCCTGCAAGATAAAATACACTATATTGCCAAAAGTCTGGGTTCACCTGCCTTGACTCTCATATGACCTTCAGTGACATCCCATTCCTAATCCATAGGGTTCAATATGACGTCGGTCCACCCTTTGCAGCTATTACAGCTTCAACTTTTCTAGGAAGGCTGTCCACAAGGTTTAGGAGTGTTTATGGGAATTTTTGACCATTCTTCCAGAAGAGCATTTGTGAGGTCACACACTGATGTTGGACCAGAAGGCCTGGCTCTCAGTCTCTGCTCTAATTCATCCCAAAGGTGTTTTATCGGGTTGAGGTCAGGACTCTGTGTAGGTCAGTCAAGTTGATCTACACCAGACTCTGTCATCCATGTCTTTATGGACCTGCTTTGTGCTCTGGTGCACAATCATGTTGGAAGAGGAAGGGGCCATCTCCAAACTGGTCCCACAAAGTTGGAGCATGGAATTGTCCAAAATGTCTTGGTGTGCTGAAGCATTCAGAGTTCCTTTCACTGGAACGAAGAGGCCAAGCCCAGCTCCTGAAAAACACCCCCACACCATAATCCCCCCTCCACCAAACTTTACACTTGGCACAATGCAGTCCAACAACTATTGTTCTCCTGGCAACCTCCAAACCCAGACTGGTCCATTAGGTTGTCAGATGGAGAAGCGTGATTGATCACTCCAGAGAACGCGTCTCCACTGATCAATAGTCCAGTGGCGGCGTGCTTTACACCACTGCATCAACGCTTTAGATGAATTATGAACTCTATCTTGTCACATCTACCTTTCAAACCTAGAGTCCTCATTAGTGTATATGAAGTAGGTTTTAGTGCAGGTAGAATCACTTTTTTACTGTAATCATTAGGTTACGTGTGAGGATATCAGAATATTTTGTGGGACATTGCACATATTGCACAAACTTCTTTAAAGAGGCCTGATTAAAGTTCCTCGCAATGATGAAGTCTCCCCTGGGTGAATCCCCCGCAGCAGGTGACTGATGACGTTGTAGAGCTCTGAGGAGCTATGCTAATGCTAACATAGTTAGCTCGCTAGCTAGTTAGTTAAGCTGCAGCGTTGGGAGCAAGTGGGTGAAGCCAGGTTTCTGTAATAATCATCACAGAACAGTCACAAATAAACCGATACCCTGCCATCAGAAGGTCTAATTTGTCCGTTTTGTGAACGACAGATTTTTCATTGGCCAGCAAAATGTTCATCAGCGTCAGTCTGCAAGGCTGCTTCCTTAGTAGAGCAGAAAGCCCAGTGGTCTCACTATGTCAAGTGGTATATTGTGCGAGTGCTGAAAGTCACTAGTTATGTTGGACTTGCAGGCAAAAAAAAACATTAATCAACTCCGTGTGAGTGTAGGTGAGTTTCACCCCAAACATTCATCCATACACACAGATTCAGTAAAGAGTTCAGAGCTCAGAGCTGCTACGTCGCTGCGCGCCACCATTATGGGCAATGTCAATATTCTGCGCAGCTTTGACACTGAACAGCGTTAACTGTTTTATGAGAATTTTAGAATATATCGACATCACAACACCCAAACTCTGGCCAATGCTGAATACCTTAAAAAGAGCGAGAGCGATTTAATCGGCTGGCCGATATATCAGTCAGGCCCTAGTTTGCAGTTTACATCTTACACAACAGGTTGCTGTCACATCTCCTGGCTAGTTAAGTTATTTTTTTTCCCTCATGTATCCAGTTTGTCATTTCCTGCTTTTATTTTGGTTACTTACCTTGTGTTTTCCATTCAAATCACTCCTTCCTGCCCATCCTTACCTGCCGCTCCGCTTCCTAATCATCCTCATGTGTCTCACCTGCGTTGATTGTCTGAGTGGCTGCACCTGGTGACCCTGGCTGAAGATCCCCTTCCCTTGTGTATTTAGTTCACTCACTCTTTGTGTTCTGTGCGAGATCGTCTTGTTTCCTTGTGTGCATTACTTTCGAGCGTTTTTTCTGTCTAGTCTTCTCAGTGATTCTGACCAGTTTTTGTCTCTGTTTTCGAGTTTGCCTGCTGTCTCTGTACCTCTGCCTGGTTTCTTATTGACCTCCTGTGTATCGAACTCTGCTTCTGATTAAATGGACTGAGATAAGCCTACCGGTCTAAGTGTCTGCTTTTGGGTCCTTACTCTGGCACTTCGTGACAGTTGTAGTACATGGCCTGGGACTTTTTGTATTGTCTAATGGTATCCTCCAGCAACGTGCATCACATAAGGACCAGTAAAAAATAGAAAACAACCAGAGAATGTAAACACAGTTGCAAAACAAAAATTGAGGTTATTCGACATCATGACTTTTCCTTGTTTGGGAATTTAATATGTTAATAACCACTCAATATTTGTTTGCAAACACTATTTCTTAGGAACCCTAAATTTAAGGATTGTCGTCCAACTTTGTAAACATCTCTTCTCTGACTCAAGGATGAACTGAGTAGGATTGGAAAACAAAGACATTTTTTATGAATTATTCTTTTTCTTTATATAATATCCATTCTGACTCACAAGCAAGGCACAGGGAGGTCATTGTGATCATCATGAAAGATAATACGCAAATACACCATTGAAGACAAAAGAATTATACCAGTCACACTATTAAAACTTGACCTGTGCCTGTACTTTCACCTTTCAAAAATCATAGGTACATCTCACAGAAGTGTATAATGGCCAGGATTTTGTTCTTTTTTCTGTTCTTCCCTAAGACAGAACAGTGAATGCATTTAAGTGACATGTATGCTAGGAGGGAACACTGGAAACCAGAACAGTGCAACACTTTCTGTGGAGAAGGGGTGTTTAGAAACATCGAGAGCTTTCAAGCAATCCTTGAGGAAAAAATCTGCTGATGGTTACACTTTCTGACAGGAGAAAAAAGGAGAAGGCTGAAAATTCAATCACGATGGTTCAAAAATGAGAACACACAGAGGGGGAGGTTAAATATGACAAGATTTTTTTCTCCTTTTTGGTCGGAGGGAACGTAAGGTTAATGCAGATTTTGGTAGCATCTCCAGGGAGAGCTATTGACATACTGTCATAGGGCCCGTGGACGGGTAATTGTTAAATGAAGAGTGAAATATGAGA
Source organism: Scarus forsteni (assembly GCA_036419115.1). NCBI lineage: Eukaryota > Metazoa > Chordata > Actinopteri > Labriformes > Labridae > Scarus > Scarus forsteni. The sequence goes on from JAZDUH010000098.1 coordinate 36,689,725, forward strand.
GGTTGGCGTGGGCCGAGGATGGCACCTGACAAATTGGTAGATAGGATCTGCAAGGACAGAAATCATCTTTCTTTTATGGTGAGTAGGGATGTCAATATCCTGTAAGAGGGTCATGCATTAAAAATTCAAAACATCATGCAATTTGAATAGTAACACATCTGCACTGCTCTTAACTCGGCATCACTTTGATTTGCAAGCTGCCACCTCACGCACAGACATATGTAAGGCAAGTAGCAAAAAACTGTTTTTTTTTTCCTTTGTTTAAAAAAAGAAATATGTGGGTAAAAAGGCTTTTTGGTTGAGGATTAAGGTTCTCCTTGCTGATCCATTCTGGGACAAGACTTAATTTATTCACAACATCCCTCCCTTACTTCCCGCTCCTTTTCCCTCAAAGAATCAAGTCAGCCAACCTCATCGTCACATCACAGCTGGAGAAAGAGAAAAGACACAGACTGGCTATAAATTGAAAAGAGAAACAATGCAAAAATGATTACAGGTTTCCCATGGGTCTGTCTGGAGGTAAAAGGTTCTTGTAAAAATCACTGCAGGAGTGTGATTGGTGAAATTGAAGTGACTATTAGCTGCTCTTGGGAATTCAGGGACAGTTTTATGTAGGCAAAACTATTCTCGTGTTGCTGGCTGTACCACCACCAGCACTTTGTATACACATAACTATATATACACATTATATCTATCTCTCCCTCTCTCTGTTGTAAGCCTTTAACTAAAAGCTGACGTCACTGCATGCGCAGTACTCTTTCACATGAATCCCTCTTTCTGCCTCTCTGCAAACCTACACCACCATCTACTGAACCGGCATGCAAACTACACCGGGTTCATATGCCTCCAGCGTCGCCGTCTGAATGCAGAAGAATTTGAAAATGCAAAGGAAAACTCTTGCGTTTTCAAGTCAGGAGTGTTCATGTTAACGTAACCTAATTTGCATGTGTGTTGGTTTGCTAGGTAAAGACTTAGACTTAACTTTTTTCAGAAAAAACGTAAACATGCGTTTCCATGTAAACCAAAGCCAAAACGCAAAGAAAAGATCTGACAGTTTTCTGCGCTGTGTAAACGCAGCCTTACTCAAGAAACTCAGGATCAGCAAGACAATGGGCTTTTGTTCTGTTTTTCACCTTTGAAATGCATGGGAAAATACCGCACACACAGAGTGCACACGAACATCAGCCCAAGCTAATCTGATGTTTCTACTGATTATTGATGGGTAGTTTATTAGTTCTAACCTCTAAACTAAATTCTTCAACATCAGGAAGTTGCTCACTCGTGTTCCTCAACTGTCCTCCAGTTACACATTGTGCAAAGTCAAATAGTTTTACAGTGATGTGGGCACAAGGTTTTACCACAAGCTCATCTCAAGTTGTACTTTTTGGTTCATCACCGCATTGGCAACACAAATGCAATAGGGAATTAATGGCATCAAAAATGTAACATACATTAACATAAGAATACTAATAGGTACAAAATAAATAAACAGATTGACAAGCACAGAATAAGTTTTTAAACTCATTGATTGACAAGCACAGAATAAGTTTTTAAACTCATGAGGAACTTTTATAAAATGTGTTACATGTTGAGAGGTGATGGAGAGACCAGTAGTTACTGCACAGTGTCTCAGCATGAACATTCTCATTCAAAGCAGAGCAAGTGGCGTCATGCGAAGGTTTCCTGAGCAACAACAAATTCGTGATGCAGAGAGTAAATGCATTGTTAGTGTAGAGAGCTACAGAGAGCAAGAGAAAGTGGAGCTAAAATATATATAATCAAATTCTCCTACAGAGTTTCCAAGAACTATTACGTATATATATATATATATATATATATATATATATATATATACATATATATATATATATATATATATATATATATATACATATAAGAATCAGAATCATTTATTAATGGCCACACAACAGACTTGGTGGAATTCGTCTTCGGTACAGCACTTCATTCTCAACATTCTCCAGTGTCAGTCACAGTACAGGAACAACAGAACGCTCCAGACACATTGCATTACAACACGTACAGACATACACACATAAATACAATTTGTCAGTTAGAGTCAAAGGACTGATTTAATGTCCATATGGCTATGGGGAAAAAACTGTTTTTAAACCTGTCTGACTTTACATGCAAGGACCTGTAGCGCCTCCCAGAGGGCATAAGTGTAAACAAATGATGGGCAGGGTGTGTTGGGACTGAGGTGATTTTTATTGCTCGCTGTGTGATGCATCTTCGATAAAGTGTGTCTATGGATGGGAGTGAGGGGCCAGTAATTTTGGATGATTTATGAATTATCCGCTGTAGTTTTGTGCGTGAGTGACTGTCCAAGTTCCCATACCAGACAATTATTGATGAGGTCAGAATACTTTCAATTATGGCAGTGTAGAACTGAAGAAGAATGTTGTGTCTGACTAAACTTTTTGAGCTGTCTGACGAAAAACAGTCTTTTATTGGCTTTTTTGTATGTTTCATTTGCGTGCTGTTTCCATTTAAGTGTGTTGATGTGTCCCAAGAAATTTAAAGGTTTCTGTATTGGAAATGTCTTCATTGTTAACAGAAATGGGTGTCTTTGACCTGGGTGAATGGGCAAAATTGATAATGAGTTCTTTTGTTTTTGATATGTTGAGCTGAAGGTTGTTGTTGTGGCACCAAGTGACTGCTTGGGTAACCTGCTCACGATAATGATTTTCATTGCTGTCAGTGATGAGTCCAATTATTGTTGTGTCATCTGCATATTTGAGGATGGATACTGAGCTATGTGAGGATGTAAGAGTGTTTGTGTAGAGAGAAAACAACCAGGGCGATAGGACGCACCCCTGGGGGGCGCCGGTGCTGATGGTCAGAGGTTGGGATGAGAGGCCACTCATCCTAACCCTTTGTGTCCTTTCTGACAGGAAGCTCCTGATCCAGTGGCATAATGAAATGCCAATGTCCATGTCCATGAGTTTATTGAAGAGGTTGACTGGATCTATTGTATTAAAGGCAGAGCTAAAGTCAATGAAGAGTACACGGGCGTAGGTGCGGGGGGTCTCAAGAGGGTGTAGTATCCTGTAAAGAGCCAGGTTAACCGCATCCTCAACAGACCTGTTAGCCCGGTATGCAAACTGAAAACAGTCCATTAGGGGGGTGGTGAGTTCTTTGAGGTGTGAAAGTATGATGCGTTCAAATGATTTCATGATGACTGATGTAAGAGCGATTGGTCTATGATGATATTTTATTACTTTTTGGGATTGGTATGATTACAGAGTCCTTAAAGCATTTGGGTACTTTGGATACTACATATATATATATATATATATATATATATATATATATATATATAGATATAGATATAGATATAGATATAGATATAAATATATATATATATATATATAGATAGATAGATATAAAGTGTATTTATAGGGATATAGGGGATCGCTAGTAGGCAGGGCATGATGCCAAAAATGTGAACAGAAGTCAGTGTTTATAATTTATATATATTAATTTATACTGTGACCAGGATTTCTATCCTATCTTAATGATACATGTTTAAAAGTCTTCATGAGCCCCTCAACTCATACATCATCAATGAAAGAGTTGAGGGGAGCACTGAAGCATGCAAAATTTAATTTGAAGGAGCATCAGGATGTGGATGACAATTGCATGGGTGAAAAAAATGGCAGTGTGTTAGCTCCACATCCAACAGCAGAGCAATAAGGCTCATTGGATGTGTAAGACACCTGGTTGTGATTGATTTTTTGAGATGTACAACAGGAGTTTAAAAATGAAGAGTGGAAAAAAAAAAATCTTTCAAATGTCCAAATGCACATTTGAGTTTGTTTTACTCTCAAATAATGTGTTTCCCACAGCAACTGTTGTTTTCATTCGTCCCAAAAAGTCTCCCTTTTCCTGTTTTCTACAAGTTGCCCAAGATGAACATCATCACCCTTCCCCAGTCACCTGCAGTAAATTTCCCTGATTATTCACTGCTGCATTCACACTTTGGCTCACCAAAGTCTTCATGCGGAAAAAAATACTAGGGGGGACAAAGTAATAACACTGGTAAATGGTGAATGGAGTACCATGCAAGTGCTTTTCCTACTTTTTGTCATGCTAATTGTACCTGACAAGTTAATGTACTTTTGTAATAAGAAATATAAGGCCCTTCTTTTTCTTGGACAACACACTCATTATTTTGGTGCTTTTGAATCAGTCTGTGTTTTGTAATGGTGGAGACTGCTCCTGAGAGGCTACTGGTTGGTGAGTTAAAGGTTTGAGATTGGTCTCCTTGCTGATCTTCATGTCCTCTCTTCCTGTGAGCCCTGACAGATTAAAAAAGTATACCATGCAGTCACCATGCTAATCAGCTGCTGAGGGCACCAGCAATGCCCTGAGGGGAAAGGAGACAGCTATTGGCCTTGGGTGGATCACAGTGTGGCAGAAGTGAAGTGACAGAGCATGGCTTTTCCCTGGGGCATGCTGGGTTCCTGCTGAAGGTTTTTCAAAAGCAAACCACTTTAAGGAGAGTTGCCAACACCAAGAATGTAGATCAAATTACACCAGTCCTTAAATTGCTACACTGACTTCTTGTGAGTCAAAGAGTGGATTTCAAGAGATCCTCCCCTCTAATTTATAAAGCACTGAGCGATCTTGGGTTTTGCCTACTCGATGTTCCCTGGATCAGGACTAAACAGAGGGAGGCAGCCTTTGGTTTCCAGGCTCCTTACCTGTGGATCAAACCAAAAGAAAACCTGAGACTTTCTTTGTTGAACTCTGTATGGTTCTTGCCTTCGTGAACTCTCAGCTCCATGTATTTTTCTCTTTACCTCTCCATATCACCTCTGTTCTTTTATTTGCAGCATTCTGTGTGACACAGTTGACCGCCATGCCATGAAATGATTCAAAGAGTCAGGTTGATGTGTCAGTGACTGCTTTAACTTGCTTATCTCTTTTTTATTTAAAGAGACTGTGACGTTTCTAAGTAATTACAAAAAAGTCTCACTTTTAGATATATGCCTGATCTAAATACACACTTTAAGAGGAGTTTTATAGCATCAAAATAGGTTATCTATAAATGCTATTCCTTAGCCTTCTGGTCGGGTCGGACAGGGCTTGACTGGCCTGGATACTCAACTTCGGGAACAAGACAATTAAACTAAAGCAAATTTATATCATTTTATTATTTATATTACACGTCTTAGGCTGTAAGTAGTGATATCTAGCCGGCTACAACTACGATACAAAGTTTTCCAAAAATTGCTTGTTGTCAGGTATCAAAAACTACCGCTACATAACTAGAAAGAGATACATTACCTTGTCGTTTTGCATCCTGTAAGTTGTTGAAAAAGAAGCTGAAAAGCAATGCAGAGTTCTGAGGAAGGTCCAAGCTGCATTTACCACAACAAGCACGCGCTCTGGCTTAGGTCACGTCTTGTGGTGCGTTCCAGTTGTAGTCAGAAGGCGGAATTTCTGCGTTCCGAATAGGACACTGCAACTGGAACGTCCTGCGAAGTCGGAATTTCCTACTGGGAACTCGGTGAAACCTCGCCACCCCCGAGTTGACAATGGAAGATGTGTGAACAGTTATTTAGCTCCTGTAATATCAATTTATTTGCACTTCTGACTGGGGTGTGTCGTTCTAGATCAGCTGTATACATAGTATTGTTAGACTTATATTTACAAAAATGCTGCCATAGTGATAATCACATTCTTCATACAACAACGCAGGGTGTGCTAACAACAGCTAACAATAGCCTGGTAGATCGGCTTGTTTTTTCCTGACTTCAACTGGAACACCGATAAGTCGGAGATGATGTCACTCCCATTTCCGAGGTTACTGGAACGCAGCATTACGACGGTCGGCGCGCATGCTCATGGGTAGCGGGGTCTTTATTTCGCCGGTAATAGATTCTCCTCATAGCACCTTTAACAGAGCATTTTATGTTACTGCAGATCAACATGTTTCTTCTACACAAACTATGTCTTGTGATATTCCTCAGGGTTCTCTGTTGGCTCTCTATAATTTGCTTTGTATCTGTTTTCCTTGGAACATCTTTTAGGAACACTGCATAAAGTGTTGTTCAGGAGAACTGGTCAAATGTCATATGATCACACCGATGAACATATTTAGCAATGTTTGACATGCCTTACAATGTAGATGTAGAGGCTTTTAGCATTTGACAGCCTATACAGCAGACCACATACATCACTTGATAACAAGGTCACTCATTATCCCACAACACATGTAGAGTTTTCAGCAGAAAAACAGTCAGTGATGTAGAAAAATTCAGAGCTTTGTAAAAGTGGAGGTTAAAGTGACACAAATAGATAAATACTCCTGCTTGAACTTCATTTGAAAAAATAGGAATACATATATATAATTTTAATGAAGTCAGTATCGTCTAGTCCTGTGATGATATGCTGTGGAGACAGTGAGTCATGTTCATCTGTTGCTTTTTTATAGTATTCTTTGTGCACAAAATGTAACTTGTGGTATCCAAAACATTCATATTGTCCGTTTTATTTTGTTATCAGTTGAGATTGGCATTGTCTGGTTGCTATAATGCAGTTTAATCAATAATAGCTGCTGCTTTTGTAACTGCATCAGTGTGATGTGTTAAATCATCTCCCTGTTTCCGCAGGTGTCTGGTTATGGTGGCCCTACTGCAAATGAACCACTCCAGGGTGCTGACTGGATAGCATAGCAAGAGATAGCATCTCTTTTAACTAACTTCAGTGTGGTTGTTTGTATCAAAACAGTGATCTATTGCTTTGCTTAAACATATCCAAACAGATAAACCCACTTATACTGTAACAAATCTCTCAACAAATCTGGGTGTGAAAGCACCCTAAGGCCTGTTTCACACTGAGTGCCTTTTACCTATGTGACAACAACAGTGATAAGCCTGTTTTCATCTTGGCAAGCATGTTCTCAAGTCAGAGCTCTCAGCCTGAAAGTGTAAGGTGTCTCCCACTCTGAAAATTTCAAGTATAGCAGGCTTGACCATTTTAACTGACAACTGTCCACTAGGGCTGCAACTAACAGTTATTTTCATAATCGATTAATCAGGCGATTATTTAAACGATTAATTGATTAATCGGATAATGACACGTTTTAGCAATTTCCTTTACAGTTTAGCTTAAAGTTGTTTTAGATATTTTCTAAACAACAATAAAGGCAATGAAAAGCATTTTTCCTACAATAATATTTAATTACAGCTTTTTCTTTCTTGACTCATTGTGCAACACTGTAAATACATCAAAAGTGTAGCAGTTCTACTGTCAATGTGGATGTTAATGTTTCCTGAAAATTGATGGTCAGTGAAGGGACCAGGAAGGCGGGGCGAGCGGGTCAGAGTTCAGAAGGGGAGAGATAGTGTGTGGGTTCGATCGAGGAGGGAGAGAGCCGCTAGCAGGAGGTCTAGAGATTACTACTCACTGTTTTGTTTGTGAATTGAAATTGTAGTTGGCGTGGTCACGGCCCACAGTGACTGTTTAATAAAAGCAGGTGTATCTGCAAGCTGGAGTCACCTTTATTTGTACGACCGACGGACGTTACAATAGACTTGTTTGCATGTTGCTTAAATAAATGCTCACAAACTTACTTTTTTTCTTGAAACAAAGCAGGCAAAGTAGTAGCAGTCTTGTCTATAAAGTTTTCAATAAAATAAGGTGCTTCTGAATGTAACAAATAAAAATAATCTTTATACCAAGCAAGTCTTCATCCGTCTCCAACACGCCGATGTGCTTTCTCAGCAATTGCTCTTTCATAGAGATCATGCTCCTATTGCCAGATGAGGTCGGCCTTGCAATGTTTGCAAGTGATCGTTTGCTTTGCTTTGTTGAGAGTGACATGCTCCCAGCTTTTGGAGGTTTTTGGTCGTTCGCAAAGTGATGCTGCCATGGACGCCGCCATTGTGAATCCTTCTGCATGTTGTGTGCAGTGACGGTCGCCAGTGCCCATGCGCACCTCTCACAGTAGCTTACGGCAAGAGAGCAGGCTCATATCCTCCTAACTAACCTACTGTAACCTACAATTTCATGCACCAAAAGACCCGAGATTAGTTGCCGATGCAAAATCGATAATTATATTAGTTGCCAACTAATTTAATTATCGATTTTAATCAATTTAATGGATTAGTTGTTGCAGCCCTACTGTCCACATGTGGCAAAAAGTGACTAAAAAAGATGAATGCCGACCCATAGCTACATTAATCCAGCTGGTATGTCCAAAATGGCAGAAGGTCACAGTCAAGATGTAAACCAATTCCTTTCTCTGCCTTTCAGAATTAAAGCTCAGTTTTCCTCTGCTGTGGAGAAACTCTCCTTTTTCGACAGAATGCTTTCTTTCTTTGGATTTTTTCAGGTCAGTTATTATAAGATCCATTATAAACCTTTAAAAGAACCTCATAATTGGGGTGATATATATGGAGCGATAGTTTTTTAACGACTTCTAAAGCACTATTGTTTGACAAAACTTTAGTTCTTACATACAAAGTAACCCTGATATTGCTGTTTTCTCTCTCTCTAGCTCAGACAGTCACAAGGTCCTAACATCTGTGCTGATTCATGCTGCAGTATGACTTGGAAGCACACAACATTGTGAGTGGACAAACATAAACACAAAGGCAGAGACTCTAACTCACAGTGCTCCTAATGAACAAGAAATTTTAGGCAGCTGCTGGTGCCATGAATATTGGAACAAGGAGGAGTCCTGATACTGTGGACTTTTGTCTGATTCATAGTGGTGCAGTTCTTTGAAGAAATAAGTCACTTAGTCATGAGCATTGCTGATATGATTGCAAAACTATGCTTCACCAGTGGAGACGGTTTTAGACAGGGCTCAGCTCCACTTTTTCAACCTTTCAAAGTTGATTAAAAGTATATCTGAGTCAGAATTTTTATTAAGAAAAAGCTCTATAGGTTGGCTCTGTTGGTCTCAATAACCAAACGAGTGATGTCTCTCAGACTTTGTCCAGTACTTTGTAGATTCTATGGTACAGGCCCTGTGAGACACGAGTATGTCTGTTCTCATGTTCTTCTTAGACCTTAAGGCCCCAGCAGCAGAATATTTTCCAACAGCTTTGTTCAGGATGGGAAGAAGCAGCTTAGCATGAGTGGAGGAAACAAATGGAGACCCTGCAGTTTACCCACATGGGAGCCAGGCTGCTCAATGCTCTCAGTTCATGACCAACCTCATTAATTCCTTCTGTACAGTTTTGCTCCTCAAGTAGTTTTTGATCCTTGTTTTATCTGTTTTCTGTTTCTACAGTGACAATAATTGCTAATGAGGTCGACTGTGTGGCACAGGGCCAGCTCTCCACATGGGGACCCAAAGGCTCAGGCAGAGAACAAAACCCAGTGGGGATCCACAGCTCGCTAAATATTTTATACCATCAGTCCTGCTGCCCACACTTCTGTGAACCTTTTGATGGAGATCATGTTTATTCCATCCATACTGTCTGTGTTGGTGGCGGTAGTGTTTGTGGCAGTGCTCTGGTCTCCCTGACTTAGTGATGGATGTATAGTGAACAATGTCTCTGTGGGGAACAACTATTTCTGTGTCACTCCCTCCATTTGGACTGGAACTTATTTTGGTAGTTTGAGGCGCTTTCAGTGATGTGCTCAGTCAGACAGCTCATAATTGCCTTTTTTTCAAAAACTGTGCCTGCTGTCTAACAGCTAAAAACATGGCAAACATGAAAGGAACAGAGGAGAAGACCGTTTTTACAGGAAAAACATTTTGTCTTTATGTCATGTCCCCAGATCCTCTAGTCTGTCTATGGTGAATCAGCTAGCCATGCACATCAGGACTACTCTCTCGCCCCGAAAACATCCGGTGCCCCACCAAACCCATCTGTTCAGACCTCTGGTGCCGAGCAGCCCCACAAAGTCTGTTCACAGGCGGGGAGCTTTTGGAGCTGCACACCTTCCTGTTTGGCTGACTGGCTGATGACTGTCTCTCACTCTCACTAACAAACACACACACATATACACACAGACAACCACACACTTTCCTCGCTACTCTTTCCAGCTATGAATATGCATGGTGCTGTATTTGCACACAAAGGGGTCAGATTAGCATGTGTTAATATAATCATAATGTGATGAATATTTTGAAGATGGGTCAACATGTGAGGCAGAATGCTGGGCAAAAGTTTATAATGAGTTACAGAAAATTTGGCTTTTTAACTCAGTAAGGGATGAAAAATGAACACAGAGCAAGCGTATGAATGAGAGGATCATTTGTAATTCATCATCATTAAAATTGAATAAAAATAGTTAGCTTAATTTGAAGTGTGTCTCAAGGATATTAGGATCTGGAGGGCCAGACATTTTCTTCTTCTTATCTGAGAAAAGACAGAAGTCATGGTGCTGGGCCCCTTGGATTTAATTCACTTACAAGCATTATACCATATACAGAAGTGACTCAATATTAATTAACCCCATAAAGCCAATTGTATCATATTTGATACATACTTTTATAATACCTCTATCTACTCAATATGATCAACAAATTACAAAAAAAAACACCTGAATACAATAAGATAAATGATATAAATGTCCTTAAATGGATTATCAGTTGCCAAAAACAGCTAATGTATCAAATGAGATACGAAAAACCTATATGTTGAATTTTATGGACATTTGGATTTTTATGTATTTCAGCAGAAAGTGAAACAAACATTTCAGCTCTAAAAAATTAGAATTTTCTTGCTATAATCTATGGTCTTGGGCTTTAAAGGGTTAATTACTCGATATTTTACATATTTACTATTTATCAATTTTATGTTGCCCCATGTAAGGTGATGCATTAAAGTCAGATGTAATTCGGTATCTTTTTATCATTAAACACTGATTTATTGCTTAACTTTAAATGAGTTCCTCTATTTTTATTGTCTTGTTATTGTTTTTATGTCAATGTTGGCACACTTGTGGTTGTTCATACCAAGTATCTACCTTATTATTACGCAATGTAAAAGTGTTTAACTGTTTTTTACCATTTGCTACAGCTAACCAGTGAAATAAATGTATATTTGTTTTGGTACTGTTGAACTTCTACTGTAGTGGCAGAAACATTCTTCGGCCATCTGACTGCAGGGCTGTATGTTAAGATTTTTTTTAAAACCCTGTTATTCCCCTGCGGAAGTATAAATGCCACTCACCTACTTTCCATCCAGAAGACAAGTACAAATGTTTGAGCCTCATGTGGGTATGTATGGATTTGACCCTCTGCTAAAATATCAACATCATGTCAATAAATTCAAACTAGATTTAAAAAAAACTGCATCAGCTTTAAAATAAGTACGTAAGGTTAATGTACTCAATGCTCCCATCTTGACTGCTGTGTTGACCTGTACAGTAGCTCAGGTCAATCTGTGTTGGCTTGCCCTCAGCTTGTTTAAGATGCAGCAGCTATAGGCTCTGAACTTTGACTGATCCCAGAACTGACATCCAGACTGTGTCAGCTTCGCTGCTCCAGCTGATGAAGTTCATTTGGCTGCGATTGTAAGTCATGATTGACATAAAAAAAAGTCTTTTAATCTCCCAAATGGCACTTTGTCCGTCATATTTTCTTATGTTGACTGGAGGCATCACATTCAGGATGCCCATCTCTCAGTCCGCCCAGGCCATCCTTGTGAAGGTATTACTCTACCTCGAGCTGACTTTTAAGGATTTTCCTCAATCTTTTCATCAATACCCTCTCTGACCAAAGGATAAAGTAGTTAGATTTAGAGTTATAAAGTCAAGCTCTGTGGATCTAATGCTTGTCTTTTGCTTGCAAACACAATATATCAAGAAAGTTCTGAGGAATGTTCCTCCATCTGTGCAGAAATGATCATTTTTACCCAAAGTTAAGCTTATTTGAGTTCTGGAGGTCAGAAGTTAGGGAGATTCAAAGGGCTCGTAATAGGTAGGGCCCGAAGACAGTGTATTTCCTTTTTTATGTATAGGGGAGAGTGGGGTAAGATGCGTCATTTTTTACTTTTGTTGTCACTGAGGCATGGTAAAATGCAACAGAGATAAAATGAAAACATGTACTCTTATTGAAGAGTGTTTGCTATGAACTGAAATTGTATGGACATGTCAATGGCTAAGAGCCTGGAAACTGTGGCCTTTCAAAATAAAGTGCTCCTGTGGCTCAACTTGCCAAATGTCAGGGGAAAGTTCAGCCAGGTCTGTGGGTAAGTTGACCATGTGACCTCATAACTTTCAATCTGAGAATTATTAAAAGATAATGTATTGTTGTCTAAAGAGTCATTTCACAAGAGATTGTTCACTTCACAATTAGTCACATTTATTTTCTTAAACCTAACTTAAACAACCTACAAAAAAATCAGTAATTTAAAAATTTTAATGCCATAATTTGACACATTTTGCAACTTTTTGGGAAAATTAGATACTCATATAAAGTAAAATGAAAGCCAGCCAAGCTTTGAACAACAAACAAAAACAAAATCAGTTCTTGGCAGAAAGAAAACTATTATTCCTTCTAGAAAAGTTACATTTTCTTATATGCTTTAAAGTTTCACAAGTTCAGACTTGCTAAAACAAGCAAGTTCAAACTTCCCTCTTCTTCATTTACCTTTGCAGGGTTGATCTGTCAGTATTTCACTTCTTTGCAACAGATCTGATCGACTTGTCACTCAGAACTTTCTTCATTACTTTCTTAATCTCAGCAAGTGGTGTTGAGCCCCAGTTGGTTTTCCTCTTTTTCACTCTTGGCGTGATTTTCTTCTGTTTAACATTTTATCAGACAAGTCAGTTGGTTAACATAACATTAAAAAAAGATTTTATGATTCAGCATGTTAATATAACTTTTCAACTTTTGGTGGTATAAAAGGAACCAGTGGCTCAATTTACCCCACTACATGTGGCTCACTTTGTCCCATAGCCAACATTCTGGAGAAATGTTGCTAGCTTTGCTCTTCATGCTTATCTGTAGCCAAATGACTCACATAGTTTTTACATTGGTAAACAACAAATATGTCTAATACACCATTTCAGATAATTGGATTTGATAAAAAGCTCAATATACCTGACATGCTGAAAATTTACTCCGACACATGAAAGACAGTTTTTTGAATAAGAAGTACCAACCGTGCTAGGTGCTCCTCGTCAACAGAGGCAGGGAGAAATGATAAGGGCTTTCTGAATTTAGGGCCACATGACAAGAACTGTTTACTGTTTCCCAGAAACAGGGGTGGGTCAACGTACCCACTGCCTCAGTTTACTCCACTCTCCCCTAAACATATTTTTGACCTGCAATGATGATTTCAAAAATGTATTGAGGGATTTTATCACTAATGGGCAACACTTCCAGTATGTTTCAGGGGAAATCCGTATTAGATGTTTATCAATGTTGTGGCTGCATTTTCAAGTGGTACTCAGACTTAAAACCACAGGCATTTAAAATGTATTGACCTAGGACCTCCCTCTAATCCTTCATCACAGCTCCTCAAACATCTCTCTGCAGGCAGATGTTGGCACACCTATATATAAAACTCTTAATTCCAATGAAGTTGGGACATTGTAATACAACACAAGTAATTACAAGTCACAATGATCTGCAAATCTTCTGTGAACCATATTTAGTTGAGTACATCACCAAGACGAGATATGTAAAGATCAAACTTATTAACATTATAGTTTTTTATAATAATATTCACTCTTTTTAAATCTGAGTCCTGCAACAAGTTTTCATCATCGACGGTTCATAAATTCATCAAAATATTAATCTGGAGAAATCTCTAAATGTATGCATCAACTTTGAATGCAAGTGACCACTAAAGTGACGATCCCTCACTGCGTTCAAGACTGTAAAGGATATAACCATGTGGGCTCAGGAAGACTTTGGAAAACCAATGTCAGTTCACCACTATGTCTGCAAGTGGAAGGTAGAACTAAACCATACAAAGCCAATGCCATATTTCAACAACACCCTGAAGTTGCCACTTTCTCTGGGCATGAGCTTGTCTGAGATGGACTGATGCAAAATGGAAGTGTGCTGGGGTCTGATGAGTCCATGTCCAAAGTGCTTTTTGGAAATCATGGACAAAATATTGTCTATGTTGGAGAGGAAAGGGACCATCCAGATTGTTATCAGTGCAAAGTTCAAGAGCCAGCATCTGTGATGGCCTGTAAATGCCTTGGGATTCCCGGGAAGAGCTGGACAAAGTGGCCAGGGAGAGGGAAGTCTGGGCATCCCTGCTTAGGCTGCTGTCCCTGCGACCCAATCACAGATAAGGGGAAGAAGATGCATGGATGGAAGGTTTTGAAATGACATATGCTGCCATCCAAGCAGTTATGTCTTTTTCAGGGATACCCTGCTTATTTCAGCAAGACACATTCTAGCATGAGTTACATCAGCTAGAATTTGTAGGTCAAAAGCAGCATATGTGTACTGACTAGAACTCAGAGGAGAGATCACATTGCTCCTGTATTAGCTTCTCTGCATTGGCTTCCTAAAATACATAGAATAGAACTCATGATTCTCTTCTCTGTCCAACAGTCTCTCCATCCTCTTTCTAAAGATGCCTTTGGCCCTTTTTCTTTACTCCTATACTTGTCTTTAGCTCTTGTCTTGTTGGTGGTCTGGGATCCTTTATGTAAACTGCCTACTACTGTGTAGTTACAGAGCTTCATTGACTACAGTTACAGATATAACAAATACTTTGACGTTTCTTTATCCCATTCCATTTCATTGTCATTATAGTCGGTAATGTTGACATTGGCATGATCTCCCCATCCATGTTAGATTATACATTCATAACTATCTATACAACCATGCAGACATGAGGTCCCTCTTGAAAATGACATGCCACATCTCAAGACACTTACCTTTTAAATCAGCTTTACTCAACAGAGACAAATATGGAGGTTATGGTCAGGGTGACCATAACACCTTTTTCTGAACTCTTTTCATAATTACAATTGATAGTCCAGAGTTGTCTACCATTTAAAATTGGTGACTTATTAAGCACAAAATAAGCAGACCCTGGACTGTTGAACAACTGAAGGCATACATTTAACAAGAAGAGGAAATAATTCCATCAACATAGCTTCAACAATTTTGTCCTCAGTTGCTTAAAACTAATTAAGTGTTGTTAAGAGGAAAGGTGATCAAACACAGTGGCAAAAGTGTCACCGCTGTTAAGGAACAAGTTGCAGACATCAAATTCAAAATGGATGAATATCTGCAAACATAATGTTGATGATAGGTTTGAGCATTTCATATCTTGTCTTAGTGTAGTCGTAGTGTAGTCAGTTAATATGCATCAAAAAGGATTTGAAAATCTTTCTAGACTGTTTTCAAGTAATATACACACATCTTTCTAATTTCATTCAAATTCAGGTTTGTAAGATAAGCATATTTGTTTCATTGCAGCTTGTAATGGCTCTGGTATCACAGTCATACCTAACCTGTTTAAAAAAGAAATGTTTTAATTGGCTCTGCAAACCAAGGTATGTCAGGTAAAGTATAATAAGTGCAATAATGAAAAATATTTTACAACCTGTAATTTACAGGGGGAAAAAATACCATGTTTCTTCAACTGGGGGCAAAATAATTTGGTGGCATTCCTCCAAAAAAGAAACCGTCATCACTAATATTAAAAACTATTTGACTCCTGACCCCTTTTTTCTGCTATAAAAGTTACCAGCCCAGAAGTCATGAATGCGTTTACATCTGCAGGCTGATTACATAAGGAGATATAATGAGGGGAACACGTATGAGATCTGTTCGAATGTTGAAGCGTTTTCTGTGGAGTGGGGGAGGGTTCTCTTTTCTCTTTTATTCCCAAAAATGAAGACAACTGCTCAGGGTACCTCTCTGTATAAGACTGGAATGGAATTACAGTCATAAAGAGGTTATACATCTATTGAACTGTCTACTTGCTGGCTGGACAGATATTATTCCTTATTATCAAACTCCTGATATCAAACCACCCTCCTTTGACATGATCTGCTGCTGAAATGGAAAAATGCATTCTCTGAAGTTTCCCAGCAAATAAAAATCACTTAATTATTGGTCAAAAACTTACTTTATGAAAGTATGTGAAACACTTCATTATTCAATTTCATTTTTTTTTATTTCACTTAATCTTTAGTTTTCAGAGGCAGGCATTCATGTCTTCAGGCTCTCAGTAAACTCTGGTTCGTTTTCATAACAGATAAAGTCCTAAAATATTTATAAAACTCCAACTGTGAAAACTTTCTCAAACAGTTTTTTGCTTTTAAATTTCTTGGATGGCACTTATTAGAAAAGGCAGTGCTTTTGCTAATTCTTGTGAAAAGCTGTGTTTGGCAAAAAAAAAAAAAAAAAAAAAGAAACCGTGTGAAAAGCTGTTTTCTGCAAAATTTTAAATTTCCGACTGCTGTATTTTTAATAAGTAAAAGATGCCTACAATTTCTTGGGGAGTGTTTTGCTTTGTTTTGCAAACTAATTTAACAGTCCTCTTCTTTTATTTTCTATACAACAAGAAACACAAGACTTGTCAGTTCTGCAACACAAGTCAATATTTGTCATGTAGTACTTAAAATTCAAAATTTAATTGCACAATCTGCACAAGATTGTTTTGATCAAAACTCTATAAATTTGGCATGGATGACTACTCTTATTAAACAAAGTCACAAAAATATATGCATACATAATAAGGGGCAAAGCAAAGTGATATGGGTAGAAAGTAAAAGGTTAATTATGCGGAGCAGGGAAGAGTTCTAAACATCAAAAATTCATCATAGGAAAAGAAGTGATGAATATGTTGGTGATAGTGGAGGATTGCTCTGGGCTATCTGAGGGCCAGACTCTGATATGAACTTTCCGGTTTCATGTGTTCATTGTGGGTAAAGAGTGGGAATCAGTTTTAAAAAGAATATATGTGAACAATACATCAATACATCAATGCATTTTAATATTTGATACAAATATTACAAAGTGGAAAATTGATATTCTGTTTTTCATAATATATCTAGGTTTTCTAAGTTGTAGACATTTTATCATAAGAAATTTTCAATATTTGTTACATATAGGGGATCCATCTGCAGCCACTTATTCGCAGCTGACACTCTCTACATACAATTTCACTATTTCTGTCACTGTCACAAAAACAATAAAGTTTATCCATGGTACAGAAACCATGCTTTGAATAAATAACACCGATAAGAAACTTCTTTTGCCTTCAATAATTCTAAGGAAAAGGCCATTTTGGAGTGGCACATATGTCAGTTAATATAGCTTGAATGACTTTACTACAAAGAAGATAACAACTCAACATGATCCAGCAAGTAGGACAAAAGGGTTGACGTGACAATTCACCGATACATACTGTCAGCATATATCTGATAATATATGCAATAAACTCTGCATCTTACTTGAAGCAATGTAATCTCATCGAATTATCCCTCTTCTTGGTGAATTGGCTTCCTGTAGCCAAGAGTGAACTCCTTTCTTAAAGGTGCTATAAGGACAATCTATTTCTGGCAACAAAAAGACTCTGCTACCCATGAGCACACGTGGCGACTGTCGTAAAGACGTGACCCAAGCTAAAGCGTGTGTCTGTTGTGATGCTAATAAATGCAGCCTGGACCTTCCTCAGAACTCTGCATTGCTTTACAACTACTTTTTTCAACAACTTACAGGATGCAAAGCGACGAATGTATCTCTTTCTAGTTACGCAGCGGTAGTTTTTGATGTGTGACAACAAGCAAATTTTGGAAAACTTTGTTTCATAGTTTTGTAGCTGGCCATATATCGCTACTTACAGCCAGATGCTCTAGGACAGTGGTTCCCAAACTTTTCACAGCCTGTACCCCTTCTGACACTTGACCTCCAGCCATGTACCCCCAACTCTCATGCACTTATAACACTGAGAAAAATAAATGTTTGAGCCTGCCACACTCCCACATTTTACATGCATAACGTACAAATAAAATCTATTAAAGTGAATTATTTCTAACTAAATAGATTGATTTACCAGCATTGTCAGTGGGCAACACCAGCCCACTTTTGAAAAAGAAATGTACATTTCTGAAACATTTTCATTAATGAACTTAAAGCTTTAATTAAAAGGCTGTCTGACTGAACTTACTGTATGTTATTTTAAGAATCTTAGATAATTTAGGACAGATTTCCCTCTCCAAGATGCAGGGATGGGAATCGAAAACCAATTCCAGTTGAGAATCGTTAACAGCTCCATCAAAGAATCGACATCAGTAATTTTTTTGCTTATCAATTCCCTTATCAATTCCATCCACTGACAGGGTTCAGACGCATCAGAATTGTGACTTAATCCTAACTGCACCTACTACACAACCTTAAGTGAGTGGACACACCAGCAATTTGCAGAGGCATTTATACATGCTGTGACATGTGTTTGACATTGTTGCCACAAAAATCAGACCAACATTTGCTCACATGGAAAATCTGCAGGAATCGATAAGGGAATTGATAAAGAATTGGATCGATTAGCAGGATCGTTAACAGCGTCGATATTGATAAAGTCTTATCAATTCCCATCCCTACCAAGATGCCTCAGCCTCTCTGCCAACACTTCAAGCCTTTATCAAAGCTCACAATACAAACATTTATCAGTTTGAACTTGAACTACTGAAACAACTGTTTAGACCTGACAGTTTTTCACGTACCCCCTACATCACTTTGCGTACCCCTGGGGGTACACGTACCCCAGTTTGGGAACCACTGCTCTAGGACATGTGTGAATAATATAAATTTGCTCTAGTTTTAATTGTCATGTTCCCGAAGTTGAGTATCCAGGCCAGTCCAGCCCTGTCCGACCCGACTGCGAAGTTAAGGAATAGCATATATAGATAACCTATTTTGATGCTATAAAACTCATCTTAAAGTGTGTATTTCGATCAGGCATATATCTAAAATTGAGACTTTTTTTGTAATTACTTAGAAACTCCTCATAGCATCTTTAGAGCTGTGCTAACTTTTCACGAGATAACAGTGGCTCATTCCCAAGCTTGCATAGTGCTGCATGAAGGCAACCAGGGCACTCTGAGGGAATGAGATGGATTTTCTCTCCAGATTATATTCATGATGGATATTTATTTTGAAATTAGATTGATTTCTTTACCAAGGTTGTATTAATTATACATCAAAGGATTTTTACAGCCATATTGACATGAAGTCCCTCTTGAAAATGGGATGCCACATCTCAAGGGCTAACCATTCATGAATTTATATTCAACAAATATGGTGCTAGACAAATCAAGGTTGATTGAGCCTATTCAGTAGAGACCGATGTGATTTTAGTTCCTTTGTCTCAGTCTGGATTGATACATCACTAGATGTATGCATGTTTATATACAAATATAGTTATTACATGCATTTGTTTATATGCATATATGCGTATCTATAAAATGAAGAATGTGGATTCAGTCTGCTCTAATTTAAAGTGCCTTGAGATAACACTTGTTACGAACTGGTGCTATACAAATAAAGATTGATTGGTTGATTCTCTTCTCTTTGTTGAGAGTTATCCTACTATTAGTTCAGCACTAAAACTCCTGCTTAATTTGGACATTTCTCATGGAGTTGCTTTAAAAGACAAAGTGAGATGTAGCCCATTACACACTGAGCACATGCTTCCATTTTTTTTTACACACAACTATGCCACAGATTTAGACTTCACAGTTTTCTTCTAAAAACATGACATGAAAATAAAAATGAGTGTGCACTGATGGCGACCTTCATGATTCTGATGGAAACTGGACTTTTTCACAAATGCACAAGATAGCTTAACGCTCTGTGTTAAGTTAAGGTTAAGGAAGTTAAGGTAACACTTATATGGCTTTTCCTCTATGTGGTATCTGCTCACCTTTGATTAACTTTACTTGAATGATTTGGTTTTACAGTAGTGATTGTGTCTAGTACCTTGTTTGTTTTATACCTTTCAAGCAAGTTGAGCCTGGACAAAACATGACACTCTGGGACACTGCTGACCTCTAAATGGTCAGAGCATTGTTACAGGTTGATCAGATCAGATGCATATTCATGGAAGTGAAACACTCTGTTTTCAGCTCTTGACGGCTGACTTCCCAAGCTTTCTTCCTCTTTAAACAGTTTGCTGTTTTGCTACTTATAGTCTTCAAACACATTGATCTCCTCTGTTGTTGTGAGGATACTGCTGCAGCTATGCTACAACAACCCTGCCACACTTACAGATGTGCTATTAAAGTCTATACTGTAGTAAAAGCAGAGCAGGTAAACACCAAACTGTGAGCAGTCAAACCAAGTTGGCAAACACCACAGATGTAAAAGCACCGTTTGGGATATGTACTTTGTTAATGGGTACACTGCATAGCTGTCAAGTCTCCCGTTTTGGCTGGAAAACTACCGTATTTTACCCCTCTTTCCCGCTGTCCTCCCGTATTACTATTTTCCTGTAATTCTCCTGTATTAAAAAAAAACATTCCTCTGCCTCTGCTCCTAACTGAACACTGTCACTAGCCTTGCAAGAAATGCCACCTGCAGTAGCCTGGGTGGCAGTTGTGCCGACAGTGGGAACAAACCCGGGACAACAGAGGAGAGAGACGGATGGATGTGAGGAGGGAGAAATCATTCCTGCCAAAAAAACAAAGACGTCCTGTAAATATCTCGAAAAATGGGACAGCGAATTTTCTTTCCTAAAGAGGAGCAGGGTGGGGCACAGTCACGCGTTCTGTAAGATTTGTAACTGCGACTTTAGTGTCTCCCACGGGGGAAGGAACGACATAAGTCAACATGAGAAATCCACCAAGCACAACCGCTGGCTAAGAGCAAGTATGGCACCCTGTGGTATGGCAACATACTTTTGTACATATTTAAAGACAATAAGGTAAATCTTTATCTTGGTTTTTAGCACTTGTTGATTTTTCTTAATGTAAACAAAGTGAGCATTCCTTTTTTAATCAGAAGCCACTATATTAAATTCTTGGTTGATTTACAGTACTTGAAAATAGTTTAAACTTGCTTTAAAAATGACCTCAAAACTGCATTTATATTATGTCAATAGTGTAGAATATACTGCCACAAATACACTCCTTCCATAAAAGTGTTAAAGGGTACAAAGTCAGCAACAAATCTGTATAATAAGTCATTAGTAAATGCCAGAGAGCTACTTGAGTAAAAATAAATATAATGAAATGTAAGAAATGTAAATGAATGAAAATAAAATGTAGCCTTCATGTTTAAACTTAAAGACAAGCAATGTGAAAGATGTAATGTGTTGACTTGTGAATGAACTGAAAATATGTCAAATAAATAAATGTGCTTCATATACTCTTTTGTGTTTTCATTTTGGCTTTATTATAATGTAGGGATGTTCACAGCATTACAATGACAACAAAGGTAGGCCTATCAGATTCTGATCATCTAACTAATTAGTAAGCTGTTGACAGGTTATTTTTAGATATCTTGTACTCCTGTCTTAAAATGTAAGGGATACTGGAGCTTGGTTGGGGTGGTGGGACAGCTCACAGCATGCGCTGGAAAATGTCCCTTATTTTCAAATCCAAAACTTGACAGGTATGGTACACTGGCCTATGCAATATTCTTAAGTTATCTGTAACAGCTCCTTCATTGTAAAGTGTTACCCGATTTTAGTGTGTTGTTTTGTTTTGGGGGCATTTTATTTCTTTCTACATATGGATCCTCTTGATATGGTAATCCTAGATCTCTTCTTCATCTTAAATCCACCTTTCACCACTGCCTCTGCAACTATACCACTTGTTTAAAAAATGTGCTAATTCACCTCTCACTGAAGTCTTCTTTTAGCTCACTTTTGGCTCTGCTACACATTACTTCATCCTGGCAGTGACAAAGTGACTCACTGTAGACTGAAGTGTTTCCAGCTCATTATAGCTACAGTTTAACCTTGACAAGAGAGACAAGGGCAAAGTGCCCATCTGTCAGTCAGACACATGGTTGTTTGGTCAGTTGGTCAGAGCGTCAGACCCTGGGAGACAGCGAGTGGAGCAAGAGAACAAGTAAAGATCTAAGAAGGGATATTACTGCCCATGTAGAGGGGGGGGGATATGTGAGGTGAGGTCAGGCTAGGGGTACGCTGGGACTCTCATTAAATAAGTACAGCCCTGTGGTCAAAAAGCTGTGAAAAAAATGTGACAAGGTCGCTGAGCTTGTCAGTGGAGGACGCTGAGAGAGAAGTGTGAGCTAAGCCTCAGTCTGCTTCTCAAACTATCAAAGACGCGATAAAAAAAGATGATGAAAACAAAAAAAAGAATCAGAAATGACTTTGATTTATACTGTCTCAGACCTCTTCCTGTGATATGGCATTTTGTGACATGAGTGCCTCTCGCATTCGCACGTTTCTGTTTTTCCAAGTGCGGCACATTAATATTGGCAGACTCGGCTGGCAGCTCTGAAAGGTCCAATCGGTGTGGAACAGTGTTTTAATGGGGATCAAATGGAACAAGCTCAAACAAACAAACATTAGGCTGAGCGTTAATGAGGTTGGCTGCACAAAGTAAATGACCAGCGCAAGCCTGCTGCGTCCCTCGCTGTCTGTCGTGGAGCTGCACTGCCTACCATTTTATAATCAACCTGATGACAGGAGTTGACATGCTCCATTTCTACAATGGGTGAGAATGTGAAAGAGTGTGCCAATATCATTCATTATGTCAAATGTGTGTAGCCATATCTGTATCAGCAGTCAGAACAGTCAAGCAGAAGCCTCCAGTATGTTAATAACACAAATGCAAATAGCTTTATCCAAACATGACAAGATTCTCGGGGACAGCGCTGACATGTGCATGCAATGTGCTACATGGAAGGCAGTGATGGCAGCTGTAACACACTTTCACTGCAAGAAGGGGCCTCAATGTTTCAGTGAGGGATTGTAAAACTTATTTCAGAGGTAAAGCCTTCATTAAGACCCATTAGGAGCATGAGGAATTGGAATGGGCTTAAACTGATCCCCACATATCTTGTGAAAGTTTTTCATTATCCTCGTCTGTTATTAAATCGAGAAATGACTGGGAATTGTGCTGCTTCTAGGGAATTAATTGTAATATTTGCAGAATGAACAAATGAGAAAGTGTATTGAGGGGGCGGAGCCTTTCAGACACATATCTGGCAGGTGATTGGATGATCATTCCATCAATCTGGATTTATTGCAGGCCAATCAGATAATATGTTAGATGGAAACCACTGCTAAAACAAGCTCTCATTAAAAATTCAATTTTTACTGATAAAGGTTGAAAAAGGGTTGCATAAATATTTTCTAGAAAGGTTAAAATTGTATGGAAATCTTTTGTGATGACTGATGACATCACATCCTGTTGAGTCACTTCCTGTTTACATTCTTTTCCTGGTTCTTCAGAGAGGTAAGGCTAACACATGAAAAAAGCATCACAGAGGTAATGCCATCAGTTCATATAAATTATGTTAAGGATGTTTAAATACACATGAAAAAAGTTTTGTTAAAATTACTTTGATCCGTTGTTGAAAAGTAAAGTTTAATCACCAGCTGAAAACATTTTAGAAACTGCTACGTAATGTGTAATGGTGATGTAAGTTTATGTGTATAGTCACTATCAACACTGAGTTTCAACTCACTGCATGAAAACACCACAGGCATTGCGCTTTGGCCTGCACTCACACTGCTCCTGCCGCAACTGAGTTGAAATGTAATTCATCTTAATAGCCATGCAGTTTCACAACAAGCACACCTGTCCACAATGGACAGAATGGATTAACTTAGTAACACTTTATGGCTTGTTTTGATTATTTTGATTAAATATTGCCACCTAAATACAACACTGGTGTTTCACTGAGTTCGCATTGCGTGCTCAACTGTGTGCATTAGCAAGTGAGCTGTGTGAGATAGTACAGTTTTTTTTTATGTTTTTATTTTGTGTTATTTGAAGTTCAATTTGGTAGTAAATACACTTTCCACAGCCAGTTTGCTAAACTCTGAAGGAAAAGAACAGGCGCAGATTTTGGACTGTAAACTGCTGCATAGAGCTCAGTGTAATGTTAGGGTTAGCTTAGACAGAAAACAATGTTAGGGGGATTGCATACTGAACTGGACACTTATGCAATGCTTTACTTTCCTAATAGGAAGCTCCTATTGTTTTGGAACTGCTCCAGCACAAGGCTTCCCCGATATGCCCATCAGGTCGGCTTTAAGGAGAATGACTACAAAGGGGCTTGCCATCATAAGATTAAAGCATTATACATGTGGACAACCACCTCAATGCTGTTCTGTTAGTTTGCTTTCCTTTCAAATTTAGTGAACAAGATAGACCTCTTGGCCCCATCTCAGTTCTCTTCTAACAAGAGCAGGGCTTATCAGAATGGCAGTGGCTTAAGTATTTACGATGAGCTTCACACAACCCAGTATCAAAATCACTGAACTTTCTCTTTAAGCACAAATATAGCTCAATCCGTGTAGTCGGTGTAGCAGCAAGAGCTGTTGCCTCCAGCAAGACGATTGTTGCATCCCCTCCACAGGCGAACAGGGCTTTTCTTTGAGAATTTGCTTGTTTCCCTCATGTGTGTATTGGTTTTCTGAGTGTGTGTGACTTGGCATTTGTCTGCACGTCAGCCCTGTGATTGGTTGGCAAGCAGTCTAGAGTGCATCCTGCCTCTCCCACAATGGCTGCTGTATTGGGATCCAGCCCTTCTGTAACCCTTATGGGAGTAAGCTTTTAAATAATATGGGTGGATATTCATATTTAAAACCAAGCTTTTGTTGCCTCTCTGATTGGTCTGCTCACAACTAATCAGAAAACCCCCTCCCATTGTAACCACTGATGGGCTATCTCTATTAGACAAATTAGACAAACTTTCACATAAACCAAGTCATTTGAGTGTACCATTGTCATTGTCAGTTGTGACCATAATTAAGTTTCTGAGCACTGTTAAAAGCTGAGTTCCATAAGCTATCTACATAATAACCCATGACTATTATGTCAACTGTTTCCTAAATTAAAGGTTTATTTTAGCTGAAGGCAAATTCACAACTGCAAATCAGCCCATCCATGTTTGTGAGATAAAAGAAACATGTTTAATGCTGACAATAAGCAATATTCTGATAATGTTAAGTAGCCAAAATGCCACATGCTAACAAACTGGTTGATGTTGTATTGCTTGTAAATAATGATGCACAATTTGATATTGATGTTGCTTTTTGTGTAACATTAAGAAATTAACTATTGCAATGCTAGCACCTAGTTTATATGCTGTAACAGGACAGCTAATTGGATTATATAGAATGATTTTGAAATGTTGCTGGGGTTTTGTCATCATACTTTCTTACTGTACATATTTCTTTTTGTTTGATTGAAGCCAAGGTCATCAAAAAATGAAACTGAGAGATATTTTTAATAGTTTTGAATGAGATGGAGCCCAGTGACAGCAGGTTTTGTCCAGCCCAGAAATGATAACAGAGTAGGATTGAGATGGTTAAAAGAACAACTGATGTCTTAAGTATTCATGGATGTTTAGTAAGGAGGGGAGCCTCATGTTGCCCATGGGCCACCACTCTATTACCTATTGCCTACGTCATGTCTTTCCTGTCTACCCGGTTTGTTTTAAGGAAACACAAATCTGCTGAGTTAAATTGTATTCTGTAGCCATGAAGACTCCCATCATACTTACTTACAAAGCCTCTAATAGAGGTTTCTGCACAATAGGTTTCATTTGTACATAAAGTCCCGAAGAGTGATGAAGTTTGACCTTGATAGCGACAATCAAATGCCACCTGCTTCTTACAACATATATTCCAGCATGCATTGATATGCCCTGCGCAGAGAGAGGAGTTTATGACCTGCATGATAGCTGGTATCTAAGGGCATTTTCAGGTTCATATTTCTGTTGAACATATTTTACTTCTACAGAGTATAACCACCTACAACAACTGGGCTACATCACTTTGCACTTAACAGCACCTACTGCTGTCAGATGACTAAAGATGTGTGTTAAAGGCTCTGTTAACAGCGCAGGCCAATTTCAATTTGTGCAAGATCAATACTGCTTTCACATGGGCTATCCTCTTCTGTTTTTTTTCTTTTACCCGTCTTGTGTCCCGAACAAGGCAAGATAAGAAACATCAAATTACATCTCTCAATCCTTTCCAAATCAAATTAGATTTCAGTGGTATTATAGCTCTGCCTGTGTATGGGTCTCCTAATCCAATCATGGAGTGCCAGAGCTTACTCCTGCTCTGTCCAAGACAACATGCACAGAATCAAATGGTTTATTTGTGGAGAATTTATGAATGAAGCAATCACAGAGAGCTCTCCTTCTTGTGGAGAAAGACCCAAAACACAATCAACCAAGAGGGGACCGACTGGGATATGTGTTGGTGTGACTCATGTATGAAGTGTGCACTTGTATATCTAAGGACGCTCTTTTGAAAAGTGCCATTGCTCTGGCTCCGGATACCAAATTAGATGAAAAAATCAATTTGATATGTATATTTTCATAGGGATTGGTCAAAGCACACAGCTGGACAGGGGACTTATTTGGTTGGGTAGTGCATATTTCTGCCTCTCAAAGATCAATCTGTCTTATGAAACACTTACTCTTGTTTGGGTTCCTTTACTAAACAGAGGGATAGAACGTCTGTTTCCTTCCTCCTCACAGGTGACTACTTCAGGCTCTGAGTTAAGGAGAATTACTGCTGATGAAAGATGATTGATTAAAAAAAGAACATTGGATTAAAATCAATAGGTGCACTGCAAAGCTCAAGCAGGATTTTATTGTTTCAACTCTGTGGACTGCCCCAGCTACATTTAGCCATTGATTTATCGAGCCCTTTTTTGTGCCCTGGTGGCAGATTTTAAGCAAAAGGGAAAATATTCATGAATGTTTAAGTATTTTACTGACTTGGAGAAATTACCAGAAGCAAAGCCAAATGAAGAAACCATTATAAGTGTTCAGAACACCTGTGTGGCTCTACTTGGGCTTGGACAATGCATATGGCTGCCACTTCCTGGGCAGAGGCATGGTCAAAACAGAGCGTAGTCACCCTGAAATTTGTATTAGTCCTCCCATGAGCCATTTCAAAATTCTAGACTATGATTGGCTACTTGGCATATCTGAGGTGTGTATTATTTAATGCTGGCTGTGCAACAACAATCTCCTGTTGACTTTTTTTTGCTTATTGCTGTTTGATGTATACATTTCTAATTTGTGAGAACTAGAAATTGTTAACCTGACACCAGATGAATCATTCAATATACTTTACTTGCCCATCTGGAGCCAATAGAAAGTGTATTGAGGGGGCAGAACATTTCAGAAACATATCTGGCAGGTGATTGGATGATCATTCCATCAATCTGCATTTATTGTAGGCCAATCAGATATCTAAGATGGAAATCACTGCTAAAACAAACTCTCATCAAACCTGACAGAAGTGGAGCAAAAAACATTTATTATAGAGAAGTTTGGTTGTTTTGAAATTGTTTTATTTTTTTATGAAGTAATGTGCTAACGATCTGGTCAAACTTCTTCTGAAGCTGTTAGCATCCATACTAATCCCTGAATGTGCAGTCACATTTCCCTGTCCTCTTGGTCGTAACCTGTTCCTCTTCCTGCTCTTAAAGCAGTGATTCCTAACCAGGGGTATAGGGGTACAGAAGCACATTGCAGGGGATACGTGGAAACATTTAATAATTAATTTTCCAACTTGGAAGTACTGAGATAAGCCTGTCAAAAACAGTAAGTGTGCACTACTACTAGTTTCACTTTGGCACATGTTAATGTCTTTTACAGACACTTCCGAATGTTTGGTGCTCTGGTGTCACTTTAAATTGGTTGGTTTCATTGACTTATTTACCAGCACTTCAAGGAAAGCACTGAGTCTGCAGTGGGTCCATAGAATTAGATGTGAATCCATATAAACCTGGATGATTAAGTTCTACTTTTTAAGAATCATCAGCATGTATGAGTGAGGAGGTACTCAAGGTATGACTAAAAGATTCATGGGGTACAAAGACAAAAAAGGTTTGGAACAACTGTTCTAAAGGATGCTGATTGTGCCGTGTCGCTTCAGGCCACTCACAATCGGTACAGATTGGAGCTTGACAAGATGGATCAACCTGATTACTGACATTAAGTCAGGCATGGTCAGCTACTGTGCAAGGTTATGAAAACATGGATCTGGACTAAAAGAGATCTGAAATGAACAGGTGTGCAAGTTTACACTTAGTTCTTCTTTATATTAATTTGAATGTTTTATTTTTTTAAGACAAGGCGTGATGAGGCTTGGGTATTTATTCATTTAATTTATTAGTTCATTTTTTTTGTTGCAGGTGATTTAAAAAAAAATCAAGATTTTATTTCCCCCTGACTTGATTGGACACTCATTTGACTTCAATATTTTGCTTAGTTCTGAAATATTTGGACAAAATGTAGGCTAACTCGTTGAATGTCAATTTCTCTCATTTGCTTCTTTTTTTTTTTTTTTTATAAAAGCAATTTAAATCAGATATCAAGTTAAGGTCGTATCTCCTAGCCCTTGAAGTGTTGTGAGTATACTGTTAACTTCTGTTCATACATAACAGTAGCAAACAATTCCAATAGTTTGTATGTTTTTACATGAATACTTTGTGCATTGTTAGTATTCACATTTGGGTGTATTTAGAAAAATCTAAACTTCAACCTTTCACATGTGGTGGGGGGCAGGAAACAATATTAATCCTGAAGGGTGGGGGTAGGTGGATATGAGAAGCAATGGAGAACCACTGGTTTAAATTGTCCACATCTGTACAACGTGCTACAACCACACAAACATCTGTCAAACTGGGATGGAGTCATGTTTTATTGGTCAAATGGAAACAAGATTGGTGTTTTAGTTCAGTGAGTTACCACGTAAACTAATGAACTTTAACCATGTACGTTTATGGCTGTGTTTGGATTTGTTAGATTTTTCATTAAATAGCTGATCAAACAAAAAGATAAATAAATAAATATGATCGATAAACCATGTCTTTGGCTGCAACAAAAGAGCTAGTTATTGTACCATTTTCATATGCTGTAAAATAACCTGTCCAAAGAGCCCCAAAATCATAAAATCCCTGGCTCCAGGGCTTGAATCTTCATTACAGAGAGATAAACAAAGTATGTGTCATCCCCTCTCAAACAAATTGTATTACCGCAAAAAAAATGCTGAAATTTTCTTCAGTACACAATGATGTTTTTTTATAAGCTGACAGAGCAGAGCACCAGTAGTAGAAAAACTCTAACTCCTGCCAAATGGTGCACATCATCTCCTCTCTTACTTCCTCTACCTTTCTTTGCCAGTCATTGTAATTTAAATTGAATTAATGCAGACAGGACCTCATAGATAGATATATAGATATATAGATATATATATATATATATATATATATATATATATATATATATATATATATATATATATACATATATATATATATATATATAGATATATATATATATATATATATATATATATACATTAGAGTTGAAGTAACACATGTCTTAGATTACGATGGAGATGCTACTACCGAAGTCCTTCCACTTTGCAGCTGTAGCAAGCACATTTTAAAGGGTCCTTTACAAACATTCTTTTAATTTCAACCTGAGCTTTTGAACTCATGAGGCAGCTCAGTAGGCTGTGTGTTGAGTGCTGAGCTGCTCTGTGCTGCACTATAGAAATAGTCTAAGTGGGCAAACATGTGCACCATCAGAAAGGACAAAAACATCTCAGATCCATTTTCTTCATCCTTTTACAGAGACAAATGGGATTAAAGGGAAAAGGGAATCAATCAGGAATATAAAGATAGAAAAAATCTACTAATTTTAAAGAGATGAACTAATTAAAAAAATCTGGATCTGTAAATCAATACTAATGATTTTTTTTAAATTTTTTGCTACTATTTTACTGACATCTTAAATGTGCAATTTTATCTAACTAGGTAAGCCTTCAATATCCATAAATGGCGGACCTGTGAGCTGTCAGCTTGTCTTTTACTTCTGCACCTCAGAGATATGTCATCATCTACACTCGACTGTGCTGAGAGCATGTCACATTTCATAAGAAAGGGTACAAATCCTAAAGCCCCATTCACACATTCCTGTTTCTCATGGCGATTATGCATGCTTGTCATAATCCTGATGAAGCGCGCTTTGGATGTGGTGGATCCGCTGCTTGATCTGGATCAGCATTGTAGTCTTGGACGAACGCCGGGGAACAGGGAAGGGTCCTGACTGTTTTGATCTGTTCAAAAATGTTGTAGTATAGCAGGGTAAGCCTACTGCAGTCCTAAGGTAAACGGTATTAGCATGGCATGTACGGGGCACAATCGGGCTGATCGTGGCTCAATCCTGAAAGCTTTCTGAGGACGACTGACAAGGACTTATCCATTTGTACTCCAACAGTGTCCCCTTCAAGGCGACAGGGCTCAATCAGGACTTACGTGATGCAAACTAGGCTCAAAGAGGACTGACATCATGTCAGGATGGATGGAAATTCATGGAATCCTGTTTGTATCGTTGTATTGACCGAATTGAAGCAGGACGAATGCCCCTGAAGCACTGTAGAAGCATTGTAGAAGCATTGTAGAAGCATTGTAGAAGCATTGTAGAAGCGTTACTGATGGTGTATTTACGGGGTGTGTCCACAGGAGACAGTAACTTCTTCCCATATCATGCCGATCAAACCAGCCTTGCTAATTATGTACAGTCGTGCACAATCTCCATGAGAAACAGGAATGTGTGACTTGGGGGTATTTGTGTTCAGCAGAAAGTAAAGGAGAATCTGATGCTTTTGTTAAAAACATGCAGGAGCTGCTGTGCAACTAAACTGGTTGCTGCCTAGCAAGCATTTACTTAGATACTAACAAATACCAATTAGCACTGGTGCCATCAAAGTATGTGTAAAGTGCCGCCAGCTAGTGGTGTTAGCATATGGGTCAAGAAACAAGATGGCAAAGTGATACAAGTTTTAATGGATGTTTATTCTGTTTAGGTAGTTGTATCCTGTTGTTAGGGTGTTATCTCTGCACATTAAGCTTCAGTAGTTTATTTTAGTGTGAACTGTAGTAATAGTAGTCATCACAGTAAAATGTTTTTTTTAAAGAAAAGTTACAAAAATTATCTTATTTGTACGATAACTTGGCCCTCTGTATGATCAATAATTCAACAAAAGGTTAAATGTACGATAATTTGACAGTTTCATGAACATGTGGTTGTAATAGGTCTACCCCCAGTCTGACAGACAGTTATTTGGATCAGCTGAGAAAGGAGGAAAAATATTTTGAGAGGATGCATTTTGCAAGGGAACACAAAAGTCTTCCTAAAAAACTCTCACTGTGACCCTTAAGGGGTTCTGTTTATGTTATTTAGTATTCTTGAAGAAAAAATGTTTATTTCAAGACTACTCTTTTAAGTAGTTTTGAAAAGTTAATGTTGGCCTACTGTCTAAAATAAATTTCACTAAGTGAAGTAAGATTGCTCTTTATCTCCTTGTCAGTTATTCTGAATAGCCTATGGTTTCATAAAAATAGCCTCAGGGTGGCATGATTAATTTGATTAGTTTGTACCTGTTATTTTTTCAAAGGGGAAACATGAATGTAACACAGCTGAGTTGGAGCCTGGTTGGGGATCGGAGCTGCTGATGAGGGGCGGGCTGGTGAATGACCACAAAAGCGCCCATAGGACACTAACCAGAGTGATCAAATACGACTTTCGTGCAACAGGAAGTTTGTTATTTTGATTATGACGGGTGTACAATAATTTCCCCCGAAATATGATAATTATGAGTCTTTGGTATAATTCTATATTTCCCATCTGGCAACACTGTGGAGTATGTTCTCTGCATGCAGTCATGGGTTCTTTCTGGACACTCTGGAGTCAGAGTCATTCCACAGACAAAAACATGCTCATTAGGTTAACTAATGACTTCATATTGCCCTTAGGTGAGCTTGAATTGTCTGTCTCTCTATGAAGCCCTGCAATCTGGTGACTGGTGCTCCCCTGAAAAGTGTAAGCAGTACAAATAAAGTTGGAAACAGTGTTGTTTAAGTTTCCCAGAAAAAAACTTAGCCTGAAAAGGAATACTGGTTTTGTATTGTTTATTTTAAATTAAAGCATCATATTGCAAGAGGATGAAAACACACCAATAGTATAAGACAGAAAGACCAGGCTTGATGTCATAATTATTGACATCGTTAATCTGTGTGACTTAATAACCTACAATGGCCATTAGAGAATGCAGAAGAGCTCTGTGTCATGACAGATTAATGCACTGTACATGACTCTGGGTACCATAGCTGCCAGCCCCTGCAGTTAACCACCATACAGTCTCTCTGCGCACTGTTGTTTTGATTAAAGCCTTTTTGTAACTCTTTTTAACACTTGCAGTGAAATGAAGAGGTATTATCTCTGTGGCAGGTGGAGAGCAGAGAAAAATGGACTGTACTGTTACCATTCGGATTGCAGGCTGTCCTTCCTTGCAGTAACATCAGCATGTGTTTGCAGCAGAATTAATCCATCTGACAGGAACATGCTGAAACAATGTAACATGTATGACGAGTAGGGATAACCATCTGTGTTGCAACCAATAATCTAGACAAAGTACCAGCATATAGCCAGCAGTCATTGATGATAAATTGCCATATTTAAATCAAGTTGCTTCCTTGCTCGTTTTTTCTTTTCTGCATCATCGACAACACGTGTAAATGTTTTATGTTCAGGGCTCAGCAAGCTGCAATTTATGGAGCACATCATTAGACCATATGTTGGTGAGCGGCCTGAATGCTAATGTCATCTGTGTTGCCGCACGCTTGTGTATGCGGTTGTGAGTGTGTGTATGCATTAAATAATGATAAACAAAATTCATAAATCCTTGACACCATTCCCAACTGTACTACTGTAGCACAACAAATGTCTGATGTGAATTTTGAGTCTTAGAACGATCTCAGTAAGTTTAATGTGCAAGCTGACATTAATGTATTCAGGCACATACTTAGTTTCTCATTAGTTAGAACAAAAGTAAGGTGCTTCTATATTCTGGGCATGAATCTGATGCCTTTTAAAGATAAATCGTTCATTTGTTTTATTCAGGCTCAGGTACACAAAAATGCATTGTTACTTGGTAATGAATAACTTACTGATTGCTTCTTTCCCAGAACATGAATGACTAACTTACTGCTAAGTAGGAATACAATGGAAATTTTTGCCAATCACCCCAGGAACACCTAAAGAAATCATTGCTTGCCAAAAGTTTAACAAATAAATAATTTGTTACTCAAATAATTAGGCTTCTGTATAGGTTGAGTAACTATCTAACTGCTAAATAATGTGGGGATAAATTATTTTCTAGGTTAAGATGGCAAATAATGAGTGACAAGCAACTCTTTTATAGAGGGCACCATGAGTCACTTACTGCTAAGCACCAGAAGTGCAATGAATAACAGACTGCTAGCAAGCAGCAATACAAATGATATGAATATCTTGGGAACTAACAAGAAACTACCAGCTAGAGAACAAAACTAGTGCGAACAGTTAAGTTGGAGTCTGAAAAAATGAAGGTATTTCTAGACCATCAGGAAACAAATGTCAGTCAAAATGCAAGCTAACAAAGGACGAAATGGATACCCAACTGCAAGTTAACTTGGAAACTGTCATACTACTTAGTGCTGGATTTTTAGGGCTCAAAGGGATAAATAACTGTTGGGTACCCAGATAGCAAATAACAGCTAGCTAAATAAGGGAAATAATAAATAGCCTAACTTGATGCTAGCTTATTGAAAAACAGTGCCAGAGAGACCAATTTTACTTGAGTTATTGTAAGAATCCATATTATATTGACTCTGTCGCCTATACTGTCCATTTATTAGAAGGACGATATCGGACTGCTCAATGAATATAGAATGCAGTTTGTTTCAATGGAACGGCGCTGCATGGCGCTTTAGCGTGCAGTGGAATTTGGGGGGAAGATTCTGGCTTTTGCTCTCTAGAGGCCTCTATGGCCATTGAGTGTAACTGCACAGTCTTAAAACAGAGGGCCTCACACTAACAAGCATTTGTTGACATACAGATGGAGGAGAAGCAAGGTGACGGGACGTACCACGAGACAAATGAACCATGTGGACAGATAAGGAACAGTCTGAATCATGTTTCTTTTCGAATAAATCATCATGTTCTTACAGGCCCAACAATAACAGGGCAAAATAAGCAAAAGTTGGACATCCCTCCTTGGCTTCCAGCTCACATCAGCTAGTGAATGCCAGGCCAGTGTTTATCTCTGTCTTGGCATTTAGCTTGTAACTTTCCCGCTTTCCTTTTTCATCTCTTCCTATAAAACTTTTCTTTTCTTGGGTTTTTAGCTGCTTCCGCCATGAGCAGTACTCTATATTTAGCTTTATTCTTTGTCTTCTTGTTTAACGGCAGGTGGTATCCAACGTCAAAGAAGCATTACCACCACCCACTATGAAGGAGTGTGAGTCAGAGGTCCCTATTCCATTAGGGAAAATAAGTGTATATTTACTTAACTTTATTCTGTTGATTAAATCTGTTTCAAATATTTTTAAAAGATGCTTTTTATCCTCCTTTTCCCAATGTTTAGCTTTCGTCTCAAGAGGAAAGTGACGTATGCTGTAAAGCAGTCAAAGCAGTAAAAATTTGTAGCTTTTTTGGTGCGATGTGTTCCCACCATCCACATCAGAGTTACAGAGTGCCAGTGAAGGTTGATACAGACCCCTCAGACCATAACAGAGGTGTCATTCAACCTAAGGTGATGTACCATCACAATGACTCTGTAAGTATTATGTTAAGGTGGAAAAAACTATTTAGTGTTGGTTTAATAAATACTTTCTCTCTTATTATCTTAAGTTTTTCCCATGGAACTGAAATGCTGTTTTCTGATTTATGCACACATCTAATGAACTCACATTTTTCCTGAGGACAGACAGGGGTTCCAGAGCTAGTAGGCTTGACTCATTGGTGGTTGTTTTGTTTAATTAAGAGCACTCTGGTAGACTAATATTACATTATGGGCCTTGATGGACCAGTAATTAATTGCTAAATGACCAGAAACTGATTATTTAGTTTAGTTAACCAGTTATTCAATAGGTAACTACATTCAAGTAAAGATAACCAAGGAAGTACATAACAGCCAAAATTTAGGGAATGTTTGCTGCTCAGCCACATAGCCAAGTGGGAAATTAACTACAGGATAACCTGGCCAGTAAAAAGTAGCTTAACCCTAGTTAAGGGACACAGAAATAACTGTGTTGGTTAGCTCCTTACTTAGAAAGGATATTACCAACAAACAGAGCTAAAACTAACATGGTAACTTGGCAAACAAAGTAACCAATCACTAGTAGGGAACAAAGAATAAGCCTCCTGCTAGTTAAACAGCAAATGAACATCTCATGGGTAGATAACAGGAACTATGTAAGTCCTTTCTAATTAACCAAGGAAAAATCATCATGGTTTATAAGGAAATGAGGTGCAACCTTTTGATTCTTTGGACCATATGAAAATGTTTATTTTTTTAGTTGGGTTAAAGCGAAGAATGGGAAAGATTTAGTTGTGCCATGAGGAATCCACATAAGCAGAGACAATTATAATCTGCTGATTGACAAGAGTGTTCCTGGAGCAGCTCGTTCGAGAGTGGTTCTTGGAACATATTAATTTTTCATTCTGCTGTGAACTCGCTTTGGCTGCGAAAGTTCATGACCTCTCATGTAGCTGTCTGTCAATTTAATACAGCAGTTACACTTATTTTTTTCAGACTTGTGAATAATCCTGACCTGCTTCTAGATCTCCTGGGGGATTTAAATGATCTTCCTGTCACCTCTGCTTGTCCTGCCATGAGGCTTCTCAAATCTGTTGAAGTCCATAAAAAAGTAGTGACTTACAGAGCTTGTATGACATTATGGGGTGCTGTTTTTGTCAAGAAATCCCTGCTTACAAAAAAACTTTTTGAAGGAAAAAAAAACAGCTGCAGAATCAAAAAATATGTTCCCTATAATGTTAAACCTCGATCCTGGTAGAGGTCATACCTAAACTGAGCTTATTAAACCTTGAGCTGAGAACACGATGGATGGTTTTCAAACAGGCTACCATTAGGACCACAAACTCATGACCATTTTAACCCATTTTTCACACTGGAATTCTTTTAATCCACAAATTAGTATTTGGCCAGGTCACAAGACAAAACACTTAACTTTTGTAGATTTTGAGTGGATACACAACATACATAAACCAGAGAATAACATGATTGCATGTGGCTCTGGTGTCACTTCCTCAGGTGATTTGTTCAGTTCTCAGTTCAGTCGAGATGTGCACACCCACTGCACCACGGTGCCGATGCCTGAATCACTCAGTGGCCCCCTTCACATGGGTAGTTTTCCTCAATCTGATTGAAATTGATCGGATTAAGTGAATCTGATTCGATCTATATACATGAACTTTGAGTAAAGAGTTCCACTTTCAAACCGCGTTTGCATGGCCCCTGCTGAATCAGATTGTAGTGTTTTTTTGACATGCGCAGAAGGTCACTCTGCCACTACCTGCAAATGTGTAAGAGAAGAGGAGGAGCACTTCCTGCTTCCTGTTTACCTCTAGAAAGATGGATCCATGTCGTGTTTTTTGTTGTTTTATTATTGTGTTATTATGGTTAGATTTATTTGAGGCTCTGAAGTCATCTTTAACTCTTGCAGGGTTTCTATGAAAAAGTTTGTTTCCTCCACTGTCCAGTTTTTCTGTTTGTTCACCATGTTTGTTTGGGTACACTCTGCGTACTTCACTACGTGCCTCTTACGTACTACGGAGCACCAGTGCGGACCGAACAATCCTCTCTATCAACCCAATCCGCTCCACTCAGCTGTTTACATGAAGCATGGAGCGGATCATCAATCGGCGTAGACTACCTCTTACAATTCAATCCGATATACATTCAGATCCGGGTGAATCAGATTGGCCAAGGTGTTTACATGAGACATTTCTTATCTGATTGATCTTTCAATCTGATTGTAAATAGGATTTTTTGACCCATGTAAATGGGGCCAGTGATACTCACTCTCTTCCCGAGTCAGTCGGTGAACGAAGCACTCAGTGAACTTCACTCTTATGAATTATTTTCCTCTGAGGGATACACTTTCTTGGGGAATGTTGCTCCCTGTTGTTTTAACAGATTCAGCACCAAGATAAACTTAAAAATTAAGACTCACCATCTGTAGCAGGTATAGGCAGGAGCAGTGGAGGGAGATTGGAGTGTGTTGTGCTCAAGTATACCTCGGAAAAAACAAACTTTATTTAAAACTTCTTCTATATCCCCACCACAATTCACATACAGTTGGACACAGCATGTAACAAGTAGTGTATAAAATCCATAGTCTGAGAAATGTGTGACTCGTGTGCATGTTCAGTGTGAATCCTTCACTGAATGTACTATAGTCTGACTGTTCAGTAAATGTATCAATCACTGAATGTCGTACTGCAGGAGACACTGAAACAGGAGTCAAGCCATATAAACATAAATACACACCTCTTGTTTTAACAGATTTAGTTTCTAGAACACATTATGATTAGCAGAGTATAAATATCAAAAACTAAAAGAAGTACAAAATAAAACAACAAAACAACTTTTAAGCTTTTACTTCGCAGGCTATTTGATAGTTGTCAAATTGTTATTATAGTTGCATTGTCATGTGATTTTTAAGGCATAATTTTCACTTGAACTGTCAGTCGCATCCTTTGAAAGTCATTAATATGTCAGTGAACTGAACTGAAACCTGAACTGTTCAGCCCTCTATCAGTTCAGGAAATCAGAGTTGCAGGCTTCTTCCGCCAAGCACTGAATGATTTGGTGATCTTGGTGAATGAATCTTTTGAACAAATCTTTTTAGTGAACTGATTGCAGTGATTCAGTACATCTAAAAGGACTGCCGTGTCCATAACTATGTGGTTCTAAAAGTATAATTTATATGCCGATCATTGTCATCAGCCAGTTGTTTCTCCTATTGTTTTTGTCTTACATAGTTTTTATGCAAGATAATGGTTTCCTACTGGTCTGCTTTTGGTTGACTATTTTGCAGATTTTTTGTTGGAGGCATTCAGATTAGTGATTTTTAATATCAGACGTATGTGATATTTGATCCCGGATTGGGGAGGTCACAAGTCAAAATGAGAAGCAGTTGTGGTCTATCCCATGGCAGTTC
Source organism: Scarus forsteni (assembly GCA_036419115.1). Classification (NCBI taxonomy): domain Eukaryota; kingdom Metazoa; phylum Chordata; class Actinopteri; order Labriformes; family Labridae; genus Scarus; species Scarus forsteni. The sequence goes on from JAZDUH010000098.1 coordinate 36,727,888, forward strand.
AGGTCAGGTTTGGGAGCACCTGCCAGGGAGACCCTTTGCCAGTCAACATTCCTGAAAACTTCTCTGCACAATCTTTTTTCTTCCATTGTCCTTTTGTTATTTTGTCACCTGACACTCAACAGTGGCCTTTGCTGCCCCAGTTGGAGCATCATTCATCGGTGTGCGGGTGAAATATAAGGACGCAGGGGTGCAAACCCTACGCCCTCAGACTCCGAAGACAAGGGACCCCAACCCTTTCAGCAGCCTTACCAACTGCTGTAACCAGCAGCAGTGTCCTAGGATGCCAACTTAAATCTCCCCAGCTAATTAACCAAGTTCCAAGCAGGTTTCGATCAGGACTTGAACTGACCCTCCAATATCTAAGTCCAAGCCCTTGCGATCTGATCTACTCTATTGCCACCATTACAAGCAGACTTGGGGTTAAGACCTTTTCCAAAAACAGTTGTTACATATAACCAAGCTCTTGAGTGTTACGATAAAAGAATCCTGAAAAGAAAAGAACACATTTCAGCCTCTTGGTAAAGCAGCCTGATTCAACTGCCTCATTCATCCACAGTAATTCACCTGTTTGTACCACTGACACCAGGTCTCTCTCCTGACAGTCTCAATGGAGATAAACGGGAATAATGACTTTTCTATTGATGACAATCCTTCACAGGTAAACTGAGGTCAGTAAAGAGTATTGTTTGAGACTTATTTTGAGACACAGCCTTTAAAACAGGCACCGTCTCCAACATGTAACAATAACAAAGTTCATCCTGACTGTCAGTCTACTCTCTCTGACTGAAACAACCAAATCATTAAGATAAAATTCACAATAAAAAGACAAAAATAAAAACATCTTCAAGCCACAGTGCCGTGCAGTCTGGTTTACTTGCCTTGTTTGGTCCTTATTTGCTTTGGATGGCTTTCACACCCACCATAAACTCTGGTTTGTTTGATAGCAATCCAAGTCTACTCTTTTTAGGTGAACAGAAGATCAGTTCACTCCAAAACAGAGTCCACCTCAGCCCACATTTGTTTGACAAATTAACTGTTCTGTATTTGTTTATGTTTCTTTGTATGCTTTTTAGAAATTGTGACCTTTACTTCACCGGTTAGACTGCAATCCAGAGATAGAGTCTGACAGAAACAAGGTGGCACAGCCTGAAAACTTCTTACTAAAAATTAACCTTTTTAAAGTCACATGTTGAAGCAGGTAGGTAGGATGAGATTGGGTATCTCTTTGGCAGTGCAGGGATATACCTTCCATTCCCCAGTAAAGCACGCATGCTTGTGTCCCGCTCACTGCAGTCTGGAGAGAAACTCATAATGGCAGTGGACATACAGCCACGTAGACCATGCTTTGGATAAAGAGGGCAGTTGAATTGAGTAGGACCATTGGAAGCTGTGGCATGTCCTCAGCATGTCCTCTTCTCAATGCTAATTGTTATTTAGTTCCTGATTAAAAAAACACAAAAAACTTTAACTATGCAAGCATTGTTGCAGCTGTAACATCTTATCATAACCTGACATGCCAGATGGACAGTTCCATATTGGAAATATTTCACCAATACATCTGGGGAGGAGCCCTGCGAAAATGTTTTCAGGGGCAGAACCTTCAAAAACAACAGCAGCTTTTGATTGGATGATCGTTTGGCACATCACACTCATCACCAACCAATCCATATCAAGCAGTGCTGCTATGACATAGCATATGTAGCGGCTAAACATAGCAGCTAACAGCTAACCATTAGCCGCTATGGCTAACAGCTTACAAGGGCAAATAACAGCTAATGGCCGTAGCAGCTAACAACCATTATCCGCTAGCTAAACCACATTAAGACGATCATTTCACATTAAATTATACAACACAGATGTATCATTTAACACTTATATGTGACATGAACCTCGTCAAAGATAATCCCTACAAAGTAAACTTATAAGGAGAGCAAATTTCGCAGAGTATAACTGAGTAACCATGATGAGCACAGGCTAACCGACAATAGCCGACATTATTTGTACAACAGGAAGTGACGCCACTTCCTGTCAAGACATTTTCTGTTGTTGTCATGCCCGCAGTTCCCGCTGCTCCCGCCTCTCTTCCCTGATTGGGCCATTAATCATTAGCCGAGTGAAACTGTTGGACAATGGAGGCTGGAAAAACGGAGATACATGACTTCAGAATCAGGCAGGTCCGTCTGCTCTGCATCGCTAATCTAATCACCCCCTAAGGCCTGTTTTGGAATTGTCACGGGGAAGCCCACAGATGCCTAATGTGACCAATGCAACCAGTGAAGTTCAGGGGGCTCCCTGCAGCTTATGTGGCCTCCTTTTGAATATTGCTCACACAAGAAATTCTGAACAATTAAATGAAATGTACACTTTGTTCCCTTACAAAAGTGATTGTTTTTTTTTAAACTAATTGTGCTCTTTGACTTCTTGACTGGGTGGGCCTGTGTCCCTCCAGGTCCCTTAATGGTAACATGGCTGGTCTACTGTAGTCAGAAATGTTTGCCAATTGATAGCTGTTGAGCTTGTTGTTATACAAGGACACAGATTTACAACAGTTGCTCAAAAAAAAAAAATTTTAATAAAATCAAGGCACCAACTCCTTTTGTGGTAAAAGTTATCCCACCCTTATTTGTACTAGCTCATCCATTTTGCCCACCCCACTGGAGGTCAAACTTTGGTTTAAAGTAGAAGGGAGGTTTACGGAAATAATTTATTATAGAAGAACAGAAGTAAAGCTCTATAAGCTAAGTAGAGCCAATGAATGATATGATATAAATGTTGCTTTCTATTAATCAAACCATGACCACAGCAGAACCAAAAAAGGTAACTATTAATGTTGAAACCCTGCTATGAAGATGTCCATCCATCCATGCATTATGTGTACCAGTAATCAATTTAGGGGTAGCAGAAGCTGGAGCCCATTCCAACTGACATTGGGCGGAGGATGGGGTACACCCTGAACTGGTCGCCAGCCAATGGCAGGGCCAAGTAGAGAGGTCAAAGATGCATTCACACACTCACCCACACCTATAGGCAATTTATCCTCCTGAGAACCGGAGAAAAAAAGTGTCCTACAATTTCTTTTTTTGTGTGATTTTCTATCTATTTGGACCTAAACAAACACCTTACCATTTTGTTTTTATTAAATGTATTTTTATTTTTAATTTTACAGCATGTCCACTGAGGAGGACAACATAAAAATAGCACTGATTTAGAGATGAAAATAAGCAAATACGATTTTAGTGTGAAAATAGCACTGAATTTAGAAAAAAAAAAAATAACTGAAAATTATATCTTAATGATCAAAAAAATCAAACACATGTAAAAAAAAAAAAAATAATCAAAAAACTTTAAATGAAATCAAATAACCAGAACCATTTTTGAGCAATCTAACTCCCAGTATTTGGCTCATGACAGTAGTACAAGACAAAGACAGAGAACAGGAAGTAGAGCGCCACTTCCTGTCAAACATTTTCTGTTGTGAGTGAGAAGAGGACAGAGTGCCCAGAAAGAACTCAAACAGGCACGGGGAGAACATGCAAACTCCACACAGAAAGGCCTGATCACCATGGGGACCAGAAACCTTCTTACTCTGAGGCATACACTCTATCTGCCATGCCACCATGCAATCCTTTATGAAGATGTAGCCATCAGTTTAAGAAATATATATTAAAAGAATATTAAAAGAATCTGAGAAATGTTTTATGTTTTGTAAAACATTTAAGGCTGCAGTGGCACGGCTAGTTATATCAGCACTCCTCAAAAATGCTAAGGAAAGGAGCTTTTCCGTTGTTCTTATGTGCATTTTTTCATCATTACTTAAAAGTTTGGACAAATATCACATGAAATGTAGATATCTGAACATCATCTTATGTTTACATTTAACTCTATTATACTATGTTCATATCTGTAAACAGACAGGGCCCTGGTCCCATATCTGTTTGTACAATCCAGCATTTCTTGGCATCCAGTATATGGCACACTTCTGCCAAAGCCACTTTAATATGAATGGATGCTCATCCCCTCAACAAGGCTACAATATTAAGCTAATGGTGATCTTTGCCTGGAGTATTCTCCATCCCATTACATCTCTCATGGAGAGCCCTAAAGAGCAATTAGAGTCCCTTTTTTCTGAAAGAAGGAGGGAAATCTGGGGGAGAGCTGTGTTTAGATGCAGATCACAGGCACTCTATTGAGACCTCTCAGGAGCCATTTGGGGATTTTGGTTGTTTGTTGTTATTCGGAGGAAGACTAGCAGTCCATACTTCCACAGCAGCTGTGTTTCCAAATATGAATCTAAAAGTACTAATTCAAGGCTAGACTCATCAGGATTTGGTAAAATCCCAATAACATCAACTTCAGAAAGTGACACCAACTGAGTTACTGCTGAGTTAATTGTGTTGAACTTCATTTTAACACGTCACAAGTACAGAGCAATGAAATCCCCCCCCCCCCCCCAAAAAAAGAGATTGGACGGCTTTTTATCAAAAGATTGAACAATTTTGCATGACATTTTTCCTTTTAACTGCAATAGCATAGTGATTTAAGCAAATGACAAAAAAAGTCTTTATTTTCAGACACATTTATACACTTTGTTGCTTTTTTAAAAACTTTGATTAGGCCAAAATTTTATAGTGATGACCAATAGCACTGTTTATAGAAAAGAAAAATGAAAATCACAAAACTGGAGATAGGAGGTTTGTGCCTGACAGCAACAAGATGATCACTGCAATTGCAAGAAACCACAAAGTCTCTTTTTAATGTGCTACAGCTAGCCATCCAACACTGTCTAAAACTGTTTTATTACTACTGAGCTGTTTTATATATATCTATATCTATCTATCTATATCTATCTATCTATCTCTATCTATCTATCTATCTATATCTATCTATCTATCTATATATATATATATATATATATATATATATATATATATATATATATATATATATATATATATATATATATATATATATATATATATATATATATATATATAGATAGATAGATAGATAGATAGATAGATAGATAGATAGATAGATAGATAGATAGATAGATAGATAGATATATACAGTCATGGAAAAATTATTAGTTTCTTGTTAATTGTTAATGGCACAACTAAAAGGTACATTTGTTTGGACAATTATAATGATAACAACAAAATAGCTCATGAGAGTTTAATTTAAGAACTAAGAACTATTCATTTTCCATGGTTTTCTTGATAATAACCAAAATTACTTAAATTCTTACATCAATAGCTATGGCATTGTACCGCCAAAAACACCACTTTTAAGCATTCCATGTTTTCTTTTCTGTTTGCTTTAAACACATGATACACACAAGTTAATACTTGATTGCATAACCATTGTTTTTGATGACTGCAGCCATGCGTCTTATTGGCATGCTCTCCACCAGCTTCTGACATTGTTCTGCTGTCACAGCAGCCCATTCCTGTTGGACAAATTCAAACAAATTTTCTTTGTTTTTGGGCTTGTGGTTCTCCATTTTGAGTTTGATGATTTTCCACAGGTTTTCAATTGGATTAAGATCTGGTGATTGAGCAGGCCAAGGCATGGTGCGTAATGTTGTGGTTCTCCATCCAGAGCAATTAACTGACCCTTTGCCGTGTGGCAAGTGGCATTGTCTGTGTTTGGAAAATCCATGCAGATCACGAGGCAGGAAAGAAAGATTTTCCAGCTGATGGAAGAAGACTGTTTTTGTTGTTATCAAGGAAGACTAGTCCTGTACATGACCTGTGTTTCCAAATATGAATCTAAAAGTACTAATTGCATTTGACCCTGTTCATCAGACTGAAACAACCCCAGATCATGACACCAACTGATCCACCCCATGTTTTGTGTTGAACTGTCATTTTAACAAGACAGTCAATGGGTTGTAAGCTTCTCCAGGCTTTTTATCAACCAGTAAGTTGGCTGGAGTGGGCATCAATTCAAAATTGCATGAAGACATTAGCCTTTCAACTGCAACAGCATAGTGATTTGCAAATCGAGCAAAAAAAGTCTTTAGGGCCTTCAGACACATTTCATTGATACACTTTGCGTGCTTCTGTGTGACTTCAAACTTTGATTAGGCCAAATTTTATAGTGATGACCAATAGCACTGTTTATGAAAAAGAACATTTCTCCACAGTGCCCACTCATCAAGGTCTGGAGAGGAGGTTTGTGCCTGACAGCAACAAGATGATCACTGAAATTTCCTGCCACGGCCAGGTAGCAAAGTCTCTTTTTGTAATGTTGTACAGCTAGCCATCCCTAGTCTCTGTCTGACTGGGTCTGAGGTTACTGTTTGTCACATATACTGCTTTTGTTTTATATATATCTATATCTATAATCTATCTAGGCCTTGCTGCATGTGCAGTGCTGCTTGTGACATAAATGGCCTCTTATATATATATATATATATATATATAAGAATGTCAAATAGGACATAAAGTATTATGTGACCAGCTGCATTTTTTGATGTGTTCATTGTATTATACGTTTAGTGGTACCAGATATTAGAATGAACAAGAAACTGAAGAAAACAAGGGTGGTCTAATAATTTTTTCCATGACTGTAGATATATATGGGCCATTCTACCGAATTTGTCCAAACTGTGGTCCCACACTAAAAAAACTATGTAGCAAAACAATTAAGAATTCAGACTTTACATATTTACTAAGATTCTGTTATGATCTATTTAACACACAAGACAGCAAATAGATAGTGATAAACTGAATATATACAAAATCATCATTTATAGTGTACTTTCTATTGGGAAGTGGTTGTCCCAACCCCTAAGCCCTAAATTTCGACCTATAAAAATAATACTTAAAAAAATGTTGTATTTTTTTTCAATGATGTTTTTTAAAATATCTTGTTGATTTCTTTTAAACAGTATTGAAAAGATTTTGATGTATTGCGGGTTTATTTTTTTAATTTAAAAAGATCATTCAAAAAATGCTGTCCCACGCTTTCAATGTCACGCCCGAAACACAGATAGTTTTACCACATAGGTTGAGCCTGTTTTTAGCCATACCCCTGCATTTTTGATCAGGTAGAGACTCAGCATCCCTCTACCTCATGGCATCATGACCTCTCATCAGTTTGGAGTAAATGTGTTCCAAAATCTGAAAATCTGTCGGGAACATTTTTAATTGTCACAACCAAACACATATTCTCTGCAAGTAGCTAACTTTTGGAGGTTTAATGCAACACATTATGTTTTTATGGGTATACACCTGTTCAAACATCCATTTGCTGGCCATGTGCCTAGTAGCATTTTTTAGTTATTAGCTAAAATTAGCTAAAATTGTCACAACCGAAACAGATGGTAGAGTTTCCATTGTGACAACATGTAATGGTCCACTCACTTAAGTCAATGTTTGATCATTACTACCTCTTAAAACATGTAGATAATGCTGATTCATGTTTAATATTATAAAGCATCAGGAGAAAGCAACAGGGAGAAATGAAAAAAACACCAATATGGCAAAACAAAATATTTGAAAAACTAGACTTTTAGCTCAAGGGTGTCAACCACGTTATTCTTAAGAAGTTGTTTGTTTTGTTTTAAGTTCATTAAAGTTCTTGCATAACACTTTCTGGTGTGTGTATTTTTTTAAAAAAAGATGTTTTAAAGGGACTGTGAGGAGTTTCTAAATAATGACAAAAAAGTCTCACTTTTAGGTATATGCCTGATGGAAATACACACTTTAAGATGAGTTTTAGAGCATCACAATAGGTTATCTATAAATGCTATTCCTTCGTCTTCAGGTCGGGTCGGACAGGGCTGGACTGGCCTGGATACTCAACTTCAGGAGCAAGACAAATAAAACTAGAGCAAATGTATATTATTCTGACACGTCTTAGAGCACCAGGCTGTAAGTAGTGATATATGGCCAGCTACAAAACTAGGATACTAAGTTTTCTAAAAATTGCTTGTTGTCACACATCAAAAACTACCGCTACGTAACTAGAAAGAGTTACATTACCTCGTCGCTTTGCATCCTGAAAGTTGTTGAAAAAGAAGTTGTAAAGCAATGCAGAGTTCTGAGGAAGGTCCGAGTTTCATTCATTTAGCATCACAACAAACACACGCTTTGGCTTGTGGTGCATTCCAGTTGTAGTCGGAAGTTGGAATTTCTGAGTTCCGAGTAGGGGACTACAACTGGAACATCCCCCGAAGTGGAAATTTCCTGCTGGGAACTCAGTGAAACCTCGCCACCCTCGAGTTGACAATGGAAGATGGATGCCCCCAGTGTGAACAGTTATTTAGCTCCTGTAATAATCAATTTATTTGCACTTCTGACTGGGGTGTGTTGCTCGAGATCAGCTGTATACATAGTATTGTTAGACTTATATTTACAAAAATGTTGCCATAGTGATAATCACATTCTGAAGACAACAACACAGGGCGTGCTAACAACAGCTAACAATAGCCTGGTAGATCGGCATGTTTTTTTCCGACTTCAACTGGAACGCCGATAAGTCGGAGATGATGTCACTCCTAGTTCCGAGGTTACTGGAATGCAGCATGACGACAGTCGACGCGCGTGCTCATGGGTAGTAGAGTCTTAGTGTCGCCGGTAATAGATTCTCCTCATAGCATCTTTAAGTAATGTTACAGTAGATGTGTTGTGATGTTTGAGTAGGCTAATGCTGGCCTTCAAAGTAAATGTCATTTGATTAATCATAAACATTTGTGTTCATAATATTCCCAATGTAAGACATGTTTGAAGTTAATATTAAGCAATAAGGTGGAGGGAATATGATACAACCTTGCAAACAAAAAAAAAGTGGTCACTACCAAAATAGTGCAGCCACAACCAAAACAGTGCAGTCACAACCGAAACACTGGGTGTTTTGCAAAAAATAAAGGATATTGAGTCATCAACTAACATTTTATGATGACTATTCTTTAAATGTATGTTCAATTTCATAACTCATTAACTCTGAGATCTATATAATCAGTGGAATTCATTTTACAAGAAAAGATTGGATTTTGATTTTGATGAGTCTTGGAAATTGAACTTTGGAAAATGTTTAAAATATAATTTTTATTGAGTTTGTTGTAAAACCCTTCAAGAAAAATTTGTAAAAATATTCTTTAGAGGGGGCATGGAAGTACAATATGAACAGATTAATATAATACCTTTTATTGCAGTGTGTTGCTATGTTTCGGTTGTGACACATTTTGGGAGTAGAAAAAACATTTCGAGAAGAGGCAGAAATTAAAATATGAATATTGACTGCACTATACAAAATATATGTACCTTAGATATGGTACCACATATGTATGGACAAAGTTTTGGGAAAAAAAACACTTAAAAAAAAAAAATTCCAACCCTGCACTTTGGACAAATTCGGTAGAATAGCCCATATACATATATCACCCACTGGAAGTGGCACATGACACCATAAAAACAATGTTACCCTTTTTTGTCATAACCATGGTCTATATTACGTCATTTTGTCTTCAAACTTCCGTTTAAGAGCGGAAGTACCATTGTGTGTATTGCCGCCAGATACAGACTGATTTGGTGAAACTAATAAATAAATGTAAAATCTAGAAATGTAATCTATAAGCATGTATATGCAGCATTTCCTCCACAGAATAATGTCTTTTGGATCATTGTCCTGACGGTTTTTACTCAATAATGCCACCAAATAAGTCAAAAACGGTGATAGAAAGAACGAAAGGCATCCTTTATTCGTCCCTCATGGGGAAATTCAATTCTTTACACTCTGTTGAACATGCTACACAAACACAGGCTGAAGTACACATGCACATGCAAACACAACCTAAGATCATGCATCAATGGAGAGATGTCAGAGTGATGGCTTGCTGCTCCTGAAGAAGCGCTACCGACCAGTGTTTTTTGGAGGGGGGTTCAGTACCTTACTCAAGGGCACTTCGGCAGTGCCCAGGAATTCAGCTGGCACCTCTCCAGCTCCCAAACCAACTTCCAAACATGGTCCACCCTTTGGCCCCCGGCCCAAGCCCTTACAGACTGAGCTACTGCCGCCCACAGATATTTGAGGTCTAAAATCTATTGATGATGTCTCAGGCCCACACAGATACATGAGATACATAGGCCAGTACCTTGCCAGTGGATTGGTTTGATTTTAGTCAAATAAAAGAAATGAAACATTTCTCTGTTGTGGATCAGATGTAGATCTTTTCCCCTCCCCTTTGAAAATGCTCAGATCTGAGGAGGCCGGCAAGCTAGAGGAGTTTGTGATCATGAGCTGTGTGCTGATTGACTTCCCAAATGATTTGGAGGAAGAAGAAGTGTTACAGGAGGCAGACCTCAAAATAGTCATGGCGGCTGCCTGCTATAAGCAGAAAACAAACATGTAGTCAGAGGCTGTAAAGATAAAATATAAAAAACCCAAGGAAGTAAGACAAAGAACATGTACAGGGCAATTTATTTAAAAAGAAGCATTGCACATTTCTCCATGAACTGAAAGCATAGTATCAGATGTCTTGGCCTTCTGCTTCCAAACCCCTTCCAACAACATTCAAAGCAAAGAGCTAAACCTGAGGCTAAACTGATTTTGCAGAACATCAGGCCATTCAAACATAGCTTTCAAGTAAAGGACACGGTAAAGAGTCACTGTGAGCCTCACAAAATAAATCCTCTTTCTCCAATGATAAGGGAGTGGTGCAGAAACCGCAGTGACAATTATCCAAAAATGGAGACAAATGCATCCAACGTTGTCTGTGTGGCTGGAAACCATCAGACGTATCGGGGGAAATTAGATTTAATGCCAAGCAGCTGGATGATATGATATTTGACACATGATGTTGTGCGTGAAATAACATTCCAGGTAGATGCTGTTGTTGTGCGACAGTCACATCATGGAGCTGCTGGATGTGTGACCTTTACATGAACCACAGAGAGCCTTCATACAGGCTCAAACAGGATGAGGTAAATGAAAGTGACAGGCTTATATACATCACACCTATAACTTCAGAAGCCTGCAGCACGGCTCATAGCTTATTCAATATGTCTTTGCCATCCCTGTCAGCCCGCCTTTTCTTTTGGGGGCTTTCGAGTTGTGCTCAAAAGGCTGACAGGATGTATGAGTTATAGTCCAAACAATTGCCTTTTGACATGTTGATAACTACCATTTTTCTTGCATGAAAAGCATTGTGCCATGTGCCTTTTAATTTTGTTGAAGGATGCAGGCCATGAAGTCTGAAAGAAAGCTTGAAGAGCTGGTAAAAACCTATTATTTATATGTCTAAGCGAAAATGATGAGAGTATACATAACAGAAACAACACAAAAGGTGGTGAGAGATAGGACAGAATGGAGTCAGATCTTTAAAGAAATAAAAGGTGAGAGTGCTATAAAAACAAAGTAAAGCTGGATAAAAACAAAGAGATCCAAGGTACAAGAGGTCGACAGATGAACATGAAGAGACAGGAGAGAAAGTGAGAAATAGGAACAAAAACAAGAGAGATTGCATCTTTGAAAGCAAAGGAGAGCAGCAAGCACTGCTAAGTGCGCAGCATGTCAGAAAGTATGAGCATCGGGCTTGTCATAAGAAATGGGCATTTCATGTTCTCCCTTTGGTCTCAGTGCAGTGGATCGTGGCTGTTGACCTCCCTGACAGATCCTGGACTCCAATCCATCACCTCAGGGAGGCATATTAATGTGGCAGCATGTTTTTAGCTCATCCATCAGGACATCAGATGGCCCACACAGTACCTAAGTAAGGACACAGTCCAGTCACTCAGAGGATTGATTAGTCAGACCCTGTCTGACTTTCTTAAAATAAAAAAAGTTAAGTGATGAAGGGCTTTATTACTCTATGCTTGAGATTTTTACCTTCCTACACCTTAAATCAAACTTATGTCTATTTATTAAATGCATTTCCTAACAAATTCATTTAATCAGTTTTATTATTAGCTTTCTTTCCCTTTTTAAACATTTCTTTGACTTTTACTGTCAAAGATGGATCCTTTGTGGCATTTTTAGATTTTTTTTACTCAAACTATTTTTTGTTCTTTTTATTTAACTTCATTTTCTTTTTAATTTATGCTTGAATCTATTTCTTCACTCTTTACATTTTATAAATGATATTTTACTACTGACATTTTTCTTTTGTCATTTATTAATTTAGAAGACAAGCATGATGGGAATTTTTCATGCTTCGTGAGCCTTTCTACTGCACCAGCCCCCAACATGAGTAGAACATCTCCTCACTCTTTTTCTTTCTTCACATTTCATAGAAAGTGAGTTAAAACAATCTGTTTTAATCAGCTTTGTAAAAATGTCAATATCTGAGGTCATTTTAAGGCAAAAACATTCCCTGTAAATAAGCTCTGTGTACATCTGGTACTTCTGTAAACTCTATAAAGAAGTGAATCATTCTCTTATTTTAAACTTTATTTGCTTATCTGTTCCCTTTTCTGGTTTACAGTGGTTATTTGGTAATTCAGTGGCAGTTATTTAAGGGGGCTATTGAAATTAATTGCTAATCAAAGAACCAACCAACACATGGTGGAGTTAGCAGGAGTGTTTGTATAAACAGTCAAGGTCTGCATTTTACAGGGATCAAAGTTGAGAAGTAACACAGTAAAGAGTTATTCATTAATTAATGCACAACATGCTAATCAAAAACAACCAACAAAGACTTCAGAGTTAAACTAGAAAAGTAGAGAAGATGAAACTGTGTATGATATCAGAGAAGATTTGCACAAGCACAAAATTCTCCTAACATTTGATTTGATTTTGTGCCTTTATGTAGTTTGAACTTGGTGTCTAAACATGATCAGAAGGCCAGTGACTCTAACCTTGACCTTAAGAAACTTCTGTCATTATGTCTACTGTGGTGGAGAAGTGGAGGCAGTGCCTCTTAAGCATAGTTCAATACTATTTTCAGTGGCCCTGTTTCCTTTCTCAAGTCTGTGCTATTAGAAAGGGTTGGCAAACCCTATGGGCCTGAACTAATGATGCAACAATAGTGGGACGTTGATGGTAAGTATTCTGGAGGGGTCAGGGGAGGCAGCCATTTCAGTAGACTGCTGGAGCTGTTCTAAAAGGAGGAGAGAGACGACCAGATTGTGTAGAATGTTGTGCACAGAAGCAAAACACACTAAATATCATAATTCAAACATGAAAAAGAATAACATGACATATTTAAGCCACTTTTTCAGAGTATTCACCTGAATATTCAACAGCGTAAAGTATGCCATTATTATACCGTAAGACATTTGCATGTTAAGACGTGTTCTTAAATTATTGGACTATATTGTTCACAAAGTGGTGAACCAGGACTGAACCTTTTGGTGTTGCTCTTTTATACCCAATCATGACACGTATTGGTTTCCAGTTAACCCATTCACCTGTTGAATGTTCCAAATGGGTGTTTTAACATTCAACTTTCCCAGTCTCTTATTGCCCCTGTCCCAGGTTTTGTAGACCATGCTGCAGGCATCAAATACGAAATGAAAAAATAATAAAAAGCAAATGAAATGAACTATAAATGACTTGTCTTTGTAGGGTATTCAATTGAAAATAGGCAGAAAGGTATTTTCAAATCATTTTATTCTGTTTCTATTTATATTTTACACAACATCCCAACTTTACCAGAATGAGAGTCTGTATTTCTATACCCAAACATTCAACTGTGGCAAAGCTGTTCAGAAATTTCCTTCCAATTAATGTCAATGTATACATTTTCTAATGAAACTTTTTTACAATCTAAGATATACGGTAAGATTCTGGTTGTCAGAAATGTGTAAAGGAAAAAGTTTTAAAATGAACACTTTTTTGTCAACAAAATAAATCTTCTTTATAAATATATGGCACCTCCTGAATGCTGTTTAGGTGGTAAACTTTAAGTGTAATCTGGGTAAATTCTGACACCTTTAAGGAATGTCATGGAAAAGATCTGGGTAAGTGTAACATGCACTGCCAACTATGGCATATTTCACAAAACGCCAAAAAAACTATGATTTTAAGAAAATCAATTGCATGCACCTTGCTCTCTGTTACAAACAATGGCAACAGCTCATTCACAATTGCATTAATTCTGTAACATCAACAGTGTGGCAATGCAAACCAAATTCTGCATAATCTAAATTTTAAGTACTTATATAGGTGTCTCATACCTCTCAGGTAAGCATTTCCCTGATTATAGTGGGAATCCAAATTTATCACTTCTAAAAATTGTTTGAATTATGAATGGATACCACACTGCAGTCACATTCGCCATTAGGTGAGCTGTTGTTAACTTCTGTGTTTAAGACAATAAATAAGCTAAGCTAGGTCTAGCTTACTACAACGTCAGATCTGACCATCAGTCTAACAACACACCCCAACCACACGGAGTAACTAGAATCTAGAATAGAGTAAAAACTGCACGCTGCATTCAAACAATAGCGTGCAGTGATGCAGCTATTATGATGTCTGAGGGTATGAGGGATTAGGTATGTCTGGATGCATCACAAATAGAATCCAACGTCAGGATGTCACTGTATCTACAACTTTAATTTTAGGAAAGATTTCTGAGAAGCTCTTCGTCCCTGGCGTCCTGGTGTCCCTGTTATTGTGACACATGTAGGCATAGGAAACAGGGATGCCATATTCGTAAAGATGTGTCTGCTGTCCATTGATGTGCGCTCGCTTCAGTGTCTCCTTCAGCGGTGCTGCAGAGTGAGCCTGTGAGCTCTCAAACTTGTGATTTTCCCACCTCTTTGGATTATTCTCCCTGCTGACAGCCTATAATATTCTCACACATCTGATATATGTCTTCTATTCTGAACGGACACCTGCACAAGAGACACAGCTCCAAAAAAGAGGAAGGAAGGTGAAAGTGACCATCAGATACCAGTTTAAATGCGTCACAGTTGTGAGGTTTATAGCAGAATATGAGTACTTTAATTTTGTTGTTCCAGGTTCTTAGACATGCTTTGAATGCATATTCATTAAGTTGTTCCCAGACATATACTTCTCTGAAGACTGAAAGCATAATTGTCATTGCTAAAATTCATAAGCTCTGGTGTTTGAAGAAACTTAAATGGCTTGAGGCAGTGGGTGTTCACATAATTCAATAAAGATTAGCACTCTTGCCTGCAACATTCAGTATTTTAACAATAGTGGTGACAATGTCAATTGATGCCACAGTCAGACTTTTGTCTTGGATTTCTCTGGCTTTGGAAATAGTCATCCATCCATTATGTATTCTGCATATCCCTTTTGAGACCACAGGGAGCTGGAGGCTATCCCAGCTGGCATTAGGTGAGAGGCAGGGTACACCCTGAACTAGTTGCCAGCCAACTGCAGAACCACATAGAGAAACAAATCATTCATTCTCACACTTATACCTAACAGCAATTTAGTGTCACTGATTAAACTTATGAGCATGTTTTTTGCTCTGTGGGAGGAAGCTACCCCCTGAAAGACAAGGGGGTTAAAGTAGCATGCAACTACCTGCTGCACCACTGTGCCACATTGTGGGATATACTCCTCAAAAACAAGTTTGAAAATGTTTTGTAAGTGGATTATTTCTCCTCTTTAACAATACCAATAGTATTGTATTTAATACAGTTGGAAAGCCTTATTAATCATCTGTAAAATGAGGTACAGTTTGTTATGCAATCATGGAATTAACTAAACAGGACAATGATTAGCTAAAAATGTGTCAAATTCCCCTTTTTCTCTGACAGAAAGCCCCAGGTTCCCCAGTGAGGATGGGATGCCCACTTAACAGTCTTTACCAGTCTCAAGGAACTTGGACCTAAATTGTAAATGACACCAGGGCTGACACCCTGTGTACCTGGAAATGATTTGGGCACTTGTTTCTAGGGCACTACCCACACTTTCAGCCATGTTGGTTATCCTTTCAAGCTGAACATTTTTGTTAAGGTGACTCATCAGGCTTTCCATCAATATAAAATACAATACCAAATGGCATTGTTAAAGGGGAGAAAAAATTGACCATAATAACATTTTTGAACTTTTTTGAAGAGTATAGTTAGAGTATTGTGAGCAGCTAACATAGGATAAATCAATTTACAATAAATATAGAAATTATGAGCCTTCAAGTTAATGTGTATTTCTTACTTTTGAGCCTGGTGGAATTAAACACTTTCTTTTCCCTTTGCTTTAGCAACATCCTTTCTTTATCTCCTCTTTATCTGCTCTCCATCTCGCTCATGTCTCCCTTCCTCTCCCTTTCATAAATGACTACCTCCACCTCACAGGAAATGACAACAATCCTGCTGCAGCATGAAGGGAGAGCCTCTTATGTGAAATCAGAATGCACGTCATGCGCCTGCACATCAAAAGCCGGCTGTGTTTGTGTGCTTCCCCCGCCTAGCAGGGGTGCGGGGATGTAAAAGTTTCTTCGGTTGTTAAGGCTTCTAAATGTAAACTTCAAGTTAAATAGCCACATTTTCACGCACACAGAAATGATCTTTCTCCTGATGCTGGAGTACAAGTGTTGGAGCAGATGAGTGTGTTTGTGGAAGTCCATGACGTGATGAAGTGTGTCCATGCAGTGCCCCCTTGTGGCTACATGTGACGTAGTCCTTCTTTTGACAAATTACTCATTAAAGCCTTAGACATGTTTCTATTCAAGTCATATCTCACTGTGAATTCATTTAATCTAAGAATCAACAACTTTTTCACATCTCTGTTGGACAAAGAGAGATCTCTGCATGTGAGGGCAAAGAGAAGAGCTCTGCCTCTAAATGAGACACATAAACTAAAGATATAGCAACATTTGGCAGAGCTTAAATGATAAATCAGTGGGAGAGGAGGTGGTTGGGTGGGGGGTTTAAGAGCTCCAGCAAAGCATGAATCATACCAGCAAGAGCAGCTATTTCAGAGCTCCACATGGTACGAGTGTACAGTGCAGCAGTAGGAAACAGTTGGAATGCCAAACCAAAAGCTTTTCTGTTCACCGCGCTGTCGCCTCAGGCTCCAGGAGTTTTTTTTTTCGATGAAGCTGAGTAGAGATTCTCCTTTAGACAAATAACATAAGACGTCTCTCTACCTTTCAGATAGGTCAAATATCATTCTGCCTAGCTGAAGGCTAAAGGAGAGGCATAAAAAAAGCAAAAAGCAATAGTGGACTGGACTGCTTAGCTCTCTCTGCTAGCAGCAGCACAGTGCACAGTGAGGAACACTTTGAGATGAGAGCGCTGTGTTTTTGTCTTTCATCTGCACAGTGTGAACCTCCTGTCAGATTTCTCCACATTCTCTTTCAGACTCATAACCAGGTATGAGCAGGCATAGGAACCCAGCTCAGAGTTCACACACAAAGAACAGAAACACTGGGGTGTGTCAGTGTTTTGGCAGTGGAGAGTTTACCTACGTGTCTGTCACTAGCAATCTTGTAAAAGCAGCAGTTGTGAATAGCTCACTCCAGACTCACACTATGAGTAGCTGCTCACTTTATGGGTCATTCAAGCTCTGTCAGATGTGGAGGACGAGTTTTACCATTAGATAAAGAAAAGCAATGGCCTGGTGCTGCTTGTTCTCCTCAAAATACATTGTTATGCCTCGCCTAGGAGTGGCCTAGACACAACATAAACCGTCCCAAATCCAGATCACAAGCAGCCACTTGAGTCCAACTTAACATTTAAACTGGGGGACTGGAGGTTTAATGACTTAATATAATATATATAATATATTTAATATAATTACAACATCATTGGCTGCTACCTTGCTCTTGATACAGTCAGGGGATTTAACACATAAAAAGGAATGCGAGGTTTGGATGCGACCATGATGGGGTTTCCTCCTGCATCCTGCCGTTTAAATCAGACCTTTCCCTTCTCCACAGTCTATCGCCACATCTCTTACGCACACATTCTTATCTGCGGCACAGAAGAGATTCCTTCCAGCACAGCCACATCATTATATTATAAGACATTAGAATAGTCATCACTGGTATAGGGTAATGAGGTAAGGTACGTAACCTTTGGAGCACCTAGACTCAATCATAAAAAAATGACCAACACTGTAGACCTCCGAAGTCGGAAGTGAAGCCATGATATGCAAAACAGAACGTGATGCCTTTGTCAGCCTAAATTTCTCACAATTGTAACTTCGACCAAGAAAATCTAACACTTTGAAAGATCCAAATACCAAGCAGCTGGGATAAGCTGCCCCCTGTGATTTTCAAAAGGGATAAGCAGTGTCAGTAATGAACGGATGGATGGATACAAAATTAATCGCTTGATGGGGGAAAAAAGTACCCCAAAAGCATACAGAAAGTTACACAGCCTTGTACAAACACGGTCAAATACTTCTACCATTTATGCAATTTATACACTTACTCTCCCTTTGGTCAAAATTATAATTAGAGATCATGAAGTTCTGTTCCTCCAAAGTCCCTCAAATTGCTAAAAAAAAGCCCTGAAATACAGAAAATTATGGAAAGAAAGACCACACCAGACATATGGAGGTGCCTGGTAATGGTCTTTGCCTGGGACTTCTTTTACTAAAGTATTACTAAATAGTCTTCAAAGAGACCATAGACGAACTACACAGGTGCAGTTGTTCAGTCAAAAGACAAACAGAGGGAAAAGAAAAAGAAGTAAATTAATTTTAGGTGTTTTTTTTTCAACAGAGACCTCAGGTCACATTTGAAAAATGTCAATCAACACTTAAAGCTATGGCAAACCAGGAATGAAAAAAAGACATGGCACAGTCACTGAGATGTAATGCGGCCAAATGATAAAGGCAACAACTGAGTGTTTATCACTCTTCCAGCCAGCCAGAGACTCATCCGATTGGCACGGTGGATAAACCTGGCTCCGCTGCACCTCTCTGTTGCCGCGGGATCAGCTGCAGAGAGGTGACTGAGGGTGAAAAGTAAAGAGAGAAGAAGCTTCTGGAGACAGGCAAGGTTAGGAGAGCGTGTGTCTGATGGTCAAGCTCTCAACAGGCATTTATCAGTGTCATTTCCTGTTGTTACATTGTAACAGCTGTAAACTCTGATGTAATGTAATGTGCAACCAGCAAAATGTTGAGGTGCTCCATTTTTAGAAAATTAAGAAAATCAATCAACCTTCAGGAGTGGTTTGGGTTTATTGGTCTTGCCCAAGATTGCTTCAAAGTGTGGATTATTTTCAATAGAACGTTTCTAGCTGAAAACCTTTTGTTGCATAAAAACAGAGCAATTCGAAAACTGCTCAACATTATTTGGTAATGGAGACTGTTAACCCATGCCCAATATGCTTCTTAAATAACCAAGCAGGCGGACTGCAACAATGGCAGGATAGCAAGTTCTGTTTGTGCTGCTTACACCCTCTTGATATTTTTTAAAGAGTCAAGTGCAGTCAAAGCCCTGCTTTATAATCCATTAACACAAGCATTCAAGCATTTGCTTTTTGTATGTTTACACCTCGCTTCTCTATAGAAGGAAAAAGCATGATGTCAAATTCACAGCATCATCGACAGGCCTGGGATGTACACAGAACCAGATAACAGGGTCAGTTTTAAAATGCAACATCTATAAAAGTGTTTGCAGATAAACAGTCAGCATTTTGATAGATTTGATCCCTCTTTATTGAACAGGACTAAACTCTAGATATCAGTGAAAGTTTGGGGTGATGGTCTGCGGATGAGCAATGTTGTGTGTAACTACTTTTTTGGGTTTAAAAAGTAAAGTAACGCACTATTACTGAAAATTTGGAAACAACGTAGTTCCTTTCTAAATGCAGCGTAGCGTTACTTTTCCCACGGACAGATGTGACACTGAAGCTGCCTTCTCAGCTGCTGGCATAGACATGAGCCACGTCGCCAAGTCCGATCGTTATACGCTTCCAAGGGCCGCAAATCTCGTGAGTGAAGGCCGAGGGTCTAAAGTTTTTTGGGCTTGTTTCCAAACGTGAGGTTGCCTCTTGGGGCTCTTCTGTCTGTGTGAACCCCTCTGATTATCTTCCAGCTCCTAACAATAAAGCAAAGCACAACTGATTCCTCGTTTCCTGGTTATCGCGCATGTTATGTTCGCCCCCGAACACACTCGTGCACATAGCGCATGCGCCAGAGCCAAAGTTGCCAGGTCTGCTTATCATAAGCAACTTTTTTTTTTTTTTTTTTAAATAGATGCTTGGCACTGTGATATTGAAATGTAATGTAGTTGAAAATTAACACACTTTATGTGGATTTATGTTTTTAAGAGTAATATATCTCATTAGGAAAGGAAAAAGCTGGAGGTTGCTTATTTTGGGCTTGTTTTCATCGACCTGGAAACACTGGACAGGTGCTTTCATTCCACACAGTATGTAACATGATTTTATAACATAAAGAGCACAAAAGAAATGACTGTATGTTCTCTGTAGTAGAACTTGTTGTAGGTCTTTACATTTAGGAACAGATGTGGGGTTCTGTTCAATGTTGAGCATTGTAAAAGTAACGTAAAAGTAACAAGTGAAAAGTTACTTTTCATGGAGGGTAACCAAGTTAAGTAACAAGTTACTTTTTTAAGAAGTAACGGGTAACGAGCAAACACTACTTTTTAATAGTAACTTCCCCACCACTGCTGATGAGCTGGTGAGTAAAATTGACCTGTTGCTAATAAGTTTGGAGCCAGTAGATCCTAAATAGTATGTCACCTTCAATAGACCCAGGTTCCATACATGCAGGCTCCAGGTAGTGACATGCTGATTGTACTTTTTCCAGTCCATAATCCCTACCAGTTACCAACACTAACCAAAAAAACGCTCAGTCATATAAGATAGAAAAAAAAATCCATATACTGGATGCAGGCATAATTCTTTTAATTTTATGGTCTAAATTTTGGCATATATGTTACTAAGGCAGAGCCGTTTGTCTCACACACACCTCAAACAGTAACTTTCTTCTTTGTGTGCACGTATCTCAGTCAAATGCACATGAAAAGGAAAAATAGAGTGACATATTTATCTTCTTTCTGCAAAAATGGGCCCACATCATTAGATTATATCACAACAAGATAACTGCTTCAAATTCATTTCCCCTAAATCAATTAAAAGAAAATGCTCAGTTTGGCTCCTCTGTGGAGAATCTCTCTTTGTTCATACAGAATGCTTTTATTCTAATATTTTACATGGTCACTTACTGTGGCCCTTCCTAGACTTTTTATTGAGACTCTGCTGAGGAGAAATGATGCTTCAGTAATCGGGAGATGCAGCCATAACTTACAAAACACACATGGTCTTAGACCCTGAGCTGGCTTCAGCTGCAATAATCAAAGTGTTTGAACCATAAGAAGTTTTATTTGTGAGGGCTTATCTGACAAAATCTCCTGCCGGTACACCAGTGACAGCTTTATGAAAATATCAGGGCCCAAATGCTCTGAAATTATCAAGAAAATGTCAGGAGTTCATTTGTGAAAAGCCACAGCCTCCCCAACTGCCAGCTGTGCCCCCCTGTTCCTCTGTTGGTGCTCAGCAGGAAGTCAAGATGTATTTATCTCATCCATTTTGACCAAAAATGTCAGTGTGTAGTCTGCTTTGAAATTATACTTTAGAATCAACAAAGTCTCACAATAATGTATGCCCTGGATGTTATGAAATAAAACATACAATATGTATAGAGAGAGTAGCTACAACACCCAGAGACAGAATCTAGCACAGTGTTTTTCAAAGCCGGGGTCCCCTGAGGGGTTGCCATGGGAAGTAGGAGGCAAGAGGTAGAAATATGAATGAAAAACAAAAACTGAATTTTAAGGTTATTTGTGATAGTAAAAGTGAGTGTGTTTTAGGGCTTACAATCTAAGCTTTAGGCCCCCAAATAAGAAAGGCTCACGAGTCAAAACTTATCTGCACCTTGTAGTACCAAACATTTTACCTTTATGCATTTCCCCTTCAGCTATAATGACTTACTTTTAATCTGTAGCAAGGTCTTACCTTTTATGCTCAAGTCAATGTTGTGACTTTTGGTCAACAAGTATCTATTTTCTTTCTGTAAAAGAAAAGCTTTTTTTTTCTTGTTCAAGCAGGTAGTAAAATACCTTTGGCTTAAAAACAATGAAAGAAATGCAGACAGACATACTCATAGAAAGATGGCTCAGTTAAGTACTTCAGAAATCCACAAGGGTAAATGAGCAAATCTTAAATCATTCAGAAAACTAAGTTTAACAGAGTAGAATATTGCGTTTAAGAAAATCTGTTTGTTCACCTGAGCTAACTTACTGCTCCATTTCATAGTGCCTTTACACAAAGCACTGCAACAACGCTTCAGTATATTTCCATGAGACATTCACATCAAATCCACAAGGCCATAACATCATTTTTCTCTGCAATGCAACATGCTTCCACATGCAAACAAAGGAATGGACGCTGACTCTTGGCACTCCTGTCTCCTGCAGAGTCCAAATACGTATGTCCTTCAGTCCAACATCATGCCTCTGCTACTGCCTCTGGATCATGAGCAAAGAGACGGTCCCATGAACAAAGGTATTCAAAAAAGACCTGATGCTTAGGCTGTTCGATTTATTTCAGTCCATCACACATATGATCACATAATCCTAGTTTAGATCTTGGGACAAATTACTTTCTAGATTTATCTGGGCAGGTAAGAACCATGGTTAAGGTACAGAACACTTTCACTAAACAATGAAGAAGGTGGACTGTCTCTTCCTAATTAGCGAAAATACAGTATATTTTGCAGTCCAGTCATCCCTCCGAGACAAAGCTAATAAACTTAATCAAAAAACAACAGCAGATATAATTAAACAACCCTTCAACATCTGGGGAAAGAAAGTGAAAGAACGCAAACATGAAAGAGAATATTAAACTTTTAACTTTGTCCACA
Organism: Scarus forsteni; assembly: GCA_036419115.1. Classification (NCBI taxonomy): domain Eukaryota; kingdom Metazoa; phylum Chordata; class Actinopteri; order Labriformes; family Labridae; genus Scarus; species Scarus forsteni. Next base: position 36,750,649 of record JAZDUH010000098.1, read on the forward strand.
ACAGATCCTCAATTTAAATCAGGGAACTTTGATTGTGGTTTTAAAGTGTAAAGTAATTGCTGCAGTATAAACGCTAACTCAGGAAATAATTCAAAGGGATTGATGAGCTGAAGAGGGAATTTAATTTTCAAAACAATTATTTCTGTAAGCATCTCAAAAAAAAGATTACTATGGCAAAAAATAAATATCTGACAAATCTCTGAAAAATCTGACAAGGGGAATCATTTGATCAATATTGTGATCAATGGATACAAAGAAAATAGCAAGAAGTTCATCTCGAATCTCTCCTTTCATATGTAGAAAGTGAACAAGACCATGTGCATCAATCAAAGTTGGAAAGGGAACTTCATTTAGACATTTCAGGGCAGAATTGGTGTTCACAAAGAAATAATCTACACACTCTATTAAATGAAGAGGATTTGGCTGGATGAATGTAGTTAATTTCTTTATAACGACACACAATAATAGTCACAATCAAAATTAGAAAAACATTGTTGGAATCAGTGTGGGCACATGAACGACATTCCTTCATCTTTTGGACATGTTCAAAAATATCCTGGAGTAAAATCTTCACCTCTGGAAAAACGATTTTGGGTCATAATATGGATGCTTAGAGTCTTTATTCAAGATAATTACAGCCACTAATATCCTTAAAAAACCTGTATATGTGTAAAGGTGCGTTCACACCGGACGCTACCTGTACTACCTCGGCGATCACTCTCCATGCAAAGTCAATGTACAGCCGCAATGGGGCGGGGCTAACCCTCCCGCGACGCGACAGCTGGCAACAAGACGACCGCTTCACTCGTCGTGCGATGTCAAAGTTAAAAAAAAGGTGATCTATTCAGGCGATGTCATGCGTGGCTGTGCAGCATCAGCCAATCAGTGGTGTGTGTACGTGTGACGGTGCAGTTATTCATCCGGACTACAGGGCGGATGACTTCCGAATAGGCGGAACTAATCTCAGTGAGGACATTTGCAGACGGACCGCAGTAAACTCACAGAGGATGCTGCTGCATCATCAGCTGCAGAGTTTTGTGTTTGATAAGTGAGTGAAAAGGACACAGCTGGAATAATGTCCGCTTATACACCCTATTATGGGATATATGATACGATCACGGTAAAACTCGAGCGGACGTGACGCCACCGACCGACGGCTGACGGCAGGCGACCAAACAGGTAGGCTATTTATGGATGCGCAACGCTACCTCAGTGGGCGACGCGACTTTGGTAGCTGGGTTGCTTGCGGTGTGAACGCACCTTAAGATTCTACTTATTGGTTGCGAAAAAGAAAAGTAAAAGAAACCATAACCAGAAGATGGTACATGGATGGAAATAGTACCGTTTTTTTTAAATAACTGAAAAGGAGCAACTTTAAAAAAAAGGTGTGGGGGGGGGGTTAACACACCTTGCTGATAAGGAACCTCATTTATAAAGCTTGCTTACACACAAAACAGGGCTTGAAAGTGGTGCAAGTCACCAGTGTAAAAATCATTTGTTCTTCAAACATGGTTTTGACAAATTTAGTGGCATGGTGGCCTGGGTCAATACATGACTTATTAATTCTGATGCACAACTTCTTCTTCTTCTTCTTTGGTTTCGGCAAATCATATGCGTCTGAGGTGTATTAATACCCCCTCTGACGCACAGCCGTGTCTGGAACAGACTGCAGGCTGGCGATGCAAAAACATTCATGAGGTACTTTGCATTGACCATTCATGGTCACATGTGGTGTGTAGAGGGCGCGGTGTGAGGTAAATCCACCTGCACAACTTTCCAAGTGGACACTGATTTATAAAGTGATAAGTTAAATCAGATTTTGTTTGGGTGAATGCCATTTTCAGCTTTTGGGTGCACTTTGTTTTAGCATGGATCTTAAGCAATTTTTTTATAAATGAGGCCCCAGGACACTATTTTTTTTTTTCTCTTCAGTGCAGGATGCCCCCTACCAAATGTTTGTGTTTTGTATATGTTTTTTTTTTTCGTTCTATTTGTAATAAATAAAAATTTAAAAAGGGAAAGAAAACAAAAGTATATGTTTGCTCCACTTACGTGTTTGCAGAGAGATTGTTCTACAAAGAGATTTCTGTTCTCCACAGCAGTAGTGCCTGCCTACTGCATTATGTGATTAGCCTGTAATAAATATAACTGATGGAACAATCATCCAATCACTTTCCAGATATGCTTTTGGAAGTTCTGCCTATTCCCAACACTTTCTATGGGCAATAGAAAAATATATTGAATGGTCTATTTGGTGTGTCAAAATAAAACAGAGCTACAAGGCAGGTCAAAACCCATAAGATCCCTGCATGTTTAGGTCCACACTGTGTAAATACTTTGAAAGCATCAAATATTAAGAAGCAGTAGTGCTTTGACTTTTAAAGAAGAAGTGAAGACACAGCTCATGCAGTTTCCATCGGTGGCAGCCGATCGCGATCCTTTCTACAACAGCAATGTGGATATCCAGAGGGACTGTGTCGGTATTTGTTTTTCACTTCTTGGATGTGTTTGAGACATTTTCCACCCACAGATACAGTGCATGAAAGTCTGTTTACAGGTCTCGGGGAATATGAAAGTTGCATATAATCTTTTGTGGCTCCACATGGATCTGTGTGAAGTCTCACAAATGTCCTTGAGTGATGTCACTTATAGAAAAGTACAAGTCTGAAAATAAAGAAAATCTGGGGGTGTGGAGGAAGACAGGAGTGAGCTGCAGAGGTGTGCAAGAAGCTTTTTATCTCTGCTTGGGACCACATCAGCTTCGGGCTACAGTAACATAACACACCCAGATTTCTGACCATGGAGCTGAAAAATGTTGACTTGAAAAGTAAGTGTTCAGCTTTAAAAGAAAAGAAATATACACAGAATAAATATCTATATTTTTCTCTAGTTGTTCAGCATTGACTTTGTTTATCTTTTTAATTTCTTGGCCTGTGATCAAACTTGTTTGTTCATTTACATAAAAATCTGATTTAGTCATCTTTCTTATCATGACACATTAACAGTGAAAACTTAGTTTGAGGTCTATTTATGCCTCAAAAACTAGCTGCTTATTTGCATGCTAATTACAGATAGTATCATACTGTCTGTCTATTAGGCCCTGTCAACACAGAGAAAAAAAAAAATAGTTTTCAAAAAGTTTTTCATTGAACAGAATCAATGAGAACAATCATCGAGGTTCTGTATATCAATAAGCCATAGACTTAAGTTTATAGATAGTCCTGGCTACAAAACATTGAAGACAACATGCGTGAGTGATGCAAGCCAAAAAGTCAAGAAAATAGAGAAGTCTGAATAGAGCTGTTAAAGAGCCCGTGTCAGACCGTTTTGAGTTTATATGCCCTTTAGAGTGTTAAACATGTCTTCCATATGATGGAGCATGTCTATAAACTAGACACAATGTCTACAGCATCAGGACTCTTCCCCTCTTTATGGCAGTAGTAGATGCCTAAAACAACTGTAGAATTAATGCAAAGGCATTGACATTGTGGCACCAAGCAGCACTGAATTAATCAATTACCACAGAGTTCACCTGTAAAGCGTGTGTAGCGATATCAAACTGATCAACTTTAAGGAAACTCTAAAAGGACCAAGAACATTCCTCTCTGACTCCCTGCATCAATGACTGTAAATCTCCTAAAACATGTGTTGCCATTAAATCTGTTTCGCCCCCTCCGAACTACCATGAACAGACATCGGTGTGGATGTTTACTCTTCTTCCTAAACAGTGATTGGCTGAGAGAGTCCGTTTTTGAGGTCATAAATAACAATTCGGTGACACCTAAGTTGACCTTTGACCTCCCTGGACACGCAGACCCCTCATCCACTCCAGATGTGGTCTCTGTCTAGCACAGAAAACCACAAAACTTTCAAACTGTTTAAATGAAATAATGGACATGTGTAATAATGTAATATTTTGTCCTGTCATGAAAAATGCTTTCTAATGATGTGACTTGTGTGTTTTTAGCCCTAAAGATCCCCAAGTTAGGAGAAAGTTGGGTTATTACTCTGTTTTGTTAAAGAATGCTTATAATAGGATTTCTACACCTTAAGTTTTGGTTGCAAACCATCTTAAGGGCATGTTGACTGATGTATCTTAAGTTAACCACCTCTATTGTGTTTAATTGACTGTTTAATAGGATTTGAATTGTTTAATTCTTTCTTATTCTTTAGATATACAGTATTTGGTATCAAATTGATCCCCATGAGATTTCCTATCCAGTTGGAGTGCTTATATTGGATGTTTAATCAAAATACAACTTAATATTGGCCAAATATTAGTTGATAAAGTGTTGTTAACTCATCCAAAGGCCCTCCTCCTCTGAGATCCTCATCAGGAGACAAAACAGAGAAACATGCGGTCTTCTCCCTCTCTTGTGCTCTGCTCCCCTTCTCTTGTCCTCTTCTCTTCCTCTCTGCTCCCCTCTTCTCTTGTCCGTCTCCTTCTTCCTCCTCGTCTCCGTCACCACTTTTGATTTTTGGCTCACATATTTTTCCTAGACTCTTTTGTCTAAGTTTTGTGACATGCCCGCCGATTCTTTCTTTATAAGCCAGTAAGACTTCAAAGATTTGCTTCATAGTAAATGGACTTTCGTTATTAATTTCAGAATAGAATTTGTTTGGCCAATGAATTCTTGATTTTTGGAATTAGTTACAAATCCACTTTATACAATCGAGACACCAACGCCCAAGCTCCAGCTTCACCTTGACAGAACCAGAACAGTTCCTCTCTCCAGTAGCTCCAGGACCAGATGAGGCCCGATTCGTAAGAGGCAGTTCTATCTTCTTTCAGATGGGCTTGAGCATGTCTTGGTTCAATTCTCTAATAATTTCCCCTTGATTTGACCTTTTACAAGTAGGTTAATTCGTCTTTAGATTTGAGATTGATTAAACAACTGAAGTTTGACTTAATTGATTAAACTGATAAGTTTGACTTAATTGATTTATCTAATTTAAATGAAAAAAATTAATAAATCAGCTAATTAAGTTAATTTTGCCTTTTTTGTATAAAAAGGATGGTGCCCCCTTTAATTAACGAGAGCAAACCTGGTTATTAAATGAATATTAATTACTTTAATTAATATCCAGTAATATCCAGAAAATAATCACTACACGTGACACACAAGGATAAAATACTGATGAAATATGGCATACCACAATGAGCACTAGCTTGGGAAATTTAAGGCCAACAACATCAAAACTAGTGCTATTCTAACCCCATTGAAAAAACAGCCAACACTTGGCATGGTTAGCTTGTCAAAGGTTAGCTTCCAATTCTGAGCAAACCAGAAAAAAAAGCTCAACGCATTGCTGCATTGTGCAAAGACTCAAGACCTCACCATGTTTATGCGGAGGGCTTTTATTACATGCTGGGCAGAGCCCAGGTATGTGCCTCGAGTCTCTGCATTATCTAGCACAGCAGCACCAAAGCTCTACAGAGCAATGAAGTCAAAAGTTTAAGGGGGGCTGAGTGAAGTGAACATACTGAGATACCCTTCTTTCAAAATGTAACATTTTGGTCTTTTAATTGACATAGAAGCAGTCAAGAAAAGGTTATAATTGCGTAGATGTAAGTATCACAATACATTGCGCATTGTAAAATATTAAGAAATACAAAAAATTTGAGTCAGGATGCAACTGTAATACCAAAGTATACAGTAGTGAAGCTATTAGTACTTTCCAACCCTACAACTAAGATAATTTCTTTCAGCTCTCTTTTAAAAACTTTGCTGAATTGATGAGATGGATCAGCTAATACAACCCAAAACCAGTGAAGTTGGCATGTTGTGCAAATCGTAAATAAAAACAGAATACAATGATTTTCAAATCCTTTTCAACTTATATTCAATTGAATACACAACAAAGACAATATATTTAATGTGTGAACTGAGAAACTTTCTTTTCTTTTGCAAATAATCATCAACCTAGAATTTAATGGCAGCAACACATTGCAAAAAAGTTGGCACTGGGGCATTTTTACCACTGTGTTATATCGCCTTGTCGGCGCCGGGGCGTGGGCCCAGCCGAGTAGCCTCCGGTCTGGGGCCACCTGGTAGAACCGGGGCCACCACAAAAAAATTTCAAAGTGTGAAAGCTCCAGGGCGTACAGCGGGGCTTCACAGACAGGGAGTCCAATGGAGGGCTCTCTCAGGGCGGACAAGGCTGGGAAAAATCACCCCTCTCGCTTCTGGTTCTCAACACTTAGAAAAAAAAAAAACGTTTGGGAACTGAGGAGACCAATTTTTGAATCTTTCAGGTGGAATTCTTTCCCATTCTTGCTTGATGTACAGCTTAAGTTGATTTACACAACGTGCCAACTTCACTGGCTTTGGGTTTGTACATAATTATTTGGGTTACAACGAGTGGGGATGTAACAGAAATGATACACATATGAAAACTCTCCATCACCTTGTCTCAGCTCACACTAATCATTTCACAGGTGTTCTGTAGGGAAGAAGAATCTGCTGGATAATGAGAAGGGATTTATTCCACGTGGAGTCAGCGTGTCTTCTCGAGGTTTCTGTCTCCTGGGAGTTGTCACTGTCAGCATGTTTAAAGGCTAATGATGTAGGAAGCTCGAGTTAAAACATGGGCTTTACATGAAATGATCATGAACAGAGGGCGCTGCCTTTCCTGTCATTTTACTGCAGTCAAGTGACATGTGATCTGAATACCTGCTGGATGAAACAGAATATTTACAGTGGAGTATTTTTCTTTTTTTCCACCTGATTCCAGGCTTGGAGCAACGCATTCAGTAGCGGAAAATTTTCCACTGCAGCTATTCAGGCTGTTTTTTAACACTCAGACCTATTAATTATGGTAAATGGGCTCTATTGTATTTCCAAAGCCGAGTATCTTGGAGTGCAGCACAGGGTTTTTTCAGGACTCAGCTGACATTTTTATGTGAGACCATCACACTGATAGCAAATGAACACGTGCTTCTATTTGTGACTGTGTTTGCCTGAGAATGAAGAGTGATCAGGCAGAAAGATGGCATGCTCATATTTTGTAGATACACACAATGTGGATTCAGACCCTGTCTGAATGTTAAATTCAAATTAATTTTAAAATATAAGAAAAGATGAAGTAAGAAAAGGGTAAAAGATCATGAAATGGAGTAGTTATGAGAGGGATCCAAAATATTGAAATTACAGAACAAATCCTCCAAGCATTCAAATGTGCAAGATTTAAACAGTTGTATCCCACAGCAAAGGTCTATACCTTCATAATGTTGATATATTTTTTTTTGTTTTGGGTCAAAATAGTTCTACTACAATTTAATTTAAAATGTACAAATGAAAAAAACATACACGTTTACCCAAGGGAATAAGAGCAGGAAAGCAGATGATCACTCTTCAGCTGTTTTTTCTCCATTCAGTAAATTTCTTTAATTTATTTACCAAGAGAAAAATGTTTTACCTACAAAAATAACAAATAAATAAAAAATAGCAGAGCTCTTTAAGCACTTAACAAAACTGACTCAAACTCAGGAAAGAGCACAGCTGGGGACATATCGACAGCCTGCTTTCTTTTGTTTTGTTTATTGTTGGTTTACACTAGATGGCAGCTTCACACAGTCCATGAGCCATGATAAAGAGCTGATTAGACACGTGTGGTTAACTCATGGTTTGTGGTTTCAATATTCTCTCCATAGTTTCATCATAACTACAGGAGCTGAACCAGATGTAGAAAAATGCAGCTGCTTATTTTTTATAGTTTTGTCCCCTTTAGAATGTTTTGAGTATTTTTAAATGATAAAGCCGAACAAACAAGAGGGACCTTATGATGAATCCAAAGTTCAACTATCAATATATTTTCATCACGTGCCAAAAACAAATCAAGAGTTGTGTCTTTTCATTCAAATATGAATGTTAAAAGCATATTGTTTATAAAAAAAACATTAACACTCACAAAGATAATAAAAAATGTTCAGTAAATAAATGAACTATCTGCACATTTTGATCTGACTTATATAAGAATCATTTATCTGATAAACTTGAGCTTGTGCAAACCCGTTGAACTTCTCGTGTTATTCCATCTTTTTTTAAAGGGTACTCTATTTCTTAAAGATTAACCACTGACAAAAAAAAAAATCAACTTTCTTTGGGAAGAAATCCCTCTTCAAAATATTTCTCTTTAAAAATATAGCTTGAGAGAATGTTTAATGCTTTCTGACTTTTATTAGAGAGAAGAATTACAAGAAATACTAATGAAAGTATATAAGATGATTATTTATTGAATAATTTATATATTTAACCCTGTAAGGCCCAAGACCGTAGAATATAGCCAGAAATGTCTATTTTTTTGTAGATAAAATTTTTATTTCACTTTCTGCTAAAATCCTACAAAAATCAAAATGTCCATAAAATTCAACATATAGATTTTCCGTATCTCATTTGGTACATTTGGTGTTTTTAGCAACTGATAATCCATTTGAGGACATTTTTATCATTTATCTGATTGTATTCAGATGTTTTTCTTTTTTGTAATTTGTTGATCATATAAAAGTATGTATCAAATATGATACAATTGGCGTTATAGGGTTAAATGTAATTTATTAAAAAAAAAAACGTAATTTCAGGATGTTTCTTATTCATTTTGTCAAAAGAATATGTGTTATTTGTTTATGGTGATGTTTTAACAGCAGATGAAATCCCTGCCCCCTCCCCAGCTATGTTTCTTTTTAATTATTATTTTATCTTAATCCATTTCGACTTATCTTATTTGTTTAACCTTGTTGAATTTCATTTTAGTTGACTTTGGTAATTTTTTTTCATCTTACTCTGCTGGAAAAAGCTTATTTGCAAAAGGTGTAACAAGTCTTGATGTAGCGAGTTTTATTGCAATTTTATTGTTTTTACTTCTTTGTCATCTTTTCTGTTTGTCGTTTTCTCTAAAAATTAATAACATTAACATGTAGGGATGTTTTTTATGTGTTTGTTTTCGGGAGATTTTTTTATTTTAAACCATTTTTTGTCTTGGTTGCTGTTGCTCTTGTTTTTTATGGATTTTTGGGGTGTATTTTTGTATTTTTAAGATTTTATGTCATTGCAGAAAATAAGTATTTTTCTGAGGTTAAAGTGTTTTTTTCTCAAACTAGATTTAAACAGCAGGTAATCAGTCATAATTTCCTGAACCCTCTTGTATTTTGTTATTCTTTAGGTCTCTGTTGCTGTTTTTTTGTTTGTTTTGTTTTTGTTTCAATTCCTCTATCATGTATTTATTTGTTCATTCATTCACTTGTTGGCAGGTGGTAAAATTTAAAATTCATAATAATTCATTGTTAATTTCATAATTCATTATTTAATTTTGCAGAGGATAAACTTTTTGCATAGGTGGGGTGTTTCCACACATGTTCTCTACTTTAACAGAAAATCAAATAGTTCAAGGAAAATAAATGTATGTACGATGTAATAGCGAGTGAAAGATTTTTTTCTTTATGTTAGAGATGAAACATATTATATGCTTCCCTAAAAAAATCCTTACCCCAGTCAAATAATTCCTGCATGTCTAACTTGTTTGTGAGTATTTCAGACAAAGCAGGGAAAGACAAAGCTCTCATCTGTTGTGTGGTTATGTTTCTGTCTCAGTAAAGAGGATTACAGTCGTCAAATTCAGCTGATGAAAAACCAAAAGCTGAATCCAGACTGAGACTCAGCACCCTCTGACTCCAACCACCGCTGACTGGAAGACGGCGTTAAGATTTTTTATTTTCTTGTGCACTGAGGGAAGTGTTGGTGCGTCTGGAGGGATCGTGTCAGCGGGGTTCAGTTCACAGTCATCAGTCTGATAAATAGCAGGGAGTGAGTGCTGGACTGTTGCAGCCTCTTGTCATGGGCAGTAATGTGTCTGGTTTATCGACGCTGCACAGAGGACAGCAGCAGGGGTTTCACCGCCTCCAAAACTCTCACAAAGGTCAGTAAACACACCACAGAACTCTGCTGACTAAATCAGTAATGTGCCAACTACTCATTACGTGTGAGGAGAGAGAGCCTTCAGGTAATATAGCTATTCTGAAATAAGTCTGTAAACTTGTTGAAGACCTGTTTGAAATCTTTGAGCTGCTCTTGGATTCACTGAGTTAGGGTGCTGAAGGACAGCTCCCGTGCCAGGCTGCAAAGGAAAGGCCTGCTGCTGCTGCTGCCTGTTCAGATCATTGACTCGTGGTCAAAGAAGAGCAACAGGCTTTACCATGAGTGTTTGATGGCAAATAGACTTTTTGTTCTGTGTTTAGGTTTAAATATGAATAATGACTACAGTATTAGAGCATTAATTGTCACATAGTATCCTCTAAAATCAGAGAATGGCTCAGTAGTATATTAACTTATATGAAAAAAAGAAACCATTTAAAGCTCATAATATCATAATTAGCCTTTCAGAGCATGGCTTCACTTGGTTAAATGCTTAACAGCCCAGTCAGGGAGGAGAGGCAGGAGCTGTGGGAGTAGCAGACGTGATGACAACAGGAAGTGACTGCATGTTTGAAAACAATGGCGCTTCTGAAGCGGTCTCAATAACTGCAGTTTTTTATCAGAAGGACTCAACTTTTTTCTTTAAAAGAGGAGAAAAGAACGTCACTTGAAGCTTGTCTCAAGGGAAATCATGTTTCTCTCTTCTACTGGGTGGGGATCACTGCTAGGAAACTGAGAGAGAATGCTGGAGTCCTCCACGGACATGCCGGTGAGCCTGTACCGATACTTGGCGAAAATATCCTCAGAAGTTTAAAACTTGTTAGGGATTGTCTTTGACAACTTTCGTGTCACATATGAATGTTAAATGACACATCTGTGTGGTATAATTTAATGTGAAAGGATAGTCTTAAGGTAGTTTAAGCTAATGGCCGGAGCTACCTGATAGCGGCTAACAGCTAACTGTTGTTAGCCATTAGTTGCTACATATAGCCACTGTGTATGCTACGTCATACGTAGCAGCATTATTTGATAGGCATTAGTTTGTTATGAGTGTGACAAGCTGAAAATTGTCCAGTCACAAGCTGCTGCTGTTTTTAAGGTTCTGCCCCCGAAAACATTTTCAAACAACTCCTTCCCAGATGGATTAGTGAAATATTACCAATATGGAGCTGTCCATCTGGTGTTTCAGGTTTGTTCATATTACAACAGGCCTAATATCAAGCCCTGGACTGAGAGCTCATTCTATTTTAGCTAGGGATCCCTAAACTTTTTCCTGTGAGGGCCGCATAACTTTTCCCTTCTCTGATGGGGGCCGGGGTCAGTTTGTAACTCACACTGAATCCGGAATGGCTGCAGTGCGGCTGTGGTGAGGCTGCAGTGCGGACTTTCTGCGGACCGTCACTCACATCGCCTCCTAAGAGGACCGCGGCTGCAGGTGCGGAAACTGTGCTCGCGAGAACAGGAGTTCATGCGATTATTCCTCTTGTATTCAGGAAATCTTTGTAAACAATAGCATTATTTGTAAGATCCACCGTGCTCTTGAAGTTTTGCCCTGCAATGCTCCTTGTGACCCATGTCACCATTTATGGTTACATTTCAAATGTAACGTAAATGTCCCGGCCGAAATAGAAATAGAAAAAGACAGTGGCGTGCAGAATTATTTTATTGTGAAAGAGACAGGATCATGGTAGAGCCACTTCCTGTTAGGCTTGTCTTCTTCCCTCAGCTTGATGCGGAGAAGAGAAATAAACTTCTTGCAGATTCTTTCCGTAACGCCACACGACCAGATTCAGTGTGAGCCCAGACTTCAGGGGGCCGTGCCAAATGTGTAGGTGGGCGGTAGTATGGGGACCACTGGTTTAAGCTGTACTTGTACAGCTTTCACAGCTAACTATTACTCTGATTATTTTATTATTCAGCAGATGGCTAAATAGTTTAAAAGTCCCCCATTAGGGTCACAAACATTTGTAAGTCAAAGTGGGTTTAAAGCTGCATTCACACACTGATGTTGTGGCCAACTTCTGCCAACATATAAAACACGTCAAGCTGCGTCAAGCTTAGTCTGGTCATGAAGAGCCAAGCTGACGTCAGTTGGGCAACATTGATGTTCATCGAGTACATCTGTAAATTTTACACAACACTTGAAAGTTTCCATTGTTTCACCTCTGCTTACCTACGACCCTCACAGCTGCTTTCATTTATCTGCTGGACTGGATTCATTTTTCCTCCTCTTAAGGCGCCCTTTTGGGGACAGCCATCTGACATGGAGTGGTAATACTGAGACCTGCTCCTGCAGTTGGTAAAATAGCATAACCACCCACTTCATGTGGCTTCAAAACACCTTTGTGCAGCAATCAGCAGCAGCACACTAGGCCAAAGCTCCCCTAAGTTGAGTGTGCTACCCAGGTGTTACATCTACACTGGCGTACAATTGAAATCCATTCACAATTTGTTACTTTTTTATCCACTTTGACAACATCCACTCACTTCAAACAGAAAAGTTGAACCCAAGAGCATACTTTCTCGGAAATTCTGATGATTTCTCAAAGTTGGTCAACATCACTTATCATACGTTGATGTGTAAATGTGGCTGAAAGACCACAAGACTAATAATGGTGGCTAATCATCATGCATGTATCTACTTAGACACAACTTGGGCCAATATTGTTCACCACAGTGAAAAATCTTGGTGATGCTGTTTTAAAGACATTGGCTGCAGTTTTAAAATGAAGCTATAACTGCAAGAAGTTTAATTGAAACAAACAATACTGAATCAGGGAGATGTGATTGAACAATAAAGCCTTTACTTTTGCACAGTGTCAGAAATCTACTCATGACTCACACTACTTTCTTTGATTATTAAGAAAAATATCTTCCCCAAATAATATAAAATATAATTATATTGTCTTTAAGATTTCTTTATCAGAGAAGGACAAAGTATTTTTCTTATTTATTGTTTAACAAATCTTGTAATCTGAGTTTATTACTGTTAAAAATAAATGGATTTTTAACTTTTTTTTTACGTGAATGCACTGAGTTCTTCTCTTTGCCTGATCAAAATATTGGTTTTGTTAAATGTCTGTAAATTCAGAATTAACCTGAGAGATAATTCAACACATTTAAAACTTAATGTGTAAAATACTGAATAAAAAAACTCTAAAGTAAGTATGCCGAAAAGGTAGGGCTGTTGCTATTTAAAGGAGCAGCAGTGTTAAGCAGCATTTTGATCAATAATTCAGTTATAATAGAGCACTGTTGTGTTGTACTCCCAAATAACTAAACTAAACTAAACTAAACCCAGAGTGTGCATGTCAATCTGCGGTTCTGTTTGGTCCTGACATTCCCTTTGCTTGATTGTGTAAAAAAAAAGAAAGTATATACTACATATAACATATTTCTTTCTCTTGAAAGTTCTTGCAACGTAGGTCTGAAACCCAAAAGCACCTACCTCAGGGGGGCCCAAACTTTGGCCAACTGCAGCAGTATTGAGATTAGTCTGTCTCACATTAGAACTTAAAGCCGTGCTGACTGATGTATGGGAAAAAGTGGATTGTGACAATAGATGACAACCAGGTAGTGCTGATTTGCTTTGGTATCTGCTCCATTTCACCGTCAGATTTGTGAATCCTACTCTTTTAAAGATTAGAAGTTCCCATTACTTTTGCTCTTGCTATCAATGCATGCAGTGACATTAGATCACCAGCAACACGCCCACTAATAGTATGTGCAATTTTTTTGTTTGCACACGCAATTTAGCACCCATTAATTTGGGTCTTAGTAAAAACTAGATCAGGCCCTTAGAATTCTTTTCTAGTTTATCTTAAAAGAAATACATTTACTGGACTTGCAGTATGTTAACCTCTGTTTACTTGAATGGATTTATTGCCTCTTCTGAAAATGTTGTGTGGCCAATTCATATACAGTCATGGAAAAAATTATTAGACCACCCTTGTTTTCTTCAATTTCTTGTTAATTTTAATGCCTGGCTCAACTAAAGGTACATTTGTTTGGACAATTATAATGATAACAACAAAAATAGCTCATGAGAGTTTAATTTAAGAACTAAGAACTATTCATTTTCCATGGTTTTCTTGATAATAACCAAAATTACTTAAATTCTTACATCAATAGCTATGGCATTGTACCGCCAAAAACACTACTTTTAAGCATTCCATGTTTTCTTTTCTGTTTGCTTTAAACACATGATACACACAAGAGTTAATACTTGATTGCATAACCATTGTTTTTGATGACTGCAGCCATGCGTCTTGGCATGCTCTCCACCAGCTTCTGACATTGTTCTGCTGTCACAGCAGCCCATTCCTGTTGGACAAATTCAAACAAATTTTCTTTGTTTTTGGGCTTGTGGTTCTCCATTTTGAGTTTGATGATTTTCCACAGGTTTTCAATTGGATTAAGATCTGGTGATTGAGCAGGCCAAGGCATGGTGCTAATGTTGTGGTTCTCCATCCAGGTTTTAACTGACCTTGCTGTGTGGCAAGGGGCATTGTCTTGTTGGAAAATCCAGTCATTCGAGGCAGGAAAGAGTTTTCCAGCTGATGGAAGAAGACTGTTTTCAAGGGTAGTCCTGTACATGACCTGGTTCATTCGGCCTTCACACAATTGCATTTGCCCTGTTCCACTCAGACTGAAACAACCCCAGATCATGACTGATCCACCCCCATGTTTTACTGTAGGGCAAGACAGTCTGGGTTGTAAGCTTCTCCAGGCTTCCTCCTAACCAGTAAGTTGGCTGGAGGGCATCAATTCAAAATTGATTCATCACTGAAGAGAACCTTAGCCCAATCATCAACAGTCCAATCCTTGTGGTCTCGAGCAAAGAGTAACCGGCCTTCCTCTGCCTTTCATTGATGAAGGGCTTCTTATGCGTTCTGTGTGACTTCAAACCAGCTTCAACAAGTCGGTTTCGAACTGTCCTTGCTGAACAAGTCACATTTCTCGACAGTGCCCACTCATTTTTAAGGTCCCTGGAGGTCTGACGACGATTCCTGACACAGGAACGGATGAGTGCACGGTCATCTCGTAGAAAGACGCTTCTGCCACGGCCAGGTAGCAATTTGGTAGTGCCATGTTCAGCTTGTTTTTTTTGTTGTAATGAACGGCTGTCTTGGAGATCTTCAGTTTTTTCGCTACCTGTCTCTCACTCATGCCAATTTCCAGCAGTGCCAAGATGGCTGCCTTTGTGGCTTCACATAATTCTTTTGTTTTAGGCATTATGTGAGAGCTGACAACTTCTGAGTTGTGCTACGGCTTGAATGTAAGCAGGAAACCACTCTAGGCCTTTGCATGTGCAGTGCTGCTTGTGACATGAAATGGCCTCTTATATACCCTGGGAATCAATTAAGCTTAAGAATGTCAAATAGGACATAAAGTATTATGTGACCAGCTGCATTTTTTGTTGTGTTCATTGTATTATACGTTTAGTGGTACCAGATATTAGAATGAACAAGAAATTGAAGAAAACAAGGGTGGTCTAATAATTTTTTCCATGACTGTATGTGTGCCTGTAATCATTGCTGAATCAATTTTGGATACCCTTGATCTATTCTCCTTTAAAAAGAATTGAAGAATTATGTTGGTCATTTATTTCCTCAGTGAAGCAGGGTGAGGTAACGGTCTTCTTTGGGCTTTGTCTCTCTGGGACACCCGCTCCGCTGTCTTTCTGTGACTTCACCAGTGTCATGGAACTTGCCACTCTGCACACCAGAACACCAGCTTCTACACTGTAAAAAAAAATGCTGTTTTAACTTAAAAAAAAGTTAGTGTCAGGGCTGCCTTAAAATTTAAGTTTTCTGAATTTAGAAATTTAACTTCAGTTGAATTAAGAACGGTTCAGATCAAGTGAACTTCTTAAGTTCAATAAACTTGTTATTAAGTCAGCTCTACTTGAATTGTTTAGTTTAACAAACTTCTAAAAGCAATCCAATTCCAAAAGTATTTGTTATGCCAACACAGTAATTAACATTCTTTAAACTACAGTTTTAAAGGTAAAACAACTTGATCTGACGTTCAGGTCACTGATGATTTTGAGCTAAATTGACTTATTGCATTTGGATTTAACTTAATATTTCTCTTTGACTTTTACTCATTTTGTTCTGCTTTGACACGAGTTTATAAAAAAAAGTTAATATTTGCTTTAAGAAAAACAATCTTAAAGCAGAAAAAGGCCTAGTATTTAAAGGGTATTATTGCCAGACAAACCAAAACAACTTCTGTTCTGCATGCTTTAATAGCACAACTGGCAATTTTTATCACATGTTCAATGTGGATAGCAAAACAGCTCTGAACAGATTCAAGATACATTTGCCACAAAAAAGTGCTTGCTTGTGGGAAAAATGCATCCTCGTCCACAAATGTTCTTTAACTTTTACTAAAATTCGTCTGGCATGCATGATGGCTCGTTTGGTGGAGAACGAGCTTATAGCTCACATCTTTTACTGTTTTATTTCTTTTTTAACATTTGTGGATGGCGATCAGTGACCTGAGCTTCAGGTCAATTTGTTTTACCTTTAAAACTGTAGTTTAAAGAATGTTAATTACTGTGTTGGCATAAAAAATACTTTTGGAATTGGATTGATTTTAGAAGTTTGTTAAACTAAACAATTTAAGTAAAGCTGACTGAATAGCAAGTTTATTGAACTTAAGAAGTTCGCTTGATCTGAACCGTTCTTAATTCAACTGAATTTAAATTTCTAAATTCAGATAACTTCAAATTTTAAGGCAGTCCTGACACTAACTTTTTTAAGTTAAAACAACTGGCCTTTTTTACAGTGTAGTTGTAGATGATTGTGGCACATCTTACCTATCTAATACCAGCTGATATTATTAAAAGGGAGAAATAATTGTACAATATAATATTTCTATCATTTTTAGATAAGAGCAATTCAACTTAACTGTTTAATCTTTTCATACATTACTTTAGATTGATGTGAATGTATGTTGGAATTCCTTGATTCACCGTGGAGATAATTAGAGTCATTAGGCATGTGTTTTCAAGAACAAACAGAACTGAAGCCACATATTTCATCAGAGCTCTTTGGATAGAAGATTTAAGACATGGCTTTTGTGTGAGCACACTTTCTTCCCACAGACCCTCTTTAAAGCTCCCTCCAGGACCCTCTGGGCTGAGTCCCATGTGTAATACAATCATGTAAAGCACAGAGAAAGTCCACCTCCACATCCCCCCACCCTGAACTCACTGTTACATCTGGATTACAGAGAGTAAAATGAGCCCGGGGGAAGAGTTTAAAAAGGAACTGTCATCAGGATAATCACCATAAGTACACAGTTTGCCCTTTCACATCCTCTCTCTACATCCAACACACTCTGAGAGCGCTCGGCTATTTTCACATCCCAGGAACACGGCGAAGAACAAGTGAGTCAGGCCCAGAGAGGCAGTGCACAGCGTGAGAGAAGAGGAGCCATTATTCAGCCAGGTTTCCATGTGCAACAGTTCCCATGGTGATGGTTTCCAGTGTGTGTTATCAGTGGGAGATGATGGCTGATAGGGACAAGGACCAGAACAAGTCAGCCGCAGTAATGAAAGAACAAGGATGTGTTTGTGCCACGCTGCATCCACGTTTAATGGGTCAGCACTCGACCTGTGTGCAGTGGCTGGTTGGACATGAAGAATAAATGTCTGTAGATATGTGCTGAGCTAAGGGGATGATGATAAACATGTAAAGTTTACAACCCTCCATTACATCCATGCAGCTTGTGTCCTGGCTGCTCTGTGCTGACTCAGCCTAATGTTGATGACTTTCCATTTATATTTAACAGTAATCATCTAATTTCTTATCCATGCAACAAATCATACTGAAAATCTGTCATTTTTATTGGTGATTTCTGTCTCTTTTATTGTGCCTCTCCTGCCTGTATTAGTTTTTTTATGTAAAGACGGAGGCACTGCTTCCTGGTGTTCCTGCTTGTGTGATTAGCTTTAAAAGAGTGACCTTTATTTGGAACAGCCCAATGGTGTGCAAGTTTAGTAATCCATCACATATCAATAAAGTCTGAGGAAAGTTTACAGGGACACCTGATTCATTACAGAAGTTCAAACTCTTATTGATGCCGAGTTAATTATTCAATGGATCTCCAAGAATGCCTTGCTCATTTATACCACTAGACTGAGCACTTGGTAAACGGCATTGATACCCCTATAAACATCTGCATATAGAGGAGGACACAGAGAAGTGTGACTTTGTGAATAAAAACATTATTTTGCATAATATGTGTACTTTCATTTTGCACTCACCCTCAACAATTGAGGGTCTTTCGATAACATTTCATGCAGTGGATCCCTCAACGATCTTGAGCAAATGGAGTGAAAGAGGAGTTAGGAGAGGGTGTGAGGGTGTTGGGAAAGACAGGCTTGGTTTTAAAAGGCAGTGTTTTTGGTTAGTATTAACAGCACTTTATCTTAAGACAAACTGCATGGTCCAATAACTGTATGTGTGCATGTGTGGGTGTGTTTGTGTGTCAGAGACCTATGAGGAGACTGAGTGTATGCAGTCTGTTTTGAAATGTCTGGGCAGAGAGCCGTCTGCCATATCCTCCTGCAAAACTTGCCTGCAAAACTGCCCATGGTTCCTGAGCGCTTACAGGGTGGGGACGCTTTTCTCTGATGTTCCCGGTTACATGAGACTTGGCCTTTCGTTTGGAGATAGTATGAGGGCTCACTCAAAATAATAGTGCACATTGGTTTTGCAGAACACCACACTGAAGTTGCCTTATCACACGGGCCCAATTCAGATGAGTAAAACGGGACACGCTATTACTTAGATGCCAGCTGACCACTGTAGCAGGGCCCATGCTCACATTGGGTACTAAAAAACTTAACTAAAAAAACATTAATAACAGGATTGCTGATACTTAAGATGACTAAAAACTGTGAAAGGTTTTGTAAACACTTTAAACTCGATAAGCAGGTCAATGCGGTTTTAAAATCGAGTTTTTATCACCTTCGTCTTTTATCAAAGGTAAAACCTTTTTTATCTTTTAATCTTCTTGAACAAGTCGTGCATGCTTTTATTTCTTCTCGCCTGGACTACTGCAATGCGCTTTACACGAGTATAGGCAAAAATGGGCTCTCGCGGTTGCAGTTAGTCCAGAACTCTGCGGCACGTCTTTTAACAGGGGCCAGAAAGTGCGAACATATAACCCCAATTTAAGCTTCTTTGCACTGGCTCCCTGTTAATTTTAGAATTGATTTTAAGATCCTTTTGTTTGTTTTTAAAGCTTTGAATGGACTGGCCCCTCAATACATCACCGACTGCCTCCAAATTTACATTCCAGCGCGCGCTCTGAGGTCTGAGGTTCCAGTCTCAGTCAGGTGCCCAAGACGAGACTTAAAACCAGAGGACAGGGCCTTCTCTGTGGTCGGGTCCCAAACTCTGAACGCTTTGCCCGGCCCACGTCCGAATGGCCCCCACAGTGGACTGTTTTAAGTCTCGTCTTAAGGCCCACTTTTATTCTCTGGCTTTTAACACCGCGTGAGTTGTGTGGTCCTGTGTGTCTTTTAACTTATTTTATCTTATTTATTATTTTAATTCATGTTTTTATTTTATGTTTTATTTATTTTATGGAGCTGGCAGAGCTTTGTGTATCTTCCTTTATTTTGTTGCTTTTGTACAGCACTTTGGAGACGTTGGTCTGTTTTTAAAATGTGCTATATAAATAAAGTGGATTGGATTGGATTGGATAGGCTAAATTAAACATGGGGCCCACTGCATTAAAATGCAATAGAAGTATTTTATTTTTATTTCATTTAGTTTGCACAATTATGAAATACACAATAGTCAAAGATGACACATTATATGAGGCTCAAGGAGAGGCAAAAAGTCCAAAAGGCTTATTTGAAGCCTTTGCCTAATGTATATTTAAGTTACACAGTGTTTTATGCACATATAATATACAACAAAAGAAAAACAAACAAATAAGTTACACAGAAATTATGGCAAACTGGTAACAGAATACATACAACAACTGTCAAGTCCTTTAAGGGTTACTTGCAGGACGCCCGAACTTGTAAAGGCCAAAGGCAGAACTTCAGAGGACACAGGACAACTCAATTCCGTTTCATGAAGATTCTTTTCTTTTTATTTTGTCTTCATAAGAATAGGTTGAAACCCTGAACAAAAATTGACAATAAGCATTTTAATTTAACAAAATATCTCTTAAATCAACCTCCAATAACAAAAGTAAACAGATTAACTGACCGTTGGTGTCTCTGGAGTCTCCTTTCTACTCCTGCTCCTGCCCTTGCTGCTGTTTCTCCTCCTGCTGCAGCTTCTGCTCCTGCTGCACATTTCCCTGCAGCTCCTACCTGCCTGTCTAATTACAGCATGCAGCTCACCTGCTCATGCTTCTCTCTCTCTCTCCCCCCTTCTCTACTCTGCCTTCTTTCTTTGCAGCAGCAAAATGACCAAGGAGACCTCCAGTACACATAATTTCCTTAAAAATAAACTAATCAACTATGATTTAATAAAATTAAATGTCTTTTCATTTTGGCTTGACAACAACAAATATGAAGAAAAAATTAAAAGGCTAAATAGAAAGTGTGAGTGCTGTGTATGATGATGTGTGAGTTCTGTGAGGGATTACTGTGAGAGATAACTTCAGAGACACATAACATGAACATGACATGAAAGAGAGAAACTATTACGAAACAGTTATTAAATGATCCTCATCATCTCTTTCATAACATCTTTTATTACAATTTGTTGTGGAACATTTCTTTAGCAGGCTAGAAAAGCTATTCCAGAATTTGCTGCCTCTACATCTGAATGAAAGTTGACATCTGTGAGTACGAACTCTTAGAGGATAACATCAGAAGAATGATGGGTAGAGTGAGAATGAACCGGTAAGTTTTCTTAGAAATATATCTTGAACTGTTCAGGAATATCCCCCTTACTCGAAAGTACCTTGTAAACAAATACAAGTTTGAAAAAATCAGAGTCTTAAATGGTAAGACTTTTGAATCTCTTTATTGGAGGAACTGATACTGTCATGGTGGAAACCTTTCTGTGAAGAACAGAAACTCTCTGAACCAGATAGTAAAGTGGTCCAGTAAGCTGATCAGAGAACAGCCAATGAGTCTGGAGACCTTGTATACCAGGCAGGTGGCTCAGTTTTAAAAGGCTTTCAAGACGAAGACTTTAAGTTCCAAAGTGTAAAACAAAGCGCCATAGGAACAGTTATAATAGAGTGGAACAAGACATAGTGTGTGGGTATCACTTTTTATCTTGTGTCTTTCTCTTTGTTGCTTGATGCTTGTTGCCAGATGTGCTTATTGTTATTTCTCAGAGGTACAGAGAGCAGCTTTAGAAGCCCCTTTAGTGATTCCCCTTTTCATTCATTTATTTATTTTGATGTTGCAGTCCTGTGGTTTTTAAGGAATTGGTTGCTTTTATTATTTTCAAGTGGAACTTTGTGCACCTTAAGCACCTTAGCACTTTACCTTTATCTGTTTGTGTACTGTGCATCTGCACTCTGTTTGTTTATTGTATTAAGTTGTAAAAACCCACTCTCCCTGCAACAAAATCGACCTAAGGGTACAAATGAAGTAACTTGACTGGATGTATGTGATTCTGACCAGGCTGCAGTCCCTACAAAATGTTTCTGCAGGACCAAAGTTTTGCGAAGAATACTAGGAAATGTGCTTGCCTAAATTAAGATTCAATATGAAAGATAAGGACAAATTTAACTTTAGTAAAGCGTGAGGAGACAATTAGTGGTGACCAGGTAACTAACCCTCTTTGTTATACCAATGGATTTGTTTATTTTTCTGTAAACTAAATCAAATGTACTCAAAAATGCTGTGGAGTCCCACCAGGAGACTGGAAGCTGCTTAACTTTTACACTAAGTTCAAACAGACAGACTGACAGACAGACCATGACTTGTGTTGGACAAAGACAGGGGCAGACACAGGGTATGCTAATGCAGCTTTGAACACGATGTGGAGTAATTTCTCATGGGTAAACAGCTCTTTAGTTCCAGCCCATTTCTCCATCTTTTCAAAGATAAACCTCATCTCATTTCAAAAGTCCTGCCTCAGTAAAGGGAATTAAAAGTGTAATGCCTGCAAACGACTTCAATTATTCCTGTTAAGTAGGTTCTGTAGGGTGGAGCTCATATTTGGAGCTTTAGCCCAAACAAGAAAGTAATGTAATTTGATGCCTTCCTCAAGGACGCTTAAACCAAGAGGAAAAACGGGCAAACCATCCAGTTAAAATGCTTTTAGACTGCAGTGAGTAACGCTGAGAGGTCAAAGTTGTTCTTTTGCTTCTCATCCTGATTATCTCACAGCACGTACGACAGGGCCGAGAGTGCGTTTGTTGGGAATGTTTTATAGGCATGCAGGAGTCTGCTTCATTGAGTTGTGACACAGTTCATTTACACAGAGACAGCAGCGAGGAGCTAAACAGGCCATCTGAGCAGTACATCATCACCTTTTCATTAACAGCAAACTGACTCCAGCACTGCTCATTTCACTGGGATACTACAGCGAGGGCAACACAAGGGCATGCTGTTTCCTCTCTCACATGTACACACTGATGCTACCTCATAAACAAGATGAGGAGCTCACAAACTCTACAGTTATTACAGGAATTAATGTTAAGTTGTGACTCAGAGCAAAAGTCAAAACATGTTAATATTCAAAAAGCACAAACTTATCTGAGGGCAGTTTAATCTAAACATCATAAATTACCATCAAACAGAACTTTAGATCAGCGGTCCCAGACAATTCTTGCATCACAGACTTACTTAATGCAAGACATCATTTCCACAAGAGGTCACTGGGGATCATAGAAACAAGCAAACATAATGTGCAGGAGGATAAAACTCATCATATTTAAGGGTTCCACGCTTACACTACACTTTGTGGAAATTAACTCAGGGAAAAGTCAGGTGTGTGTGTGCTAATAGGCCTTCATTAAGATCCATTAAGAACTAAGCTGCTTTCAAAATCACAAATAATACTTGCAGTAGGCCTATGTACTGATTTTCCAAAAGTGGAGAAGGCCATGTACAAACACTCATGAAATCTGCTGCATGCAAATAAGACCGGACGTCATACAACATTGGAGAAAAAATTGGCAATATTATCGTCAGCATATTTCCCACATACATAACTATAAAGTGCAAAAATACTAGCAAATTAAAATGATTGAGTCATTCCATGGATTTAAAATATTTCTGATGTGATTGGAGGTAAAAATCTTTTAAGAACAATAAATCACTCATTAGTTTGTCTTTATCCATCAGTGGATGTTGATATAGCAGAACTAGCTGTTAGCTAACCTACCATTTACTTTTATTTTCAAGACCAGAAACAGAAATTATCTAAAATTTCAGGTTGGGAAGGGAAATCAAACAGCTCCAGTTGCGTAATTAAAAGAATAATGGCTATTTCTATGTGTTTTAATAATGTTTTATGGTGCAGAAATAGTCTGTCCAAACCTAACCTCAGCAAATTTTTACTTAAAGAGACTGTGAGGAGTTTCTAAGTAACTGCAAAAAAGTCTCACTTTTAGATATATGCCTGATTGAAATACACATTTTAAGATGAGTTTTTTAGCATCAAAATAGGTTATCTATAAATGCTGTTCCTTAGCCTTCTGGTCAGGTCGGACAGGGCTGGACTGGACTGGCCTGGTTACTCAACTTCGGCAACAAGACAATTAAAACTCGAGCAAATTTATATTATTCTGACACGTCTTAGAGCACTGGGCTGTAAGTAGCGATATATAGCCGACTACAAAACTACGATATTAAGTTTTCCAAAAATTGCTTGTTGTCACACATCAAAAACTACCTCTGCGTAACTAGAAAGGGATACATTACCTCGTTGCTTTGCATCCTGTAAGTTGTTGAAAAAAGAAGTTGTAAATCAATGCAGAGTTCTGAGGAAGGTCCGAACTACAACACAACAAACACACGCTTTGGCTTGGGTCACGTCTTGGTGCATTCCAGTTGTAGTCAGAAGTATGAATTTCCAAGTTCCGAGTAGGAAACTGCAGCTGGAACGACCCCCGAAGTCAGAATTTTCTACTGGGAACTCGGTGAAACCTCGTCACCCCCAAGTTGATAATCGAAGATGGATGCCCCCAGTGTGAACAGTTATTTAGCTCCTGTAATAATCAATTTATTTGCACTTGTGACTGGGGTGTGTCGCTCTAGATCAGCTGTATACATCGTATTGTTAGACTTATATTTACAAAAATGCTGCCATAGTGATAATCACATTCTTCATGTGATATTTGTGAACAACAACGCAGGGCATGCTAACAACAGCTAACAATAGCCTGGTAGATCGGCATGTTTTTTTCAGACTTCAATTGGAACGCTGATAAGTCGGAGATGATGTCACTCCCAGTTCCGAGGTTGCTGCCGCGCATGCTCATGGGCAGCAGAGTCTTTGTGTCGCCGGTAATAGATTCTCCTCACAGTCCCTTTAAGTAATTTTACTGGAGTACCTGCTTTTGAAAATACTGGAGTATTAAAATATATTTTCGTTTTAATGTCAACGCATTATTGTATTGTTGTCACATTAATTTGCAGAGCATAATGACTGAAACAACCTACTAATGGACAGACCTGATTATAGAACCTGAGGAATAAAAAGCATGTAAACTTTTCTATGAAGCCTGTAGAACAGAAACTCGTTTGAATAGACAAACCATTATCTGAGCAACGTCAGCCCAACATATACTTGCCTGATCTGTGTCGTGCATATGCATGGTACAGGTAAGGCATCACCAGTTGATCAAATCACACGCAGATCGCATTTTAGAGGAGAAAAAAATAATCAAAAATGCACTTTAGTAAAGTACTCAGGCAAATCTACTTTGTCACTGTCCATGCCTGGCATTAACACATCTACAAATTCAAAAATTGACATAAATGGTTCAATTACAATTTTTTCAGTAGATTTTTGGTATCATTGTTGTTTTCTGAGTCAAATAGCTGTATGGTAGATGACAGTAGTGTTTTATTGAGTTTTGGCTGTACAGTTAAAAGTTACAATGTTTGGTTTATTTAGATGTTGTCCAGCAGTGTATCAAACAGATAGTATAAAGAGGTTGTGGGATTCTTCTCAACAACAGTGTCCTGTCATCATGGCATATAAAGAATAAATAAGGTATTGCAACTATATGAGAATTTGCACTGATGTTTTACTTGTGTACAAGCCATAAAGAGCTCTCTACTTCTGGTTCATTGTCATCATTTTGTTACAAATAACGTAACAAATTTGAAGATCTTTGCTGAGGAGGAGGAAGACTTCTCTTACACATTAATATTTTCAAACACTTCACAGAAAAAAAATCCTACAGGTCCTGGAATAATTTCCTTTTCTGTGCAAAGATTGCTTCAAGCTTTCAACACAGACTTTCAGAATTGTAAATCTGCAGTCTAAACCCTTGAAATGAGAGTAAAGCCTCCACTTCTGCAACAACAGCAGCTCAAAAGTTAGACTGGAAAAGCCGATAAGCTTGTCAAATCAAAGGTTCAAAGAAAGGTTGAGAAAGAATTGATTTACATCACTGTGTAAAAAAAGTACCAAATTGTGTAAAACAGACCTTGCTGATTGAGGTATAAGTGGAAAAATCACTATAAGGCTGAAATTCTTTTAACAAACACGGGCACATTCAGCAAAGTGGAGACTTTTCAGGTGGATTTTGTTCAGTGTGGATACAGAATCAGTCAGAGGAGCAGTTTGTAAAAATAAATGTCTGGACCAAAGAGGAGTGCAGCTGCAGCAGGTACAGTGACAACTCCTCATCTCATTAATTTTTTCAACACTGAAATGTTACCCAGTTACTTTAAGAATGAATGTGTCCATAATTACACATATTACTCAGAAATGAAGAGCATCAAGCGGCGGATGGGAATCAATGTTTTAAAAAAAGTATTATTACTGTATATCCTGTTGATTATATTAAGGAGAAAAAGAAATCAAATGATACAGACTTGTAAAAGTATCCTCAAAGTCTTTACAATTCCATCCACCAAGAAGGTTCTGTTTTTGCTGGGGTTTGTTTGTTTGTTGGTTGTTAGATTGACAGAACAGGATAGCTCAAAAATTAAAACATTGATTCTTGATTAAATTGTCAGGAAATGCTGGTCATGGTACAAAAAAAAGTGATTCAGTTCTGGTGATGAATTGTTCCAAGGACTTACCATCATTACAAGCAGTTTTCCACGTTTTTGACAATAATTTGCTGTGGCAATGTTTGAAATGCTTTGGTGGAGGTTGTGCTTCTGGAGCATGTTTGATTGATAGGGATTTAAACTAAGGTGTTCATTGGGAACGTTTAGCTTATTTAATTAATATGACATTTGTAGTTTGAGCTGACTAAGTATTGGTTGTTATTTATTTGATCAAGACCTTTTCTGTTCGTCTGTTTGTTTTTTAAACATGTAAAGTGTAGAAAAAGAAGCTCTGGCACATACAAAGCCCAAAAGATCACTGTGTTGTTACTGTATATGCTTTCATTAATCCAAAAATTATGATTTCGCCAGGGTCTGTCTGTTTTTTTTTTAGTTTATTTGTTTGTCTGTTAGTCTGTTAGCAACATTGTACATTTTTGTTGCTCTTGTTAGCTTATATGATAAAGCACTTTGTGACATGCTCTCTTAAAGGAGACATATCATGCTTGTTTCTCCTTTTCACTATGCCTGTAAAGCATTTCTGCCCTCAGTACAAGTCATTTAGTTCCTTCATTGCCCCACAGTAGCGTTCTCAAAATCCTCATTTTAGGCCATTATCAAGTTCTCGTTGAAACACTCAGTTTCCAGGATGACCTAAAGTTACCTCGCAACATCACAGCCCTTTGTGCTCTGATTGGTCAGTTCTATCGGGGGTAGAGCCAGTCGTCTTTCTTCTTCTACTGTATTTTCCGGCAGGCTCAAAGCAGCGTCCGCGTATTGAGTCCCCCTACAGGCCAGAGCTGGTAATGAGTGAGTGTGAGCTAGGGATCTATATACTGCTGCTGGACGAATGTGTTCCTCGGTGACAGTTTTGTGGCTAACGGACATCACAGAGGAGGAAGTGTTTTATCAGATTACTCCAATAAAAAGAAATGTACCTCGTGTCGTCACGACGATTTAAATCTCGCGGACTTCTCGCAATGACCTATTTTCAGAGGCATCAAATCTCGTTCTAGGATATCAGAAAAAATACAATATCTCATTTTTGGAAATTAAGGGGGTGTAAGGTCTTATTTTCAAATGTATTATATTATATGTAAGTATTGAATCATGCATCAGCATGATATGTCTCCTTTAAAGACACAAAAAAAACATTCACATGCCTGCCTTTTTAAAACAAAGACAACAATACTAATTGAACAGGGCTTAAATAAGATCTACAGGGGTTTTTTTTCCAACCACTGTGTTTGCTCAATTTAGTTTGTAAGAAATTATATAATGAAATAAACTTTTGTAAAACACCAAGTATCATATTCATGAAATTATCACTTTGTCATGTAGAATAACAACACACTGCTATTTCATTTGAATTTGCAATATGCTACAAATCCAAGGACATAGAGTTAAAGTAATTTTACACTAGGCGTACCAGAGAAGGTTAAATGTGCTTTAGAGTTAAAGCAGCTGTGTGCATTTGATGATTGAAAGATTAAATCACAGGTTTGAACACTCCTTTCAGCCAGCTAAAGAAGCCTGAACTGTGTCCCACCTGCAGCTTGAGTGCAAAAAAATCAGCTTCATCACAATGACTTTTGGAGTGTCCTGCTGTCCTCACAGCACAATGCAAAGCAGTGCACCTTTTTTACCCAACGCCAAAGTTCTAGTTTTCCCTCAGTTGACCCAGTTAATGAGTATAAACAATAGAGTAGAGACTGTTTATCTGTACACAGTGCCTGCTTTTTGAGAAGTTAAACATTTTTGTATTTGGGGACATGTTTTTTTGTTTTGTTTTGTGTTTAAGGAACAATTTATTATATCACCACTGAGCAGTTGTAAAGCCTGTATTTCAGTCCTCAGTCTTTCTGGGATTTAACATTTCGATATCTGTATCATGCAGAAGCAGAACCTTACTCTCTGACTGGATGCATTTCCTTTCTCACAGAAATTCAACAGCCAGCGCCTGATGAAAAGAGTGTGTTTGTGTAAAAGGAAACTTTTAGTCATATGAACTTTGGACGAAGCCTAATGGGAACTATGTGTACCTACCATTCATGGAAGGATCATTAAGTGAAATTATTCTGTATTTGTTTAGTAATTATAGAACTTTGGGCCATATTTCAAACACTCCACATCCAAGTGAAGTCACATCTACAGATGAAAATGATGATTTTCTAAATGAAAAATTCAGGAAACTTTTCAGCCATTTTGTACTCATCCTGCTTCAGCCTTGACCTCTCTGTATTCTTTATGGATTTGTTGACCCTCCTTATGTAACATGACACCGTAAGTGCAGCCGCCTGCCTGCAGTGATGTTTGAACATCCTTAACACCTGCCTGAATAAGAAACACAGATACAGAGAGGTGATAGCTGCACAGTGTCCCTCCTGAGAGGATTGCAGCACCTCGGGCACTGTAATACAGCTTTCACGCAGAGTAAGCAGTGCTTTTAAAGAGCACAGACTGATTTTTTATAACCCAGACACTTCTGTGTGCTGGATGAGCTCATCAGGTTAGACCATGGTTCATACTTATATAAGACAGCACAATGTATGAAATGCTGAAGAGTGCCTCTGTGTCAGTGCTGCATTGTTGGGCTATTTGGAATGCATCAGCTGTTTATATTAATGTGGACATTCACAAACTGGTTTTCAGGTACATCTTGCTAGTACCCAGTTGAACCTCATAAACCTTAAGCCCTGAAACCACCTTTTAGGTTTCTGCCAGGAAATTGCATACTCAAAACAAAATGGGCATGTCCCTGCAACCACAAGGTCTATTTGAATTCTTGTGGTGCCCCGGTCAAGAGGACACTTGTGAGATTTGTTGATATGTGTTAGGATGACTATATGTGATATAGGTGAAGAGTAAATTAAGATGGAGCACAGCAAAAATGCAAAAACAAATCTAGTTGTGCCTTAAAAAGTCTAACTGGGCCTTGAGATGTTACTCATTTGGTTGTTATTTGAGTTGTGTTTAAGGTGTCTAAAAATGTTTTGTTTTGTTTTGTTTTGTTGTTTTATCTTGTTGCACATGTTCTGCTGTTTAATTTGATGTATTGCATCCCTGTTTTGGGTCGTGATTCGCACCTTGTCTGTTGCTGCTTGCGACTGTTTCTCAAGGTCATCCGATTGGGGGACCCTCATTTTCCTTTAGAACATTCTAGATTCTTCATCGCATTGATTCAATATGGTGAATTGACCTCTCACTCCATCAGTGTGAAGCCTACCTCTGAATTTTTACCTCCGCCAAGGAGGTTATGTTTTCAGGAGAGTTTGTTTGTCTGTCTGTCCGTCTGTCTGTCTGTCTGTCTGTGAACAAAATAATTCAAAAAGTAATGGATGGATTTTGATAAAAATTTTCAGGAAATGTTCAGCATGGGAAAAGGAAGAACTGATTCGATTTTGATGTTGATCCGGATCAGCGTCCGGCCGCCATGGCGAAAAACGTGATTTCTGTGAATAACTACTGAACTAAAATAGATATCATTATGAATCCAATTGCTAATGGTATGTTTTCATGGTCAAGGAATCTAAATATTTAGAAATAAAGAAAATAAAATAAAGATAGGACTAATATTTATGGTGAAAACCACAATATGGCTGAGAACTGTGGCGCTGGTGGAGGTCTGCGCTCTCTGAGTGCTTTTCTAGTTTTATTTATATTAACATCAAGGCATGATGAAGTTGCTGCAGCCTTGTCAACTGCACATTTATCAAGCAGAACTCCCATCATTCCTAGAGATGCATACACACTGCAACATATTGCCCTTCCAACCAAAGACTAAGAAGTCTTGATTGTCTGATGGTCCAAAACATCATCCCAGCAACTATTCAATATGCTGTGATTTGACCTATCTCAATCTACATGGAAAGACATCCAAGGCCTCTCGAATTTGAAATTACAAGTAATAGAACTGTTTGTTCCAGGCACTTCCATTCTTCCCATGACTGTCAAGGTCCAGCCCTGAAGAAGTTTACACCTCATCTCATTCTGCATGCCTCATCAGCTCCTCCAGTCATATCATTAGCATCCAGGCTAAGCTCTTCTGAAGTCTGCCCCTCATTTAATCCTGTATACCTCATCACCACCACCAATCTCTAGACCAGGGGTACCCAACAAAGTGCCCACAAGCACCTGGTAGCCCACAGCGAGCATTCTCTTATCTCATGTTGAAATGTAACCCTGGTTCTCAGCTCATTCATCTTATTTTTGAGAGAGTGGAAGTTAGCTAGGAGAAGGCTAGTGGTCCTGTAGCTCTTGTAGCCTTTAGACCAGCATGTAGCCTGCCTCTCTTGCCCTCTTTTGTCTCGGGTGCATGGGTCGTCGACCATTTTGCCGACTCAGGCCTTGTGGTGTTGTGACTAGCAGGCTGGTTTCTGAGTCTGCGGTGTAAAGTAGGAAGCTACAGTACAAAATAACTGGACTGAGCTCTTGGTAGGTTCTGCCAATGTTCGTAAGTGTGTCTTTGCTGTAGACGATCCTAGTGTACAGGCACTGAACATTTGTCGTGATCATAAGTCAGGGAATAATGTAGAATTTTTTTTTCTGCTTAGGAAATTCTGTTTCTGGCACTTTCACACTGGCTTTACTTTTAGCTCTGGATGTTGCTGCTTTTTCATGATAGGAAATGTCCTGTGAGACGTACCACTGTCAAACTGACAGGGAGTGGAGTTGGAATTAAATAGCAACCACAATGGGTGAGCATTTTGTTGCCCACCGCAAAGTATTCTAAACCTTTTACATCTGATGTCACATTTTTTTACCAATCTCAGCTGGACATCAAAAGAGACATTTCCACTTGGTGTTTGTGCTAGATTAATATTGCTGCACCTGTCGTAAACTGTAATCTAAAAATCCAGCCTTAGTTTTCTCCTGGTGATGAGTGGAGTGCTCTAACAAAGAATTAAATGTCAATATTGTTACTTTTACACACTACACAATTTTTCTCACAAAAACAGTTATTTGTTTGGGATCACAGTTGATTTTTCTGAATGTTTTCCTTTGGGAGGCCCATATCTGGCCAATGAAAGCACTTATTAGCATCTATGTCACAATCTAAACATTCAACATTTCATGTAAGTACCTGTTTTATTTGACAAAATGAAGAACATTTACAAAGATAATGGATTCAAAAGTAATGCAAGGTAGAATATCACAATTCAGCTTAAGCGTGGCAGTGATCTGTGTAAGCTCAAACATCTTGGAACTGCTGTTCCTGGCAGTGCTGTGGTACAGACCCAGTGTTGGAGCTGGAAATGTGATCCTGTTTAGCTGGGAATGTCAACCAAATGAGCACTTAGTAACAGAGAAAACTGTCAAGAACCCATTTGTATAATGTTCCTGTTAATTACTGTGATGCTGATAACCATGTTTCCACATTTTGATTAATCTTTTTATCAAAAAGGTAACTCCAAGGGGGGCTAGACAGATTTTGTGTGCCTTAAGATCATTGCTTGTGCACCAGAAAGTGCCTCTTTAGGTTAGTCTGTCACTTAGCTCATTTAACAGTGACTGACGTTCATGTCCCAAAGATAGTCTTTTCTGTTACATTTATGGCTCCAAAATAAACATTTAACTATGGTTTATAGCTTGACGACATGTTTGGTTGAGCACATTGTGGCCATGAAAAGAAGAACATGGTCAGGGACAATAATCTGGCATTTAATGATACTCTGCACTGAGAGCTTAAAGCAGGAAAAATCCATGTTGTAAAGTAGTTTTGGGCAAATTATGGCCCTAACATCTAAATGTCACAGTTGAGAAGGAGGCTTTTCAGACTGGGGAAAATTTTACATCTTTCTGCTTGTCTGTGTGAGCTTTATAACCTGACACATCAGATGGAGTGTTTCACCCATCCATATGATATATTTTAACAGAACAGCCCACAGAAAGTGATAGACATGGGCAGAATCTTTCAAGAGGTGTTACATATTACAGGCAAGTAAATGGCTTGTAGTCACTTTTCCAGCACATCTAATCCACACTCACAGCTCCCATGATCTTTGTTCTTTAAAGGAAGTTGAAAAGCCTAGTCAGTTTCTGACGGGGAACAGTGAATTCAACTTAAAGCGTTTAGGACAGACATGAAATCTGGAAAATTCAGCTGCTTTGCAAAGTTCTAAATTGTAGCCTGTATTTGCTGATCTCACCTGATAAGAGAGGCATCAATTGTGGCTTTCTGCTGTTGTAGCCTCATTCTCTTCTGATCTCTGACATCAACAGTGAGTTTTTCAATCAGAGGACTGATGCTTATTAGATTTTTCTGGACTAGTTTTGTAAACCTTGGGGATGGTTTTGCTCATGAAATCCCTGCATTAAAACAGGACCATTTGACACCAACATCCATGGAACATCCAATGTCACTTAAATCCATTCAGCTGATGATCTTGGCCATGTCTACATGCTCAGGTTCATTACTAGCTGCCATGTAATCAGCTAAGTGAGGGTGTAATGATTTGTCAGAAATACTTGATAAAATTGACGAAAGGATTTACTGTTACAGTAAGAAATGTTTTCATGTAATGGTACTGTGTTTTTTTCTATTCTAGCTGCTTTGACTACAATATTCATTTGTCTTCCAGCATACATACTCTTTTTATTAGGACAAAGTTATTGCACTTTGTTAATTACTAACCTTGTAACTGTTTCCTCTGAGTACTAAAGAACTGACTTATTTCCCCATAAAGGCGTGAATAGGATGCTCCTGAGCACTGAGACAGATGTGCATTTTATGGTACTTAACAATGATGCGAAGACAAGCAGCTTTTCTGGTGTACTCAGACGCTCCACAGTGTGCAAAAGGAGAAGGAGGAGAATAATTACTCTCAGCCTGAATCATGATCATGTGCATTTGGAGTTCTGTAAAAACTCAGTGAATCATAGACACCCCAGAATAGATGCAAGAGGCTGATGGTTAAATTTAGATCCAGGGTTTGGAGAACTCATTGCAACGGAAAAGAGCAGCTTTCTTTAATGAATGGTTAGAAGATGGTGAGAATGAGGTGACCTGAACTTGAAAGCTGGGGCAGCTTTACCAATATGATGCTGTTCAGAAAAATTGTATCCGAAAATCGTGTTTTTCCACAAAATGAAAAAAAAACAAAAAAAACACTGTATATGATTGATTAACACACTTTTGACACACATGGATGTTGGTTTTAATACTTTCATTGGTTTACAATTTATACAATCCACTTTAAGACATGATCTTTGTTCATTAAAGGAAGTTGAAGTTGAACAGGGCTCTAATTTAGTGGCACAGCGCAGGGTGGCATAGGGTGAACAGAGCCTGGCGCACTCCACACAGTTTTAATTTCATCTAGCGCACCGCTGTGCGCAGCCAATTTGATAATTTGGTAGACAGGCTGCGCCGAGATGAGTGTGACAGCACACCAGGGGAAGGTGCCAACAGATTGTGATCATGTTGGCGCAGTGACAATTTTGTGTCAAAAAACTGCGAAGGTGCGTTGAAAGCTTTCCAGCTCCAACCTGGTCTATTCTCGGCACAGGCGAAGTGCACCTCCCGCAGCTATAATTTGGTGACAGGCGCACATGTGTGAACCAGCATATACATTTGTATCTATATTAACTGTCCCGTCACATCTGATGTCAGATTCAAGCCGTTTGTCACAATGGAAACTTGACCTGACATCAGCTGGAGTGTGATGCACATCTCACCAGCAAGTAATATACCTCATTATGCGAAGACAAGCCGAATTAAAAAAAAAACACATAAAAAATAGAGATACAAGGTTAGGTAGAGATACTGCCTGACAGATGCACAAAGGTGACTGTATCAAGAGGCCTTTGCGCTTAGAGGCCCGAGGACATGGGCAAAATGGTGAGCAGACAATGTTGGATTTACATCTTAAGTTACATCAGTGATCACAACTCGTGTTCACAATGTGAAAATTTAGTCCAGGAAGTTACAAAGTACCAACACAGAAGTTGATTGTCTAAAGGTCATCATATTAAAATAAAAAATAACTTGACGGGAACAAATTAGAAATGTATCCTTGAGTTGAGTGACAGCTGCAGCCACAGAAACTGGCCCCTGGCTGGCCCCAAGAGGTGATGTTCAGGGTTATTATGACATTAGTCCCTGTGTGGAAAAAATAAATACATAGACAAAAAACATGACCAAAACATAGAGGTAACCAATTTATTTGGGATTCTGGGTCATTCTACAAAACTGGTGCCATTTGCTTGTTGCAATTTCAAAAAGTGTATGTCAAGCAAACATTTTTACCACAACATTACAGACATGCCAATTCCAGCTAAATAGTCATAAGGATTGTGGGACAATCAAGCCACAAAAACAATGTAGGGTCGCCACCCACTAAAAACACTTTATTATTCTGCTTTGATTAGGCACCTATTTAACACATGGCACAGTGTTCTTCCACCAGCTGTGTGAGGATCAAACTACAGTCTTAACTTTCTTTTTTTTCAAATACACAGATTATACTTCATCCCAAATAAAGATTAATGCATGAATGTTTGAGGATTATCTTGTTGACCAAGCTCAGATACCATGTGCTATCATGAAGTACACATATCATTGAAAACATAGCTTCTGTCTTTACAAAATAAACAAATAGTATAAGCAGAATACAAACTTTCAAGATGATCTTTAACGCAGCTCTTCTGTTTTGTCTGAAGAGTTTGTAAAACAGTGAATCTTGTCTTTACAAGTCCAACTGTCCATCAAAGCAATGAGGCTCAGTGATGAGAGCCGCTCACTGCAGACAAACATACAGTAGTCAATGGTATCCTCTCATCCTGAACATCCTAAAACCTCCTGAGCTGATTTTTCATAGCCACACCAATTTTGAATCAAGTTGGCAACATGACTTATTCCTCTGAATCATCAGGCACTGTGGGTTTGATTCCATCATTTTCACTTCAGATGTGTTGCATTCCAATTTATTCAGGGTAGCCTATACAGCAGTCATATCCGCTGCAAAAGTCATCAAAATATCCTGTTTGGTGGTAGTTGTTTTCCTCTTGTGAAGCAAACTTTTCGGCTGATGGTGGAAGGACATATAGGCTCAAAATAGTGCCTAATCAAACCAGTTTGTTAGTGCGATATAGAGCAGATATTGTTGCATGACTTCCAGCAGCTGTGTGAGGATCAAACCACTGTCTTGTTTGTTCCCACAATTATTTTATATACTGTAAGTGGATAGTCTGCCCCCATGTACAGCAATGTGTGGCTGTTCTGTTAATGCATAAATTAGTTCTCCAGGTGCTGTTAATGACTTTGGCAGCAGATACAGTGTGAACCAGATTACAATTAAATGTTTCTATTTTTTGTAGTTCAACAACATCACTTAAATAGAAAAGAAGTTAAACAACATGTTAAACATATTCAATTACAGGCTGTTGCTATACATGAACAAAGAGAAAATCTAGTCTAACCTGTTAGCTTTACTCACTTTAAACAAGTGCACTTGAAGAAGAAAGCCACAGAGGGAGCAGAGAATGAGAGGAAGATCCTATAAGAACAAATTCAAAATGTAAATTTGTACCAACAGTCTGTGTCTAATATCTTTTAATCTTTCTGTTTATTTGGTAAAGGCTGGGCATCCCTAGAGCTATACGGCTTTGCAAATGCATTAGTTTATTAATAACAATCCGAAGAACACTTCAGATCAAAGTAGAATGTAACATTGTGGGAGATATCATCATGGGATGTAAACAGTCATATTTCATTTAAAATGAACACAGAAAGTGCTTTGGTGAGAAGGTTTTTGTTGATGTATATAAGAAAAGATCCTTTTAAGTCCCCATTAATTTTTAGACAGTTGCTGATAAAACAAGGATGAGTTTTCCGTAGACAATCACAGTGTGGGAGGGTGGTGGAGCTGCTGTCATGTGCATTGAAGTGAAAGTCAATGTTAAAGGTGTAGTCAGCGATGTTGGAGAAAACAAGTGGAGAGGTTGTTTATAAACAAATTTAGACCCGCCGCTCCCTTCATACCTCACCCCTGGCTCCACCCCCGAAAGCTGATGGACGTGCATCGTCATGGAAACTGCGTAGCTGACCAACGTCAAACAACTCGACTGACAATATTGATAACATCACGGCAACAGTACATTCTGGCATATTAGACAATAAGATGAATGCCTGACGGCTGTTACTGTTATGTGAAGCACCACAAAGCTAATGTTGCTTACCTATCCAGCAGACAGACGGCGACATCCGCGTTCATTTTCAGGTCTTTCAGTTCGCGGAGTTCCCTCCACCGTCAGAAAGCAACACCAATGTTGACCCGGGTCTTCGCTCTTTCATGGTCATAGCCCTTCTTTTTCACTTTCTGCTCCTCTGAACTTTTTCTTTTGGGCTGTTTTTCAGCCATTGCTACTGCACATATTGTATCTCTCTCTCTTACGCTAACTGCGCACGCTACACAAACTACTACTCCCCCTCCCCCCTCTGTCTGATCTGTGCATGAGTATTATTGCCCCCTGGATGTGGGGGGGTGTACCCTGTTTTGGTAACTCGGCCCGAGCCACAGTATTTACCTGCTGAAATTCAGGCCCAAGGCTGTGTATTTCAACCGGATTTTTTTTTTCAACATGCTGTCAGTGGTGACATCTTGTGGATGGAGAGGAGAAATACGGAGATTGTGACAAATTGTGCATTAGATTAGAAGATTAGAAGATCGCTGACTACACCTTTAAATATATGACCGTGTGGAAAAAGAGAGATGATGAACAGAAGGAGGCCCAAGAAAGAACTAGGGGGCACACCAGCAATTTCAAACTTGCCACAACTTTGTGGAGCTAATGGAACTTACTTGCTGAGGAGAATATTGAAGAGAATGTTGTCAAAGGTGGCAATCAGATAAAGGTGAAAAAGGAGGGTTAACAGTTCGAGATAAGGGACCATGGTTTCATTCCAAAAGATGTACAGAAAATGCGAGGAAGGAGCTGTACAGCTGAACAGTATTTTCTTCTTCTTTTCAAGAATTCTTGACCGAGAGTCAAGAATTATTAAATTTGATGTGAGGCACTGACCAGTCACCAACCTTTGAGGAGCTACAAACACAACTACAAAAACAAGGCACATCAAGCTTGTAAACAATGGCTGCTTATATAAAGATTAGAATAAATGCTGCCTACCTTAGTGGCAATTTAATCCAAACAGGGCAACACGATTTAGTCAAGAACAACACACAGCAGTGAAAACACATCTTAAAGCCCCTTTCCAACAACAGCTCCTGAATGAGTTTGAATATACTTGACAAAGTAACTCTCCATTCACCTTTTGGATATGTTCTTAAAAGGTTCTAGCATGAAAACTTTCTATATCCTATTTCCCAGATGGACTTATAGTTTTGAATTTAATAAATCTGACCTGTCCTGACGTGTTTGAGTGTCAGGTTAACTCAAGGTTTTCATGGGAGGTACAAGCTTGGTGGTAAGGCTGCACAAACAGTTCTGATATCCTTGTGTCTTTTTATTTTGTGCCAATGAAAACTCTTGAGTATCTGATCAATATTTGTTCTGGTAGAGATAAAAGGTCTAAAGCCTTCATTAAGGCAGTGACAAAATATTTGCTTTCCACTCGGTGCACAAAATTACATGTGCGATGGAAACTTTTTGTCATTGTTGTTCAATAATTGTGTGTTTCTGTGCCGTGTGAGTTCAGGTGTGTGTACTTTGACAATTGCTGAAATCTTTGAAGATCATATCTCCCTATTCAGCTACATGACATAAATACAATATTAAGGGCATTTTGTGGTGAGGCAAAATCAGTCTGTTGTGGTTGGAACAGGAACTGTCTTTTAAAGGCACTTACCTTGTGTGACCTGGTACCAGAAAGATTTTGTGAACCACAAATAGTTTTCCTTCATGGCAGTAGATCAAAAGAGGCATATCAACCATACAAATGAGGTTGATTGCACAATTAAAACAGAGAGAAGCTGGAATGAAAACAGGAAAAGTAAAAGCAATGCTTGGCAGGAAGACAAGTTAATCAAGACTTTAAGTGGAGCTGCTTTCTGTTGCAGGAAAGGACCAAGAACATCGTGACAGCAGGGTGATTATTTTCAAATTAAAAGGTCACTCAGACTTCTTTGAAATGTGTTTTGCATGCAAGGAAAAAGACTCATTGCAAAAATTACGGAGTGAGAGAAAATAGGATTGCTAAGGTGGCATGATCTACAAAATCATTTGCTCGAAAATAATCTTTCATTGTTTTGCTGGTATTTTCCTGAGATGTTTTGTTTTAAGATGGCTAATATTAGATTTATGAGAGGGAAAAGTCTCTTAACTGTGTCTCAATTGTCCTCATCCACAGTTACAACCTGTCAAAAAGACCAGAACTCCACATTTTTCATGAGTCAGCATTTTTCACTTTGTTATAATGTGTTATCCTCTAACTTCTCATTACTTGATGACAAATATCCTCTTTTGGGCAGAAAAATGAGCATCATAAGTCATCTGTAAATACACTGGGCTTAACTATAAACTTATAATGCTGAGCAACTGTCCAACACACTGTAGAGGTGTAGAGGAGTAGAAAAAATCATTATATGCCCTTATAATTACTCTAAAGTTAACCATAAGCTAACTTATATAATTTCACAGTGGATGTGTGAGTCTGTTAATGCTAAATCAAGAAAAACAAAGTTCATATGCTGTTTTGTTTAAATATTCACACTAAAATGAGCACAAGAAAAGTTCTAATGGTCAGTTTTGTTGATTAAAAATATGACTACAATATTTGCAGTATTTTTTTGGTTCATATCATGAAAAAAAAATTGGAAAGACACTAGTCTTTGAAAACAAGAGTTTATTAACTTTGGACCAGCCTGACAAGACAAGACATTACTAAAATGATCAGGGATGGCTGATTAATATTTAAAATGCCCGGGGCATTAACTGCTTTAGGAGAAAGATGTTTGTTATGTCACCAATATTTAAATATCACCAATACCCAGGACATATTCAAATGACAATAAACGTCCTTCAACGATAACTTTACAATTTTTGAATTACAAAATTTAAAATTTAACTGATACATTAGGTGTTCTTGGCAACTGATAATCCAGTTAAGGACATTTTTTTTTATCATTTAGCTTTCAGATGTGTTTTTAACGGTCATTTGTTAAAAATATTTATTAGATAGAGGTACCATAAAAGTATGTATCAATTATGATATTGATATTTGGACCTGTTAATCACAACTTCATAGTTACGAGTCACGACTTCTTACCATTCCAGGCATGCTCCCACTGCAATATACTATATACATGTCGGGATGTATGTGAGGGTCATTTCATACACTTGACAATTGTGATGAAAAAAAAAATGAAATTCCCCACGGAATATTTTTTACCAGGGCTGCCCTTATGTTAAGCTTCATGATGTCTAACAGGGAACCCGGAGTACATTTAGTCACATTGAGTACACAGGTGTGAATTCACAGGTTTGGCTATTGCTCCGCCCACTTTATGCCGGTAATCACAGGTTATGGGTGGCTTGGAATGCACCCAAAACTTCAGTGATCTTTCTGATATCAATCAGCACCAAAATATACTGACTTCTTCCTTGGTCCAAACCAAACCTTGAGCAAAATTTTCATGAAAAAACATTTTCATTGCGGAGGTAATGACAACCATGGATTCAGCCATGAATCCGTGGTTGTCATCCATGGTTTCCATCCAGCCATGAAAAATTAAAGCTATCATTATGCAGCCTATAAGCTCATTATCCTGCATTTTAAGTATTGTCATGGTATGTTTATAGTGCATTTTTAAGACCTTCAT
The DNA here is from genome assembly GCA_036419115.1 of Scarus forsteni. NCBI lineage: Eukaryota > Metazoa > Chordata > Actinopteri > Labriformes > Labridae > Scarus > Scarus forsteni. The sequence goes on from JAZDUH010000098.1 coordinate 36,790,512, forward strand.
TAAAGTATTTGAATTTGACGATCTCTATCACGGTTGTGTGTCACATTTCAAGTTTAAAGACAAATCAGGGTTACTCTTCAAACATAATTAAGTCATTATTACTGTGTGATGAAGACATGATGGGCTAATAATGATTGCAACACTTAGAATTAAGCAGAGTGGTCCATTTTAATCTTTCCTCTTTAACTGATGATTTGCCCGTTAAAACATCATAAACATCATTAATAACTCATGACCTTTGATTACATTAATGCCATTACTGGTGCAGAACTGCGTGTTTGAGTCAAGCACTGAATAATTGTGATTCATTTGCATTACTGTTATTTTATCAAGAGTTTACATGAGATGTGATGCAGTCTTCAACCGAGGAATACAGTATTTCTCACTGGTACAGCAGTAACTGCCACCATCAGGACAACAGTCAACTAACAGGCTAGGTAGCTATAGAACAGATATTCTGAGGGTTTGGCAGATTTAGTGTCCTCATGTATCCAAAACAAATGATGTTTTTCTGTCTGACTGGTATGCATCAACTATTTTAGTTCTGTCTACACTCATGTGTCTGTCAAATGAGCCTTCCGAAGGTGACAGACTTGCCACAGAATCAGTAATTTTTTTTCCATATTAATGATACTTTCTCTTACTTCAGTGGCTCAAAAATGCCTCCTTGCAGGTATTGCATCTCTATTATCCTGCAGTTTTCATCTAAAAATGCATTACAGCCAATTGACAACAGCAGTACTTCTGTTGTCCACTGAACGATGTTCATGTTCGCCATGTGTCTGCAAATGGTGACCACATACTTTTTAAAAGAAACACAATTAAACACTCAATTAGCTATTTTACTCATTGTTTAATGATTTTGTAGAGGATGTGTTATAATATTTGAGTGTGAGTTACACACTTATACATGACACCAGGCTCATTGCTTAGACTTGAGGTGCAGTGTGTAGAATCTGGCATTTTAGCAACATCTAGCGTTCGGATTCTGGATTGAACCTAACCTAACTAAAAATGTCACAACACTGAGCAACGGAACACTGTGAAGATCAAAAGGGATCATGAACACGCTATCATTTACTAAAGTCACAAGGTTTGTAACCATTATTTATACACACAATTTAAATCCCACGTGCAGAGTAACAAATGTCTATACATCCACCGCTGTCCTCTCATCTTCTGCACCTGCATTCCAGGCAGAGTCCTGCACTGGGTCGGGTATCCGCAGGTACCCGCAAAAACAGCTGATTTGCGGGTGGTTTTTAAAAACTTTTTTTTTCCCGGGTTCGGATCTGGGTGGAAAAAATAACATGCAGGCCGGGTCACTGGTTTTAGTTTGACACATCAAAATTAATATAAAATAATAACAAATACAATAAAATAAAAACTTAAGTTGTAAGCTGGTTGTAAAGCTGTGACCATAGACTGTAAAAAACACAGACGCCATGATGCTAGGCTAAAATTGAAGCCGCCACAAAAACTGCTCCCCCGGTGCCTGGCTGCAGTATAGGTCAAATCTCCGTGTCGCCCATTCATCTGGACGAGCCGAAGTGAAACTTCAAAAAATTAATACATCTCATAGAAATATTTCTCCCATCCGTATGCTGTGGTGACATTAAAGTATTATTGGGCTGCGTGTTTTCCAAGTCCTCTTTTTTCTGAAAAGTTTCTTTTTTATTAGTTATTAGAGTTTAAAAATGACCGCAGTTTACGGCAGCTGCACAATGATTGTGTACGGCGTATGCTGAGGAGTGTTGTGACCGTTTATGACAGCTGCGTCCGGATTATGGCCCAGATTCTCTACTGGTTGCACAATGACGGTGCCCTGACGGGGGATATTCTGGCTTCAAATCAGTAACATGGTGGAAGGCGGACAAGGCATTTAAATTCCGGACTGTCTGGCCTAAATCCGGACAAATGGCCACCCTACACGGCTCGTACCTGCTGAGCGTCGCTTAAAGGTGCATTCAGCGGTCTCCTAATCTTCTAATCTGATGCAGTATTTGCGAAATTCACCGTAATTCTCCTCTCCATCCACAAGATGTCACCACTGACAGCATGTTGAAAAAAAAATTTGGTCTCAATATACAGCCTTGACTCAGAATTTCAGCAGGTAAATACTGTGGCTCGGTCCGAGTTACCAAAACAAAGTAAACCCCCCCACGTCCAGGGGGTGATCATACTCATGCGCAGATCAGACAGAGGGGGGAGGGGGAGTCGTAGTTTGCGTAGCGTGCGCAGTTAGCGTAAGAGAGAGATACAATAGTTGCGGTAGCAACGGCTGAAAAACAGCCCAAAAGAAAAAGGTCAGAGGAGTGAAAAGTGAAAAAGAAGGGCTATGACCAAAAGAGCAAAGACCCGGGTCAACATTGGTGTTGCTTTCCGACGGTGGAGGGAACTCCGCCAATTGAAAGACCTGAAAACGAACGCGGATGTCGCCGTCCGTCTGCTGGATAGGTAAGCTAAGCAGCATTAGCTTCGTGGTGCTTCACATAACAGTAACAGCCGTCAGGCATTCATCTTATTGTCTAATCTGTCAAAATGTACTGTTGTTGTGATGTTTTCAATAACGGCAGTCGAGTTGTCTGACCAGTCGGGGTTTCCTTAGCTACGTCAGCTACGCAGTTTCTACGGCCGTTTCCATGACGATGCACGTCAATCAGCTTTCGGGAGGCGGGTCTAAATTCGAATATAAACAAACCCTCCACTCGTTTTCTCCCACATCGCTGACTGCACCTTTAAGTCTGGACAGAAAGTAAGTCTACTATTACACATGTAAAGGTCCTTTGAAGAGATAAAAAGTTTAAAAGCATTAAACGTACAAAACGAGTGATTTTACAGTTGTATGGGAGAAGATCACAGAGGGTTGATGATGGAGCTGAAGTCAGGCTTTTATTGGAAGAGTTGCTTCATTCAGGTGCGTTGTTTACTCACTGGCATCTGAACTATGGTGATATACGGTTCAATTTTCAGACAATATGACCCAAAATGATTACTTTAAATAAGGTTAAGGTTCGGGCTGCGGGTCGTGTTTCAACGGGTCGGATCGGGTTGCGGGACTAATTGGGCTGATGCGCAGGTTTGCGGTTCGGGTGCGGGTTTGTACATCCCCGGATCTTGAAAATTGCAGGACTCTGATTCCAGGTAGATTTCAGAACCAGCGGACGGATTCTTGTTTTGTTCTTTTTGTCCCTAAAATCCACCAGAAGACAACACAGCTAATCATTATGTCGGCCTACATGAACGCGGCCCGCGGTAATGATATTTTTTTAAAGCTAAATAAAAATAAAACATGATTCATGGGAGATATTAGGAGGTTACAAACTAAAATCTGCTTAAAATCTTTACAAAGCTTTAGTTAAGTCTTTAAAGTACATCAGACATAGGACTGTTTTGTGGTTTAGGCCTATTGCCTTGAAACAGCATTTCTACATATTTGTGTGCTTTACGAGTCTATTTTTCCACTTCTTTTTATATAAGCTCTGTGGAGCTGCTGAGTACACACAGTAAGATGTTTACTCTCATATTACAAAGTTCTACCAATAAAACACATCTGTCACTGAGCGCAAGAGCATGTAATGTTCCCGTCTTTATGGTGGAAAGTCAACACATTTTTTGTGCTAAGACGAGAGCTACAAGCTGTATGATTATAAACCTGCCAGAGTTGTTTTCTGGTTGCCATTCAGGTCCGGGGAAAACATGAAAAGGCAGCAGAATAAAGGAGCTAAAGCAGCCGTGTATGACTTAAATGAATATATTTTCATCAGTCTGCCGGGTTGATGAAAGAATATTCTTGTATGCAGATAATGAGTAGTATACTCTTCGAATGTCTGAATGCGTTCCAATCAAAGATGAAGCATAGCATGTGACTCCATTTGCCTCTCGTCACCTCTGCCACTCAAAAGCACAGGCAGCCATTCAAACACACACAGACACTGCTTTCACATCATTTAAAGCTCACACACACACAGACACACAAAGCAGGATCCCCCCCCTCTAGCCTGCTGCTCTGCTGAGCTGTGCTACTGTTTCTGATAGGATAATCTCCACGCTGTGCTGCGGCCCATGTGAGGGAGGGATTACATATTTATTTGGAGAGTTGTCATCCCGCCTTCACCATCTGTCACCTGCGGCCATGGGACGTTTACAAGAGCTTTATAGCACAGTGATAGGATGATAGTGGGTGTGGGAGAGATTTTGAGGAAGAGAAAGAGGAAGTGAGGATAAAGGCTCCAGAAATAAGCACGTCACAGATAAATCCTTGAAGCAAATATCCCCTTATACTTTACAAAAAAGTACCCAAAGTTCCCCTCAACACACCCGATGTGGGGTTGTTCAGAAAAGTTGGGCCTCTCCTGCACTTTAATGGTCTATTCAGGGACTTTTCCCATGCTCTATGTCTCTGAGTAGATTCCCTATTTAGTCCCAGGGTGATTAAGAGCCAAGGCCATGCTGATGTCATAATCCACATCCTTGTTGCTTATACATTAAAGCTGCCACATGAGAGGTGGTCCTGCTTTCTTAGCTGGCCCTGTCTACCTTGTAGGAAAAGCTCAAAACAGTTCAAACACACAAAACACAAGCTGGGATTCCCCTCTGATTATTTGTAATAATTGAAATAAATACTTTTCTTGAGTGAAAGTACATTTATTTTAATGAAACTGGACGAAAGCACAGATAAAAGTACCTCCCCATTAATCTACACAAGCAACAGTTCAAGGTATTTCAGAGTCCTGAATCAACGTAGAATTTTTTTTGTGTAAAATGGGCAAAATCTGGAGTGTGAGATTTGTGGACCACACACAAACATATAGACCATAAATATAGTTAACCCAGAGTCATCTGATTAGCAAAAGTTCTGAACACCACAAGGATCTCGCTTCAAGAATTTATTTGACTAACTTCAAGTATGAGCCATACATCTCAAAGTGTCACTGTTGTTCAAATCAATTCTTGAAGGGAGATCCTTTTCGTGTGCAGATTTTTTTTTTATATGATTTTTTTGGAACCAGCACCCTACCAGGAATGTCTACTATACCTTTTTCTTCTTGATTAGTCTGATTACTGGTAGTCACTTTTACACTGCTGCAACTTTATGCATTCACTTAAAGGATAAGTTCGGTTCCTGCAGCTTTCACATTGTTTATAGAATGAAGCAGAACAATATACTCACCCAGAAGGCTTTCCTGATCCAAACAGTGCTTCGGGAGATATTTAGATCCAAAATCGAGCGGTGGATATCCGTATAATGGTAGCACACGGGGCATACAGCGCCGCTCCTAAAACTGCATTAATCATCCAAAACTCATTAGTTTCACCAATATTCTGTCATGGTCCGCTCGGGCTACTCCTCTACTACAGTCTGTGTCACTCACGACATGTTTCGTGGCTGTACTGACCTCTGAACTAAAGAAGAAGAGCGCTTGCTCTGCGCATGCGCAGTACGGCTCATTGTTTCAGGGGAAGACAGCCGGCTACACAACAACTTTCTTCTTCCAGTTTTGTGCGAAATGGATGAATATCTATCGGATGAAGATGTTGTGGAGGAGAACTTTGAATATGATGGGTGTCCTTACAGTTTCTAGCCAGAGTTTACAGATGAGGAGCTCATTGAAAGGAGGACGCGGAGGCAGCGCTCCAGAGAGTACTGCACAGGCGCGGATGTAAGCGTTCTTCTTCAGTTCAGAGGTGGGCATAGTAAAAAAAGAATGTCTGGAGCGACACAGACTGTAATGGAGGAATAGCCTGAGTGGACCATGATGAAATATTGGTGAAACTAATGAGTTTTTGGATGATTAATGCAGTTTTAGGAGCGGCGCTGTATGCCCCGTGTGCTACCATTATACGGATATCCACCGCTCGATTTTGGATCTAAATATCTCCTGAAGCACTGTTTGGATCAGGAAAGCCTTCTGAGTGAGTATATTGTTCTACTTCATTCTATAAACAATGTGAAAGCTGCAGAAACTGAGCTTTTCCTTTAATGAGCTACACAGCTAAACATACTGGTATTGACCAGAAAAATGGGCCAAAATTCGCTCTTACCTATTAAAAATGCTTGTTCCTCAGTGAAGCGAGTGTAAGAAACCAGTCTTCTTGGGGGCTGTCCTCCTAGGACGTGCACTTAGCAGTATGTCTTTGATTTGGTCCTAGCTTTGGAAATGATGCAGGACTAACACCAAATAATGCTAGTACTCTGCAAACCAGCTTTCAGATTCAGAGAATATTGACAAAATTCTTGGGGGTGCTGGCAAAACATTTAACTGTGCAGCTCTTTCTGCCAATGCACAATCATAAAAGTTGAACCTTGTTGAAAAGGTGACTGGTCAGGCTTTCCAGCAATATATAATACCTATGCCATTAAAATGGATAAATAATCAACAACAAAAAAAATGTTGAAAAGCTCTGGTGTTGACAAACGATACCTCATGGAGATATGAGAATCATCTGGCGTTGCAGACGAGTCAGAGCAGAGGTGAAATTGTGCTGTGGATAGCAGTATTGAGGATCAGGTGTGAGAGAGCAGGAGCCCCAGCATGGGGGAGACACTCCCAAATCCCTGAAAGGCAGGGAGCAAAAACCACACACACACAAAACAGGAGTACAGGGGTCCATTTGCTTCTTAGATGTAGTGTTCAAAGATGAAATATCATACAAAATAAAATATGGAGGTATTTTTATGACAACCTTTTATAACTGGTGCATGTCTTGATTTTTTGTTTTGGATTTAACTACTTTATTTTTTCTGCAATTGTTTCTAGGTCTTTAATAGAGGGCTACTAAATGCAGCTGGGAAAAAAAGTAAATCAAATGACGTCAAATAACCTGAATTTCAAAAAGGGCACTAGCTCTAAGACTACATAGCAGCATGCATGTCCAAATGGACTTAAAGCAGCTTCTTGTATGTTGTTTCCTCTGGTGTAGATTCTTTCTTGTGTTGTTCTTACTTCCAGATGTAGTTGCTTCAAGCAGAGTCGTCTGCTATATGAAAGAATAACACTGTAATGTTTTATACACTGACATACCTACCAGCTGCCTTTGATTGTTATGAGGTTATCACTGAAATTTAGCTTTGCTGGTTGCTTTCAAGCACAGAAATAGAAATGCTACCATAAATCCTGATGAAAGCTTTCAGTATGTAACCTGACACACCAGATGTACCATTTATTTTCTTTCATTGGTCGATCCGAGCAACAGAACATTTAACGTTTTTGAGCAGAACCATTCAAAGGCATGTCTGGCAGATGATTACTCCATTGTTCTGTCGATTAGGTTTTATTATGGACCAACCAGATAATGTAGTAGACAGGAGCTACTGCCACAATGTAAAATACAAAGTATCAGCCACTGCACAAGTGGCACAAAAATATCCTTTAAATTGCAAAATACATTGAATGTTTATATTTGTTTTTAATTTAATGAAGAAATCCAGTCAAAATGTGAAAAAACTGCTACTGAAACTGTTAGCAACTGTTAGCATCTATGCTAATCTCTGTACAAGCAGTCACTGCCTTCTTCCTTGTAGCTCCCACCTCTTCCTGCTCTTCAGGACTCTGATTGGACTGTGCTGCTTTGGGCTGCTCATAGTCTTTGCAGATGGATCTATCTGACTATAGACATTGAATCAGGCAGGTCCAATTGCTACACAAGTTTAAAAAGTGTTTTTATTCTTTTGGCTGGACCACATGCAGTGTTGTCTCATTGATTGTTTCTTTTAATCAATCAATCAATCAATCAATCAAACTTTTTTCGTATCACACTTTTTATATAGTACTTTATAATACCAAGTGCTTTCCATGGGAAATTAAATAAAATAATAAAAGTAGAAACTTGCATAAAATCAGTTTTATTAGTGAGTGAGAACATTACTTTGCCTCATAATAACCAAAGCTATCCATCACTTTAACACATTTATTCACAAAATGACTCTGTTTTGTACACTTCTGTTCAAAACAATCTCTAATAAACTCTTTAGTTTTTCTTGTAACTCTGTCAGGCTCCATGTTGGCTTATTCAAAACGCAGTCTGGACTATTTCTGACAAATTTCTGTGTTTAGTCCTTTTAGCAGCCTTGGCTTGCTTACACTGATATTTTTGTCTTAAATGCTGCCACACAGTCAGATCATCTATTTTAAGGTGTAACTGTTTGAGCTGTGTGGTGCTTTGATCTCTGCTGTTTTTCCTCTAGGGACACAAAGTTTAACAAGGATTTGATTCAGGACTTCTCTGTCACACTTTTAGTCTGATCTCTCTGGTTGTTTCCTTTAATGTGAGCCTGCAAACTACTCAAACTCTACTCGACGGTATCCAAAAATTCATGTTTGAATTAGTATTTTTCTTTTACACAATCACATGATCAAATAGTCAACAAAACAACACAAGAGAGATCAATCTTTTGTTTTGATTTGGAATATTTTTGCAATGTCCCTATATTTGTCTGAAAAACAATCATGGTGTCTGTTTGAAGAGACTTGCAGATCCCCTACTTAATTTTTCCAATGAGGGGAGTTAATGTTTGTCATTTGTTCACTTAAGACCTGGCAACATCCAACACCAGAGACATGTCTTCAGATTGTGTGAGACTAAATCAGTTTCAGTTCTGTAAAACCGGTTTTAACATGTGCAACAGCACAAACAGCACAGTCTGTATGGGGGTCTTTTCTCAGAGATGCAGTTTCTCTTATATGGTAGTTACTGCAACTGCAGAGAATGGTCACTAGGAAGGTCACAGGTAAGGGTGTGGACAGGGGTTGCAAGGGCCCATAAATGTAGTCAGTCCACACGCCACCTCAAAGTCCAGGTCATTGATTTGCCTTCTTATTGGCAAGCTGAATCCAAAATCTGACAGTTTCTGCTGTTTTAGCAAAGGGGCTTTCTTTACATCTTAACACTTGATTTTTTTTAGTTTAGGTGTTAGTTCAGGTTTTTTGAAGTGGTGTTGCTCGAGGTCCATGACAATAAAAGAACTTTTGAGAACACTTGAAAGAACCTTACAGTAGCTTATTGTCAAACCCATTTTTGAGTATTTTTAACCTATAGTGGGTTAATTACGAGACTTTTAATGGCAATAGTGTCCATCCTCAAATAACTCCCCCCAGGGATGAAGCTTGCAACTTCCCTTATTGGCAACCATATTTACTAGAACATGAGCAAACTGTGAAGGCGGGCAGCAGTTTTGTTCACTCATTATCTGCAGTTTTGTTTTAGTTGAGGGCCCCCCGTGATAGTTTTTTGCATATCTTGAATTGACAGAGCAAGAAGGGTAATGTAGTCTATTCAATACTGTGCTGTTGGCAGTCAAAACATGAACTACATCAATACTTCTATGAATCCACAAAATATATGGAGATAATTTTGTGTCTTTGTTATGCAATCAAAAAAAGATTTGAAAAAAATTGCAAACTAAATTATGACTTCAAAAACACAATAAAAAAATGCAGATGAACAAATGAATTATATTTGTGATTAAAATTGTAACTGCGGTAAATCCACAGGTTTTGTTTACAAACCAAAATATTATTCTCATGAATTAATTGCATTTCCTGGAATTTTGCTTGTGTTTAGTGAACTTTTGCTTCTGTCTATGAGTCTCATGGGCGGGACCGCCTCAGAAATCTGTAAGAAGCCTCCTGATTGGTCAGGCACACTCAGAGAGATGAGGTGACAACTTCCACCCTTACAATGATCTGGCAGTATGGGAGACATGGAGAGAATAAAGTTGCAGAGACAAATATTGACAGAAACAGAAGTAATACTATTAGTATTATTTCTTTAGCCAGCTCTGCTGTGAAGACAAGGATTTTTTTTCTCCATGAGTAACAACTGTCATAATAACAGCTACTTCAGTTGGGAACTGACTGATGACACATTTTGGTCAGTTACAGTGACAATTCCAGTGACTGTCATTTATGCCACTTTAGGGGACCATGTGAAATATGATCAAACCTTAAAGGATAAAGATCAGAGAAAAAAATTCCCCTTTCTAATAATGCTTTACTCAATTTAATAATGCTTTGTTCTGATAGTATGTCTTATTGAAGTTTATTGATTTATTTATACATAAATAGGTCCATAATGCCAAACATTTCTGTTTTTATCGAAGTTTGTCTCCTTCAGTTTACTCTCTCCATGTCCCCCCTACCACCAGCTCACCGTGGGATGGAAGTTGTCACCTCATCTCTGTGAGTGAGACTGACCAATCAGGTGGCTTCTTACAGTTTTCAAAGGAAGTTTCTGCCCATAAGTGTCATGTAGAAGCACAATCAAAACTTCAAGAAATGCAAAAATAACTTCTGGAAACTCAAATGAATCTGTGCTTCATGAGAATTATATTTTGGTTTGTAATCAAAACCTGTGGATTTATCAGGTTACAATTTTAATCACAGATATATTTTATTTGGTTCACCTGCATTTTTTTGTATTTTTGAAATCATAATTTTGTCTGCACAATATTATTTTGTTTTATAAATCCAGTCTTTTTGGTTGCTTAATAAAGAAACAAAATTATCTCCATAAAAATGGGCACATGGCATCCTGACTGTGTGCAGGCGCCTTTGGTGACCACACTGGTTGTGTAATAATGTTGAAAACATGCAGGGGAGTCAAAAGATAAGAAAGCATCAGGGAATAAAAAAACAAAATGAACCAACCAAGGGAAAATAATTAGATGTGCTCTTTAACTAGAAGACACAGCAGGCAAAAGCAAACACAACATCCTTTTCAACTGAAACCCCGCCTGACGACATCTCATCATCTAAGTGCTGGATAGGAATTGATCAACTTTATTTAACATTTATTTATTTATTTAACCTAATACTGTATATAAAATCTTAATTTCTTCCTTGAGTCAGTGAAGACAATTGTAAAATGTCGTCCTCAAAGTTTCTTTCTTTCTTTGATCTGTGTCATTTTTATAAAAATGCAACAAACATCATGTCCAAAGATGACCGGCAATTAACATTAAAATCTTATTTTTCTTGAGTCAGTGTTGACATCTGTGGAGAGGTTGAAGTAAATCTTTCAAAGAGTTCTTTGGGATTATTACATTACATTCATAACAAAAGGACATACATAAGGCCAAATGACAACCTGTAACACAGAATATTTAATCATTTGTTTTTTGAGTCAGAGTAGACACTTGTGCAGCGCTAAAAGAAAATTCCAGAATAATTCTTGAGATGTCATATTCACAAGCAAGGGATGAACATAGAGCCAAATGATCCTTAAGCTTTGACACAAGAATGTAATGCTTTTTTGGGTCAGGTTATCCATTTTAGGAAAATTTAAACGAAATCCCACTCCGTAATTTTTAAATATCAACTTTGCAAGTGATGACTACGAGGCCCAAGACCCTGTAAAAATACTGTCTTTACATTAACTATTAAAGCAGACAGTAAATGAAAACGTAAATGTCAATATTTATTAATAAAAACCTTCTTGTCTGTATTTTGCTTTTAACACAAACAGTTCTACTCTTGTATAAACACAATACTTCATTTCAGTATTTAGGAGCAATTTGTTGTTCGTATTTTAACATCATAGTACTTTCCAGTTCCTTAGTATCTTTGAGCTCTACTCTATCATCCTCTCTCCATAATCAGAAATGATGTTTGTGTTGTTATTTCTGTTAGAGCAGCAGAAAGCAGTGGGGGGATGGCAGAGAGGAAACCTCCTGTGTCTTATGACCATCCTAAAACAGTCTAATCTAATAACACGAGGCTGCAAGAACAGCAAAAACAATCTTATTGATGTCTGTTTCTGCAATGACTTTTATTTACTTCGTTTTTAAATTATGTGATGACATAATGATGCTAATGCCAAATCCTCATCCTGTTCCTCTTTATACTCTGCCCTGCCTATTACTAAAAATTATAATTTCTGAATAGGAAAACAAAACTGCTCCTGTGATCAGTTTAAACTGGCATTGAGTGGCCCTCCTGTTACATAATCTGCTCTTTTGGTGATATCAGTATCACTGTGTGCTGATTGTTGAGTCAGTTAATTATACCCTCTCTACAGCTGTTTTTTACGCAGTGCTGGATTTCAGGAAACAGCTCAGCTGAGGTGCATTTCAGAGACTTTATTCTTTATCTGTCGGCCCAGGTCTTGTATAATCTTTATTATATGCATCCCCTCAGGTTGTGTCATACAGAAACACAATGTCTGCTTTCATTTCTACAGTGCTGATGATGTAACATAACAGCATTGAGTGCTTTTCTTTTTACTGAATTATGTTCAATGATTTCCTCCATTCTGCTGTGATCCACCTTTTTTTTTCTCCAGCATCGTGAAGGATCTCTGAGTCCCTTGGTTGGCTACACTTCAGTATATAAATATGAAATGAACAGAATTTTGTTTGGCAGTTTTGGTTGATTGTTTGATTGTTATTCTCAGTTTTCCTCTAACATCATTGAAAGGACAACCAAACATACTAAGATGTGACTTTAGAGAGGTGTGCATTTACATGAAGTCCCAAAAATGCTGAGGCCTGGTACATACATATAGATTTTTAAAATTGTATCTGATTTTTGAAACAGCGAGGGAGGGGAAGTTTAGCTTGGGAATTTGGAAATATTCCACACTGGAAACTAAACATGGGAATTATGGGAAATTTAAGGAATTTATGGGGATTTGTGGGAACTGATAAGAAATTAAGAAATTTAAACAAACTGTATCATATGACATAAATATAAACATTTTGTTTTGTCATTGGAAGATATCCTTGCAAAAACATACAGTAAAAAACATTACGTCTTAACAGATTAATTGGCAAGTAGAAATTTACAAAGCTTTATTTTTATTTGTTTTTATTTAACAATCAATTTCAACTTCTCTTTATGTCCTCAGCCTCAACAATGTGGCCTTTATAGTCCAGGCTTCTGTAATCAGCCGTTCATGTGATGGATGAATGAACAGTGCATGTAAGGGTCCGTGGTCTCAATGCTCCAGCAGTAAGCAGCGCGTGCATTGATAAAGGAAATGCAGAGATATTCTCAATTCTAGGAAATATGGTTGTTTTAGGCAAGATTATGCTAAAACAAATGTTCAACCAATACATTTAAAATCCCTGTTGGGTAAATTACCGGTCTATTTACGGTTTTTCCCATGAATTTCAGTTTATCCCCATTCATTCCTGTTTATTCCCATTGAAAGTCTCCAACTGTGAAAATAAATGGTATTTTACAACCCTAGTGATTGTGAATATACTCGAGCATTCCTCACAATTAAATATATTAACCTGAATTTGACACTGTATTGAGTCTTCAAATGACCCTGATTAGACACAGCGACTATTCTTGTTGTGAAAGCGTTTTCTCAGTACATGCAAGGACTGCTTCTTTTTCAAAGAAGTCTCAAAGCCTAACAAGGTGACATCCAAAATCCCATGCATTTTTGGCAGTTGCCATACTGCTGAATAAAATAGCAGTAATAGCAACAACTTCAGTGGTTTATTTAGTTGTTTTTCCTTTTCAGCATATGGGTAGAGCTTCTGTAAAATAAAGTGTCCAGTCAGCAAATTTGAAAGCAGCACATGTTTAGTAACACGTACCATGGCACAACTGTTAAACAGTAAATTGCGCTGTATGCTGCCACACAATACATTCACAGAGAAGCCCTTCTCATACCGTTTTTTCCTGTCTACAAATCAAACTGTCAATGCAGTTTCAGGAAATTTAACCCCAGACAGAGATTTTTTAAGAAGTGTGTTTTTAGTGACCATGAAGTTTGTACACAAGTCTCTCAAGTCTCACGCATTCAACGTGTGACACACATTGTAACCTTTTCCCACTTACATGCCAAAGCTGGTGTTTCTCACGCATTAAATTTATTGTGTAACAAACACTGTGATACAACTACATATGCATTCATGGAATGTGTAGCAAGATGCTCTGAACATTATCTTAATGGAAGCTTGACATTATCCATCCATAACATCAACTACCTATCAAGCAATCAAAAATAACATATGTCGAAACATCAGCAAATCAGATAGTAGCACTGCTGTACACGTAAAATAAAGTTGATCTGACTGTAGCGACATTCCGTAATGAGAAAACATACTACACACTCACAGCAGGTGAGCATTGTCCCATAAGTACAGTAAGTTATCTCATTGTTTGATTTTGTAGCCTGCTGAATCATGAACTTAGGACTAAACTAAGGAAAAGGGGAGCTTATTCTTGTTCCTCCTCCATACCTACATCAAACAGTAAAGCAAAGTCTAATCACATTGACATACAAACTGTGGTTTCCAGGCATCATATTGAAACAAATTCAACCATCTTAAGCTATTTAAGTCTATAGTTCTACTTAAAACATGAGAAATGTTTGGCTATCATTAAAATAAAAACTGCAAAATTTCAGTTTGAAAGAGCACGGTCAAAAGTTGAAGGTAAATAATAAAAAACAAACAGTAATATTTGTATTATTATGTTTCATCATTGCTTGATATAATGTACTAACAACACAAAGTAATAATAAGACCCATTTAACTGTGAGGGCAAAATAACAGCACCTGACTACATATAAACCCAATTATAACTTTAAAATATGATAAGTGCATAAGGATGGTTTAAGAACAGCCTGAAGTCCTTTATCTAACTTTTGGTTGGATCGCCTCTAAGGGGTCAAGTTCCTCTACTATTTGAGCATGCATACAACAGCTTTAGTCAATAGCTTGTCACACATTTGCTTTACGCCAGAGGTGGGCAACTGGCGGTCCAGGGGCCACGTATGGCCCTCCACCTCACTAAAGTGGCCCGCCATTTATTTTCAAAAATCAGCAATTGTAAATATGAAGAAAACTCAAATATCTTATCAAATAATTCAATATAATCTTGACTGATATTTTTATTGGCTTTTGTTAGTTATTTACGATCTAAATCTCTAAATCTCTAAATCTCTTCCATTAAACATGACATGAAACATCTCTTTTATTAAACCTGGGTCATTATATGAAGTATTACTCAATACTATTTTTAAAATATGGCAGCAGTAAATCTTTAAGCTTTAAAAATTTGGAAACGCTCGTCATTTCATTGATTTGATTCCATGTTTTTTTGCTAAATTTACTTGAATTCTGTGTCAAGTTCAATTAATTATGTATAATAACTTTCATTTGTCATGTTACATATGAATATTGGTATGCTAATTTTAGGACTAATTAATATTCTCTGATGGTATTTATTCAACATCCTTTTCCCCCTGGAGAATTTCTGAAAATTTGTAACAATGTGGCCCTCAGGCTGGGAAAAATGGTTTTATGTGGCCCTCCTGGTAATGAAAGTTGCCCACCCCTGCTTTACGCCATCACTGAGATGGACCACAACAGCAGGCATTGAACTCCTGTTCACACAGCTCACTGTTATGAATTTAACAACAGTTCTCCATCAAACTGTGGATTATCGGCACTATCATTTGATAACCAACATCATGACCATTGATACAAACACCCAATTGTTAGTCAGTTTTGAATGCTTACACCTCAGCACTCTGAGAAGGAAGGACCATTTGTGAGAATGTTTAAAGTCTCACTGCTAACTACTGGCTTAACTTACACTGTGTACCACATTATTCCTGGTTGTTCTGGTGGATCTGTGTGTATCATGGTTGTGTACACAAAGTTGTCAAAAGGTGGAACATTTCCAAAACAAAGATAAAAAAACAACTCTGCCATCAGTGTATCATGTAAATAGGGCCTGTAGGGGGCTGTAGACGAAGTGTCAACAGTCTCACAGTCTTTTCATTCTTATATTCACCAGCAGCTACTTTATGATGCAATTACTGTGTCATAAGTAAACCAAACCTGAGTAACTTCTGCAGGGTACATCAGTTTAACAAATCTCCATAAATGTCAGAGAATGTTTTCATCGAGCGGGTTGTAGCATATGTCGCATTCAGCTCCTCATGACTCTGCCTTTGTACCCTGAGGCTACAAAATCTCAGCTGAATCCTGTGACTCCTCTGTCTTTCTAGTCTTCTGTCTTTTTTCTCAGGCTCAGAGCAAAGCATGAGACATCTTTATGTTTTTTTTTTAAATCTTGATACTCTGAGGTCTTAGCTGTGGGAGAAGAAGAAGAAAAGATGCCCTAAAAACAGTACCTCAGTCTGTTTTTTTCTGTTATGGTCCCGAATGAGAAAAGTAACAGATTAGCCGGGGGTAATGTCTTTGGTGGCCTCTCCAGTGTCTAATTAAAAAGGCTATCCTTTTAGTGAGAACATATAAAGCAGTGATTGAGGTGATTTCACTCAGAGCCGTGCCAGCTCCGTGGGACAATCACAACACTTTCAAGAACTCTGCTCTCTTTTCATCTTTTTTCAGTACTGCCCGGTCCTCCAGGATCCAAACACAGCCCAAAACCTGGAGAGAGAGAAGAGACACAGGTTGTAAATTTGATAAATGAGAGGGGAGATAAAGTGAGGGGCACTTAAATGGATAAAAGAAAGCCCCAGTAATCTGTCTCTGCATCTGGAAGTATCCTTTTGCCAAATGAGACATGAGCATGTGGGTGTTGAGACAGCTACAGTGCGCTGATTCACAGAGGGCACGGCTTGGAAACCACTAAACCAGCAAGCCTTCTGATTGATGGCGCCAAAAATCCATGCAAACGCATTCATATGTTTCCTTGAGCAGCAGCTGTCCCATATTAATCTAATGTAATGAACAATAAACACCCCATCATGATCGGAACAGCAATTTAAAAGTCGCAATGGTGTGTTTTGAGGGGAATTACAACCACATGTACTCCTGCCGGTAAGACAGAGGAGGGCTACAGGAAACAATGAGTGTCCTCATAAAGCACACATTACTTGCTAGAGCTGATTGTGGACAGACAAAGCTGGTTAACTGTGTAGTCAGCACGTATGTTAACTTAACCCTTGTATGACCCTTGGACATTTTTGTCCATTTCCAAAATCCAAAACCCCCTCACAGACAATCCCCCTCCTCACCAGACTTGATTTTTGGTGAAGTAGTGTCATTGTGGGTAAAATTTCCAAAGCCCAACTTTCAGTGTGAAAATCCATTATCTGACCCTGTAATGCATTTTTAACCTATTCATGACCCTTCGTGGACAAAAATGTCCTATTCCAGAAAGTGGTTAAAAAAAGATCACAGGGGCATAATTTTTGGCAAGCAGGGGTAATTTGGGGTTAAATATGAGGATGCCAAGTTTCAGTGTGAAAATCCATCATTTGACAGTGAAATGCACTTTTCTCCCATCCATGACCCTTCAGGTGGACAAAAATGTCCATTTTGTAGATAGTGTCTAAAAACAGTGTCCATGAAGGGTCATCGATGGGAGAAAAGTGCATTACGCAGTCAAATGATGGATTTTCTTGCTGAAACTTGGCATCCTCAAATTTACCCCAAATTACTCTTGCTTGCCAAAAATCACGCCCCTTTAACCTTTAACCTTTAACTAGACACTGTCTAGCAAATGGACAAAAATGTCCACTTGAAGGATCATGGATGGGATAAAACTGCATTACACGGTCAAATGATAGACTTGCATGCTGAAACTTGGTATCCTCAAATTTAACCCCAAATTACCCCTGCTTGCCAAAAATCACGCCCCTGTGACCTTTTACTGGACACTTTCCAGAAATTGACAAAAATGTCCACTTGAAGGGTCATGCGTGTAACTTTTTTGAAGGGTCACTCAAGGGTTAAGTGAGCGCACTGACCTTTCTGATACCCTAAATTCTCCTCTTTGTGGGTCAAGGACCAGGTTTACCTCGAAAAAAAAAACAAATTAAGCTCATCAGTTCAACTATGGATGCAGTCTTGTTGGTCCTGTAAGCTGCATTAAATCTTGAGTAGAGTTACAACTACACCAAAAAAGTGTTTTTGAATTATTTCAGCTCAGGGCTTTTGGAGAGTCCAAATCAGGGGGTTCAGTGATGTCAAGTATACATTTAAAGCCAGATCCCACAGAGGAACCAAAGCCTCTGGTGCTTATGCTTTGCTCAGTCTGTTTGGAATTAATTTGCAATTAGCCACCCACCAAATACAGAGGTTAGGGATGCTATGAGGAGTATCAAAGTAATTACAAAAAAGTCTCACTTTTAGATATATGCCTGATCGAAATACACACTTTAAGATGAGTTTTATAGCATCAAAATAGATTATCTACAAATTCTGTTCGGTCGGGTCGGACAGGACTGGACTGGCCTGGATACTCAACTTCGGGAACAAGACAATTAAAACTAGAGCAAATTTATATTATTCGGACACGTCTTAAAGCTGTAAGTAGCAACATATAGCCGGCTACAAAACTACAATACTAAGTTTATCAAAAATTGCTTGTTGTCACACATCAAAAACTACCGCTACGTTACTAGAAAGAGATACATAACCTTGTCGCTTTGCATCCTGTAAGTTGTTGAAAAAAGAAGTTGTTAAGCAATGCAGAGTTCTGAGGAAGGTTCGAGCTGCATTCATTAGCATCACAACAAACGCAAGCTCTGGCTTGGGTCACGTCTTTACGACAGTCGCCGAGCGTGCTCATGGGTAGCAGAGTCTTTATGTTGCCAGAAATAGATTCTCCTCATCGCACCTTTAATGTGCATTGTCAGTTGAATTTGTTCAACCTGACAGCCATGGCGGTGGATTGGTTCTGACAGGAACTTGATGAAATGATATCTCTAGAGAAAAAACTTTGGATCCTCGACTCTTGCTCTTTCCCATTTTCACAAAGAGCATCGGCAACACCATAGTGCAAACTTCATGCTGGAATAGATTCCTTTGCTGTTAAGCACTAGAAAGCACTGGTGCAAAGGTTACACCCAGGCTGCAACCTCTGGGATGAAAATGGCCAATAAGGAAGTGCCAAAAGCTGTAGTGCTTCAAGTGTCCACTTGAGGATGGCTGCAGGGACCCTGGAGGTGTTTTAAACTTGAGTTTTTTTCTGCCTAAATAAACATAACAGCCAGATTCAAAAATGGTTTTGATCTAAATATGTAAGCAGGTGATTCTTTTTTCATTTTGCACTCATTTTTACTTTATTGTGGATTTCTGGTTTTGGCAGGGACATGATTGATTTTGCTGTATGTCCATGCAGAGTCACCATTGGTCAGATGCCCTTAAATCCTGCCTCAGCATGGTCTCTCTCTGTTTGTAAGTAGGTTGAACTTAAGTTTGGATAGGATAACAACCTGCCATCTCATCCAGAAATCCACAATGAAGTAAATATGGGTATGGCACTATGGCTGCATCCATGACAACGAATCCACAGTGTTCCAAAGGCTGATAATCAAATGACTGACATCACATGGCTTCATCTTATACTTTTACAGTCAATAATTAGACTGTAAAAGTAAGTAAGACAAAATTGTTTGTAAATCCAGTGGGTGTTATGAATAATATGTTAGCTTGATGCTAATGGAAAATGTAGTTACACATCAGGGTGCATCTCCTCTGTCCCATATAGTTTCATCCTGCTGCACAAACTTGGTTCTTCTTTTGCTGTTTTGTGTGTTTATAATTGTGAATGTTTAAAGCAGAGTGCTGTGTTCCTATTGCTTATTATTGGTCTATTAATATCATATCAAATGTTCTGTCTGACCTTGGCATATCTATCTCATAAATTTAATAAAATAGCTTTCTATAGTCCTATTCTGAAAGACCTTCCCCAGTTCTAATCCATATCATGTAATTTTCAAACTTAATCTCTTTATCCTCAAAACAAAGTCACTAAAAGTATTTAGTATATCATATAGTCTGTCCTGATTAAAGCAAATCTTCAGAGGAATAAAAGATATCCATGTGTATGCATCAGGCATGATGTGAATAATATTGAATTACCAGCTTTATTGATAATTCTTATTCTTCTTTTGTGAAACCCTGTCGGAGCCCTTCACTCCACACCTGCCCATTACACTGCAGCCTATCAGCCATGGAGACATTTTTCCACAGTGAGGCATTTCTTTGTTACAATCTGACCGAGAGCAGGGTGCTCTGAAAGATATTAAAACAGAGTGACAGATCTAATTATCACTCTCTTACTTCTCCTGCTCCAACTCTGATGAAAACGACCACATTACATCAGACATCTGATGCCCTCAAAGTAGGTTTCACCTTTGCTAATAACTAAAAATGTGTAGTTATATCTCGAATGCCTGCTGAGGGCATGACTCTGAATAGACACAGAGGGATTTTGACCAAGGCTGGATTTATGAAAAGACGAGGCCATCATTATTCACATGCCTGCCGAGGTGTGCCCCCCTTAGATATCTTCCACCATTCTTTCTTCTCTTCTTTCTTCTTTCTAATTCCCTTTTTCTCTTTATTTGATTAAAATATCCACAGACACAGAGTACATTGACATGCACAGATAAGTTGAGCGACAGTGTAAGGCAGTTTAGGTTGACAAAATGTCTTGTCTTAGTTTGTGGTGTAGTAATGCTTATTATTAACAATCCAAACATTTTAAAGTTGTGATGGCTGTGTTCACTCTTTGTGGGCATCCTTGTGCCTGTCCAGAGCAGTGCTCAATTTGTCTCTGACAAGTTGTCTAAAAATGTTCATCGCTTACCTTTTACATGACAAAAAGTGTCAATAATTGCTAAACATAAATCTCCATTCACTATAACTCTGGCAGAACAAAACCCAAAGCCAATGAAGTTGGCACATTGTGTAAATTGTAAATAAAAACAGAATACAACGATTTGCAAATCCATTTCAACCTATATACAATTGAATACACAGCAAAGACAAGATACTTAATGTTCGAACTGGTAAACTTTGTTATTTTTTGCAAATATTAGCTCATTTGGAATTTGATGCCTGCAACATGTTTCAAAAAAGCTGGCACAAGTGGCAAAAAAGACTGAGAAAGTTGAGGAATGCTCATCAAACACTTATTTGGAACATCCCACAGGTGAACAGGCTCATTGGGAACAGGTGGGTGCCATGATTGGGTATAAAAGCAGCTTCCCTGAAATGCTCAGTCATTCACAAACAAGGATGGGGCGAGGGTCACCACTTTGTGAACAAATGCGTGAGCAAATTGTCCAACAGTTTAAGAACAACATTTCTCAACAAGCTATTGCAAGGAATTTAGGGATTTCATCATCTACGGTCCGTAATATCATCAAAAGGTTCAGAGAATCTGGAGAAATTACTGCACGTAAGCAGCAAGGCCGAAAACCAATATTGAATGCCCATGACCTTTGATCCCTCAGGCGGTACTGCATCAAAAAGTGGCATCACTGTGTAAAGGATATCACCACATGGGCTCAGGAACACTTCAGAAAACCACTGTCAGTAACTACAGTTCGTCGCTACATCTGTAAGTGCAAGTTAAAACTCTACTATGCGAAGCCAAAGCCATTTATCAACAACACCCAGAAACGCCGCCGACTTCGCTGGGCCCGAGCTCGTCTAAGATGGACTGATGCAAAGTGGAAAAGTGTTCTGTGGTCAGACCAGTCCACATTTCAAATTGTTTTTGGAAACTGTGGTCGTCGTGTCCTCCGGACCAAAGAGGAAAAGAACCATCCGGACTGTTATAGGCGCAAAGTTCAACAACAAGAATCTGTGATGGTATGGGGGTGTATTAGTGCCCAAGGCATGGGTAACTTACACATCTGTGAAGGCACCATTAATGCTGAAAGGTACACACAGGTTTTGGAGCAACATATGTTGCCATCCAAGCAACGTCTTTTTCATGGACGCCCCTGCTTATTTCAGCAAGAAAATGCCAAACCACATTCTGCACGTGTTAAAACAGCGTGTAGTAAAAGAGTGCGGGAACTAAAATGGCCTGCCTGGAGTCTTTACTGAGTGTTGTTAAAGGGAAAGGTGATGTACCACAGTGGTAAAAATGCCCCTGTGCCAACTTTTTTGCAATGTGTTACTGCCATTAAATCCTAAGTTGATGATTATTTGCAAAAGCAAATGAAGTTTCTCAGTTCAAACATTAAATATCTTGTCTTTGCTGTGTATTCAATTGAATATAAGTTGAAAAGGATTGCAAATTATTGTATTCTGTTTTTATTTATGATTTACACAATATGCAAACTTCACTGGTTTTGGATTGTATTATTTATTTGATCAATCATGTAAGGCAAGGCTTAAATGAAGGAGGTTGACTGTCAGCCATTCAAAATCAATGCATTTCTTCACATGTCAAAATTCAAGCAGGAGTGAGCTAGAAGAGCACATAGTCATTTGACACAGCCTTAATTTTTCCAGAGTACTTTAGAGTATATCAGGTTAATTCCCTGTCAAAGCAAAAGTCCCTGTCTTGCATGTTCATCCATCTCAGAATGTAGTTTTGTAGTTTATGTAGTTTAACCGTCAAGAATGGAAAGACAAAGTCAAGTTTGTACACAGTATTCCTGCTGTTTCTGTATTGAACACTCAACATACTTAGAAAAACAGTCAGGAAATATAATTTTACCATGAACTTTTACAAATTGGCTGATCAAAATAGTTTAAAGATGTGAAAAATGTTTTGATTAAATGTGATGACTGAAATGCAAGGATGTTTTACTGTAATCAACTTAAAAAGCAAAACCAGGAAGAAAACTTAAGAGGGGAAATCACTCAAATGTGACTAAAATTATTATATATTTTTACAGTCAATCAATCAATCAGTCAGTCAATCTTTATTTTTGTAATTCATAACAAGGGTTATCTCAAGACACTTTACAATAGAGCATAAAGCTCTTCATTTTATGGACACACATATATACATAGATAATATACATATATAAGACAAGAAGACAAAGGCTTTGTGTTAAATCACTCTATTTACTTGTGAACACAACATTTATAAGAGATCCTGAAAAATGAGTGAGCCTTATTATACACTATTCAGTGCTCTCAGTATATCCCACAATGCCTTGTAAAAAGTAGTGAAAAACTGATGGTCACTTAAACTTGCAAAATATCTTATGGATGGCAGATTAAAGCTTTAAAATCAAGAAGTGACATTTGACTGTTCTTGCACTGCCCAGAGGAGCAGCCAAAGTAAACATGTAACAGAAAAGGTAAAAACAGATATAATGTATATTTGGTAACACTTTTACTGACATGCTTAACCTAATTTTTTTTTGTGGTTGTTGTGGTTGTTTTTTTTTTTTTTTACAGAACTTTGGTTCACTCTAATCAATACCATCATTACACAATATTACCAGGCTAATGTTAGCTTGTCAGCCCTTGCCAATAATTTGGTTGTGAAGAGTCTCTTCCCCTCCACTACCTAAAGAGCTAAAATATTGGTGGTGACAGCCTCAATTATTAACTCATTTTGCTCTCCAGTGTCATGTGACTTAAAGCTATTAGTGAACAAAAAGCCAAGAGTAATGTTGAAATATAATTCTGAGAGCAATGTAAAAATAAATAGAACTAGAAAAGCACTTGGAGAGTGCAAACCTGTGCCAAGGTAGCTCACATATCGCTGTTACATTTGTTAGCACTAGTCCCATGATGATATGATGCATTGACCCTGAAAACCCACACTTAGCACTCACAATCATGGCAGTTATCACAACCAAAATCAAATCATTTTTAACTTGAGCCATTACCATTGTCTCCTTAAAAATAACAGCAAAATCTGTCCCGTACTTTTTGCGTAATCAAACACACATATTTTGGAAAAAACATAACCTCTTTGGTGGGGGTAACAGAGTCATTGTGTCAGAAAAAAGGCTAAATGTTGTAAGTAGTCTCTTCTGAGAATGTCTGTCAGTGTTGTCTTTAGCTCAACATTACAGCTTTTATCTTTAAACTAAACCTTTCTTTAGCGCATAATGAAAAAAACATCTTACTTATTGTTCCTTCTTCATGTCTGATGCTAATATCCCTTTGTAAGTCTCTCCAGCTTAACTTTTGCTTTTTTTTCATCTCGTCCTGTTTCCTGAAGGATGAGGTTACTCTCTTTCTCATTTTGCAAATTTCTTCATGATGGGACTCCAAAGACTGGGATAAATTGGAGGTTTTGTTTGCACACGCGCCGAGCAGCACTCTTAGACAATAATGGCTGCAAGAGACCCACTCGGCCAGCCTCCCCGCCACTCGAAATCTGCTGCTGGATTCCCTTTCACTCCCATACAAATCACTTAGAAAGAGGCAGCAGGCCTCGTTCTGCTGACAGGATGTTCTGTTGCCCCTGTGGACCGGTTTGTTCTCACACAGCTCACACCTCGCTGTGTTATTACTCTGCTAAACTGTTATCTGTCGTGTTGTGTCACTGTATTGTTACTGTTCAGGGATGCTGTGTTTCAATGGAGTTAATGGACTCTATGTGGGTTTGTGTTTGTCCCTGTGTGTGCTCACACATGCGTGTGAGTTGTATGTGATGTCTCTTCGAGCAGCGGTTGTCGTGGAGACCCTGGTAAGATCTGGTCTCCAGCTGTTGTTTAAGACCGAGGCACCCAGGGACATGCGTCAGTGAGGGCTTGGTTAATCATCAACCGTCATGTCAGATCTGCTGCACTCAATTTTAAGAACCATAAAGTTAATTTTTCTCCTTCAAAGAATGACAAATATGTTCCAAATGGCTATATAAAAGGTGATTAACTACACACAGGGACAAAATTGTTGGTACCCTTCTGTTTAAAAGGAAAAACCCACATTGGTTACTGAAATAACTTGAACCTGACAAAAGTATTAATAAATTAAATAACTACATTATGAGGGGGGGGGGCTGCACAGCTCATTTATACTGGGCCAAAATGCCCCAGTAAAGGGGGTCTAGTAACGTCCAAGGCCTCAAGGAATATTGTTTAGATCTTGTACAGACATGCACAATGTGCTTATGAATTTGAGCACAGAATACTGAGCTCAAATTTATCATTACAGAGCTTTAGAATACTGTAACCTCACAAGAGCTTGGAGAGATTGTCTTAAAACAGCACAAATAAGTCATGGATGAATTGACATGATTTTTAAAGGAATTTTGTGATTTCAGGTCAAAAGTCAAAGCCCTGAAGGCACACATTCATCCCCTGCTTTTTCTTTAAAATCTACACAGGAGGTAAAAGGTCATAGAGCCCCACATCCCTTGCTTGTGAACTCATTAGCTCAAGAAAACATTTAAGTATTTACCTTGAACATAAAAATTCATTTTCTAGCTCAAGAAGAATTTACAGAATTTCAAGGTCAGGCATCATCCTTGAATTGTAAATGTGACCTTATGAACACAATATGCATTCATTCTTTCATTCATTTTCTATACCCCTTTATCCCTTTCGGGGTAGCTGTCATTGGGCAAGAGGCAGGGTACACCCTGAACCAGTCGCCAGTCGGTCACAGGGCCACATAGAGAGACAGGCAATCGTTCAGGAAGGTTTCCAGGCATTCTGTTTGAAAATAGTCTAAACAAGCTGTTACATTTTGTCAAAAATACACTGAAGTGTGTTTATTTGGGACCAAACTGAAGAAATTAGACTGTTTCATAAACATCAGTTATTGCATCATTTCTCTTTGTGTCAAAGAGCTCATCTCAAGAAAAATAACAGAACAAAAAAAATAAACATCCTCAATAATAATAGCTCGGTGTACAACTCTGCAGCTTGAAATCACCAAAGAACATGATCAGGAAGATAATTTTCAAATTTCCTGTCATGCTGCCGCTGCACAGATCAGCCCTGTGATTGTTCCAGAAGACACACATTCTTCCATTTAGATAAGTTTAAAAGTTTAATGAAGACCCATCTTCTCTTGTAATAGTCATGAATCATGAGCATTTCTTCATCCCGTGCCTCATGAGTAGCCGCTCATCTCTACCCTGAACTTAATTGAATTCAACACTATCTAGCATGTTCCTTTGTGAAAATACGAGCAGAAGAAAGTGAAATTTGTCTCATGTTATGCCCTTTGTCAGTGGACGACAGCTTCGTTTTAGCCCTAGTTGGATGCATATCCGTGTCTTCTCATGAATTTCATGTTATTAAGCTATCCACTTCCTTTTAAAAAGACATTTCTGCTCTACTATGTTGCATTGCATTCATTCTGCTTCTCTGTCAGTCAGACCACAAGAGAAAAGACCACTCTGTTCCCCCCAGTGATCAGCTGTTAGAAACGTTGTACACCACAGGCCACACTGGGGCAGATGTGGATAACGGCATGGGGCCTCTGTCATTCGAGTTTGTGTTGACTTGATTTTCGATGTTCTAGGTCAAAAGTAAAGGTCACAATGCTTTCTGTTCATCTTATGTTTGTGATTGATTGTTGACTGTTTTAAGACACCTTTTTCCCAGCTTTGCAGAGGTCAGATCATGGGTATGGAGCCTTGTGCTGATCCTTTGCTTTGTAATGTGCTATGGAAAAAAACGCCTTGGGAGATTTCTCAAAATAATGCAGAGATTAACTCTGAATCAAACATTAAATGGAGAGTTTCAAGATCCAAGATGAAGCCTTATATTCATCCATTTCTTGAAGTGTGATCTGGTGATTGTAATATTTACAGAAAAAGTGAAAGGATTTCTCAGATTTGGATATGACAGTCACAGTTATTAAGCCTCACATTCATCCCTGCTCATGGGGTAGCTGAAGAAGTTTGAGAGATTTTCATTACTTTGTACAAATTTCATGGCATCAAGACACATTTGTTTGATTTTGGTGGTCAAGGTTCATGAAATTATCATGTCAATTAATAAAAGACAGACCAAATAGAATTATCATATGATCTTTAAAGAAAATGCACAGGAAATGTGTAATATTTTTTTAAAACAATGGGCTCTAATTACATAGACCAGACACAGGCGTGCCATTTTGCAATTTCTTTGAACAACACAGTCCGGCGAGGCCAGGCACACCCACGTCTCTTTCCCTCTCATTGGCACAAGGGAGGAGAGAATGCGTGAGTGGGTTTAACACAGCTGAGTGTCATCACAACCAATCAAATGAACACTTCTCCTTGCCTTTAAATGCGTTGCAGGTGAGTTCCTGTGTTATGAATGGGAGTACAAAATTAAAGAGACAGTTACATTTAAACACAGCAGCAGGCTAATCCATTCATCATGCTTTTGATCCACCAGCATTCCTGGTCTGTAGTTGCCAAATAGCAGAACCTTTGGTGATATGTCCTCTCCCAGAATCTCCTCCTCATCCTTCTTGGAATAATCTACTCCATAATTATCTCTCCTTAGATCACGTTAAGGATAAAGATTAAAACAGAGAAATATGGCCAATCACAGGTAAATTCTTAAGACACCGAGTGATCTACATTTTTTGTCTAGCATCTCTGTTTTTTTTCTCTCTTTGTTCCCTCTCTTTTTCTTTCTTTTCATTTGAATTTCATGAGATGAGAGAAGCTGTATATATACTCTGTATCAGATGATGAGGCTGTTTGTGGTTGGCTTGAGCCATCAGATGTGGCAAGACAATTAATATAGTTACAAATGTAAATGCCTGACACTCTCAATACCTTCCTCTGAGGTTTTGGTGGCATGTGTGCACTGTGCGCCTGTCGGGCAAATTACCACTGCACCGTTTGCGCTTCACCTGCGCGGAGAATAGACCAAGTTGGAGCTGGCGAGTTTTCAGTGCAGCCTCCGTGCAGTGTTTTGGGATGAAATTGTTACTGTGCTAAACCGTATCTATAGGCGCCTCACCCTGGTGTGCCGCCACTGCCATCTTGGTACAGTTGGTCTACCAAACTGCCAAATTGGCTGTGCACAGCAGTGCGCTGGACAAAAGTACCACTGCACAGGGTGCGGCAGGCTCCCTCACCCTAGGCTAACCTGCACTGTCTGAAACCTAACTTCTCACTTTAATCTCAGAATTCTGGGAAGAATGTCAGAATAGTACATCTAATTCGGACGATCTTTAAGTCAGCTTAATTCTCATCCACCCTGGGATCTCCAGGGCCTGAAATTCCAGGTCAGGATCATCTGTAGGTAAACAGCGTAACAACAAGATATGTGAGGGTCTAATCGTTAAAACTTAAAAGAAAAACAAAAAAACAGTATTTTTCTACAGTAATTTGGTCTAAGTATTAAAGTTAACAAATGGTGCATTACCATTAGGTTTTGAGATTCCATTCATATTTTATTTTAGATACAAGAATAGGAATTAGTCTTATAAATATTCTTCAGGTTGGATCATGATGTTAAGAAAGTCTCATCAGAAATCTGAGGCCTCCAGAGTTCATTAAGCTGGTAAATAACAGGAACAGCAGAAGACATATGCTAATGATGTGAAAGGTATTATCCAGTGATGTCAACTTAATATAAGAGATGATTGGTGAAACTAAAAGCAAAGAAAGAAAACAAACTGTCGAGAACACAGAAAATTGTCGGAAGTCTCTAATGCACGTTCCTTTCATATACAAGCAGCATTACAGAATACCATGGGTCAAAGCATGTTGTTTGAGTCTGTTATGTAATGCAATTTCATGTACAGACTTTCAGATATGCACCTTAATAATAATGCAGAGAAGACTGGAGGCCAGGGCAGCCTTTCTTGTTTAGAAGTTGAAGCGGACAGAGTGGAAGCTGCATTATTAAAACAGGAAGTAAGAGGTAAAGTACAAAGGAAGGATGTTCCAGCAGAGCATTCATGTACAACACCAACGTCAAGGCAGGCGAGGAAGCGCACTTTACTTCAGCTCTTTCCTCAAATGTGTATCAGCAAGGTTACACGATACTGCTTGGATGTTTCTTCCTGAAAGTTGTCTGGCTGGTGTCCAGTTGGTGCTCCTCTTGAAGTCATGTCCATAGCGTGACAAAAGCTGTGATAGCTTTTGTGCAGTGTGCTGGACTTTTAAGGCCTTTGGTGAAGTGTCTAAGAATATGAATAATGTATGAATAATACTCATAATATTAATCAGAATGCCAATTGACATCCACAGAAAAATCGTGTAAAAACTGTTATTTTTTTTAACATAACCCCCCGAAACAGATAATTTGGTATGTTGACTGAAAAAAATGAACTATTTCTTAGCGTTTCCTGACTTGCACCATTCAGGAGGTACTCTTTCCATAAAATATTGAAACGTTTCCTCTCCCCTCAAAGTTCAACATCTTTATGTGTAAAATATGTGCTGCTGAAAAAAAATGTGACAAGGAATACATCAGTGAATTGTTATAGCAAGAGAGCTTCCCACCCTGGATATGGCATCATGGTAACACTGACATGGAAAATGAAGCACTTGTTTCATGATTTATATAAGAACACGTTCATTTAGACTAGGACCTCTAATAAGTCTTGTATTCCTACCATGCATCTGAGTCTTGATGAATCTTGAGCGATATGTTAGCATGTAGCTTTGTTTACTGGTTATATACCATGACCACACTTTTTATTGAAGTCACTGCGAGTAATCATATCATGACAATTTAAACCAAGATTGTCACTTTATCTTGGTATTGACTGCAGAAGCTCTTTAAAAACCCTGCAAATCACTTTACCTCTTTGTACGTGCGTCCTTTGTACCTTAGTTTTATCTCAGCCTCCTGAAATGTTTTTTGATTTGTGTTTACCAGATTTCTGTTTTGTATTTGTGTTGTTGAGGGCTGTAACTTTACTTTAGTCAGCATGTTTTTTTGTTTTTTTTTTGTCAAAACCTTCAGTGAAGCTTTGGCATGTTCGGTATGACATATAAAAACATGCGTTCAACAGACCTCCCATTGTGCTGTGAGCTACAGCCAGCCTCACCTCAAATGTGCACACCATGTGTGTGTCCACATTGTTTCATTTAGTTCACCAAATCTTGACACCGAGGACCTTATTTCATTTTAACATCATCCCAGTCAACTCCATTATTTGCTATGGTTTCTTGGCTATAACATAACCATTGAAAGTAGTAAGACAAAGCAGCATGCAAATATTATGGACAGCAGGATAAACACATGTGGACAAAATTGTTGATACCCTTCCATTTAAAAGAAGAACCACAATGGTCAGCTCCAGCTGTCTCAGGTTTGAAGGGTGTCTTCTCCAGACTGCATGTTTCAGCTCCTTCCACATATGTTCAATAGGATTCAGATCAGGATCACTGAAGGCCACTTCAGAATAGTCCAATGTTTTGTTCTCAGCCATTCTTGGGTGTTTTAGCTGTGTGTTTTGGGTCATTATCCTGTTGGAGGACCCATGACCTGTAACTGAGACCACACTTTCTGACACTGGGCAGCACATTTCATTCCGTAATGCCCTGATAGTCTTGAGATTTCATCTTACCCTGCAAAGATTCAAGATACTCTGTCTCAGATACAGCAAAGCAACCCAAGAACATAACTGAGCCTCCTCCATGTTTCACAGTAGGCACTGTGTTCTTTTCTTCATATGCTCCATTTTTTATCTGTGAACATAGAGCTGATGTGACGGTCCAAAAAGCTCCAGTTTTGTCTCATCGCTAATCTGTCCAAAGGACATTCTCCCAGAAGCTTTTCAATATGCATTTTAGCAAATTCCAGTCTCACATTTTATGGTTTGTTTTCAACAGTGGTGTCCTTCCATTAAGTCCACTTTAGCTCAAACAGTCATGGTGCAATCTGACACTGACGTACCTTGACCTTGGAGTTTACATCTAATTTCTTTGGAAGTTCTGTGCTCCTTGGTTACCATTCATATTATCCATCTCTTCAATTTGTCATCAATTTTCCTCTTGCAGCCCCACCCAGTGAGGTTGGCTATGTGGACTTTAAACTTCTAAATAATATGTGCATATGTCAGAGTAACATTGAGCTGCTTGGAGATGGTCTTATAGCCTTTACATTCAACATGCTTGTCTTTAATTTTCTGTCTAATCTCCCGAGACAACTCTCTCCTTAGCTTTCTGTGGTCGATGTTTAGTGGGTACATACCATGGTACCAAACAGCACAGTGACTACTTTTCACCCTTTGAATTGTCAGACTGACTGATTACAAGTTTGAAGACACCTGTGATGTTAATTACAGGACACACCTTAGTTTAACATCTCCTTACGGTCAAATCATTTTCAATCTTTTTTAGAGGTGCCATCATGTTTGTCTAGGCCAGCTTCATTAGTTTTTTAATGATTCTTTTAAATCGCAATTCAAAAGCAATGTCTGATTTTCGTTAGTTAATTTTCAGTCAATTCTAATTCATCCTTACTTTCGTCAGGTTAAAGTTATGTGAGTGACGATTGTGGGTTTTTCTGTCTTAAGTGGAAGGGTACCAACAATTTTGTCCATGTGTGCACTTAACAGCTCCTCCCTCAAAAAAAGACCATGTCCATGGTTTCATCATAACCCTGGATGATTTGCAATTGCACTTAATGATCACAAGTGTGTGTAAGTAACCAAACATGACATAATAATGACTGATTAGATGTCAGTGTGTAAATATTGTCCTGGTTACTCAAATACCATCAGAACACTTGTAAAAGTTTACTTCTGGTAATTTCATTTTCCTTTCACCAAACATCATTTATCCTACAGCTGCATTAGCTCAAGATAATAAAAAAAACTTCAATGTGTATGTCAGGGTTGAGTAACTGGCTACATGGGTCATACGCAGCCCCCTCCCCACTCACTGTGGCCCATGAACCCAATTCTAACTAGACTGAAACAGAAGAAAAAACACATTATCTATGAGGAGGGTTTTCAAGCAGGATTCCACGTATAAAGTTTAAAGAAAAATAAATATGTGAGACCAGATCCATATCAAGTTTATCATTTCACAGTGGTTTAATAGTTTTCCAGCAGGAGCACAGAGGGACGCACACAAGGACAAAAAGATTACAACCAACATTAACTCCAAATTAAAGGGCAATACATATCAATATATCAACACCATAAAAAACTTGGCCTTTGCGTAAAAGCCCAAACTCAATGAACATTAGTCCAGCCTGCTATATGCCGGTGATTTTATCAGAAGTACTCTTATTTCTAAACCATTCAACAAATCAAAAGCATCCTCTAACACTCTGCCAGCTCTAAACTGCAGCAAGTGAGGGTAGTCCTCACCCTGCATCAAAACTTTATTCTTTACTATCAACAATCTGTATTTGGTAGTATATTGTTAGTTGCTTTTTTTACATCTGTAAATCTAAACCATGTGAACTATTACTAGATTAATAAGGAAAAAATGTTGAAGTATACTTAAGTACCTGGAAAATACATAAGCTCAAGCGGACAGCCCTTTCTGCACATCTCAGTTTATAGAGTTACACAGTCAGAAAACAATAGGACAAAGTCTCCAATAAAAACACAAGGCTTTAGATTACTTGGGTTTACTGAAGCATAATTATATATTTTTTGACATTTTTAAGCTGCAAAATACATAGAAAGTTACACTTAAGACATGAAACATATATACCAATACCATAAAGAATCATTTTACAGCATGAAACTTGGCAAGCTAACCTAGGCCACAACACAAAAGCGATAGCTGCTATCATTAGCGTTCCCTAGTGAGCGCATGGCAAAGTACAAACAAATGAAAGGGCTCTAATTCATGTTTTCATACAGTTTCTTTCAATTATTGGACACATTTTAGCTCCTACACCTTACAAGCTGAGTGTCACCCTAATGTCATCCCCCATTCTCTCCCAGTCGAAAAGCAAGGCTTCAAAGGAAGTGTAATGTCTAGTCAGAAATGGCCTGATATCCCAGTGATCTGACAACAGTCTAATATGTGGATTATCTAACCATGATTACCTAATGCTGAAAGAAGCGTTAACAGAGATGTTAGTCAGGATGATTCATCTCATGCTTTTGTATTTTAGCAATTATTTCAGAATGGCTATTTTTACAGCAAAAATAATTATATTTACAGCCTCATTCAACAAACAATTTTGGTCTGATTCATTTGTTGATTGGTGAGCTTTGTGAAAGAAATAGTTTGTTTATAACCCATGTCTTTGATTTTTTGACTAATGAGAGTTATTCACGAGCGTCTGAGCAAACTGCATCTCTGTAGCTCTGTGTAAATATCTTCAAGGTCTGCCTTGACTCCACCTCTTTGTCTGGTGTGAGGCTGACTAAAGGCTTCTGTCATACAACATTTCCAGTGTGGCAGCCACCACAGCCAGGCTCTAGCCAAGCAAAGTATGTATTCTTGTTTTGGGCTTTGAGCAAATTGAACCCTCATCAATCCGTCAATTAAACTGACCAAGATGAACATGAAAGTCGTATCATTTTTTATCCCATCTGAGTAAAAACTTTAAGTCTTTTAACAGCTTTCCCACCAGCAACAAAGATGCTGTTGCCAACACTATCAAGTGTTCCAAACATTCACTCAGGAGATTTTTTGTTCTTCCTCTTTTAATTCAGATATTTCATTTAGCCCCGCCTGTCCTTCACAGTGCCATTATCTAAAGGCCTGCGGCTTCAGGCCCAAAGTAAACACACTGGTGTCTGAGATTGAGGGCCGTGAGGTCACCAAGGATACGTGATGACAGCTCGAGTCACAGGCCCGACTCTTCAGGGGTCACTCTGTCTGTCTGTCTGCCAGGGGCCTGAGGCACATAAGGAAGTATGTAGGGTGAAGGAGTGAGAGCTGAGAGCAAAGAATGTGACCACTTTACTAAGCCTCGTACCTGTATATGCTTTAATTTTCAAATAGAAAAGTTTATTTGAAATGTTGAACAGCAACATGTAGGGTAAACCCAGGGATATTGGATCAATGTGTGAATCTGTCTTTAATTTGTTTTCATTGCATTAATTTAAAGAAAAAAGTCTAACAGATAACAGAACCCTGAAACAGGAAACATCTCACAAGGGTCTGTTTTTATTATGTTCAGAAGAGGGGTGATCCTACACTTGTTTTTTTTATCTTTACCTTACATCATTTGGGGCCCTGAGACAGAACATTAAGCACATTTTACTAAGTTAAGACAGGTTATATCAGTTTTTAGCAGGATTTTATGGTACATATCACTGCACTATCAGTTAGCTAATGAAAAGCAAATGTCCAAATTCATTGTGGCTGATTAGGTTTCTCAGTTCATGCCAAAATTAAAGTCTACATAATTTGTTATGTTGGTGGACCACTTTAAACACTGCCTAACCTATCCCTAACCTTAACCTCAACATTATTTTGTCCTTCTTTACATGTAAGTAAATTATACAGCTTTAAATTCCTGTCGAAGTAAGAAAATAACTTAAAAAATAAAAAAAAGTAATACAGTCTACATATGTAAGAAATTGGAAACAACAGGCAATATCATCACTAAGAGGTTTTTAGTATCCCTACCAGTCTGAATGTTGGTATTTTTGGCTAAATTACCAAAAAATCTCGTACTTCTAAGAGTTAAGGAGAAAACTTCAGATTCATTTTCCTTTTTTGTTGTCTACTATGTCCACTGAATTGCCTTAGAATTTGATTAACTTCTCCAACTTTTCAACATAACATGACAAAATAATGGCAGTCATAATAGGAAAGATATACAAATTTTAATTCTTTTTTTTTTTTCAGCGTTGGGACCTTCCCATCCACACCCCCTCCACTTTACAACACCCTTTTAGGTTTATACCATCTTATGAAGTATAGATACCGGATTTCAGCGCACAGCCAATAGTTGTCTTGTGAGATAAATAAGGACTGATTGGAATGTACAACATTAAAACTGACATTTCCCTAATGCTAAAAATAAAAATGAATCAGCTTTGGGGGCTAGTCTCAGTTTTCATCATTACCGTATACCAAATACCTAATACTTTTCAGCTATTTAATACTTGTCCCTTTCAACAGATTTAAAGCAGTCATATTTTGATGACTGCTAGTTCACTTCACAGTTCTCAAAACACCTGGATTTCGAATGTTCTACGGCACCCTGAACCACCTCTACTCTCGCTCTGTCTGTGACAGTATGTTGCAGCTCTTGTCACTTTGGAAGCCATTCAAGGAATATTTTCAGGAGGGCTTCAAGCGATCAACCTATCAGACACTAGCGCTGCTCACAAGAGGGGAGGAAGAAAACCTGACTTTGTTGTTTTGGTTAAAAGAAGTGCTCTACTAAGGGACTAAAACTCACCAATGGGCATGTAAATGAACAAGTATTATGAGAACTCTTCAATAAATTGCCAGAGAATCCAAATATTTGAGAACTCTGTTTGTAAAAATATGTGACAGGGTGAGATAGGGTAGTTTCCCAAATGTTGAGCTCAACTTGCTGAACAATGTTGGAAATGCCTGAGGTTTGTGCACTTGGAGTTCTTCTTTTTCTCTATAAATTACGCAGTTGAGAGATTTATTTACCCAATAATTTATGCCATCCATTACTTTGATCCCTTTTATTGGCTAGAACTGAACTGACATCATCTTTTGGGAACAATGGCAGTTTTCCAGGTACTTCCTGGTAACTTCCCCTCTGCTCTGTAAACAGCTCAGTGGTGGCCGCAGTCGGAGCGGCAGCGACAGCGTTAAAAGGCGCTCCGCCAGTCTCCACCTTTTATGTAAATGACAGTGTGAGTGAGTGGGACCCGAGGCGGAGAGAGCGCTCCGTGAATGAGGGGGGAGTTGCCTCCACTTCACGGATGTGTCCCTGCGCTCACAGAGGAGCAGGAGGAGGTGTGTGCGGGTCTCTCCTCTTCTCCGCTGTTTTGCATCTATTCGGAGCAAAGAGGCGAGAGGCCGTCTGTGGATGCAAACGTGCAACCATGTCACGAGCAAACAGAGCATCTAAATAATCCATTCAGGCGATCAGCGGGCTCCTGAGGAATAAAGCAATGGGTGGCCAGATAACGCGAAATGCCTTTTACGGTAAGAAACTGACATTTACAGCCATATGTTTTTCTTATACATTTCATTTAGAGCTCCATAATCGTAGGTCTCTCCTCGTACTTTGTTCATTTGCTCATAAATTGTGCTTTTGTGGTTATTTCTCAGCTATGTTTACAGTACTGGCTGTGTGTTATTAGGCACCATATTGCTACTACAGCCTATTCTTCTGTCACAGTTACGTCACTCCCCTTAATTAGAATAAAGACGCGCAGCTGCGCTCACTTGTTCTCTGATTAACGCGGCGCATCAAACAGGATGCCACGATGTCCTCCCGCCATATTAAGGACATTTCTTCAGCATTAAGCGGTGATAAAGTGTTTGTTTTTGTGGGATAGGAGGCGAGAGCGTGTCAGTGAAGGATGGGAAGTTGTGGGGTTTCCCTCTACTCCGCTGTGAGCTGTGGTTTCCCCTCATTAATAAAGGGACAGTGTGCAGCTGTGCTTCACGAAGATCGATGTATTGATTTTCTATCGCATTATTCTGTATGCTAGCAATAGGCTAAGGTCGAGGAATCCATCACACATGATGGCCAGTGGCTATAAGCAAAACAGCTGACTATGTTTGGGGGTAAAAGGAAATATAAGTGGGTTACTTTGATTTGGCCCTGAAAGAGGTTAGTGTTATTTTGTGCATTGATGAAAAAATGGACATTTGAAAGTTTGTGTGACGACACCGCGGTGCTTTGGGTTAGAAGCTCCAGGGACTTAAAGTATTTGATGTCGGTTTATTAAGAGAGGAAGTCAACAGTGAAGCTTCAGTGTGATTCATGGAAAATAAAATCGCTGTGTAATAGTCCAAGAGTCTTGTTTGATGTTGTGGGTGATAAAAAATCGACATACTAATTTAATTCTGTATGGCAGTGGTTATTGATTGGTGTGGTGGGACAAGTCTTTGTGTGCCTTGGGCAGGTTTACAGTATGTTGCCAATACAGCTTAGCAATAGCTAGTGGATGAGTTGTACATTTAGTCTGAGTTATAATTTAGGTAACTATTTTTTTAGTATTTCATTAGTCGTTAAGTATTTTTTTTTATTTCTTATTTGTAGTTAAAATGAAAAGAGAAACATACTGAAGAGTTACGATAACACACCTGAACAATAGTATTCTGAATGAATCATATGGTGTGCTTTGAAATTTTAGCGTAGTTTCTGGTATGCATTAGGTAGAAATATTTTGAAAACTACTGTTTTCTGGAAAGTACAACACAGCCATAAGAACCAATACCCTACTGCCATTGCAAAATATTCTTTTAGATGATGAAGTGTAAATTAAGAGAGGCAGACAAACAGAAAAGCGCATACCAATAAATGTTAAAAATACAACAATAATTGCACAGTAGCATACACAATGTTGCAGGGAATTACTTGTTTTATAGCCCAACCAGGACATTAGCACATTTTCAAAATATTTTTGGAGCTTTTCTTTGATACAGCTTGGATGTGAATAAAACTGCGTGTTCCCTACACACACAAAGGTAGAGACATTTACTCACACATTTACTCAGACATTTTCTTTCACTGTATCCACCTGTCCTGTCTCACCAACATTGTGTCTCTGCTACTACCTCTTGAGATAAATAGAGGTTATCTTGCTACCCCATTGCTTCCTGCATCATTTAGAGCAGAGGGGAAGCATCACAGAGTCCATAATATTATGATTTGAAACAGCAGAGTGAATGGGACTACAGTCAAATGACCCAACAGAAATCACTGGCATTGTTTTGTTGTCTAGAATATGTGAATACTTGTTTTTACCACAACAACAATCCTTTGGCCAAAAATAACACTCTGAAGAGATTAAGTCCCATGCATGTAATGCCCACTTGTTTTCATGCTTCATGGGGATCTTCCCACTATACAAAGCATCATTCAAAAACACAGTTGAATAACCTGTAAAGCCAGTCATTCACTGTGTGATTTCAGCTTAATTCTAGCTTGAATTTATGAGTAGCTTTAAAGTTGTGGCAGATTTTGGCCCAACAGTGGATTATTTGTAGCACTATATACACAAATACCTGAAAGCAGATTGCAGCCCGATTATCATCTCCCACTTTTGTTTTTACGGTACATAATGCTCAGATCTGTATAACAGACAAAAAGGGAAAAGGTACAGCTCACGGCACCTAGGAGAAAAAAAAACATTAAGTGTACTTTTTAGATGGGCACTAAAACGTTTCTCATAAGGCCGAGTTCACAATTTGAAGGAACACTCAAAATATACAAATCATGAAACAGAAAGCAGCGGCATATGGGATTAAGTCTCAGGCAGAGCAGCAAGGAGAATTAGAAACAGAAGGCTTTTGAACTTCAATAGTATAAAAATACTGCAGCTAAGAGAGCAAATGGTTTTATTATTGACTCACTCCATTCATCACAGCATTATTATAAGCATGCTATCATGTTACACATGTACAGCATAAGGGAGCGTTTAAGAGTTAAGCCAAGTCTCTGTTTGTTCAGCCTCTTGTGGTCGTGACCACCTGATCATTCTAATTAAAGCCCCAGGATTAATCCAATTAGTTAAAGAGGGACAGACTAAGACAGTAGGAAGAGGCGACTCTACCTTCCTCTCATTGGTAACAAGGTCACTCCTCTCTCACTACTGCTGTGTGTGCAAGGTGTGTTCATTCAAACGCAATACCTATTTTATTACCTGCTAGGTTGCAATGTAAAGTTCATATTTACATTGGAGAGGGGGCTTTTCCGGACTTCAGTGCTCAAATCTGAACAAATATAAGGGCACTGATTTTATATGTTTCGGCTGAAACAAAATATATTGCAAATAGATCTTAAGATGGCTTGATTTATTTTCTGTGTTGATTTACTAGTACAAAAAAGCACCATTTTTGATCAAACACAGCATCTTCAGTTGTCTCTGAACTGTTAAAATGCCATTTTTTTTGTACAGGCCTGTACAAACCACCATCACTGTAAATCTATCACCAACAAATACACAGCTCTTCTGTTTTCACCACTAAAACTAAATCCCTAAACACCACACTGTTAATCAGAGATAACCTGAATTCATTGAGCCTTAACCTCTGAGACCAAACAGCCAATAGATTACATTATGGTTTTTTGCAGAGCTGTACGCTGGTCTGTGGTTCCAGCCTCCTTTTAGCAACAACTTGTGAATACAACTCTCAGTTCAGCTGTTCTGTCCTCATACATCTTCTCCACTGTCAAAGCTGCTGTTCGTGCTGATGGTGGCATTTGCTTTGGCTCTGCAGTTACCATCAGCTTGTTGAAGTCCTCTCCTACAGGAACTAGTTTGAGCATGGGACTGGTCATTAGTTTAATTTTTAGCAGGAATTTCTTCACCTCCCTGCTTTCATCACTGATGGTTACCAGCATTGGACTAGTATTTAAATTAAATTCAAACAACTTTATTAAACACTCTTGTGGCAATTTTCAGTGACATACAAACAGAAGATGAATCCTAAAAGGCTGAAAACCACACACTGATATGAATAAATAGCATGATTCGTAAAATAACCAGACTCAATAAACAATATTGAAAACAAAACTGGAACATAAAAATCACCCAGATTGAAAAAAGGGATCCACATGGATCAGAGTCAGCAGAAAGTATAAGCACCTATAAATCCAAAACAGCATGGGTGTATTCCATTTCTGAATTATAGCAATCAGACATGAGGTAATGAAAAACAAGGATTTTGTTAAATTACATGTACATTTTGTGCCAAATGTATTTTTACAGTAACAGTGAAAACAAGCTTATCTCATTTTTTGAGAACTACAAACAGATTATGGCCAACTACCTGAGAAGAAGTGAGCTTTGTGGAGGGAAAAGAAGAATAACCACAAAAATGTGCATCCATGCAACACGTTAAGCAGAAATAAAGACGAGCAAAATCAACTTTGGTCAGTTTAGGTTTTTTGGATTAGCTTACACTCTGCAAAGCTTTTCATTGTATTAGTTTACACTCTGGTCCATTCAAATTTTCTGCGGATACTGTGCAGTAGTTATACCAGCTGCATGTCAGGAGAAGTGTTCATATCTACTAAAACCCAAATAAAAGGCAGAGAATATATTGCATTTTTAACTGGCTGGTCAAACGTCCACCCTGTGGCTTTTGTACCTGCTCATTCTTTGGCGTAGCTTCTCAGACACCTAAATGAAATAATGTGATTACTCTGCTATGACGCACTAAATTGTCTACTCTGATAATAGTCTGGTACCTTCATTTATTGCTGCCTTTAACGTGGCTTGTGTATTCCCCCTTTTTTTAATAAACTGGACCTTTTCTTCTTAGTGTAAAATCATGTCGCCAGACAGGCCATAACTGTGCTCCCTATCCTGTAATTTTGTTTGCATACTGAGCATATCAGTGCTTATTTTGCTTGAAGTTTGTCCTCAACTAAAATAGGATTATGTAATTGGTCAATTTTAATTTCCTTTGAGAAACATTCAGTAAGCTGATTTTTATTACAACACAATTTGCAATAATGACCAGCTCTCTGTGTAAGATCCTTCGCACAGCACTAAGCCCAAAAGACAATTATTTCTGCACAGTAAGGTGTTAAAAAGCCCATACCATGCCTTTCTGAGTTTTATATGCACATTGGTGTGATAAACATGTCATCCCTGCTCAAGAGCCAATTCCGGCAAAAGACAAACAGTCAGAATCACCAGGACTGTTACCTTCTGCTGTGTTTACAGTGAGAGTACCTGAAACTGGTCATTCCCTTGGCTCACTGAATAGACATACCAGTGTGATGTCCTGCCATTGTTTCATTAATAATTTAAGTTTTTGATGGAATGGCACCAAGAAGCACTGCATCTATTTAGGACAATGTCATCAGGAGTTTCTATGATTGGTTCCTGTGGAAATCATCCATAAAGCATTTGTGTCAGTGAGGTTAAGCAGAAGAAATAGTATGATTGTAAAAATGTCATCTTTGAATACGGATGATTAGTTGGTTTTAGTTGTGTTAATGTGGAATGATTCAAAAGTAGCATCAATGCAGGATGATGCCAAAATCTGTCTAAATTTTGTCACAGCAGCACATGAGTCCCCTTCTTGTTCAAATTCTGACCCACA
Organism: Scarus forsteni; assembly: GCA_036419115.1. Classification (NCBI taxonomy): domain Eukaryota; kingdom Metazoa; phylum Chordata; class Actinopteri; order Labriformes; family Labridae; genus Scarus; species Scarus forsteni. The sequence continues at coordinate 36,831,218 of JAZDUH010000098.1, forward strand.
GGTCATTATATATTCAGATATTATGGACAAAAGACTGCTATTGAAGGCCATTTAAAAAAAAAAAGACTTAATTTTAACTGATGGAATTGTTTTTTCAAGTGAATGGGACTGAATTAGATAGCAGCGTTGCTATGGATACCCACAGCCATTGACAGAAAGCGTTTGAACGATTTTGCTACTTCTTTATGCAAAAGAGAATCAAGAGCAAAACATTAGAAATTAGAATTTTTGTCAATGTTTTCACCGTGTTTTGCTTCCTATTAATGCAGCTTGTAATGAGCTAATTAGAGTCTGTATACATACAAAGTAGTTCCTGTTCTAATGTCTTTGCTCTGTTAAACATGCAGGTCCTCTGGTGTTATTCAGGAGGTGTGACTTGCTGGTGCGATTATGCCTTCTAAAGTTGCACCTCTGCAGGCTGTTGTTTCTCAGGTGTGAAGCAGCAGAGCACATCCAAACACTGTTTGCTGAGTTGGTTACATAATTGAGTCTGCCGAGTGTGTGGGAGCTCCACTTCTATGCTCCCGATTGACTGAAAGTGGGCCAGTGTCTGAACAGCACAGGCTCATTCGATGGAGCGTCTGGCTCAGTTTGTCATGAGCTGGATTCAGTATACATGTGCAAAGACAAGACTAAGCTGAAGATGCTGTGTAGCAATACCATGTTTTTATAGTGTAAATCAGACTTGGACAGGTTATTGAATACCATTGAATTCCCAGAAGCTTTATCTGCTTGATTTAATATCTGTAATCAGACAAATCCATCCCGCCAAACTTCAGTCCACAATGACTGTTAGCGGCCCAAAATGGTATGGACCAATCAGAGTCCTTTAAAGCAAGAGGATGTGGGTTCCATGAGCGAGACACCAGCAGGAAGAAACTGCTAATGCAGGGATTAGCATAGGTGTTAGCAGCTTTCAGTTGATTTTTTATTAGACCTTGACAGCATTTACTTGGTAAATTTAGAACAAACAACACTGAAGACATTCCTGGATAGAAAATAGATTGTTGTGCTTTTTCTGAAATGTTTTGGCAAAGGTTTGTTTTACAAAGAGGCTCACATTCTGTAGTGCAGTAGCACCAGCCGACTACATGATGTGATTAGCTGTAATGGATGTGGTTGACATAGTGATCATCTCATCACCTACCCGATATAATTACTACTGAAATATTGAACTGTTGTGTCAGGTTAGTAAAACTGGAGCCCATAGTACTGCAGTCTGCAAGATACTGTAGATATATTTCCATTCTTCTCCATTTATTTATTACTTTTTTGCTGTATCAAATTAGGTTTACTGCAGAATTACATCAACTTATGTCCTTTTTTTCTGGTTTTACACATGAGAGATAGTATTTACATGGAAACCAAGTTACATGGTCATTTATTTCCCTGTATACTGAATATTTAACATATTAGTATCAAGGTTAAGTTCTGCATCTTTTTTCAGGAATCTAAATTATGTATTTTTCTTTTTTGTAACAGAAACTACTGTAATTTCTAAATCTAAGTAAATGGAAAATGTTGGCCTAGCGATATTTGCACCAGTATTATTTTATTAGCTCCGGTTCAACAGATCCACCTATTTTCAAGGAGCCTGAGCCTCTAACTGCCACCAAACATGATGGGGAAGCAACAAGACACAACAACAATGCTTTCTTTCATCTCAGCTTCAAATGTTATTCAATTATTTTAAGACTTAAAGCTGTGGTCTACGATTTGAAATCGCAGCCTGCCCCCCCTTCCCTCACCTCTCCCCTCTGTGTTCCAAGATCCCGCCCCCAGCTCGTGTCGCCTCATACTATAAGGACAAGCCCCCTCGGACAGAGCTACAAGCGACTAGCATAATATATCAGCAGCAAACTCAATCAAAAACAGCTCAGCTCAACTGAAAGTATCAAACACGACAGACATTCCCCTTATAACACACAGCAGTAGCCATTTCAATTGGACTGGCAGCAATGCGGGTCTGGCGCCGCCAGAGTGGAGCCGATTGTGGGGGAGGATTTATCTTTCTCGGCCTGTCCTCCACAGCTCAGCTTACAATGCTAACGATTAGCGGCTAACAGGCTAACCCGCTCCCCTACAAGTCATTAGGCAGGACAGGCACAGACTAACCAGAGTTACTCAGCAGACATCTCCCACTGTAGTAAACAAAGCCATTACCTGATCAACCAGGGGCGAAACGGCCGATGCTGAAGGTCTGACGGCCTACTGAGGCCATTCGTTAGCCGTTAGCCCGCTAACAGGCCTCAACCCGTGGGCAGAGCTCCGTTGGGCCCTGCGGGAGAGGGAAGCGGCTTCCCGGTTTCGGCGCTAGGCTTTTCGGGCTTGTTCAGTAGCTAACGCTGCGAGCTGCTCACCGGAGGTAGAGGGGAGGAGGCAGGACCATGGGCATGACGCTGCGTAGTGAGGGAGACAGGGGATTGGATGGACTCACGGACCAACTCACGGACCAATTGAACCTTACAGGCTTCTAGGTTTGATTGGTCAGCTAGTATGCAGCTTTGCAGCGGATATACTGAATGGATTTTTTTCGTTCTTTTTGGTCTTTATACTGTGTAGATAGGACCATAGGACCATAACAGGAAGGAAAAGACCCTCACACTTAGACACATGCCTCTTTTCAAGTGCCAGGAAGTAACATCCAAATATCATATCTTAATTTGTCCTTATATATTCATCTGGTTTTATATACACACACGAAATAGCAAATGATAGATTGATAAAATACTTTATTCATCTCTGAACAGAAAATCCATATCAAAAATAAAATCCTCATTCAACCAAAACATACTTCAAGCCATTATCTGTAAGGTGTGAGGTGTTCTCACACTTAAACTAGAAAAGCACTCTAAAAGTGCAGAGCTCCACCAGGCAGCTCAGTTCCACCCATAAATAATGATTTTCACCCAACATTATAGTCCTAAATTTATTCTATATGCACATTCTGGAATGAAAAATATCAATCTGCAAGAAGTGCGATTGTGGTTGATATAAATATCATCCAATAGAGTGACCTAGTTAGTAGTGGGTCTTGTAACTTGTTGACTAAACCAATTTGCTGCTGCTTGTAAAGATGTTGATGCTGTGCACGTTGCAACGAGCGATTGTCGTCATCCTCACGGTCAGAGCAAAACCACAGTGCTTTGGTGTGTGGCACTTTCACTCTATGTGGAGTTTTAGGGTTAGGTTTTTACTCACACACACAGACTTCTGCTATGACGGATGCTATGACTATTTCCATATTGACAGTATCGGCAGCCTTGCTACAAATGTAACAGACATGTCTGGAGGGTCTGTGAGCGAGGAGAGTTGCCATGCATGTTTCTATAACGTTAATGGGCTCACAGAGATTTTACTAGTAGTTATGATTAGATACAGGGCAGTGTGGAGAACTCCTCCCCTGTTATTGCAAGGGAAGCTGAGAAATGTAGTGACATAGGCTTGAAAAGCTAGATGTCAGTTTGCAAATGAACTACATCTCCCATAATGCCATAAAAATGGGATTTGCCATCATAAACTTCAATGTTTTTTTGTGACTACAGTCTGGATCGCATCAGCACCAAAATTTAATGGCTTCCTCTTGGACCAAGCCACACCTCTGGTTAAATTTCCATGTAAATCCATCTGGTAGGTTTTGCAAAATCTTGCGAACAGACAGACTCCGGTGAAAACACTAACTTGGTGGAGTTAATTAATCACAAGAGTCTGACTGATGGTGGAAAAACAGATCTGTGATAGATGATTGATTTGTATAACTCTGTAGTTTGAACAGTGGGGATTGATTAGTCAGTTTAAAGTACATGTAACCTTAAGAAAATAAAGATAGTTTTTTTAAATAAAATCTGTACTGTGACCTTTATATCAATTCAACTTCCACTTTATTACAGACTCAAGGTTCAAATGGAAGGCAGCACAACACGTAAAAAGCATCTTACATAAAAATAACATATACGTTATGATCAAAATATGTAACTATTTTAAAAACTAGTTGAACACAATAACCCCACTGTAGGTGTAAATAGTACAGAAACATACTTGTATACTGAGGTCCTGGTTTTTCTAGGGAAGATCATTTCAAATCTGCTATAACTGATGTGACCAGTGTAAGCTACTAACATGTGCAAGGGACACATTTTTTTGTAATAACAGGATCACAACATGTTATGTCGTTTTGAAGAGTAGAGTTTGGCAGTGCCATCGTCACTAGCCTTCTGTCTTCATCTAAGTAAAGTGCTTCAGAACAAATAAATGTCAAACCTTTATGTTATCAGAAGATGCTACTACTTTAATAATTTTTTTCCATCAAGGCTTTCAGTGTCCTTTGGTTTCATCTGGTTGAAGGGTCAATTATAATGGGAGGCAGCCACCATCAGGCAATAGTACAGTGGTTATTAGCGGCTTGTACCTGGGTTACAATTTAGACAGAGTATTGACTGGGAGTTTGTGCCTCTATTGATAGGATAAGAATGTGTTTATTGGCCATTTGAATCTGGTGCTGGCTACTTTACCCAAATTAATCATTTAAGCCAACCGTCCACACCCATCCCTAAGTAAGACTGACAAAATTTCTTTCCTCTAATTTCTGGTGCCAGTGATGGTACCTATCATTTGTAGGTCTTACCAAAGGACAGATAAAACAACCACCTAACTCTCACAAATTTATTGGCTACAGTATAAAAGGCTGATGAACTTATCAACGAGTCGGAGAACAATCTGTACAATTATTGATTATTATTTAATTAATTCTCCCAGTATTTGATGTCTGTGACTTGTGCTTGTACTGCCATGATATCAAAGATGTGTCAAATTCCTATATGAAATACATATTAATTAATTTAGACAAAAAGCAATTGGAGTAGTTATTGGATAGCGGTGCACTGTAGATAATCTTTCCAATGAGCATTAGGCCTGGTATTTCCTTTCTTAATTCAACATCAACAGAGACTTGACTGATATGACCTACAGTCTCACCCTGTATCTCATTTAAAAATGTATCACTATATCTGTTGAGCTAAATAAATCGCCCAGCCCTAACCCTGACCTGTCTGTTTGTTCAGAAGGTGTGTGTTGGTGTGTGTTTGTGTGTGTGCAGCCCCTCCATCCTTATCCTCCACGACAGGTCACCTTCAAGGCAGCGCCCACATAATGACTTCCAGCCAGCACTGAATAGCATCTTGCCTGCGTTCAGTCAATACACACTGCATATCATTACGCCCCTCCACCAGCCTGCTCCTCTTTCACTGCCAAACAAGCCTCACCGGATAGCGTTGTGCTCCATTGTATACATGCAGCATGCGATCTTATTACTTATTGATCGCTGTTGTGTAATCCTGCCGGTGAGGAGAATGCGATTACAGCAGGAAGACTGGTGGATGACGTCAATCCAACTTCATCAACTCTACTGTCTCACTTTTCTATGCCAGATCATCTCAGTGTGAATTATTGATAGGAGAGTGTCACTACTGAAAAGACCTGACCAGGTCAGAAAACCAGACCAAAAAAGAAAGGAGTTAAAAACATGAGTTTGTTTCTATTGCTTTTAAGTTAATTTAAGATTTTACCATGGATTTGTTTCGTTCAGTGTGAGGACTGTGTTCCACTCATCCCACAGCTCAGTGGCAGTCATCATACATTACAGGGAGGGACCACTTGATGAAACACAGAAACTTCACTCTCACTTAAAGGGAGACTTTTGGGGGTTTTTTTTACAATATTTCAGATACTCTCTATGGGACAAATCAATATCATAACTTAATTACAAAGAAAGTAAAGACCCTCTTATCAGAACTGATCACATTAAGTAAACTCAAATGCAAATCTGCTCAATTTAATGATCTTAACAAAGAATAAGAGCCATTTTAAGAGAAATTTTTATGCAGTGAACAAAGAAGCCTATCAGGTATTCTGAAATGTTTCTTTTTTTCCCAAAATGTATTTAATGGTACTCCATAAAGAAGTTTCAGAGGAGCGGTATTTATCATTTACCTTTATAAAGTATTGCAACAATCAAAACATAGTGTGTTAGTCCAAGACTTGTAAAAGACACATTCTACTTCATATTTCAATATTTGCTTGTTGTTTCACTGGCATCTTAGGTCGGAATACTTTTTGGCATGATGTTTTCATCATGATCAAGATATCATTGATTTTTGCAAAACTCACACGTTGCTTTAAGCTATAAGAATTCCACACCAGCAACTGGTGTCCCCCTTCTACCATCATCATATCTAATGGTTTCAAAGGTAGGGCCCAAAGGTGGTTTTGCAAATCTGCTTTCCTTGAGTTTTGAATGTGTAAAAAACATATTGTGACAAAAGAAGAGATGGATGTAAGCACGATGTGGACATAAGAGAAACATTTTGTTGTTTGGGTAAACTTTGTTAACTGTGCCACTGCCTGTTTTGGCCAGGACACTCTTGGAAAAAATATTTCTTTATCTCAGTGTTTTTTTGTGTTTCAAAGGGGCTATGAGGTTTGCCTGTTTGTACCTGCCTATCAATATGTTCTTTTATGTCTAAGCCAACTGTCACTGTAACCATCCTGAATATTAAATTCAAAGCAAACCTCCATATTCAGATCACTACCAAAAGCGAATCACTACTCTTTTGTGTTCATTCCCTGAAAAAAAAAAAATCAAATTAGCTGAGGGTTCTTCAAGTTGTCCTTCTTTCTTTCTGATACTGCTCTGTTGGCATGGTTATGGTTACACACACACACACACACACACACACACAAGGTGTCATCACCATGGGCACGAACATGTCATCTGCCAGTGCATACCACACTGCACCGAACGCCATGTCATTATGTTGCCTAGCAGCACGTCAAGCCCCTTGGTCACTGCTTCCATAATGAATGATGAGTCAGTAATGAGTGTCAGCAGGTAGGATAGCATGTCCACAGTTACTGTCACTGCCACAGTAGTTACCTTACTGTCATTGAGACACACACATGGCTGATTGGGTTTCAGCCACATGCTCTGTATCCGTGTGGCATCTGTCACACATGTACAAAAGCAGGACTGAAGGAGATGAGCGAGAAGAAGAAATATAATCCTCTGTGAAGCTGTGAGTGCCTGCTGGTACAGACAAGATTCATTTCTCCTGAGCTGTATTTTAAAGCATCTCAGCTGAAATGATAATATGTTTTTGATTAATCGTAGCTATTATTGTGTGATGTATTTCACAGTTGGTGTTGCATCAGGCTAAAATGCTATTTTGTCATGAGTCAGTGGGACTGGATACATCATTGAGACACCGCTATGTAAACATCATTAAGATGTTGTTTGTCATTGCCCTCTGGGCTTGTTGGCGGTGTTGTAAATGACACTGTCATAATAAAGAACATAAGCAGAAAGTGCAACGTTTTACTCTGTAACCTTTACTGAAGAGAAACTCATGCTGAAGTATCCCTCCTGAGCTTATGCTGATTGGGTATCTCTGAGATAATGAAACAAATATTTCAAATTTTATGTACAAAATGAGCTAAATATGTTTTCAGAACGACTCATTTGGTGATTTATGTAGAGTACGACAGTACATTAACAACAATTTGTTCTAATGGTTCCATCTGTTCATTGTGATGGATTTCACTTTTGCAGTTTTATTTCCCACCCAAAGCTACTCTGCATGATTGCAAATGCATAAACACAGGCCATGTCTGTGTGTTTATGTGTGTCTGCCTGTGTTTAAAGTCTCTGAATGTGGATGCGAGCCGGACTTTACATAGCAACAAGTGCAGGCCGTGGGTGGGTGCGTGGGCTGCCTGTGCTTCAGAGGAACTGCTGCTGTTGTGACTGAATGTTACAGATTCGTCATGTTTCCACAGCTCTAAAATTAGTCTGGATGGTTACATGGTGGAGATCTGGGTCAATAGTTTCTGTGAAGGAGTTCTGTTCCAGCGTACCAAGGACAGAGGAAACAATTCAGACAAGGTTTGGAGCACAATACTACAGAAAGGACATTTCACTGAGCTCTACCTGCACTCTTTGTGAATGAGTTTACCCAGCATGCTTTGTGAGGGAGGTTGTTGTAAAGTTAACATCTGATCCAGTACTTAATGAACAAGTACATTAAGTTCTGCAGGATTGTCCCACAGTATTTTCTTTCAGCCTTGTATCTATTACTTCCTAATGTTCAAGGTGCCTGGATTTGGATGGTGTAGTCTTCTTGTTGGAGATGTTTGTGTTTGTGAATAAAACAACTATACCCACTAGAGCAGAGAGTTTTTTAATGCTTTGATTGTCTTAATTTAAATACCAATTTTGCTAAACCAGTAAAGTAATTTTCAAGCTGACTTAAAAGGGCCTGCAGTGGTTATTGGATGCCTTTTTTCTCTCCCAGACAAAAGAGTAATTTCGGACTTCTTGGAGAAGGGCAATGAGGGAGTGACAGAATCTGTCATTGTGGCACTATGAAGCCATTATTGTTGCAAAAGTAATTGCAAATGTGTAGACATATGTGCAAATGAAGGCTTGGTTCAACAATAAACTCCGATCAGCACAAGTGTTCTTTCTTTTGCTTCAGGTTGTCAAATCACAGACACGTCAGGTTTCACTGATCTGCACCTGTGTGCACTGATCTGTGTGTCTGTCCACAGAGAGATTTGTTGCCTGAGCTCAGGCCCACAAGTTTGACCACCAGCTGCACTTTGCATCTGTAGCTTAACCTTCCTTGTATTACTAGTAGAGGGCTCCTCACTGATAATCCCAACTAGCAAACTAAAGAGTTGAGACTGGATACTGATGGTCTGGACAGTCAAGAACTAGACCAGAACACTGAAACGTTTAAACTTGACAATGATGATCCCCACCCAGACTCTGAAGTGCTAAACGTGGACCATTATCATCACCTAGACACTCCTAGTTTACAGTCATAATGATAAAAGATGATGATGATAAAGAAAATAGTGATCTGGACTGACACTGATAATATGGGCTAGTAAGCAAATGAGCTGAGCCTGCATGCTAATAATTTAGTACCAGTAACTGATGATCTGGAAGCTTACATTGATGGACTAGGCAGGAGCTTACTATGTCCACACAAAGATGTCATTTGTCCACCAAAAAGACACAAACATGTGCCATAAACACTGGTTATTAGCATATTAGGGCATCTATGATATGCAACATCTATAGTGCAGTGTTATTTTCAAATCTATTCCAACCATAAATCTGGTGTTTCAGTTTAGCTTTTTTCATTTTTATTTTTATTTTTTGGGTTTCAAATCACAGCATATCTGATGAACTGGATCAAATCCTTTTATGTATTCCTGTTGGTTTTTACTCTTGTAACAATGGACACAGGCAGCAATGGGTTGCTAGTCAAAAAGGTTGCTTGCAAAAGAATTGCACAGGGTCTTGTCTGAGCACAGTGGCATTTTCAGGGTTTTAGGGTGCATCATGATGTAGGAACAACTAAATTATGAGTAAACATGTAAACAGTCCAGTCAGCAACTCTGAGATTAGCAAAAAGTAGATAAGGTCCCCTTCAGTAACAATTCTCAAATCTGTGGAAAATAAATAGAAGTGATAATATTCTATAGTGTGATGTCACAGACCTTTTGAAAACCTTTTTCCAATATTTACTTTTCAGTTCCCCAAAATGCTATATGCTTATTGATGAAAGGCCAAAACACTCACAAAAAGCTGCATTTCTATAAGTACCTGCCTATGTGTGGACATGGCCAAAGGTTCAGGAAGGTTGTACTGATCCATTCTGAGGACAAGCTGACAGCAGCAAGATCATGGGTTCAAGAGGTTGTCTGTGATTGGTTTAGTGCTTATGTAATCAGCTGATCACCAGAGCAGGGGCAGCAGACAGGGAGAATGAGTTAGTAAAATGAATGGACATGAAACGGTCCTGCTTGAGCCTGGGCCAGGCGGCATTATTATGTGACTCTCACTGTATATTTTTTCTCAGCATTTGGCTTTATTTTGTGGATCATCATGATAAGCATTTAGACTACTGTTGTACATAACTGTGTGTCACCCAGTTTCTTCTTTGAAAACGTAATTTAGTTGTTACATCTTTTTTTTTTTTATTCCAGTCTTACTATTCCATATAGAAAAGAGAGAAAAAATGAAAATACACCAGCATATCCAAAACCAGCACCAAGTCCTTGGTGGCAAAAATTGACAGCTCTTGAGCTAAAGTGTGAGCTTTTATGATTATATACCATCACATAGCCCTTGCAGATACATGTGTCAGTACAGATTTACAGAATTAAAGCCATGTTTAACACCTTAGGTAATGTTACTAACTGTGCTGTTCAAAAAAAGCCAGCTCAACTGTTCATCAATTCATCAGGTCATCAATCAAAACAAGGATATTTAATGTTTTAACAAACTTAAACAAATCAAATTGTTGTCTGATTTAATTAACATTTCAGGAAACAAAGAAAACTACAAACAAAAAAAAGATATTTTATGCTGTGGGATTTAAAAGTTTTAAAGCTACCAATCGATGAACGAGGTGACAAAAAAATGCAGGATTATTTTATAAAATCTCTTAGAAAAGGGAGAAATGTTTGTAAATAAAACAACAGTCAAAAATAACTTAAAATAGATTATATTGAGTATGCAAACAGAAAATGTTTTGGATGAAAAACTGTTTTTTTCTGATAGATCACATCAGTAAATTGGTAAGTTTTTAAAACAATAATGTTAATAATAATAGATTTTATCTTTTAAAGCGTTATATCCAGCAAAAATTACATATCAGCTATTCTGATTTGTTTAGTTTATTCTATATCCTAAAACACTGACAGAAACAAACAATAGCATGTTTTTAACACATTAAATATTCCCGAATTTATTGACTGCCAAACAGTTGAGCTGGCAGTCAAAGGGTTAAGTTTACATTTCAACTTTTAGATTACTTCTAAGATTTCAATGACATGCAATTTAAGTGACTTAAGCAGTAGGATCCTTTAAATCAACTCACTGATGATGTTTTTTTATACAAAAAGATAAAAAAAAATGGTGAGGAAACTTGATAAAGGCTCACTCATGGTTCAGATAAGCAAATCCTCACATTCGTCTTACCATGGCGTTTGTATCAGCTGCGTATTGTATTGTGATGGTTCTGGAAATACCCAGTCTTACCTTGAAATTACTCTACCCACTCCGTCGCCAGCCAATAAGCCCTGTACATGTTGTTACAATCAACCCTAGAGCTTTTCAACACACATCCATTAATCGTTTGCCAACAATTGCTGACCTAATTTAATGTAAAGCTTTATCAGCTTAACTGTTATCAAATTGTTCCATTCAGAGAAAACTTTAAATGTTGCACCGCACTGCCAGGAAATCATTTGTCAACCAAACACTTTGCAAATATTGGAATAATTTTCTTTCAACTCTAAAATCCTCTTTGTAGGGTGAACCACAAAGCTTCTGGTGAGCAATGGCTACGAAACTTTAGTTAGAAAATACACACAAACACACAGCTCACTCAGTGTTGTCAGTCTTTTAAAGTGGTGAGAGATTAGCTCTCTGCTCCACAGAGATGTTCAGCAGAGTATGACAGCTATTAGCCGCGTACACTCCAGCGTATTGTGATGGGGGATTGGAGCTGTTGTGTGTTTGTGTGTTGTCATTAGTGGGATAAAGACCACTACACTCTGGGGCAGACAAATTCAAGCTCCATCCCCCGTTTGATTATAATGAGACATCTCTGACCTTTGGTGATTAAAAAAAATGCTCCTGTGAGGCTATAAAAGCTGCTATTTTTGCTGATAACAGATTCACAGTGCTCCTTTTTTTAAAGAGGGACCTGACAGATTGTTGTTCAAAGGAGCCATCTTCCAGACTTCTACATCAAGGGGTCACATCTCTGCAGATACAAGCACACTCACGGATTTGTGTTGCTGAGGTAATTGGAAAGAGAGCAGACGTCAGAATCCAGGCAGCTTTGGTCTGGCTGACAACTTAAAACTTTAACACAGGATTTCAGAGTAAATACTGAATCTCAGAGCGGATTGACTCTTAGGAAAGGAAGGCTTTTACAGCCATAACATTAGGGGCGGTTTCAGTCATTTGGTGTCCCCAGACAAAGAGCAGTGTGAGGCCTTCCCCATTTACATAAAAGTAATCACAGCAATGAACAAAACATCCCAGGTCTTTGAGGGGCAAGTACAGAATCAAAAAGATCTTCAGGCACTTATCCTTCAAAGACAGCACTGACCATAATATATGGACAACATTTGGAAACATGGCCAACACCTTACTCCTCAACGACTTCACTTGCTTTCCAAATTTTGGGAACATTTGTCTCTTATATCATTTTCTCTTGATGTCTCCTTTTTCTGTAGTTTTAGGAGTAAGGACCACACCATCAACAGGTTGAATTTGACAATTATTTATTGCGCACAGTGGATAACAAGAAACATAGTAGGTACGTGAAGTGGATAACGGTTTGGGGAAACTTCATGGGGAATTCGCTGTAGCTCCCGGGCACGACGAACCCCCTCTATAAGGCCCTGAGGAAAGAAGGAAGAAAGAAGTTTTAAGAAAGGGGAAGGAGGGAGGGATGTGTCGATGGTGCGAAACAAAAGAGGGAAATGGTCGGTTAGGATTTAAAGGAACACAGCAAGAGAAGTGGTTGAGGTGTGGTCCTGCTCCCGAAATTCTGCTCTAAGCTCCACTTAAAAAAATGATTCTGAAAGGGTCTCTCAGCTTATAATTTTTTATTAATATTGCCATTTTTGTATCTACTATGGTATGAATATATCTGATAGTTTAAATGTTTGAGAATTTTTGCCAATTTTCTTCATCTTGTAACTATCTATCTGTATCGATACACGTATCCCCAAGGTGTGCATGACAATATAGATAGATAGATAGATAGATAAATACTTTATTGATCCCCCGTAGGAGAAATTCAGTTGTCCAGCAGCTGTACATACACACACATACACATTCAAAAACAGGTTAAAAGTTAGTAACAATAGAAATAAATAAATAAAAAGGTGCGCATGTTCAGACTGAGCTGTTTCACAGTCTTATAGCAGCAGGAACAAAAGATTTCTTCAGCTGTTCCTTCTACATCTTAGAGATAGAAGCCTGTCACTGCGGTTGCTCTTCTGAGCAGACAGACATTGGTGTATTGGATATTTTGTTGTATCGATATTTTGAGCACAGGCCTAGTTCAAAAACACACTTGGCCAATGAATTTTGGCATGCCTATAACCCCTACTCTGAACAAAATGTTTTATTGTGTATCCCTGTGACTTGTATCTGACCACGCCATTCTCACAATGTGGATGTGGCATAGAATTTCTAAAACTGTGCTCTTGTGTTTACTGTGACTGGACATAATTGCTACCCATTGTGGGTTGGACAAACATCTTGGAAAAGGGAGTGTCACCCATCTGGGAGAGGTGCCGTATCCCCTCGCGATATCATTAGCATACATTATGCAAACAGACTGTTTGAGCACTGTATCATTTAGCAAGCAACAGAAGGTGAGGAGGAGTTTTTCTTTTGGTTGTTGAGTGATGTTATGGACCAGCCATGCACACTTATCAAAAATAAAAGCATCCAAAGTGTATTTCGCCTTTGACCTTGTCATTCGCTCCCCTGCTGTTAGTTTAGTGGTAATAGTATCTTCCTTAAGAGGTCCGGCTTCACTTGAAATGCATGTTCAAAAGGGTTTCAAACAGGCAAGGTTAAAAATATATCTTAACGAAATTTGTCATCCCTTTATGCCTGATGTATCACATCACCTAGAGTCTCATTTATAAAATGGTGTGAATGTTGTGAACTTGAAAGTGGCGACCAACCAGAATAATTAAGATTTATCAACTTTGCACAACATGCACATGCAAACCTTCACATTATAGCCCCTTTTCACACATGCAACCCTGATATTAACAGGATGCTCATTCACACTTGCACTCTCAGCGGGAGAATTGGTCCTGCTGAAAGGGGGGGAGTGGTGAAGAGAGCTGAAGGGGGGTTCCCAGTCGGCAAAACCAATGTCAGAAATATACTGCAGAAGTCAGTTTTCATAATACAGCAGGGAAGAGTAAAGCTATATGCTGTGATCACAATTTACATCCTTACTGTAGCACACAGAGCTTAATATGAAACAGCATCACTATGGCCCCATGATTGAACCAGAGAAAGAAAGCAGCAGTTTTGGCTTCATACCCAGCAGAAAAGCACTGCTCTATGGATGCATGAGGGGAACCACTGGTGATCATTTTAGAGCAGATGTTCTAAAAAGATGACTGAACTTTCATGATGTGCAATGGAACTCTTCTCATGTCCAGACACAAATTTGAGTTTGTGTTACTCCCCTGCCTCTGCCACAGTGGTTGTTCATATCAATCCTTTCAAGTTTTCCTTTTCTTTTCAAGTTTCTGGCTGGTTGCGCAAGATGATGTCATCAGCCCTCCTCATTCACCTGAGTGAATTATCTGCCTTCACTGCTTCCCCTTCTTCTTTTAAGCACTTTTCTGTTTAGATAGCTACATAAAACACCTTTCAGTCATATGTGCTATGCTTGATTAAATGTAAGGAAGCTCTGATGATTTATGCTGCAGATATTTTGGATGAGTATTAACAAATTTAACCAGCCAAGAAGCATGATACTTCATACTTGATGGAAGAATTAATGGAACTGTATATATTAATGTTAATGAGGATATGGATTGTGTCATAAAGTTCGACATTTTGTGTTATTAAGTTAATCAGAGACACCAAGTTACAGTCAGACACAGCATTTGAAATGAGACCCCTGATCTCTCCCGATGCAAAGCTCATATGTTAACAGTTAAGTTTATCAGGATGTGAATACTGCTTGTATATGAACAGAAACTGAATTAACATGACTGCGTTCAATTGTATGGATCTGGAAAAATTACCACTGATTTAAGATAAAAGCTTGCTTGTTGGAAAATGTTTTCCTATAAGGATATTGGAATTAAGCACAACAGCCGAAAGTACACCTTCCCCCTGACAGTAAAACTTGGAGAGCAGAAAAGGTCAAAATGTCACAGAGCTTAAATGCACTTAATCTGGTGTTGCTCCCTTCATTGACTTATAAATACAAATAGCTTAAAAGCTGCTGAGTCTCAGACAACGCTTTGTTTGTGAAGTTATAGATTAAAATAGAGGATTAAAAGATCAATGAGGATGAAAGAAATGAGGTAGAATATGTTAATTTCCTTATTTAGTTCCCCTTGAATAGAGTCTCTCAAAAGGGCGCACAAGCCAAGATTCAAAAAGCTTCTGAGAATCTGTGACTATAAATATCATGATGTTGAGTCTGAGGAAACAAAAGGCATCTGCTGCATCCTGGTCAATAGCCGCAGAGTGAAAGAGTGCACTGATCAAGACCTTTAGATACAAGAGGTTGCTAAGGAACATGAATTCACACATAGCCTGTTCTTCTCCGCAGCAGCTGCGCCCCTTTACAGCTCGATAATGCATTGAGCTCAATCTGCCCAGGACCATGTGAGCCACATTCAACAACTGCTCTCCTGCGGCTCCACCTAAGACAAAAGGCCTCAACGATGCTCTTAGCTCAGGGCCAGATTTAACAGTAGACACGTTTTCAGGGTGAAAAACTGGACGGGCCATTATGAGATAAACACTGTCAAGAGGGAGACAAAGATAAAGTGAGAGTGTGGAACATTAGGAGCGGCTGCATAGTCTTATCAGGACTCCACAGGACAGCTGCTGCTGCCAGTGTTAGCTTTCATCTGTTTGTTTGTCGAACTGTCCTCTGAGATTATGACAGCAGGTCCACAGTAAATCCTGACCTCCATAAGCTAATATCAAATTTCTGTGGCAATTCATTTTTTAGGGATGTCAGCATCGGATTTTAAAGTCACTTTTAATCACATTTTCATTTCAAGATTTAGAATATTTACGGCAGTACAGTACACCCATTTTAAAGTCAGAATTGACCTGAAACCATAGGTCTCAGATTGCCTCCTTGTGAACCAGCGTTTGGTTTGTGATGGAAATGAATAAAAAAAATAGTACATTTTAGATGGGATTTGACCGAATATAGTTAGCAAGCTTACCTAGCGTTCACTGACAATAGCAAAAATTGAGGATTGCCTATACTCCCAGTTTCCAGTTTCTTGAAGTGTTAACATTTCCAAGTCAAAGAAGAATACAGTTACAGATTGCTCAATTTAACAGACCATTTTCTTTAAAGCAGCTTAAGTACAACTTGACTTTACCAGTCAAAACACTGCCCAGCTGCTTCTGCATGTTCTCAGGTCAACGTGCAACAATGGGCCACATGGCAAGAACAAAGGCCAGCTACAGCCCCAACGAGTGGCGGCTGGCTATATAGCATAGCTCAACCTGACAAAGTGCTGTGTGAAAGAAAACCAAACCATGAGAAACGTGTAAAAATATTGCCAAGTCAACCCTCAAAGCAAATAGAGAGTTTTAAGTGTAACAAAATGTATAAAGCCATCATGGCTCTGTGCAAAGTATGAATATAAAGAATCCGATAAAGATTTTAAAGTGAATGGCAATAGCTAAAGGGAATGGTAAAAGGAAAGGAGTTTGATACCACAGGGTACAGATAACTTCTAACTTGTCTGCTTTGCTGTCTTTCAGTTTTAAAAAGTGAAATGAGAGAACAAAAGAAGCACATCACTGTGAGAAGGGGACACCAAAGGGATTAATATCCAAGCTTCAGAGCTGCTGCAGTTCCTTGAGTGTCCACTTGAGGCTGGCTGCGTTATTTGAAGTCCCATACACATCCCATGTTAAAGTCACAGTTTTTACTACATAAAATTTAATGTTATCCGTCTGGTTCATGTTGGTCCAAATGTTTTACAAGCACATTGAGCACGCACTGTGGAGGACTTATTTACTGACCATCTTTACTCTGTCTCTTAACCCTCAAACATTTTTACCTCTGCCAGAACTGTCCCCCTCTTGGCCCACAGCTGAATTCAGGTTATGCAGGGGGGAGTTTGTGGAAATTCTGGGCACATGTCAAAGTAGACATTTTGACTGAGTTTGAACTCACCATAAGATAAATGAAGCTCCTTGCCACAAGAAACTTCAATATTCAAACACAGAAACTTCTGGAAGGCATTTGACAGTCCAGGTTGGTGGCATATAAAACTGAATCAGATGGTGGAATGTTTATGGAGTCGCTGCTGAGACAAAATCCTTCAGCTCGGGTTCGGAATACTAATCAAACAATTTGAATGTGGCTGTGAACCAGCCTTGAAGATTTGTGAAATTGTTCCAGTACATGGAGCTTCTGGTAGCTGTTCCAGTGCTCAATCCTACCTCCCTCAAAGAGTCTGATCCAGACTGCATTCAGACACGTTTTCTGAGATTAAATCTGAGGACAACTAAGCCTTCTTTTGTAAGGCTGGCAACAGACAAGATCAGCAGCCTCAACCTTTTTGCACTAGTTGCAGGTTTCATGGTTGTAAGAACTAAAACTTACCTTCACACTGAAACTCAGGATCTGTTGGAGCCATGAGCTTTTTTTCTGAATTTGTGACAGCAAAGTTAGGAAATTGGTTTAACTTTTCACCTTTAAACTAGCCACTTTCAGCTGAGTATCTCCATGTTTTTTTTCTTTCATTTGACACACATCTGATCAGTACATTGTAGCAACTAGGTATTCACAAGGACTCCCTTCCAGCAGCTGCTTCAACAAAGAAATCTATGAACACATTTGGCTGAAAGTCACCAGTAAACATGATCACTCATCAAACAATAATACCGGGGTGTTATGATTGTCCATGTTTGAGGGAAATGTTGATAAAACAGAATGCATATGGTGCTTATGGTGTGTTCTGTCCACCAGTCATCAATCTGAGCCTAACATCCCACACATCTGGCAGCTGTATATCGCCCAAACTGCTGTTTACCCTGCAGTCTTCCAATAACACACTTTGTGCATAGTCAAGTCTAACAATAACCAACACAAAGTTTAAGTGGAAGTTTGTCTCAGGCCCTACCTTTTCTGTCATCACAGCTGTGACAGACATTTTTGCTGTTTACTCTGCAGCCATAAACATCGTGGCTTTCCGACTTCCTTTGCGTAGGTTTGGTGCTTTGGATCTGCACGTTTCCAAAAAAATAACGAGACACAGACATATGCATGACTGGTAGAATCAGTAGGAAGGTAGAAATGGATGTGAGTCAGCACAACAGCAGGGCTAATAATTATAAAAAGTTTTGAAGATAGACTGATAAATTAGGTCCATAACATCAACATTTAAATAATGTGTTAATCAGACCACAAAGACATAAACATGCCTGTTTGTGTAGCTGATGGAAATATTTTTGGAAGTGAGTTCAGTTTATCACTTAAACCAGTGACCTTGCAAATTTATGACTTTCAACTGACTTCACCCACAGCTTTGTTGGTATTAACCTAGTTTCAGGGTTCCCACGCGTCCTGGAAAACCTGGAAAATGATTGCCCAATTTTCCAGTCATGGAAAACATATGGAAAATGAGGAAAAAAGTGAAATATCCTGGAAAAGCTTAAATTGGAAAACTGGAAAATTACTTGTCTTCCTTCTAGCTTTAAACATAGGAAATGAAGTTAAAATGTACTTGGTAACTAATGTACATGTAGCCAGAAAATGTAAGTAGGTAAAATAATGCAAGTTAAGGCATAAAATATAGAAACTTAAAACAGTGGGGACAAAAAGAAATAATAAAAAATGACACAATAAAATTTTGGCTAAATTAACAAAATCTATTCTTAAAAAAGCAGAGTAAATATAGATTAAGAAATATGTAGAACCATAAATTATTAATTGTAAGACACAAAAGCCAGACTAAACAGACAGCTAACAGACAATGTTGGTGCTGGAGAGTTAGAAACAAAGAAAATATAAGATCAATATGATCAATAGCTAGAGATATTGTTCATCAACCTCTAATCTTGTTCTTTAGAAGGCTAACTAGAATTGAAAGCAATTTAACTTCAGTTAGTTATGTGACACTTGATAAAGTCCTGGAAAATGTCCTGGAAAAGTCCTGGAAAATAATTTCTAGAAAATAGTGGGAACCCTGAGTTTGTTTCTGTATTTCATACATATAAACCACTAATCAGTGTTAAATCAAAATTGACATTGAGGTATTGGAGAGAACACTCTTAGTTGTCTCTAGAGCTTTCGTAACAGCATCCATAAATGCATTTGTCTGAAAGTCAAGTCAAGTGTGATGCATGTAATTATTTTTTAATGAATGTGTTTTGGTTGGATTTGCTCAAAAACAAGGTGATCAAACCAAGTGGCACAGTTAACATTGTTGAACTTATTAAATCCATCAGCTTTTTAGTGTGTGTGTTTTCCCATGGAGCTGCTCAGTATGTGCACAACACAGGATCATAATTTCTGTCTGAAATATTTTGCAACCTTGACCTGACTTGAGATTTGCCTTTCACCCTGCAGAGTCCTGTGTGATTATGGCTGATTAGCTCATTACTCCATAATCACTGAACACCCTCATAGAAGACTTTAGAAATCTTAAATCGTGTTGTAATACTTAAAGTTGTTTTCTGTGATGCAAACTTTTCATCCGAGTTTGTACAGAAACATGAAGGGAAGATTACCATGTTAAAACTGAGCTGTCTGATTTTAATGTAGCTTCTCTTTTTTGTTTGATTTTGTGGTGTAACTCATCTCACTCTGTGCTCTGTCCCCAACAGACTCTCTCGGTGGCCCTTTCCCATCCACGTCACACCGATGTCACCACAAACCCAAGAGGTGTCTACCTATTCAGTGTGGCAGCATTGGCGGGTCAATTCCCATCAGTCCACTTCTTTTCCATCCAAATGCCAAGGGATCCCAAATTGTCATGGACCCTGCCCAGAAGAGTGTCAAGAGACAAGCCAGTTTCTGCAATGCCATCACCTTCTGCAACAGGCCAATTTCCCTGTATGAGCAAGTCCGCCTCAAGGTAATTCATGGCAGAAAGAGGCATTCTGGGAGCTGATGTCAGGCCCCGCGTAGGGTGACAAATTATCTTTAGCATTACACTGCTATATTCAAGCACCTTTGTCAGGCAGCAAAATGTGAAGGGATGGGCAATTTTAAAATCTTGAGGAAGCACTAAAATTTTGTTTCACTGGAAAGTCTACGAGTTATTAATCAGTAAAGCTTTAACACCCATTTACAAACTTTAAACAGCATAGGACGTGTATGCAGAAGCCAGGATTGAACTTTGAGCATTTGATACGATGCACTTCAGCCACTGTGACACTAGAGATTAAAAGCAATTTTTTTGGCATTCTAAACTGGACCTTTAATCCAGGCTGTAATAACAAGGATAAAAACCTGTTTTGAATAAAGTAAATAACAACTCAACCATGACATCTCCATTGGAAGTAAGCCAATATGCATTTAACAGTTTAAAGTAAGAGTTGTTGGGAATCATGTTAAATGGATGTCTGCACTTTCATGTCACCTCTGGACGATTAAGCTTTTGTTTGTTTTGTCCACAGATCACTAAAAAGCAGTGCTGCTGGAGTGGTGCACTTCGATTGGGCTTCACCTCTAAAGACCCCTCCAGGATAAACCCTGACAACCTACCTAAATATGCCTGCCCGGACCTGGTGTCACAGAGCGGCTTTTGGGCCAAAGCGCTGCCCGAAGAGTTTGCTAATGAGGGCAACATTGTTGCCTTTTGGGTTGACAAAAAGGGCAGAGTCTTCTACCGCATTAATGAATCCAGTCCCATGCTGTTCTTCAGTGGAGTCCGCACAGCTGAGCCCCTCTGGGCACTCATTGATGTTTACGGTCTGACCCGTGGAGTACAGCTGCTAGGTAAGACGGCTGAAAGAAAAAATATCAAACCAGGCGTAGTGAGTAACTGGCTCGTGGCCAGTACAAACTGAGCAGCACCTATAGAGCTATGAATGCTATATTTATGGAAAATATGCTGATTTGAAATAAAGCAGTATTATCCTTCAAGGCCGTGTTTTATAGGGGACCCTTTGTCAAGGTCTGCCTTTGTCTGCAAGATGTGGGAAAATATAATGCCTACATTGTTTAGAACTTGCTGGCATCAGAAGTCTGGAATCTAAAACCATTAATTATGTTATTTCAATGTTAGAATCAGGACTGGGAAATATGTCAAGTTTTAAAGTTCTCTGCTAATTTGTTATGAATTTATATGCAGTGCAAGACAATATCAATCATATCTTTATAGTTTTGTTTTGTCAGTTGAAAGAGAGTTTGGCAGCTAAAGTGGTCATTCAAATTATTGTCTATTAAATACATTTGACTCTAGCATAAACATTTACCACAAAATAATGTATTTAAATCTTTCAAATGGAGGATGGTTCTTTTACTTTATTCTCATTTATCAATATCCATATTACCAGCTAACATCAGTCCAAATTGATACATGTTTAGTACCACTGCAAAAACAGTAAAAGCCCAGAACAATCAACAATGGATTTTTTTTCCATTTCATTCCTTTTCTACATGTTGCTCATGTATTTGTACCATTTATCCAGTGCTGACAAAAAAAACAATGCAATATCATTTAGTATCTGTGCTTTCAAATATGTTTGATCAGGGATTAGCAAACTCTAGTTATGCTACTGTGATTGCAATGTGCAGTTGCAATGGTAGTTACTGTATGTAACCCTGAGCACACAGAGCTGCAGCTTCTGTGTACATTATCAAAAGCCCAAACCTCCTGTTTTCTTGTTTTTATAACTTTTGATAATTTCAGGTCTGTCTGATCACAGCTACAGTCGTGGGAAAACTGATCACTGTGAGCAGTCTGTTCCTTACATGCACATTCAGGCTGCAAGTTACACTACCCCTTTCAAAGACACACTAAGATGGCTGTGCAAGGCAGATGCTCAGTTTCGTGAGGGGGATCTTCAGTTAGTGTATATCAGCAGAACCTCATCCTCATGTATGACAGCGCTCTGAGATAGTACACAGTCCATTAATTTCACAGACGAAATGTGATAGTTTATTTTATTGGTGTGGTTGCAGGCTGGTGAATGTAATGGGCCTTGTATAAAGTTAAAATCATGGTATGAACATGCACACTAAACATAACTATGAGTAATGTTAGAGATCCCTGCTGATGCTTATGTAACATTTAAACAAGCAACAGATTTATTTAGAGAAAATAGCTTAATATTTTTCTACAATTTCATCTCTATTCCCCCTCATGCTGTGTGTATGTGTGTTACTCTGAGGGGAAAGTCAGAAAGCTCCAGTCAGTGTGTGATGATAAAAGAGTAAGGTCAAGATTTAAAATCTAAAATGCCACAGAGATCCAAATAAAAAAGAGCTTGGTTTTCTATATTCATGAATGACCATTGAAAATAACTGAATTCACAAAGAGCACTTTGTTTATTTAAGTATGAAAAATCATACAGTATACAGTACAAGGAACAGTCTGTATTGAAATATATAGTTTACCTGCACAACTAAATATTCAAATACTGGAGATCTTAGGATTTTGAATTATATAATATCCAAGATTGTGTGAATTGGATAACCTCACCTTTTGAAAATGTTTTAGATCATATTATACAGTTTAGACTGCATGTAGGAGTTTGTTTGCAACACATTATGACTTAATAGTGGGTGTCAAGTACCACTGTATTTGTTGCTGTGGTATCATGCAGGAATTAATATGATTTTATAACCTCTGCCAGAGAGGTCAGGTCATGTTTTTGAACAGTGGACAGTGAACAGATTTGATTATATTTTAAGGGAATGTTGATCATCACACAAAGAGGAAGTGATTAAATTTTGCTGGTAGTCCAACTCAGAATGTGAAATGATTGGATTTTTGTGGCAATTTGAATATGCATTCAGTATTTTTTTCAAAGATATCTTAAAATTGCAAGGTAGAGCAAATACTTTCAGACAGGCCATAGTGGAAGTTTGTGCTCTTGGAACACTTCTAGTGTTACTAGAACTGTATCAGAGTTTACAGCTATTGAAAAACACCTTTGTTATTCCTTTATAGAAAGATTTTAAACTTTATGTTAGGTTCTGCTTTTAAGCATAATGTAGTCTCATCTAGATGTAGCTTGTTGATTTTTTATATATATAAATACCAAGAAAAGTAATACTGTCACTATTTATGGAGACTTTTTGGAACAATGGGATGATTTTGTTTTCAGCTGACCATAGTTTTTTGTTTGTTTGTTTGTTTTACTTTCACTACTTCCACAGATGTAAACACAGATGTTCTTGTCCTTGCGTTTACAGTAAACAGGTTCCTTCTTTAGAGGTTATCCTTCCAGTCTTCCTGTCTTTGTGTTTAGCAAAGCCTTCCATGAAGTAATGGAATATCATTGAACAAAGCCTATCTATATCTGAACAATATTTGGCCCCTTTTGTTTACACAATTCCTCAGTGCTGTATATTACCCAGGTATGTTAGCCAGCTTAACATGCATAAGACAGAGGCATAGCACACGCTCAGCCCAGTGTGGCTGAGGCTTTGATGTGAGAGAATGTATACACATATTTCTTTTCCCTGGAGAGTCGGTGCTGTCATCCCCTCTGTGCTTGTAAAAATAGACCAGGGGTCACATGTCCTATAGATAGCACATTTGATAGTAATGGTGCTCTGTGTTGATTGACATTGGTATCTTCAGGCTAGAGGGGGAGGGTGTGTGTGTCCGCAGCATGAAGGGAACCATACTGATCTCTCTTACCTTCATTTGTCTTTCATATGATGACTAATGGCACTTATGGCTCATAGTTTATGTTCACAAGTCCACTACCAATTTTACAAATGCACATCATGTCGACTCTACAGCCAGGGGCTCGCAGTTAAACTAACTTAAGGTAGAAAATTATGAAAAGTTGTTTGCTTCATCACCTCCTCCGATTACTAGTTGTTTTTGACTTAAGGACTTTATGTAATAAAAACTGCACTCTCTGGTGTGTATTTACAAAAGAAAGAAAACAGTTTTGTGCAATGATAGAATTTTAAACAGTTTACTTCAATTTCTGTTGATAAGGGTGAATTCTGCATTGTCAAGAAGTATTATTGGTACAAGTGGTCCCCCCCGCACCACAAGTTACTCAGAGAGTGCAGTGAAGATACTTTAACAGCTTTTCACCCCATCATGGGAAATTCATTGATGAAACAACAATCAACTAAATGTAAAAGTAGATATTGTAGTAAATGAAAAGTATCTTAAGATTCTTTGTACAAATATATTCTTACATCATGATGGAAAACATCACAATGAGACTTGGTCACGGGTTGTCTTCAACTCATCAATGGCCAGTGGATATCTGGTTATGACAGAAAGGTGCTTTTATTTCCTAACTTTCATATTAAACATACAGGAACTCCTTCAGGAGCTCATCGTCAGATCTTCAGGCTTAAAATGAATTCTATTTCAGATGCAGACAAAACACAAAAGTGCTGAAGCCAGGAGCTGTCATTCCCCAGTGTGAGCTTCTCCAGGTCCAGAGAGGCAAATTAAGGAAAGCAATCAACATGAAGATCTCTCCTGTGTCAGTTAATTGCGGCACTGTTTCCAGCAGCCACACCCACATTTCTCCGCTGTAGCTTTGCTAAACCTTACAACCACATAATTTAGATGGGATGTGTGTAAGAAAACTACATTTACATAAACACAGTCACTGACACACTAAGTTTTAGGTCACCAGTTTTCATTTCTTGAACCAATACACCAATCTTACTTCCATCTATAATGCGAGTTTAAAGACACAATGAGTGAAATTCATCCACCAGGGGGCTCTCAGGTAATAAAACAACCACTGATAAGTCAAGAGTAGGAAACCTTTCACCCCTATTTATCGTAAGATCCAGGACTCCACTTGTGTGTGTGAGAACTGAGCTGAAAACTGGCATTTTAATTTAATGGAAAAAAAACTTTGTATCATGGGATAGAAAGGCGTTTGATAAAGGACTCTATTGGTTGGTGCTCATACTTAGCCATATGAAATCACAAAGCATTATGGTTCATTAAAAAGCTTTTTTTTCCCTCGTGAAATTTGTCTGTGAAATAGAAACATTGGTTTGCCAGAGTTGATGGAGACAGCAAATGTACGTCTATTTCTGGGGGACAGAGTCATAGGAGGAAGTTTGGGTGACAGAACTATAGTAAGTAGAGATTATAGATGGTCCATTTCTGGTAAAGAGCATAAAATATCAATAAGATACAGAAACAGAAATAAGATAGGTTCAGCTTACTACCCTGGCAGCCTTTCACGTGTTACCACTTGTTCTCATGGCAACAATAAACAAACAGTTACCAAAGTTTGCAAACTGTCCTGTACTTTAAACAAAATGTATCTGTCACCAGCTAAATTGGGAGGCGTCTTAAACACTGAGAGGTGGCTATGAATGATTATACAGATGAGAATAATTTCATACCTAATTCATCAGTTTGTCTGGACAACTTTGTGACACTGCTCCTGCTGTTGTGTTGACATATCTCCTCTGCTTTGGCTCTAATCCTTCATCCTTCATCCATTCATGTTGGCTGCATCTTGCCCTGAGGTTACTTTAATTCCAAGGATGTGTATAACCAAAACCTCAAGCCAACCCAGAGGGTAGATGGTAACCATTGTGTGTTTGCATCCCTGTAGGTAACAGCAAGTTTATCTCATGTTACAAGGGTGGCATGCATGGACTGTGTGCCTGATGACTGAGAATAACTGTGATCTACTGTGATAGTTGGCATCACAAAGTATGCATGAAACACAAAAACAGCCTTTAGTAGCATAGTTTGATGGAACAAGTACTGTTTACCCAACAATAATAAGCAAGTTGATCTTGTCATGGCAACCCTGTCCTGACTGTTGTTGTATACAAACCAAGGTGCCAATGTAACCACAAATCTAAAAAATTTATCTTTATAACATTGATTAGACATTTCATGATCGATGTAGACATTTGATTGCAACACTTTAGTATATTGTGGCAGTTGATTTATTCCGGATAAATAATGGGTTTCAAAAAGAGAAAAAACTCATGGGAAAAAGTGGCACACAGAAAATGGTTCAAATATCAAACAGCAAAGGCCGAGCAGCTGAGTTTACCACCCCGAGGTCCGCTCTGATTGAAGCCTCTGCAACCCTGACCTCTTTCAAGCACTGCTTAGAGCTCTACTTCAATCAAAACTTCCTTTCAGCCCTACTTAAGTCATTTACTGTCTTTTTACTGTCAGGACATATGTGGACTGCCAGCAGAGCAGGGCTCCTGTTTCTCAGGGGGCTGACTGACTGACTGACATCTGCCCCCACAAACAGAGGCCTGTTCAGGGGGCCGGAACGCCACCGAAGGTCAAGCTAGAGCTACATCACCCAGACTAGGCACGACCTTTTCTGAAGCTGAATGGCTGATTGTGTCAGGCCTGTGCATCACGTTTCTGTGCTCAACGCTCCACAAACCTTTCCCCATCCACAGATAAGCCCTCAGGCTTTCACATCTGAGGCTTTTTCTCCTCTTTCGCTCCTTATTTCATCTGGCATTTAAGAAGATGTAGTCTTATATAAAGCCATGGACTCTCATTTAAACCCAAAGCTTCAGAGATTTGCAGTCATAGGAATGACTAAAAAAGAAAATGCATATTAAAAGAAAATATTCTTAAAAACTAAATAAAAAAACTAATAAAATGATCAAGAGGGCTTGAGAAAAGACACGAGAACAATGAAAAGTATAAATGATGCTGTTTGTGTTGAAGAATGCAATGTTAAAGTACTTTTTCAATACATAGGCATAACATGAAATTATGTTTGCTTTATTAATTTGACATTCAACATGTTCTGGGTGTTAATAAAATGACAAAACACTTTAGTATTACTTGTGTTTTAGAGGCTGTCAGTGTTAACTTGTCAACCTTAGATTTAAGTTCAAATTTAAGAGGTTTCTTATTGAATGGCATTATCATTTATTATTTTATCCCTGTTTTATTTTTTTTTTTCCATAAAGGCTTACTATGATAAGGCCACTGAAACCAAGCAGCAGCTGGTAACTGCTCTCCAAACTATCTTCCTGCTCTCTGGGGTGGAAAAAATGTGCCAAAGGAAATCTTCACCATGTGGTGTCAAACATTTAATTCTTTACCATTTCCCACAGTTATTCAGGCCTGTTGAGACCCAATTGTTATCATCAGACAGAAGACTCCTGTCATTTCATGGATTTTTGGTGGTGAAACATGTTCTGAAAAGTCATGAACTCAGTTCCAGCTCTATTTAATTCAGGACTTTTAATATGTTCTTTACATATTTTAAGCATGCTAGGGCCTATGATTAAAAAAAATAGCTCCATGAGCTGCTAATTTAAGACCAATAGCCTTTTGATGATATTTATTGAAAGGGTATAACTAGCCATTTTCAGGCATCTGCCTGACATTTGCAAGATAAAGTTGTTATTCTATATTTTTTTTATTATTCGTTTTTGTGCAGGGCTAAAAACTGACTTTGTTGACAGAAAGATGTATGGCCTGTGTACAAAGCCTAGAAATTTGATTATTGATACCAGTGGACAACTTCTTCCAATAATTATGGCTAATGCATTGACCAAACATATTTACCCCAAGACATGTTTTTTTTTAGATTTTGTCATAATGCCCTGCTCTATCATTATGCTGCACCCAATCATCACTAAATGCTTATATTAAAAAAACACTACAGTATGGTCCATCAGTGACTAAAATATTGTTCTTAAATAAAAGATAGGAATACAAGTGTCATACAAGTACACAGAAATAATAAAATAAACCATTTTTGAATAGTAAAATGTGGTGCAACATAGTGGAGATGCTGATCATTGGATGATAGTCTGAATACCTAAATACACCTTTATTAAGTATAATAATCAAAAATCATTAACCTTAAATTTTATGACACCCCTACCAGTCCACAATGAGGCAACAAAGGATAAGAAAAAATTCACATATGGCATGTTGTATTAGTTTTTACTCTAACTTATCAAGTCTTAAACTGTTTAGCCAACAGACATTTTGTCTTCTCTGTTTTTGTAGACATTTTTTTTGAAACTCTCTCACGTTCATTCAGATCCCATATGACGCATGCCAAAACCTGCTTCTCCTGTATTCTTCACTTCTTTTCTCCTCCTGTTGCAGTGACAACATTTTCCCTCCAGGATCAATATCATTTATATTCTCTCCTTTCAGCATTTTTTTTCTGTGTATAGTGGGATTATACATGTGCTTTCTTTGGAAAAACTATAATCCTCACTACACAAAGATTGAATTAAAATTCTGTGCTGGATTAACAACTTGCTCAAAGACATTTAGTTCAATGAGTGTATGCAGCACTTTCATAATGTAAATTAGCAGGGGGCCTCAATTTGTGTCTTAAGTGTCTCTATAATATAGCAGGGACAGTGCAAACTCTCTTTCTCTCTCTCATTCACACACGCACACAAAGTTTACGAACAATTTATTTTCATATCAACAGTTCATTGTCTTCATCTCACTTCTAATATGCTTATTTATATCACAAAGTACATCACAAAGCACAAAGTGTTCCTATTGCATCGTCCATTTTAGTTAATGGATGCTGTAAATGTGCTGATCCTCCTGTCAGTTTGTCTTTGGAGTAGCTTTTCTCGTCGACATTGTGGTGGGTACTTTGCTTTACAATGACTAATGGTTTATCAAGCGGAAAGCAGTTTTGTAATCAGACCTCAATTCTAGTCATTCTTTGGCCAGTTCCTGCTCTTACAACCCACGGAATATTAATTTTATCCCATTACTAAAAGCTAAATCAATTCGGAACTAAGTGTAACTCGCAGGGACATGTTCAAGAGTTCTGAGTCCATGGAAAGGTTTTGCTACTGACCTCTCAACCACAGCCTCAGCCAATCTAGATGGACTTTTATAATCACACCTCTATGGCACAAATGACCCCACAACAACATTTAGGGATAAAAAAGCCTCCTTATCCTCCTTATTATTATGCAAAATCAGACATTTCAAAGCATGTGATATCTTTTGTGCAATAAAACACAGAGTATTAAAAATGTGCAATGTTTTTGGTCAAAATTCACACTGTTCCTGACAATCTATAAAACAATTAAGAGGGGGAATAGCAATCATGTACTTTCCATGCACTGTCCTGGTAGGTTTCAGCACTATGTAACTTTTTCCCTCAAAGTGCTCACAGCAGAATCTGAGGCTAAAAGACAAAAGGTGACTTTTAGAGCTAAGAACGACTAATCTCTCATGTTCAGCATCAATTGTGGTAGTATAAATGATCCTGCTTTTTGACAAGTGCAGAGTTTGTTTCCCTCATTTACTCCTGATGTATGTGTCATTTATATGCTGTGCAACCCCACTGTTTAACTGGCAAATCAACATGCGCTGTCGTCTGTGCCCAGAGGTGTGTTTGTCTGAAAACAAGGCATGACAAGGCACAAAGGTGGTGTGTACATGATTTAAGGGAAATGCGCTTTGTTTTACACTGAGAGGATGCATCCTTAAATACCAATATATAGACCTACATGCCCCAAAACACCAAGCGCAACATGCATATGGCAACACACTCACACTGTCAAATAGGGCTCACAGTCAATGTATTTTAAGGTTTATTCATAAACAAATGAATCCACCGTATGCCTAAACGTATCCGCCTTCAATGCCATTCAACTCAAAGACTTTTGTTGCCATGAATGATGTGGGGCATTGTTGTCAAAGCACTTCATTATACATTGAACAGTTAAAAGAAATAACATCATTCTTGTGTAAAAGGAAAGATATAATGCCATAAAATTACAAATGGACATTTACAATGCTTTCCTTGTCAGTCTGCAAGTTAGCTTACTTACATTGGAACCCTTCAAACTCAGTTCTGCCAGCATTTAATAAACCAGCTTCTGATTTTATTATTTTTTATTACTTAAACATCATAGCAGCAGCTGAACACATGTAGACTTGATATGAAAACAGTTGGCAAACAAAGGGCAATAGACACTTGAAGATTCATATTTTAAAAAATGGTAATTGTTTTTTTTAACTTGTCTGAGATGTGTTGTTTTTATGTTCTTGTGTTTGTTTTTTGTTTTGTTTGGGGTTTTTTGCATCGTAAAACCTTTTGCCTGGTTTAATTTCCCACAGTTTGCAGTTGCTAGTTTATTATATTATTTGGTTCTGCCTCAATAAGGTTGTTGATTGCTTTAGTGCATGATAAATTATGAGAAACCTTGGTCAGGGACATTGATTTGGCCTTGAGCAGAGAGAGACAAATCAGCCAAAACAATTCATTTGAGTCTTTTTCTAATATTCATGTCAAGATGCCAAATTTTGGCCATTACAGCATTTCAAATAAAGAATTAGGATAAAATCAGTATCAAGAGTGTCTTTTAGCATAAGTGTTCTATCTCCATTTGGTCTCCAAAGACAGGCCTTCCAAAATTGTCATGTTTTAACGTTAGCCACTACTTACGAGCAGTGTTGGGAGTAATGGCGTTAGAAATAACGGCATTAATAAAGCCATTATGTTTTCCCAGTAACGGGTAATCTAATGAATTACTTTTTCATGCGTTACAACACCGTTACCCTTACTGACAGTGAAATGTGGTGCGTTACTTTGCATCAATGTCAAGCTGTTATCCGACCTGCCTCACCCCAAAATTCCATGGCACGCAGAAGCACCATGCCGCCGTCTTGCTCTGACAAACAAACCCCACTGAAAGCTGTGCCCTGTAGGGGAAGGGCTGATCCCCAGAGAGCCACAATCTCTCATGAGACTAGTGATGTCACATGCTCATAAAGCATGTTATAGACTGAGAAAAGAAATAAACAACACCCCAATTCGCTTCTCTAAGGTCCTATTGCTGGTCTCAACCACACTGCTTCGTGATTTATTCAACTTCTATCCGCCTATATCCTATATCCTTGTATCCTTGTTTGGTGTCATGTATACAATGTTATATATTTCTGTACCTCTACACCGTGTTTTCTCTGGGACCCTCTGACTGCTGACCTGATGCTTGTGCCTCCAGTTTTGACATAGTGACAAAGAATTGAGGGAATTTACGTTTGAGAGTCTGTGCATTGTGTTTTATTTTGAAACTTCCGGATACTCCACACATTGACTTCCTGTCTGGTGCTTTCTTAACGACAGTGAATTTATGAGGTTTGGAAGCGGCCGTGCAGAAAATAGACCTGAAGCAAATCTCCAGTGCCTTGGCGTACGCCGGCACTTCACCAACGCAGAGCTGTGCGCTGCAGTGCCCTTGAAATAGGCTACTGCAGAGCACTTCGCTCCCATTCTAGTCTACCAGGCAAATTCCACTGCACGCGCTGCGGCGCATCGGCTCAGCGTTGGAGAACTGATGATATCAGAGCTGCTGCAGCAGGTAACAACAAGGAAGGACACAGAGAGGGAGACACACAGTTCAAGCAGCAAAAGCTTTTTCCAAAAAAATAATGCATCAATTACTTTACCTGGTAACTAATTACGTTTACGAAGGAGTAATTCCGTTAGTAATATATTTACTTTTTTGGGAAAGTAACTACAAAATGTAGTAACTATAACTAATTACTTTTTCAAAGTAACATGCCCAACACTGCTTACGAGTCTATCCTAGCCCTCAGGCCATTAAGCCTCTAGATGGATTCACCAAAGCTTCCCTAAATGAGTGTAAAGCTATGCACACCGTTGAAGTTTTTGTGTGTATGAGGAGGAAGTCATCACCATTCAGCTTTGTTCATGCTGAGGCTTGCTAATGCTCCAAACCCATGAAGTTTGGCCATTCACTTTGCTAGCATGTAGTCATTTGTTGTTCTTGTGAAGAAGATCCAAATAAACCCATAGTGTGTTAAGTGTACAACTACATTAGTCTCTTATTTTCTTTGTCTACATTTAGTTAACATTACAGTGTAGCTGGTAGTGCACGTGACTCAGAGCAAGACGGTGGCTGGTTCAGTCCCTGGGTCAGGCAGTGCCTCTCTGTGTGAAGTTTGTATGTTCTTCACGTGCATGTATGGGTTCTCTCCAGGCACTCCAGCTTCCTCCCACAGACCAAAAACATGCTTGTTCGGTAAACAGGTGACTCTAAATTTCTCTTAGGTATGACTGTGAGAGTGAATGGTTATCTGCTTCTCTATGTTGCCCTGAGATTGACTGGCACCCGGTTTAGGGTGTATCCCGCCTCTCGCCCAATGACAGCTGGAACAGGCTCCAGCCCCCACATAACCCCAAAAAGGGATAGCCGGTATAGAAAATGGATGAATAGTTTATGTTACTTTCACTGTACTAATCTGCTATATAAATATCTTTTTCAACGGCTTGTTTGCAATTTTACTCATTTCCTACAAAAAGGAGCAACAATCACGATTTTCTCATCTTTTGCTGCCTACACTTTTGTAAAGAATCCAGTCGTTTGGTTGTGAAATGCTTCAGTATGGTCATTATGTCTTTGGCTTTGTCAGGCTATTATCTGCTGCTGGACAGAAAGGATACACTGGCTTTATGTGTGCTTTCTTTTTGACAATAGCTGCCTGCTGCTGATTATGAGAGGAACAAAAATGAATCAGAACCTAAAATCTCCCAGCTTGAAAATTTAAGCCAAGTAGTAAAAAAAAAAACAAGGCTTGAACATTATTTGTCATTCGAACATCACTCTGGGTCAGGCTAAGGACATCTTTTTTTTTTTTTTTTGGACATCATGTCAGGCATTATGTCTTTAAACTGTCAATCCATCTGTCAGGGCCAATCTTGTAAACATGATCCCTGAAGAGTGCTTTTAGAGGGTTTTTTTTTTATCTGTATGAATTTCCACTAAATGTTGGAGTTTGAAAGTCAGTTTATTTGGACTTTAATGTTCATCCCTTGGCTACGAAGACTACATTGAAAGAACCCTTTAAAAATTAGAATCAATGATGTCTACTTTGAGTTAAAGCTGAACTGGTTACTTTTATAAAAGTAAATGTCAAGGACATTAAGCCTCATATTTGTCTCTAATGCCACATTCATACACAAACATTTGGCCAACTTTTGCCAGCTTTTAGGGAAATGTCAAGCTGTGTTGAGCCAAGTTAGGCTTTGTGGGACTAAGTACATGTAAGTTAAGTTGGGCAACGGTGATGTTTGTCAGGTAAACATGATTAATAATTTCCAACCTTTAATCCAACACACTTTAATTACCAGCAAGAGCCTCCCTTCACTACGCTCAGTTACAGCTGTTTTTGTCTCTGTGGGAAAAGTTTAGGCTTGCTCACTTGTAGTTCAACATCAACAGCAGGATTCAGCAGTGTGGTAGCTTCCCATTAACAACCAGATCGTAGTTGTAGTGGTGTTTACTAATTAGGGATGTAACGGTATGAAAATTTCATATCGCAGTTATTGTGACCAAAATTATCATGGTTATCATTATTATCGTGGTATTGTTGCAGTGTGCTCAAAATGTTGAAAAAAGTACTTTAACATAGTCCTGAAATCATTGAACCCCTTTAATACTATAATTTTAACAACTGTGTCAGGAAATTTCCTCTAAATAAATTTGTTAAAACTTTTTTCATTAGAAATAAAAGTAAACAATTCTGGCAAGTATTTGTCATTATTTTTTAGAAATGCTTAAAGAGGCTGTCAGGAGTTTCGAAGTAATTACAAAAAAGTCTCGCTTTTAGATATATGCCTGATGGAAATACACACTTTAAGATGAGTTTTAGAGCATCACAATAGGTTATCTATAAATGCTATTCCTTAGCCTTCCGGTCGGGTCGGACAAGGCTGGACTGGCCTGGATACTCAACTTTGGGAACAAAACAATTCAAACTAGAGTAAATTTATATTATTTTATTATTATTACACGTCTTAGAGCACCGGGCTGTAAGTAGCGATATATAGCCGGCTACAAAACTACGATACTAAGTTTTCCAAAAATTGCCTGTTGTCACACATCAAAAACTACCGCTACTTAATTAGAAAGAGATACATTACCTCGTCGCTTTGCATCCTGTAAGTTGTTGAAAAAAGAAGTTGTAAAGCAATGCAGAGTTCTGATGAAGGTCCGAGCTGCATAACAAACAAACGAAGTCTGAATTTCCTACTGGGAACTCGGTGAAACCTCGCCACCCCCGAGTTGACAATCGAAGATGGATGCCCCCAATGTGAACAGTTAATTAGCTCCTGTGATAATCAATTTATTTGCACTTCTGACTGGGGTGTGTCGCTCTAGATCAGCTGTATACATAGTATTGTTAGACTTATATTTACAGAAATGCTGCCATAGTGATAATCACATTCTTCATGCAACAACGCAGGGCGTGCTAACAACAGCTAACAATAGCCTGGTAGATCGGCATGTTTTTTTCAGACTTCAACTGGAACGCCGATAAGTCGGAGAAGATGTCGCTCCCATTTCCGAGGTTACTGGAATGCAGCATTACGACAGTTGCCGCACGTGCTCATGGGTAGCAGTCTTTATTTTGCCAGTAATAGATTCTCCTCATAGCACCTTTAATGTGTAATTACAAGAATGGAAAAAAGCGAATTTGTACTTCACACAGGTTTCTCTTCATAAACAATTTTAAATTAACATGTTCAAAGTTTTGAGACGGCCAAAAATAAATGTTACTTATTTTACATACACTCACACATTTTAGTTTGCCTGCAGCATTAGTGTCTATGTTACAGCTCGTTATATTAGACCATGTCCAGGCCTTTTTATAATTTTTTGTTTTACTAACGATAGTCCCTGAAGCAGTTAGCCCCCTTAATGACTCTCCTCTGGTCTCCCCTTTCCATGGCAGATCTCCTCGACAGCTTGGTTTAATCCATAAAACACGAACTATGACGGAAAAAGACGATCTATTACGACGAAATACGGCGAAACACGGCAAATAAACGGTGAAAGAACGGCAAGAACACACTCCAGACTGATACTAATGCTGTTATTTACAACCTTTATACATTATTTAAACAGAAAATACCGATAAACCACCTATAATTCACTCCGGTATAGCTCACTGAACCCCCTCTCCCAACCCCCCTGCTCGTTTACTCGAGGAGTTACAGCAGTTTACGCGCATTTTTGTTTTTCACCGCAGCTTTGTGTTTTAGGCAGGGTCACTGTTGTCACTCAGTTTCCCCTCCACATCCTTTAAAATCCAAACTTTGCCCAGACTTTAGACTTCAGCTGTTTAAAGTGGCAAATCCTGTGAGAGCCTTAGCGAGGCTCCAGTTGCTGAGGCCAAACATTGCAAACTGCGCATGCGTGCCTCTGTTTTTGACACACGGCTGCGTCATGGAGGGGCAGACGCACATAGTTTTACCTTTCAAGGCAAAGATCAGCATCACTGTGAGTTATTGGCACAGTGTGGTGATCAAACACGGTATAACGGTAATTTTATTACGATACAGTAATGATTACCGTGGGAAATATTACTGTAGTTTATCATTATACCGGTAACCGTTACATCCCTATTACTAATCTCGTGGAATGCTCATACAATGCTTGACAACTTCATGCATCATACTCCTGAGATGAACTGAAATCAACTTTATGTGTCATAGTGAACACTTATGATGTTCAATAACTCACTGCAAACGTTCAGTGGAACCTTTCTTACATCATCTAGAAAACGATGGATAACCTTGAGGTGGAACAAGTCTGAGTCTGAGCCTCGGAAGATTATAGGCCTTAGGAGGATTTGACTAGAATATGAGCTGGAAGTCATGTGGCATACACAGTAGTATCGCATGTGTATTGGTGAAACTTTAAAATCCTCCTACGTAAGTAAGTAGGCTGTCAGGAAACATCATACTCTACCAATTTAAATGTGCCTGTATGGACCACATCAAAATTGACCCATCAGACATAATATCTCAAAAATGGTGATGATTTCTCAACACTAGTTAATGTGTGTTTTTATATGTTGATGTGAGAATGCAGTATTATGGATGGCTCAAAAATCAACCAAGCTCTTCATCAAGAATCAGTATTGGTATTTGAACACTTACACCATTTGGTATGAAAAAAGGGGATTATTCTTAATTCTGAACTGAAGTCTTGCAGTTTATTGGTGTTTGGTTTGTATCCTTCCCAATCTTAATCATGTCTTAACACATGCTCAGAACATCTTCATGCCCATTGATGTATCATCTGTTCATCAGCTCGAGGCTCTTCAGAGGTCAAAACAGGAGTGAAAGACTGAACAATGACCCCGGGGAGACATTTGGACCGCCTTTGATGTAGGAAGATTGAAATATGAGCAGTGTATCATGGGATAATCCAGCTCACAGGAATCACCAGGGAGATTCATCATACATGACAGGAACAAGAATGAGGGCGTACAGCTGATTTGGTGCTTTCACACCTCAAGCATCTCAGCAAGCATGATGACGGCGAATTAAGATTTCCCCTGCCTTCTCTCCATCCTGTTCATGAGGCTCTGTCCAAAAACGATGGCTTATCAGCATCAGAAGCTTTACAGACATGTGTAAATGTAGGAAAGAACACCCAAAAACCTTCATATTTGTAAGTCTTTAAGCTTTATGACCTCAAGTTGTCCATTTATGCAGTGTGTTCTTGTAACAGAGCACATTGATTCAGAGATGCTTTTTGATTGAACAATTAAGGGAATGGATTTTTGTAGTCAAAGGACAAAGGGTACCAAAATTTAAAAGAGGTTAATTTGCCCTTAACTAATTCATGGCGTTATTGGACACTGAATGTTACTGGGATGATTAAGTAGTGACATTTTAACTCTCAAAGGTCAAAGGTAGTTTTGTCAATACAACCTGTTAATCTTAAAGACTTAGGGTCCATCCCAAATCAAACCCTTAGCTCTTGTCTTAACCCTTACCCCTTGGTTTTGGGCGGTCGTGTCAAGTGAAGAGGTGTCCCAATTTGTTTGCTGCCGTAAATTGCTCTCTTTTCATATCCCAGGTATTCCTCATAATACATGTTTGTGTTACCTTGTCACATGGAGGTTTGACCTGTTATCTGGACTGAACTACTTTACTTGATATTACATAAATGTCAGAAACAGTGTTAAATATCCAACCAGATTCTAAACAGAAAGAAACTTTTCAAATGTCTTTATTTTTTTTCTTCACCTGTCATGCTGATAGGTGTGTCAGAATAATCAGTGTACGTAATCCACTGTTATTGGTGGAATTTTTCAATGTACAGTAAAACCAGTGATCGCACTTTGAAGAGATGAATTGTTTAGTAAGTGAGTGCACAGAAGACATTGTTGGTGTAATTGCTTGCATTCAAGCATGGCTTAAAATTGGTTGGAATATCTTATGCTGACAGGCTTAACTGAGTGTTGATAACAACAGAACCTATCAAATGTATATAATTTATATGGGCAAAACGGTATAGCCTGTTCTGTGTTTTTTTTCCCCCAAATAGGCTGGCGTTCAGTGTCAGGCCTGAGTCTCTACATGTTACATGTTTTCCTCTTCTTCTTGCTGCTTTTGTCGTTTGTTTTTTTCTAGTCAGAGAAGTGAAAGGAAAATCATCTTATCCGGTGTAATTATATAAAAAGAGAATCAAATATTCAAAACGAAATATCATTGGGCTGTACATTTCCATAAAGCAATCAAGGTCATATTCTATGTGAGCAAAAATTATAAAATCAAAAAATGTCACACCTCTGGAGTATCACAATTTACTGTGTTGATTCATAGATGTAAGTATTATGTGTTATTTAAAGTGTAGCATTGAACACAACTTTTCTCAAGAAAAAAAAGTTACTAATTAAGCTACACAATAAAAGTATAAGTACAGAAAAACTTAACTAATTACAGTACAGTGAATGCTGATTCACCAACTATAGCAAAAAACTATATAGCTAGTGACTTTCTTAACATGATATGCATGTAAAGTGTGACCTGAGCTTCCCTTGAAGAGCACAGTTTCCATGACTGTGGGGGTTTGTATGAATGGCTTCATTCATTCTGCAACTAGCTCATAGACTAAATTGGGATGGCCGTGGTCCTCTTAGGCTTGCTTGCATTTAATACTGTTTGAAAAGATACAACAGGACCCCACAGCTTGTTTTTACGTCCACTCAGTCTTTTATTGTCTCCAGTGTTTTGAGTTTCTTCCTGTAGTGTTAGCCCACTTCACCTTGCATTCAGTTGAGCACAGGTTCAGCCAATCAAAGCTAATGAGTCAAACATCACAACCTATTAAAGTTATGAATCCTATTATTTTTTGAATTTCCCAAAGGGGTTGAACAAGGTATCTCTTTCTTTCTTATATTTATTCATTCTTGCTTTCTTTTATGTTTTGACCACACTTGATGGATAAATTGCAACTTGGATGGTGGGCAGAGCCAAACAACTGCGACACTGTTGTTCAACCCATGACTCTCCGTTGGGAAAAGGTGTTCAGATGAAGTGTCTGCTTAGACACCTTGGTAGCATCTCAAAGGCCTGTGCCTGAGCTTAAGTTGGACAAATATAATAAAGCACAGACTCTGCAAAGTAGACTTTGGGCCAGACTGAAGCTGTCCCCACAGGCTTGAAATCCAACAAACCAGAAAGCGTTGTTTAATATAAACTCAATGTCCCAGTCCTGAGGTTAACCATCACTCTCATAACACACACATACACATATACACCCACAGAGCACAACTTTACTTGACACGGTGAAGGAGGTTGAGCAAACAGAGTAATTCCAGCTGTTGTGAAGGCAGCAGCACTTAGATTGTGTGAGTCAGTCACAGTAAAGCTTTAATCAAGAGGGGCCCTCTGTGGGACTTCCCTGAAGGATGAGGGAATGAAGTCTGATTGCAAAGCCTGGAGGCTGCAAACACCTCTCAAACACGGCTGACTCAGACAGAGGGAGACGGCCAGTCGAGCTGTCACCTAGAAGAAGGAGGGCAGTCAAGTACACTTTATGTAGTTTAATTACAGTGATAGGTTTAATCAAAAATTACCAATCACATGTTTTGTTTAGTACACATTTTTGTTGAATTCTTACAGTACCTCACACATCTCCAGCAGTGTGAAATGCCAAAAGAGTCCTTGATTTTCTCAGTGTTTATAGTCTGTCAACTGGTAGCAGTTTTTTTTGTTTCTGTGTCACATTTATGCTAAATCATGATTTATGCTGCATTTGTACCTGGCCAGTTTTTTTGTTTCATTAATAAATGTCATGTAATATGGGAGAAAGCTAAGAGCTGGCTCCAAAGGTCAACCTGGTATTGATCCTCAAGTAGTTTGCAAGTACCCTAAAATCAATGAGGAAGCCTTATCCTAACCTTTGTTGGGATGTGCTAATTTTAAAAGGAACTTGTTATTTTAATGACCTTATATTCTGCTATTTCAAGTTTGATATCCCCTTTCCATGTCTCCTCCATGTGACACAGCACTTAAACTAAATAAAAAGTCTATTGTAAGCATACTTCCTCGCTCACCCTCTTTATGGCACAAACAGCCGCCCAAAACATGTCTCCCGCCCCTTTAATAGACCTACTGGTGTGGTGTCCTACCGTTATTACGTTATCAATTTAAGCCCATTGGCTTACTGCAGAAATATTATGAATCTGGAAATGGCGACAAATGAGTATGAGCAGCTACCACAGAGTAGAGTGATCAACCAGTCACAGTTGACTGGGCACATGTTGGAAAGGGAGCTTTAAAAAGACAGAAGCTCTAAAAAATCGTCTGTGTGAACATCCACAATGAATATATGACCCTGATTTAAGGCAAATATGACCTCTTTAATGTATTATACAGAGACAACTTTTTTAGTTAATGCATTACAGGCTGATAAGAGTAGTTTGTGGTACCAAAAATAAAACCCTTCAACTACTCACATGTCCATTGTAAAACTGCTCACAGCCTAAAAAACAGGAGAGAAGATGGACTAACCATTACAGCTCTATATGAGAGTATGCACACAGTTTCATTCAGAGACTGTGAGTAGCTTGTACATGGATGTTTCTGCGTAGTTCTGCAAGTCCTCTTTTTCCACTTTCTATATTATGGTTCTGTCCAGTTATGTTTGTGCATGAGGAGCAATCACGACAGATGCAAAGCATTTTTTGCACTCACTCCAAGCTGTGCAGAGGACCAATGACAAGACTTGCAGACTGTGTAGTTTCAATGTGTAGCCATGTTTTTGAGGTGACATCATGCTACTTAAGTAAGCCTACACAGACCTACAGACTGTAGCTTCAACATAAAAGTAAAAATCAGGCTCCAGGACTCATTACTTGTGGTAAACTAAGCTGATGTAGGTGCATTATGGCTGCCACGCTCACCCTGCATGAGTTCAATATGAGGATTGTGCATGTCATCCAGGTTCAGCATGAAGCAGACACAAGCCACAGTGTATACATGACCAGGAGGATCAGTGTAGAGGCAGAGAAGAAGTGACTTCATCAGCTCAGCAGCAGAAACAACTATCAGTCAAAGCCTTTTTGACAAACTGATAAATCAAGTCCACAGTCCTTAAAATGTAATGAATGTGTTATTCATTGTTACTGATTCCTGTTTCAGTTGTCATGCTGGAACATGCCGGTGTCATTCAGCTATCAGACACACAAAGTAGATGATGGAACTACTATTACCTCTGCAGATACGGTTTTGTCTTTGCTGCAGTTTGTTTGTTTGTTTGTGAGCAAGATAACTCAAAAAGTGCAAAACAGATTAGGTTACAGTTTTCAGAGAAGATTGGTCATGGCACAAGGGAGAAATGATTCAATTTTGGTGGGGATTTGAAGGTGGATTCAGTTTCAGGAACTGAATGGGAATATGTTAGCTGCCCTACCTAATGTTGTTAGGTAGAGCAGCTAACATATTTTTACTAATATTAGGAACAGTTCTCAACAGATTTCGGTGAATTTTTCAGGGATACTTCCATATCTGGATGAGCATTTTCAGAATTTACACATTTGCTGCCATGTTTACAGTTTATCTCTCACATTGGTAGCTGCATGCAGCCTAGATAGTGGTATCCTTCAGTACCGTGCATTACATGCTGAAAAGTATATATTTTTGTATATAAAAGTATATATACAAGAACCAGAGATTACAAACACCAGTGCAATT
The DNA here is from genome assembly GCA_036419115.1 of Scarus forsteni. Classification (NCBI taxonomy): domain Eukaryota; kingdom Metazoa; phylum Chordata; class Actinopteri; order Labriformes; family Labridae; genus Scarus; species Scarus forsteni. The sequence continues at coordinate 36,872,187 of JAZDUH010000098.1, forward strand.
ACAAACAGCAGGTCTACAGTTGCATGAAAAAGTATGTGAACCCTTTGGGATTTCTTGGATTTGTGCTTAAATTGGTCATAAAATATGTTCTGATCTTCATATAAGTCACATCACTAGACAAACACAGTCTGCTTAAACTAATACCACACAAAAAATTAGAAGTTTTCATGTTTTTATTCAACACACTATGTAAACAGTCACAGTGCAGGGTGGAAAAAGTATGTGAACCTTTGGATTTAATAACTGGTTGACCCTCCTTTTGCAGCAACAACCTCAAACAAACGTTTCCTGTAGTTGTAGATCAGACCTGCACAATGTTCAGGAGGAATTTTGGACCATTCTTCTGTACAAAACTGTTTCAGTTCAGCAATAATCCTGGGAAGTCTGGTGAGAATCGCTCTGCTGTATCTCAATCGAGTTCACTCAGGACTCTGACTCCAGAAGCCGTATTTTCTTCTGCTGAAGCCATTCCATTGTTGATTTACTTCTATGCTTTGGGTCGTTGTCCTGTTGCATCACTTCTTCTGCTGAAGCCATTCCATTGTTGATTTACTTCTATGCTTTGGGTCGTTGTCCTGTTGCATCACCCATCCTCTGTTGAGCTTCAGTTGGCGGACAGATGGTCTTAAGTTTTAAGTTTCTGCAAAATCTCTTAATAAACTTGGGAATTCATTTTTCTGGTGATGACAGCAATCCATCCAGGCCCTGAGGCAGCAAAGCAGCCCCAAACCATAATGCTCCCTCCACCATATTTCACAGTTGGGATGATGGGTTTTGATGTTGGATGGCTGTGCCTTTTTTTCTCCAAGCATAGTGTTATGTGCTCCTTCAAAACAACTCAATTTTGGTTTCATCTGTCTACAGAATATTTTGCCAGTAGTGCTGTGGAACATCTGGGTGCTTTTGCAAAATTCAAACGTGCAGCAATGGGGGTTTTTTTTGGACAGCAATGGCTTCCTCCGTGGTGTCCTCCCATGAGCTCCATTCTTGTGTAATGTTTTACGTCTTGTAGATTTCTCAACAATAATGTTAGCATGTGCCAGGGATTTCTGTAAGTCTTCAGCTGACACTCTAGGATTCTTCTTCACCTCACTGAGCATTCTGCGCTGTGCTCTCACAGTCATCTTTACAGGACGACCACACCTTGGCAGAGTTGTAACAGAGGTGAACTTTCTCCATTTGTAGACAGTCTGTCTTACCATGGACACATGGACATCAGGGCTTTTAGAGATACTTTTGTAACCCTTTCCAGCTTCATGCAAGTCAACAATTATTGATCGTAGATCTTCTGAGAGCTCTTCTGTGCAAGGCATGGTTCACATCAGGCAATACCTCTTGAGAACAGAAAACTCACAACTGTTGTGTTTTTTTATGGGGCAGGGCAGCTTTAACCAACACATCCTATCAAATCACATTGATTGGACCCCAGGTAGGCTGACTCCTGGCTCCAATTAGCCAAGGGGTTCACATACTTTTTCCACCCTGCACTTTGACTGTTGGCATATTGTGTCGAATAAAAACATGAAAACTTGATTTTTTTTTGTGTGGTATTAGTTTAAGCAGACTGTGTTTGTCTACTGATGTGACTTTGATGAAGATCAGAACATTTTATGACCAACTTAAGCAGAAATCCAAGTAATGCCAAAGGGTTCAAATACTTTTTCATGCCACTGTATCTAGTGTCTAATATTGCGTCATTGAAAATGGGTATGTTCTATGTAGAGCTGCAACTATCGAGTATTTTTGGAATCGAGTACTCTGTTGATTATTTCTTCGAGTACTCGAGTACTCTAACAAAATATACTTTTTTGTTTTTAAACAAATAAATCAATTGTATACAATGCAACATGTTAGGGCTTTCAAAATGAGCAACCAAATGCCGTTTATTTCTCAGAAAAGGGTTTTTATTTTAACAACTTTCAAAGTTTAAACCAGTACTGGCTTAAAACTAAGCCAATACAATACTGATTTACAAAGCAGTAATATAATTCTGCAATTATATTTGTGAAGTGTGTTCTGGAGGGAATTGTGTAGTTTGGATTGAAATCCTTGATCATGTTCTTAAATCCTGTGTCCTCCACCATGGAAAGAGGATGCATGTCTGTGATGATCATATTTAAAATGCTGTAATAGTAACAGTTGCAGCCTTAACGACGTGCTATCGTGCTAAGCTACGTGCTAAGCTCACTCAGTTTGACATCAGACACACTGCACTGTGTTTTCTTTTCGTCCCTTCTTGTAGTGACCACACACTTTGGACACTATCTGCCATTTCTTCTGTGGACTCTCTCCTTTCTGTCCCTCTCTTTTCTCTTCCTTCATGATTGTACAAGCCGCGCAGCAGCGGAGGTAGCAGGCAAGGTGTGCCACAGAAATGACCGTCCATGTCAAACACTGTGCACTGTATAGTAGTCCAGATATATATTTATATGTATAATTATATATTAAAGGAGGCTTCGAGGCACAAAATTTAATTCGAGGATATTTTGTAATCGAGTACTCGCGAATATTCGAGGAATCGTTTCAGCTCTAGTTCTATGGTTGTTTTAATGCAACGGTTCAACAGGAGCTTTAATGATTGGAAGATGTTGTTCTTGCCTTTTCCAAAAACTCTGCTAAAATAGATCTGGTTACTTCGCACTTGCTCTGACAAAGCTGTGTTGACTTGTGCCAGGACACAGTCCCATGCCAACGTGTCAACAGGCAAGAGAGAAAAAGAAACAGTGCTTTTTTTTAGGATTTTTTTTCTCCTGACTCTCCCTTGTTATAACAAAAGGTGAGAAAAACGTTTCAGTTGTTTCTTAGTAGCAAGTTACTAAAAATAAATTTGCAAATAATGATAAGTAAAATGATAATAACTACTGAGCATTATAAAAGTTGCTACAAAAAGTAAATGGAATACTGTAACATATAACTTTGCAACACATCCTCTTCAACTCTGATCTCAACATGTCATCTTATGTGATAGTTTTGATCCCTTTAGGTCTCTTTGGGTTAGTGTTGCTAGTACACAGTAAAACATTGTATCCTTACTGAGTGGATATCTCTGCATTTCATCAGGAAAAACATGCATTACCTCTCTCGGAGGAGGGTGACTAAAGAACTCGGACATGTGTTACAAGAGTGTCCCCTCAGGTGATGGATCAAGTAACACGGTAGTTCTTGACCTGAGGATGAGGTGCCATTGTGCCTTCAAGGAGAGGCAAAGTTTTCTTTCACTGCAGATGATTGACAGAGCAGCTGCAGAAACAGTTTTGTCCTGCAAATATGATGCAGGTTTCTTGAAGATAGAATCTGACACTCAAATCAATGTGCTGAAATCTCCAAATCCACCCCTCTTTTATGCAACCACACAATTGTTTATTCTGCAGCGTGAAACAGCGTTGATGGTAGAAATGTGCTTTTGTGTAAAGATGACAGATGTGGGCTAGGTGAAAGGAAACTTATCCTGGAAGCTGAAGTGCTTCACTGAGAGTAAAAGAGTTTGAAAGCTTGATGGATGAAGGCGCCGCACAAACGACTCTTTTGTTTACCTCTTTCACAAGAAAAGTCAGAAAAGCCAGCTTATCTTTGACAATGCATCAGCTAACGTGATGGGGTCGTCCTGTTTTAACCTCTGACAACATGTCACTGGTGATGAGGCTAAAGTAGAGGAAACATCTCAGAAAGGCATCCATCATGTGTTCTCATAAAACATCCCTGCTGATTCAATGAAAAAACAGCTTTTACACCCACGTTTGTGCAGAGGTTTCCCTCCACTGGTTCTACAAGTGTTGGAAATGGTGATAAAGCACAATGTCTTAAGGTGTCAAATGAAAAATGATGGGTTTGTCTGGCATTATTTAGCACGTGGCACTCTAGAGACTGATACCAAAAAATATTTCCTCAAGTAAAAAAGGTCATACCAGGAAACATTTGAAAGAAAATTATCACAAGGAATATTAATATGAGGAGTTAGCACTTGAAGTTACTGTTTTAACTATCTATGAAAATAGATATTGAGACTTTAAAATATAACTAGCATTTCTTTGTAAAACATGTACTCTGTAAACAGCTCAGTATGCTACGGCTACAGTACGTTTTATGTTTGATTTGATTTTTTTTGCAGTTTTTGGATAGTTTAAGTCAGTTTAAAAGGTTATTTTTCAATGAAGTTTAAGTCCTTCTTAATTCAAAGTTAAGGCTTGTAGTTCTCAATTACTTTCTTTCATGCCCCCCTTCAAGGTAAATATTGTTTGTGCCCCCTTCCCTAAGCCCACAGCGGTAAAAGACACTTAAAGTGTGAATGGGAGATTTGTCGAAACACCTCAAAGCATGAACAGACAGGAAAGGCGAGGCTTCTGCTGGAAGAGAAAGGGATCAGACTTGTCTTTTATGGCACCTGGATTACAGGTGCTATTGCCAAATATAATTCCTTAACGTTGTTTTTTATGTTTCCTGGGTGATATTAATTGATATATTTATGGAGATTAAGAAAAGCAAAAAGCAAATGTCTACTACTCAATGCTGTAAGCACAATTAAACAGTGGCTGTGGACGCAGGCCTGTGAGCTGTTTGGCTGGTGTTGGCTTTTTCTCAAATTATGTAAGAGACAGAATAAAGAGTTTTTGATCATCATAAGAAATCTCATGATTGGGTATCCTTCCCTTCTCTGTCTCAATTTGAAAAGTTTCTGGGCTATAAACAACAAAAACACCATCTTGGATAAAACTGTGTAAATCTTTCATGAGTACATTTTTCACAAGATCAGATGATGTTAGTTAAAAAAATGATCCATATCAAGGCCATAATAATTTGGGGGGATATTTTTTTTTTCAATAGTGGCATGCATATTTATCTGCTTCTATGACTTTTTCATTTCTTATTGGTTTTCTGATGTCAGTTGTAGTTGTAAACTTCCCTCAGGTACTGAGTGAATAAAATCTCAAAAGGATACTTGCAGCTTGTTAAAGGCCCTTCATGGTCCCTTGTCTTTGAAAAATCTTGGCCTGTGGCTAAAAACTCAGTGAAATTCTTTGTGTATGTGACATGGTTTGTTTGAACAACACAATTGATGGCACAAACCACAGCACCAAGCTTGCCTAAAAAAGGTGATCCCAGCCTGCTTCCAATCAGCCTGAATCAGAGCAGTTTGTTTGCAGTAAGGAAACAACCAACCTAGAAACTGACACAAACAGGGTGATGGGTCAACTTTGCACACTTCTGTAGAAGTATAAGCAACAGTAGCAGTAGTAGTATTCTCGTTACAGCTGCCTAGTAGTTTATTATTCCACAGAATCACCTCCGGTGCATGTGCACAGTATAAGATGACAACTGTAACAAGTTAACATCGGTATCCAATCCACAGAGGATTATCACAGGACCAAACAAACATGAACTGGTAGAAAGTTGTTTACTCCACAGAACTTAGTGCAGCGTGATCAGCAGGAGAATTGATCCTTTTAAAAGCTGCTCTCTTATCAGTGAGAGTTTCTCTGCAGACACTTCCATAGGTGTTACACTGTAAATACCTTACTATCTGGTGTCCTCTGTGGTTGATGTAGACATTAAAAGACCCTCTTCTTCAAGCAGTTTGTTTACTCTTATACCATAAGGCATGTCACACAATGATAAGTATGCTCATCCTTATAATAACACATCGGACATTTTACCTCCACTTTTAATCAGTGAGCCATTTTCTGGATAGTAATGATAGGGTTTTGTGGGACTCAGCCTGGACTTAACCATCTTCAAACATTGCTCTGTGAACATGAAAGTTTTCTTGTGAATAGAAGGCATCCATTTAAATTTTTTTAGCCCAAAGCTACAAAATGATTTGCAAGAAAAATAAAAAACTAAACTGAATAATTTAACAAGAACAGTCAAACTATTGAAGGAGAAATGATCCAGTTTTTAAAGAAACCCTGATAAGAGGATCAGGGTGTAGAAGTTTTCAAAAAGAGACTCAATTTAAACACAAGCAGATCCAAGGCATGTATGTTTTATTTATTAATTCTTAATGGATGGGATTTTCTTTTTGCTCTTCTCTCTCACTCTTCTTCGGCGCTCTCTTTCTTGCTCTCTGTGTACTGCTCTGGCTCTACTCCGAGGACTCCACTAACATGAAGTCATCTGGAATGATGGAGCTCTATTACAGCCGTTTGTTGTGTTTTCCAGCTCAGAGAAGACCAGGGTTCCTTTACTTCTGGGAGAAGCCGATTACTTTCACTGAAATGATGATTTGATTATTGCGCGCACTTGACTGGCACTGTTGTTTGACTTGGCAGGACTCAGCCTTCCAGCTAATGGCCGCACTTACAGATCCTGATGCTTCACGCACACCCTTGGAAAAAAAATAGACAAAGCAGAGAAGCTGTAGTAAATCTCCCCATTTTAACCGCTCAGGAAAAGGCTGTGGTGTTTTCAAAACCTCGAGACATCAAGCATAGCAAATTTGGCCATGTAGTGTGTCTTGGCTCAAGCTCCATGTAATTGATGGTTGATGGTCAGAGGGCTCCAAAGGCCGAGGAGAACAAATTAGATTTGTATAATCTGGCATTTACAGTCAGTTTTAAATGGCTGCCCCTTGGCTGGATACTCCAGTACAATAAAGAGTCCTGTAAAGGGAAATGAATCAGAACACATTTGTGAAATAACTCTATTTTGAACCAAATCAGGGTTCAGATATTGAATGAGTTCATTAAAAGGAGGAAAAAACTCATTAACAAAACAGACTCTTCAAATGAATACACCGTGGACCTAGTTGCCCTAGGATTTAACAGTCAGTTTGTCAGTGAAGATGCTTTATGCACCTCATGTCACCATTATTATTTATTTTTAAATAACTATTTGGATGGGTGATTTAGTCCAATGATGCTTGACACTGACAGGGCTTGGTTATTCTGAGGTACTAATGTACTCAGGGTATTCAAAGTGTTAAACTAAATATTTTTCTTACTATTTTAAGTCAGGGATAGGAAACCTCTTTTCTTCAGAGTCAGTTGTTGTAAATTGTGGGTTATTCTTAACTAAAAAATACTTATTAACAAAAACACAAATGCTGGAATCTGTTATTTTAATTTATTGCACCAACATATTTTTTTAAACTGTGTTGAAAATTAATGCTTAATTCTATGGACAAAGTGTGGAATAGAAGCTGATTCAACCACTTTTTTATGCTATGGATAAAGTATTTAGTCATTTAAGAACATTTTCATGCACATTTGTTCACTGATTTAAACCATATCAAGCAATTATTTCTTCAGTTTAATGAAACAATTAAAAACAAGCGTTTGAAGATGGAATTTTTCTTGTTTCTAGGCTGATTTTTTCACCTGTCCTCTATCTTTTTTCTTTTTTTTTCAATACTTGAGCATCATTGGACAAGATCATCATTGGGGGTTCTTTTTTGGCCCTATATTAGATTGAATTCTGGTGCAAGGGACAAACTGGCATTTCATCAGGGGGAAAACATTAGTGTAGTCGTTTTGAATGATACTGAATGGTGACTTAGGGGTTTGTGAAGAAAATTTCTCATTGGTCGAGGTCTGTCTGTGTGGACTTGATCTGTTTTCTCTGTGCATTACTTGGTACTCCAGCTTCTACCCTCAGCATCAGGAGTGCAAGTAGAATTGGAAAACAGTTAAAGATTCTGTTAAAGTGATTACACAAAAAAGCATACATCTGAGAAGTTACTTATAAAACAATCAAAATCTCTTTTTTTTTTACCAGTGTTGTTAAGCCCTAATGGCTAAGCTGCTAAAATGTTTTACTTGGTAAAATTTGTCAGGTCCTGGCATCACCCAAAATCCAGCTTAGGTAAAAAAATAATTCAACAAAATTTGGATTAAGGATGGGCCAGTGATAAGATCATCTGACTTTGAGCAGTAATAAATAATTATCTGCCTTCCTTTAAGCCTGAGCCCAGGAATAAAACAGGGCAGCTTTAATTTAAGAACTTTATGATGGAGGTTATTAACACTGAGGTCCTGGCATTCTGATTGGCAGAGAAAGGGCGGCACATGCTGAATTCTGCAAATGACCTAAGGGACAGGGCTTTTGTGACTTACCGGGCGCTCTGCCCGGCTCTTTGTTATGGCCATGTGTCGCCCTGGGAGCCTGCTGCTCTTTCCAAACGCCTGGGTTCAAAGCCGCCCAGCCTGATCACGGAGTGAATTTTGGACCACCGCCAGGGAATAAAGAACATCCCAAACATCTCAGACAAAGACCCCTCTGACTCCATCTCTCCACTTATCCCTTTCTTACTTTCTCCCTCTCTCCTAGCTGCTTTATATGTCCGTCTTTCACTCAGTGCACTGGTCAGTTTGCGTGTCTTAATCCTGGGGTCAGCCACCGAGCTATACTCAGCTTCTTTCTCCCTCAAAGACACGGGTTGTCTTCCTGACTCTGTACTTCATCTGTTCTCATCAAAATCTCCCTGGATATCCATCTCCACTGCCTCCTCTGCCTTCATAGCTGATCCAAGCTGAACAATTCCCTTAACAGGTTCTCTCCTCATGTCCTCCTGTCTCCTCTTCCTCCTCTCAAATCACTCTTAGATTTCTCTTTTCATTTTCTCTTCCTGGTTCCAGCTCTCACTTCACCTTTGCCGACATCAGATGAAACCCTCGGGAGACTATGGATAAAGATAAGCCCTGTGAGATAGATTGTGTGCGTGAGAGGTAGTAAATCCTCCACCCCCCCTTCTCAAAGTCCTGGCACGTTCGGTCTGCTCAGGCTAGCAAAGCCACTATAAGCCAGCCTCTCCCTCCATCCACCTCCCCACGCACAGCATTAGCTAACGTGCTTTGCGCCTATTCCCTAATCAAAAACATTTACAGCATGAGCCAAGGCCTGCGAGGAGGCCAAAATAGACACACCGCCACTCTGGGTGCAATCACCCGCCACCCTTGTTCATGTATTTCAGCGGATTAGCCCAACAGGTGCTTAATTATTCTAATCTAAAACGCTCCAAGGAGGAACAGGGGACGGAAGAGGCAAAGCAAATGGGTTTCAGCTTTTCAGCAGTCTTAATTAGGAGCTGACCCAGAAGTCTTAAACAGGCCTGCTTCAGTTAGTCAACGGTTCAAGCTTAGAGTGGGCAGCATGTACCAAAAGCATATATCTTATTACAAGTACAACACTTTTCTCTTATGTAAAAGAGTGTTGTTGCAATACCAGTTGAAGAAGCTTTTTATATTATTCCAATCAAACAATACACAAACTCTGTAGTCAGCCATAAACACCTAAAAATAGGATTTATTTCTTGTTTCTATACAGTGCGGACAAACTCCTGATCACTATATAAATATCAGAGTGGGCATCTCACTGTCCTGGGGTCCCATACACCCCCCTTCATCCCCTCATCTATGTAGTCAGAGTTCCAGCAGCTGACCAGATGCTTCAGAGTGTGACAAATGAAATAGTTCCCAATGAAATCATTAGTTTGACTGGATTTGGGGTGGTTGGAAGAAATTAAAAGATATAACTGACTACAATCATTGTAATACTACAATTAAGTATTATAGAAGGATTAATTAAAAAAAATGAATAAATAAAAAAATTAAGATAAATTCTTTGCACTAAACATACTTATAGAACTTTGATTCTGTTGAGCTTTTAAAACAAAATCTATTTTATATTCAAGCTTTAAAGTGTAGATGTGAAGCACCATTTAAGCTGACATTTTGAGCTGTAATTTTGAAGTGATCTATCCCCATCAACCTAGTGACTGTTGCGAGGTTATAAAAAAATCTGCTCCCGAGCCTTGGTTTTGTTGCAAACAACTGAGAATGACTATCTTTTTGACTGACTTTCATTCATGTTTAATTAATTAGATTACTTTTAAGATTTACCCAAGTGACACAATAAAGACAGCTACAATAGGTGTATGAAAAAGTAAAAATCTTTATAAATCTGTTAAAATAGTTACAAATAAGACTATTGAATATCATATAGCCTATAACAACGAAAAGCTTTATTATTAAGCAAAATCAGAATTTAGAACACCAAATATTGAGAATATTAGGTCAAGTCTGAGCTGTAGTGCATTTGTCTTAAGTGTCTTCCCTTGTATTGACTCCACTTTCTAAGTCTGTCCAATTTCCTACCCAAGCCCCAAAATACAATGCAAAAAAAATATTTTACCCCCATTTCAAACTTGTAAGGGCATGAAACAGTGTCATCTGTTACGCGTACTGACCGTAAAATTTCTAGCACCCTCCATTTTCTCCAAAATGGTCAAATTAGTGTAAATTAATGATTTATGTTATCAAAAACTTAATGCTCTTTTTACCTCCACCAAGGAGGTTATGTTTTCGGGAGAGTTTGTTTGTCTATCTGTCCGTCCGTCCGTCCGTCCGTCTGACTGTGAACAAAATAACTCAAAAAGTGTTGGATGGATTTCAATGAAATTTTCAGGAAATGTTCAGCATGGGAAAACGAAGAACTGATTCGATTTTGGTGTTGATCCAGATCAGCGTCTGGCCGCCATGGTGAAAAATGTGATTTCTGTGATTAACTACTGAACTAAAATAGATATCACTAGGAAAGCACTCGGAGAGCGCAGACCTTCGCCAGCACCACAGTCCTTAGCCATATTGGTATGGTATGTTTTCATGGTCAAGGTATCTAAATATTTGGATGAAGTAAAGGTAGGACTAATATTTATGGTCAAAATCACAAGATGGCTGAGGACAGTGGCGCTGGCGGAGGTCTGCGCTCTCCGAGTGCTTTTCTAGTTTGTTTACTAAGTTTACATCAGAATCCCACTGTTGACTTTGGTTGGTCAGTGAGAGAAGAGTGACATTGTCAAGCAGCTGATGCAACGTGTTGTTCTACAAAGGGCACTGAGAGCTGAAAACCCTGGGCTTTTTTGGTTGTCTATGGAAAGTGAGCATCCTCCGCACAAAAATAAATGGCAACTGTTGACTCAGGCCCTAAAAAGACTATTAATTGGAAAGATTTTTTGACATAATTGATTATCACAAGTGTCGTTAATTCAATGTAGCTTGTGTTGTCTACATAAACAAGCTTACAGAGGTTGCACTACTTTATTGATCATGGCACACAAGAATGAATGGCAAAAGAAATAACAGATTTAAAGTAACACATGGTTCTCTTTTTAATGATATTGCCTTTCCCTTTTTCCATTTTGAGAAAAAGTAAATATACTATCTCACTGTACCCTCTATATTACCCAACCCTACTTTGATCCAACAGGTGCTACATTTGATTTTAAATTCAATCAAAAGCAAGAACGAGGTAAGGGATCACCTCACCCCACCAACTCTACCCCTTTTTTTCCCCCTTTTCCAAACCGCCGTAGGCTCCCAGTGTCAGCAGCTGCATCTTCCATGGCCTCTTTACACAGTCCTTTTACATGACAGGGAAACAAACACATAAACTGTCCAAAACACACACACACACACACAACCACACACATCATTTAATTCTTTCATAGTGCTCAGTCCAGGCCTGAGCCAATGAGAAGGAGCATCTGTGAGTATTGAATTTGAAAGAGACCAATCAGACAAAGGGATTGTACTGGCTAAAAAGCGCAGGTGCACCATGATTAGCGGGCAGCAGCTGGTGAGGTCACAAACAGACAAGAAAACACTCTTAAAGCAAACTCACACACTCACATAGGCACAAGCTCTCTCAGATGCAAGGTAAACGCTCTCGAGCTCTTTCATTTCTCCCCGTCCTTTGAGCTAACAACAACTTTTAAGAGCGCATAAAGAACCGCTGAGCCATGGTCGCACCGGTCTTTGATGAATAAAGAGTGAAAAAATAAGAATGCACGGCGCATGAGCCAGTGTGGATTTGAAATGACTCCTCTTTGAAAAGCAAGAGAGAGGAGATATGAAAGGGAACATAAACCCTTGGAGAAGTTTTTCAAAAATAGCTCATAAAAGATTATATATTTTTGAGAGGAACCAATTTACTGTGTGAATGAGTTTGCGTTTGCATGTTCTAAGTTTGAGTTGAAGCTGGAGCGGCTAACAGAGCGAGCAAGATGATCTGTGGCACTTTTAAAAGCAGTATCCACACTCTCATTTCAACATAAATCCTGTGTTGTCACAGGCAGTCATCCCTTCCCCATCCTGGATTTACCTCCTCGCTCTGTTCTCTCTCTCTCTTTCTCCCTCTGCTGTTATCCCCCGAGACATGTCATCATCCTCTCTGCAGCCTGGAGGTCTCAAAACATCGCAGACCTATCGTAATCCAATTTAGGATGGAGTGATGGGCAGCAAAGGAATAGGCGGCTCAGGGAGATGGGCACATGCAATTCTGTTAGGTGATGTCATACAAATCCTGCAATAATTCAGAGACGGTGGGCTTTGGGATTTATTTGCAGTCAGGCTGCTATTTACATCACTTAACAGATAATACAAAAGAAGAGGAAGAGCTGTGATTTTTGTTGTGTGAGGTGCCCTGGTTGCTGTTTGTTTTACAGTTTGTTGTCCAAGCCATGTCAATAATGCATTAGCAGGCTTCGGTGTGCAGGTAAATCATAACTAGTCATGTGACCAGCAAATAGGATAAATTAGCAAGTAGAGATTAGCTACCACACTGACCACTTTTCGAGCATGCAAAACAGGAGTTTTAGAGTGCTTTCACACATAACATGATTGGACCGGAACAAACAAATTAACACATTATTTTCCCTGTGTGAGTCACATGACCGCGCCCCCTCCATATAATTACTAAGAGCAAAGGATGCGCTGCTAACATAGAGGTTGCAAGCGCCAATCTATCAGAAGACCTAGTAGCCAAGTAAAATACTGTCTTCATTGTTTGGGCATATTTTGAATTCTGTGTAGAGGACATCTGGCAGAAAGAAGTTAAGTATAAATACTGCAGGAAGACCGTGTTGATGACCATTGGCATCACCACTCATTTGTTCCAGCATATCATGAAATAATCGTCCATTAATCATAATCAAGGTAAGAGCTTCAATTAATTGTGATATTGAGATTAGGTAATATCATCCAGCCCTAAAACTATTATTCTCTTTTTTGGAAAGTACAGTTCCAATACAGTACAGGTTGAGGTCGAAGCTCGCACACACTCTGGAGTAAACCATCAAACCAAACTCTGGTCCAGCTGTAAACAAGGGTCTTTTTTTGTTTCTAAGTGGACAAGAATTTTGTTCATGGCTGATATTTGTTTTGTTCAGATGGCTTTCACACCAAACAAGGCTTGCAAACCAAAAAGGACTGAATTTTGGTTTAATTTAGCAGAACATCACTACAGCAAGCAAGAAAGCATTCAATGATTATATCTGAGCATAACTTACGCTAGCATTGCTTATTGGCCCCAGGTTATTGTCTGCAAATCAATGCTAAATATGGTTAGGCATTGCTACAAATGTCACCAGATACAGTCTAAATGCATCCATTTTTCAATGGCACAGTATGCTTCCGAACTACCACAAGGTAAATAATGTTGTTACTCAGTCGGCTGTCTATTTCTAGGTCACAGTGCCACAATAGCCAGGATGGCAGAAGGCTTAATCATGTATCATTTGATAGACTTCTGTCCACTCAACAAAGTATGACAGAAAACCTAACCAAGTGAAAATATAGCAATGTCTCAACATCACCCCCAAACCAAGCAAAGTCTGCCAAGCTTTAAATGTGAAAGCAACCTTAATAATGCTAACTTGTACACAGTACCCAGTACAGGGACCAACTTGTCTTCCTATCTATTAGTGTATCCAGTCGAAAACAAGTTCTTTCACTCAATTAAACAGTTTGAAATATACAGGTTACTACCATGAATGTCAACTTATCCAGAGAGTAAAACTGAAATGAGTGCGAGGGTGTGGCAGCAGGAGCTTCCATAGAAAGAATAAACTTCTGTCTCCCCCTTTCTGAAAGAAAATGGCTCCATATCCTACAATAGTCTAAAAAAATTGATATTTTAGAGCAAAAAATTAAATATTTAAAATATGCAGTGGGCAGTGGGCGTCCCATGCAGCACAACAAAAAGTGATTATACTTACATGCTGTTAGGACACAGCATCACATTCAGCTGCTGAACTGAGACTCAGCAGGTAAACAATCTCAGTTTTGGTCGTCTTTGACAGAGAGATGGCAGCTTTTATCTTGCAGATTTAAGCTGAGCACAAAGGAGGGCATTTTGCCTGAGGGCCATGTGAGGCAAACTGCTGGCTTTACAAGAATTAAGTGGAAATTTGCATCCATTCCCAGAGGCATACTGTCAATCAGACAATCAAGGGAAATGATTTCCAAGATTAAGGTCTTTATTAAGGCTTATACAGCTGCTGGGTCAGTGGCTAAAGTAGAGTCCTTTTCTAATCATCAGAGCAGAATTTGAACCACTTTAAGGTCTCACTGCGTCATTAAAGACCCCCCTTCAGCAAATGGCTCCATCTGACGAAATGACGAAACATCAGGAAATGGCAGATCGAGCTGTTCATTTACAACTTAACAGCTGCACATCGATAGGCTCCATTCATTTTCACAGCCTGGCCTTTGAGTTGTGGTGAGGGGAGGCTGAGAGTCCATCAGATGAAATCGACAGCAGAGGAAATGGTAAATGTAATCCACGCTGGCATGCTAGTCATCTTTAGCTAGCCTGAGGGACTCATAGTTAGCAGCAGCACACTTCTGAGCAGAGAGGTGTTTAATGGTTGATTAGCAGTCTCCAAGAGCAGCCTGCACCCCACTCCCTCCTCGCCAAAGGCACTGTCCTCACCATTTTATGCCCCTCTGAAAAATCAATTAGCACAATCACAGGGCCTTGGTTCCATTAAACATGAATCACAGCGTGTTGCGCTCGAGGTCAGCAGCTAACATTAATTGACATGACTCTAAAGGGAGAGGTGATTACGTCTCAGCCTCACTGTGTTCAAGAGCTTATCAGACACATCAGAGAGCATTTCAGTGTGGGAGCAGAAAATCAGACATGTCACCCAACCAGGATCAAACACTGAGGAAGTCAGTGTGGTTTTCAGTCCAATTTAACACATTTGTGGTCTGATGCTTGGTGTCAGCTACTGTCTTTGTAGATGTGCACAATGTTTGTAGAGGTTAACTCCAGAGATGTAGCTTTTGTTTTATCTACCAAGGGGTTTTCCTGTTATTGTTAATTTTACCCACAAGAGAATGAGCTCATCAGTACTCATAGTTAAAAGTGGGGTTTGGCGATTTTGGAAAACTAGCATGAATTTGAAAGTAGCATCTCCTCAGGGCTCCGCCTAACCCCCCCTGCTCACATGCACGCGTGCGGCTGATATATCCAGGAGACTGATTCTACTCCAAACCCTCAGCACGTGTTTGTTTTACACTACACCAAGTCATGTCTCA